>CANTUZ010000001.1:24306726-24957976 GCA_947846985.1 Fratercula arctica | reverse complement strand
ACTCTCCTAAAAACATTCCAAGAAAACAGGCTAAAGCACGTTTAAGATTTTTATCATCAAAACAATGTTATTCTTGCACACAGAAAGTGGCTGCTACATGAATAAATTGTAAAAGGTGGACATGATTAGACTTGTAAGAGACACATTAGAGATATTCCGACAAAATTGAAAATTAGCACACTTTCCAGGAAAAATAAGCCACATAAATAAAAAAGTCACAGCTTCATTTAAAAATTTCCAGAATCCACAAGTAAAAAGTCAGTTCTATACAACTAACTGAACATACTATGTCTTTAAAATGAGTATTGCTGCATATGAAAACTATAGAATTCAAAAGTTATTTGTTACCTAAAATAACAAGTACTGAAGAGAATCTATTCTGCATTTTTGTTTAGCCTATACTACAAATTACTACAACAGTAACTTTTTATTCTTAACATAGTATTCTTAATTTTAATTTGTTACAGTCGTAATATCTTTAGGCAGGTAATGCAAGAAATGCAGGGCATTCAAAACATCAATTTCTCTAGTATTTGAAGGCTTTGGGGGGGTTTTAAAGCCAGTTTTTCATATAGAAAGCTTTTCCTAGTCTCCCTCATGAGAAAAAACCTACTACTAAATGAAAAATAAAATAAAACTAAGTAAATTCAATCAAACTGTGAACTGTCAAATTCACACGCACATACCCATTTTAAGCTGCAGAAGATATATAACATAATTTTAAGTAAAATGCATATAAGATCTAGGACTAGTCAACGCTACTATCAATGTTATCTCTTTTTAGACATAAAAGGACTGACATCACTGAAGCTTCTTTCCAGATCTTTGACACTACTTTTTTCAGCCGTTTATGGTTAAAAGGTACCATGCCTTGTTAGAAAACACTCTATTAGTTGTTTGGTTTTTTTTTTTCAAAATCCCACTTGAAAAATAGATCCTATTGCTATGTTCTGTTTTCTGATAGTTCATAAACTACTTTTGTCTACTGCCTTAGGCTACTCATAACAATTTAGAACTTATTTACAATAATATTTGCATCAAAAATTATTTTGCAAGAAGTCAAAAATAGTACATACTTCACAGCATTTGAATCCAGTGTTGCATAAAGGTAATACAAACATTTCATTCTTTCATTTGTTTCCAAGTTGTGAGGGACCATATACTGAGCAAAGATGCGTTCAACAAGTAATCTGAAAGACAAGATCAAGAAGCTTAAATTATAAAGGAAGCAAGCAGTCTTGAATTGCTAAAACATTCATTCAAAAACGCTCAGACCTATTTGGAGATCAGTTGTTGTATATAAAGATGGGGCTATTCAAAAACCTAAAGGTCAAGTTACTTAACTTACAATATAACTCAGCATAAATTAAAGAAAAATATATCACTACAGAAGACAATGTTAATGTCAGCAGTAGGACATATAAGAGATGACATTATCAAAATCAAATGTATTAATCTAGACAGGAATCAAAGGATTTTAGAGAAAGACGTCTCTTAATTATCAGCCGAAACAGATCTTGTCAGTGAATTTCATTAGGGGTCAGAATTAGGCTAAATTCAAGAATTGACCAAAATTAATGGACCTAAAATAAAAAAAAAATAAATAACTTGTTGATTATATCTCACGTTATCATGAAGCCCAGAAGTAGAATTCAGATACTAGTCCGAAGGAGCTGACTTCCCTCCACCCCTCCCTGGCCCCTTTCCCAAGGACCGAGTTTATCCCATTTCTTTTGCTTCTGCAATAAAAATGGGGGTACATTCACAAAGGAATTATTAAAAGCTTAATCTATAACATGGAAGCTCCTTATTTGGAAACAGGAGGAGAGAAAGGTTTGGGTCTGCCAGTTACCTAGGCAAGACTGAGAAGAAAAAACAAACGGAAAATGAAGCCCATGTTGCAATCTTAAATACCAAGAAGGGCCAAGACTTCTGCAAATTGAGGTCAACGTTAACAGAATGAAGTAAATAGGAAAAAAAAAAACCCAATCACGCATTTTTAGGTTAGAAAAGAGAATAGAATCCTCATGCACAATTGGAGCACGTGGTCAAAACCCAAACCCAGCTAGTTTAAAAAGATCCCGAAGTTTAAGAAAAATCTCACAGTGGGAAAGACTGGATCTGAAGATGCAGACAGTTCTGCCCACTTCCATGGTACTATGAAATAATTGATTATTTTGGAGATCACTTTCTGAGGCCACGAGTTTTTGAAAAGACTTTTATGGGTTTGCAATGCAGTGTTTGTATCGCAACACGCTGCAAAGGCCAAAGGCTTATTTCTAAAGCCACGAAGACGGCCTTGATTAGTCCAGGTGGACTAACTCCCAAACTAGTTCCCCATACGCAACCATCTATTTTTCAATACAAACAAATATATACAACGCTATAGCTAGTACAACAGAGGCACTGCTTTCACCACAAATCCAGGACAAGCCTCTAATTCATGACTATTATAGTACAGAAAAACTAACTTTCTGCAGAGTGAGATGCCTTAACCATTGTCACTACGTGTACTAGACTTACCTTTAAAGCATAACAGGAACAGGCAAATCTAAAGTAAGATCATTAAAGCAATTTTACTTACTGAATTTTAACATAAAAATTAGCAAGGTCCTGAAATATAAGCAAAAGTCTCCTTTGCTGAAGCAGTGGTTAAGTACAGCTAAAAATTTTGAAATATTCCAACCTATCTCGCCCTTTATAATCACTTCTGGCCATAAAAAAAAAGTAGAAGACAACACAGGACAACATTTGGCTGCAGCTGTACAAGATTACACACTGAATCTCCTACTACTTGTCAGCACTTAAGCACAAAGGAAAAAAAAATGTGCATAATAAGTTACCACACTTATCCACAGACTTGCCTAGCTTTCACGACTGACTTACCGGTCATCAATACTGTTTTGATAATATATATGCAGAAGTTTATCTTTGATCCATGATATCTGTTTTGCAGCTTCTTTTCCTGCTTCTGATTGTAATGAATATTTCTTGTATACCTGTGCAAGTCCCATCATAGCTTCCTTCCTCACTCTCCACTTGAGAAAAAGAAATAGTACCCAGTTTAGCAGTTCAAAACTCAAAAGACTGCAGAATTTTGAGGTAGGCATTTCCCATTCTACACCAAAATAAAATAGTTTAATTGACAAAAAAAGTTACATTGAGTTCTAATGGCAACATTTTCTCATTAGAACATATATTGCATCATATCTATTATGCTTAAACTCAACATAAGTAACTACTACGCAAGTATGCATCTTGAGTTTAGAATTGTTACAAATTTAAGCTAACACACTTTCTCACAGATCTATACTGAATATTTGTGATCGTATTACAGGTGCAATGGGGGAAAGCACGTCATTAAATTAAAAAATCAGGTAATAATGTTAATTTTAAAAGTTTGCCATCAACAGCCTTGTTTACAATGCTTTAACATAAGCAGCAAATCTCATAAATTTTACCAAATAATGAAACATGCCTAAACTAAATTTCAAGACTATTCAAATTTGAAAGCTACTACGCTGATTTGCAGTCTTCCAATGATCTAATTAAAAGCAGGCAAACTAGCTACCTCTGATGGTGGAACATGACAGCAGAATATGCAGTAATTGATAATACATTTTGAAACGTGATAGCAAAATCTCTTATGAAAACTGTTAGGATGTTTTACAAGGATCTCATTTTACTTAAAAAAATTACTAAAGCTAGACAACTGGAACAACGTTGTGCTTCAGCCTTTTTTATCATACTATCTTAAACAAAAACACAGCACAATGAAAAATGGGGCATTTCAGTCGGGGGCAAAAAATACCTTATTAAAATAGCCCGCTTAAAATTTTTTCGCATTATGTTGGTTTTCATTAGTCATTTTAAAATAAGTTCAGCATTTTTTAGAAGCACTGCTTTTTAAAAAGCTGAATTACAGTCTAGGCATACAAGACATAGCCATTATTAGTACTAATTCTTACCCGCTTGTCCAGTGTTCGTTCTCTGACAAAATTAAGCAAGTGATCATTGACAAGCAAAAGATCTTTTTTAGCAGCAGTAACTATGGATACTATAACATCATGCCTTATGGCTTCTTCAGGATCATGTGACCTTACTTTAAGATATTCTGGAAAAAAAACAGAATAAGCATTTCATTGTAAGTATACATTTCATTGTAAGTATACAACTCCAGCTACTTTTCTTTCTCTAGACAGTACTCAACTGACAGAAGCAGAAAACATGATTTTCTACCGTTTTGAGCATCAACAGTAAGAAACCAATAGTTTTCTCTAAGATTAACTGAAGTGTCAGTAAAACTTTGTATTTGCTTAGTGTATCAAATATTTATATTCCTTACATTATGGAAATAAGAGTTATGGGGTTACATTTTTATTATTTCTCATAATAGTTAAGCTATGTCTACATTAGCAATTATTACAGCCAAACAGAATTGGATCTGTAGAGTAGAATAGACAGTGCTGAGAACTTGATAACCACACTATATACATTTTAAAGTCTTACTTCAGGCTAGAGGCCACTCTCTTCCTGCACACTCCATCCCCTTTGGCTGCTGGAGCACATTAGTTACAGAAGTTGTGGTCAGGAGTGCATTATCCACAAGGAATCTAGTTCACGTGCTCCAAGAACACTCCACAGTGTCAGCCATGTAAGCATTGTGAGCAGGGACAAATCAAGAGACATACTTCAAAAGCATGCTCTTTGACCAAGCTGTAGTGCTTATTTAGACATATCCTAGTTGAATTAATCTCAAAACAATATTTCTAGATTATTTTGGCCCATTGCTACTTATTTGGTAGCATCAACCACCTTATACTACCAACATTTTAAGATTTCTGCTTTTAAGTGTCAAGCGTCTTAGATACCTACTGCCATTTTAGAAAGCTGACAAATAAAACTGCAAAGTTCATTTATCTTTTTAGAAGTATGTATTGTAGGTTAATTTAGAAGTACAAATGGGTAGGAAAATGCACACCAAAGTTAAGATCACTGTACACAGCATACAGCAGTGAAACACTGAGAACATTAAGAAACATTGAAAATCCAAAGTTTACTCTGAATGAAATAAGCAGAGGTTACTGTTCTCTTATTACTGTTCAATGACCAGTGAAAATTTTCGAGTCTCATCTGAAATATTAGCCATTAACATTTCTGGTCATCAGCGCAAGTGTTGAAAGAGCACATCAAGAAATAAAGCTCCGCAGTTATGTACGTTACGAAATTTGAAATCCAAATAAGACTTTAAAAAAAAAAAACAAACAGTTTTGTTCCACAGGAACACATAGTAAACTGAAACAAACGAAGAACAATGCCATCGCACAAAACAATTCTGGTCTTAAACGCCAGTGAGTCAGAGAAATTTTTCAACAATTTGACTTCGATAAGCGCTGTGGGGAGAGAGAGGAGGGGCAAGCAAAATTACATTTCCCAGAGGATACCATTAGAGGGGGCACAAAGTCTTTCTACAATGTAAAAAAGAAAAAAAATTCTTGAAAATACAATTGTGATAATCAAAAAGGAAATATCTTTACCATTCCATTAAGGAAACGTCCAGAAATTTTTTTTTTTTTTTTTTTTTTTAAATGGCTTAACAATACCAATAACTACGGGATGATTCCAGCCTGCCGGTATTTGTGTCTAACTTGACAAATGATCAGCAAGCAGGAGAGCAATCCCACGCACTTAACAGCCCTTTATATTCCCCTCTTTAGAGCAAAAGGACGAAGATATTACTGCCAAAAAATTACAAGTAGGAGTTTATTGATCGGGGGAGATACAGTATCCATATACACTTTGAGGGGAAAAAAACCACAGGAGTAACAAACACTGAGCACTTCCACCTATGCCAGTTGCCTTCTTCCCACAGAGGTCTTGAGTTACAGGCTGTGTTTGAGCTGAAGGAGCAGGAACCAATGGCTGTGGTCACAGTTAGGACGACTGTTTTCGTGTTTTAGACAGCAGCTACATAATATTTACACATTTCAGTTTTGTGGAACTGAAGTGTCCACTCTGCACCCTAGTTAATAAATGCCATGACCACTAGGTTAGCCAGGCTGCCTTTGCCTGATCCCATGGTGCTTAATTTCAACAGCAGTTGGGAACGCAGAGTCATCTCTTTGGTTAAGGCATTCTTTATGTACAATCCCTTCAGCCTGAGAAGCAGCACTGAAGGCAGGGACTCTATGAGTTAGAAGTCCAACCTCAGTTATGCCCTCCACAACACCTGTCAATGTTACTTAGGATTACAACTAACCTTTCCGATTTTTTCCAGGAGACTTAACATTGTATTTTAACATTATAATAAATCTGGTACCTGTTAAGTCTTTTGCTAGATCGGGATGGTTCATAAGGCAGTGACTTGCAAATTTCACACATTCAAGACGAATAGGTACATGGATATCATTGAACCTATTTAGAAACAAGACAATGCATTACAAAACCAACAAAAATATCACTTTTACTAAGCAATTAGTTTATTTCTACACAATCTCAAATACCTCTGAAAATATTTTCATGCTTCCCATGCTCAGTTACATGCATAAAACATCTCTGATTTCACAGTATTAAGTAGTCTGTCTTTAGCTTAAGAAAAAAATCCTGTTCTCATTAATTCATGTTCTGAACATCAAGAAAAATATCGTCTCCTGGTACACATGAGAAACTCCGAGGCAGACAACAATTACTTATTAGAAAGATGTCTGACATATTTTAACTATCTTTTCTGTAATGTTCCATGTATCAGCAACTAAAAGTTTTATAAGACTGCAATATTCATCCTCTCTTTAAACTGTATGATAGACAGCCTAGTATAAATTTCTTCAGAGATGGATCACTTCAACTTCTGTAAGATTTCCTTTCGAAAGACTGAATTAAGTTTTATGCTTGAAAACTAGTATTTTCTCGTGTTTAATTTTGATACAAGTAATTTTTATTATAAAACTATTGACGTAATGAGAGCTACAAACAACTCTTTTGAAAAATTAAATGCATTTTCAAGATGTCCTCAAAATGCTTGGTTTTAAACAAATTAAAAATCAAATTTTAGAACATTAATGCTGTTGAAAAGCTTATCAAATAAAGACGTTTTAAGGAATAACTGTTGTAGTAAAAACCAGGTATGTTTTCAAAATCAAGGGATTTTAAGAATGGTTCCTTTAGTAACGCAGCTATAACAACTTAGTTAAAATCCCTGAAAAAAGTAAGTACATGCATGCAATTCATAACTAGTTGAAAACAGTAATTATGAACAACAGATTGCACATATTCACATTGCTTCACAATACAACACAATGAAGCATTTTCCTTTGGGCCCAATTAGATCTGGTATTTTTTGACGACATGCAATGTTTAAATATTTATATACTTTCAAGCTAAAGGCCTTCCCTCAATTAAGCCTGTACTTTTAAAAGTAGCATTTCTTTGAGGACTCTGGTTTTGATATAACTGAATGCAAAATTATATTAGCCATACTTTATGATACTTTAATTTCTCCTGACTACAAGCTCCATCTGTATTTTCTATCTTGAACTGGCAGAATATTTCAAAAACAAAAGATTAAGTGTCTTTGCAACATTGTAAATACTACATAGCTCTTTTAAGGCCTTCCAACCATTAAAAAAAAATTGAAATCAGTATACAAATACTGTACATAAAAGCCTCAAAACCAGTTCTAGTATCACCTGCAAATGTCATTTGATGCTGTTTTAAAATTGATCAATCATTGAATAGTTTTACTTGTGAAGATTAAAACAAACTATTCCTTTTTCTTGACAACAGCAATTAAGATAGTTGCAAAAAAATTGAACTATGAAGGGAGAATCACCGATGCAGAAGATGTATGTAAAATAACCTCTTTAGCATTAGCTGTCACATTTCACATAAAGCAGCAGGTGGGAACAGACACTTATCTGTGTCACTTAAAAAAAAGTTGAATTATACGTCACTGAATGTTTTTTCCCTCCTAGGAAGGGAACTAAACCAACACATACCTCCCCAGGTAGCACTGCCAAAGTGGTTTGTTTTGAGATGCCAACTCTGAATCCTTCGCCCCAAACATTTTTGCTAGAAGTTTTACAACCTGCAGGCGTTCTTCATTGTCATTGCTCTGGAAAATGAACACATTTTTTTTTTTTTTAAATTAAAAAAAAAAAAAGCCACAACAAAAAAGCCACAAGACAAACAAAAGCCAGACTACTGTTTTGTACAGTTTTTACATCAATATACTTACACATTTCTAGATATATCATAATACCGATTAATAGACTTTTCTTGTATACAAATGTATATCTCAAGACAAAAAACCTTCACTATTATTGGGAGAAGACAAAATGATAAAGGCAGTGAAAACAAAAAACAATGTCAAGAGAAAAAACAATGTAAACAAAGCCTGGTGAAAAATACACAGATACATACACAGTCCTCCTTTGCAGGTTACTGATCCTGTTAGGAAACCTGGTATGTGCCTGCACAAGCTTACACAAATTCAAGGACAACACACAACCCACAAAGCTCATTCTACATTTGTCTGCACATAAAGGTTTACAGTTCTCTAGAATAGTGTTTGATTACAAAAACTTAGTTAACAAGAAAAAAGTTTTCTGAAAGTAAGTTTTTAGAGAACATCACATTAAGCACCAAAAATCCGAGAGGCATGGGATGTGGTCCTGTACTTAAGCCTACATTTAAAAATTATCAGTTACAACAGATACTTTTCTTTCATATTTAAAATTAGCACTAACAGAGATAAAACGAGGTCTTCTCCAGTGTATTTTCATTGACACTGGTTGGCATTACACTTGTTTAATACAACACACAGCATTTGAAGCTTAATACATACTTTGGAAATGTGTGCTAACATTTGTGCAATTACTTTCTGTTCATCATTTTTTTTCTTTTGCTTATTAAAGAAAAAGAAAGAAGAACAACCAGCTGCAACACTTTTTTGAAAAGGGAGTAGCTGAAGTTACTTCGTATTAACTAAATATTATTCACCCCTGGTTATTTCAGTCTTTTTTCTAGTAATAGAGACAAGGTCTGTTTAAAACACTGTTCTTTTCTACCATCTTTGACGTTCTTTTTAGTTCAACATCACCTTTTCAATGTGAACAAGCAATAAGAGCACAGTATAGCTGTCAAAGTTCTCTAATACGATACCACAGTCTTAAAGACCAACTATTTCTCCTATCTGACTCAATACCATAAATGGTCTGAAAAGTTTACAAGTATGTCCTTTTAATTCAGCTCCCTAAGAACAGTAAAAGCATTTGTAAAATCCTTAAAGTAACAGAGCAAGAAAAGGATGAAGAAATCTAACACTAACATATTACTACATTACAAGAGACTATTATTCTTCCGAATACACTTCAGTATTAAGTATTAGCTACGTTAATAGTAAATCCATTAATATGTTTGCCTGCATTTCACTAATTTCTGCAATTAAAGTTCAGATTGACATTACTGAAAGCCATCTACAACCTCCCCTTCTTAATCTGCAATAATTATGTTTTTTTCTTGTTGAGTTTCAACTTCTAAGCGTCCATTACACTACAAATTCTTATTCTGTGCCTTCATGGTTAATAATTTTAATTTGGTTTTGTAGCCTATATTGGTCCAATCTCCATTAGTCAAATCCTATCCCACTCCCATTTAAACCAATAAAAATATTAAAAATATTAAGCATCTCTGCATTTCTCTAGGTGAACGACACAGATCCAGAGCAAGACACCCCAGAGGGTAGGGAGGACACTAAACATTGAACTACTTAATTAACCAGCCAGAAATATAGAAAAAAAGAGAGACATTTAAAAAAAATGAACTAAAGTATCCTTAATGAATTAGCCATAGAAGAAGCTTTCACTGTATTAGCCACTAATCCAATTATAAGACAACCCAATCATATTTAGCCCCTTTTGTAGAAACAATGAATATTCGTGATTATGGACCAAGAGTATTTGGTACTTTCTAAATTTGTGCACAGATGCTGATTTCCTTGAAACGTTCTTACATAAGGTCCTAAAGGTAACAAAAATAAACCTGTACTTCTTATTAAATGAATGCATCACTGCTACAATCTCTTTCCTTTATTCTACTTTTATCTCTACTTCTTTTTCTGAGGGAAAAGAAATGAGTTATCATAAACTCTGAAAAAATCTTAATCTTCTCCATTCCATGAGACACTGTGTACTTGAAGAGTCACATTCTTCGTCTCTTTTCTTAGGGATAATCCAGCACTCTTTATGCTTAATAGTGTTCCACAATGATCTGTCAAAAAGAATTGACACTGAACACTGATATTTTCAGTTCCCCATACGTGCTCCCAACACACAGGCAGCTGCTCCTCTGCCTAGATGTCACTAACAACAGCTGACATTGGTCAGACTGTTATTGCTACCAAGTCCAAAAGAATAAGCAGCACTGAGGATCTGGGGGGATTTGGGAGTACAAGTGTACACATGACTTGAAACTTGCCAAAAGTTTTAACTACCATATCCAGGAAAAAAGGCAGCTCTACAATAACAAAGGTCAACATTTTATTGATTTTATTCATTACATCATATTGGTTTAGTAAAATAAAGACCTAAAACCCATTATGGTCATTTCCTAAACGCTCTATTCATGAGCTTTTCATTTTCCTAAACATTAAAATGGTATTCACTTTCAGTAATACAAATTTATAAAATTCAAAAGAAGCAATATCAGTTTCCTTTACCAGTTGGCCCATACAACAATACATTCCTACCGCTGTTCTCTCCTGCACCAATAATGCTTCTCTGCCAATGCTAGATCTCTAAACACACCACCTTATAATGCCAAGTTCAGGCACAAACGATGACCCTCACAGAAGAGGTTAAGTTAAATGAATTTCAGTGTGCATTCTCTTCCTAATCCCCCAGACTCCTTTCCAAAACGAGGTAAAAAAATAATTACCAGTAAGAAGCAACCATGATTTGACACAGCTCTCAGAGTGTTAGAGTTTAACAATACTCCTTTTCTGCCACAGGAGAACATAAGAGCTTTTTCTTTACAAAAGTCTGTAAAGGTGTGGTGGGTTGACCCTGGCCAAAAGCCAAACACCCACACAGCCTCTCATTCACTCTCCTCTCCTGTACAGAGGAGGGAAGGGGAAAAAAATAGAAGAAGCTGAAAAGACTCACGGATCAAGATAATGACAGTTTAATAGGTAAAGAAAAAGCTGTGTACACAAGTAAAGCAAAAAAAGGAATTCATCACTACTTTCCACTGGCAGGCAAAGGTCCCACGAGTTCCTGGAAAGCAGGGTCTCAGCATGCAGAGTGGTTGCTTGGGAAGACAAACACCATAAGCATAAACATTTCCCCCCACCCCCACTTTCTCCTCCTTGCCCTGAGCTTTTATTACTGAGCACCTGTCCCCTTCTCAACCTCCTGCCCTGCCCCAGCCCCCACTCGTTGTGGGGGGAGAAAGCCTCTACCTGTGCAAGCACTGTCCAACAGCAGCCGAAACAGCAGTGTGCCATCAGCACTGTTTTAGCCACAAATACAAAGTACAGTACCATAAGGCTGCTACAAGGGAAATTAACTCCATCCCAGCCAGACACAAAAGGATAACTAGTTTGTCCACTTTCGTTTGGTGTGTGACACAGCACGACACACACCTGACTGTGTTTCAATTTTCTTCATATATACTTAAAAGATTCTTGGGATAGACAAGACAGAAAAGACAAGTGAGGGAGTAAAGCACACAAAAGCTGCACATTTCAGAGAATACCAGTTACTGATAGCAATCTTCCACTCTTCATCCAAGTCAACACCATGTACAATTCTCACAGAAGTTAAAATTACCTGGACAGGCTGGATCAATGGGCCAAGGCCAATGGTATGAGTGAGGTTCAACAAGGCCAAGTGCCAGGTCCTGCACTTGGGTCACAACAACCCCATGCAGCGCTACAGGCCTGGGGAGGAGTGGCTGGAGAGCTGCCTGGCAGAAAAGGACCTGGGGGTGGTGGTCAACAGCTGGCTGAATATGAGCCAGCAGTGTGCCCAGGTGGCCAAGAAGGCCAACAGCATCCTGGCCTGCATCAGGAACAGTGAGGTGAGCAGGACGAGGGAAGTGATCGTCCTCCTGTACTTGGCACTGGTGAGGCCCCACCTTGAGTACTGTGTCCAGTTTTGGGCCCCTCACTACAAAAAGACATTGTGGTGCTGGAGTGGGTCCAGAGAAGAGCAATGAAGCTGGTGAGGGGTCTGGAGAACAAGTCTTATGAAGAGTAGCTGAGGGAGCTGGGGTTGTTTAGCCTGGAGAAAAGGAGGCTGAGGGGAGACCTCATTGCTCTCTACAACTACCTGAAAGGAGGTTGTAGAGAGGTGGGGGTCGGTTTCTTCTCCCAAGGAACAGGTGACAGGACAAGAGGAAATGGCCTCAAGTTGTGCAGGGGAGGTTTAGATTGGATATTAGGAAAAGCTTTTACACTGAGAGCATTATTAAGCATTGCAACAGGCTGCCCAGGGAAGTGGTTGAGGCATCATACCTGGAGGTATTTAAAAGACAGGTAGACATAGTGCTTAGAGATATTGTTTAGTGACGGGTTTTGTGAGAGTTAGGTTGATGGTTGGACTATATGATCTGAAGGGTCCCTTCCAACCTTGGCAAATCTATGATTCTGTGATCATGACCAAACTGTATGGTCACTGGTTGTACCAAAAAGGCAAGGTGCTTGAACACTAGGTGGCCACATTGTTTAGAGACAAAATAGTAAATATGCTCAACAGTGTTACCAAGGCACCTAAGCATTCTCACAAATTCCATACTAACAGTTTCATAACCCCTCCATACATGGCCAAAAATGTATTTGGTCACTGACAGGAAAGCCCTTGGATTTTTTCCGCACTCAAAGAGACAGTCTAGAACTTCCGTAAGATCATGAACCCATGAAGATAAATCAAGAGGTTTCCTGCCACAAAGACTGCAAAAGAAGTTCAGGGAGATGGAGAGCAAGAGATTTGGATCCTGTCAGGTAATGAGTCATAGACACACAAAGTTTGTTCACATCTTTAAACTCCTATCAGATGCCACAGATGCTGAGAACAAGGCAGCCCAATCAATTGGAAGGCAGTGGACATTACTCAGTGAAGCTCACCTGGCTGTGGGAGAAAGCCACCACCAAGATACTACATGGAAATTCTGGTTCATGTACAAAATATGCAACTAGTGGAAAAGTTGCTGATACCAGGAAGAATCAGTTTAGAGAAACAGGATACCAGAGAAATGCCCAGACTTCACAGATTTCAGTCCGTCATCAGACAGAACTTAGTAGTTCTCGTAAGCCCAAGCAGAATACAGATTCACCAAGCCAAGCGTATTCATGGGAGAATGCTAGACATGATGTTCCACTCAACGAAGTCACAGTTCTTTGTAGATGACTAGTTTAGGTGGTCAGTAGTTGGAGACATTGGGCATATGAACTGTTGACAATGGGATACCATTGAAACTTCAACAGCTTCCAACAAAGCAGGACTGAGATACAGTTTCTGCAACATTTAAAATTTACACAATGATTGCTGAGTTGTCCATCACCATATCCACACAATCCTCAAAAAAGACAGCAAATAGCCCTTCTTAAGCAAGAAGGGGTATGTCCACCACCATTACTGAAACACATATTCCAAGACAGTGTTACAGTGGCCATATTGGAAAAACTATCATTCTATGTACTGTATTCTATCTGTGAATCTTCAGAAAGAATTTGTTCAGCAACTTGACCCAGTTAATTACCAGACCTTGTTTTCCAAGTACTAACTGGAACTGAAATGTGCCATTTACTCCATACCATACTTCTAAGCTCCCTCTCATGCAGATCAAGAGGACAGCACCAAAATGGCATGCAGATAATCTCCATTGGTACCTGATAATGGTGGTTATGTCTGTCACACAAGACAGAGACCGTCAACTTAGATAAATCAGACTCAAGTGAGTCCAGAAGACCCGATAGCACAGCACGTCCACAAACAGCACCACGCCTCCACATTCTCCAAGAGAAATGCATACCAGTTCTGCAGCATGCTCTTAAAATTCCTGTAAAGCCATCTACGTGTCTAGACAATTCAGCCCACTTTCCTCCCTTGTCCAAAAGACAACAAGTTATCTAAAGGTGATTTGTCACCAGAAGGCTTACAGAACAACTCTATCCACTCCATCCAAAGACGTTACTAGCTGATAATGCTTTGTGGTGGTAGCGTCAGCTCTCTAAGCTCCAGAAACAATTGATATTAAGGTAAGAGTAAAGTTGCCGGTGTGACACTTCAGTCTCTGCAGTCTCTAGCACCTACTGTCCTTGGGTAAAGTATATTGAAAAACTCCCCACAGTGCCAAACAAGAAAATGGAGGAGCCATAGGAAGAATGTGTGCACAGAACCAAAGAGGCAGGCAGCACAGAAATATTTCTCCATCAGCATCAGTATCTTTTTATATTCAGCACAGTATTTCAAGTTGCTCCACCGCCATCATGGTGGCAGTGTACATCTCAGTCTCAGCAATGTTATTACAAATTAATTGATGTGGATGAGGATTTTGCTTTGGGTAGAGGAAGCACAGCTGGAAAGGCTCCCCTCAGTGTAAATCGACTCATCCCATTCACTACATAAGATTCAACAGTCATCACATGGCTCCATGACCACACCACCTGTGTCCTTGGTGCATCTCGAGTAAAAAGGAAGGAAGAATGAACTAAACTGTATTTCTCTTAAGTGCTCAATAGCAGGAAGCAAAATACATATACCATTAGAACATACAGACGGAGTTTCTCAAGGGTGATTCTTGGAAGTCTTTAACCATATTATCATTCTTCCAGGAATTCCTGTCTTCTTTTCTTTGGCTAATAATTTCCCACTTTGTTGCCAAATGACATCCAAAAAAGTGAAGAAATTTTTTTCAGGTTGACAGTAATCAAGTTCTATACAATTTGCCTTTGTAAATCCCATGTCACATCAGTCTTTTTTTATACGGAGGCCTAATTCTTATTTCCCAATTTATTTTAAAGTCTTGTGCCCTATTGAGATGACCTTCATTGTTCTGCAGACTTTACATGATAGGGCCAGTAAAAAAATTGAAAAAGTGTTTAACATCTGTATGAAAGTAACCATTTATCATTCTTTACTGGCAAAAAGACTTTTTAGACAAGAATTTAAGACAATTTTTAGACAAGACAATTTAGACAAGAAATTAAAAAGAACAGCTCTTGGATAAAAATGGCTCAAGCTACAGCAAAACATAAGAAAATGCTTTAAGAAATAGATTTATTTCTTGTAAATTAAATTTCATTGAAATTATCAAGAATACTGCATTCTGTTCAAATTCATGCAGAACTTGCCAAGTTTGCACCTGAAAATATTTTTTAAAGCATCAGCTTTAAAGTCAGCCAGAACACTTGATGTCTTGCTCAGAAGATCAACATCGGTCTACTCCATCTGGCCAATTTTTTTTTTTTTTAAATCACTGCTTTTGAAGACAATTATAAAGAAAACACATGTTTTCAAAAACACAGAGAGCAATTACCCAATTTATCTTTGAAAAGCACAAATCATATGTCCACTTCCATGTGTTCAATGCATGCAAGATGCGATCATTCTGACACATCTTCACTCCTCAAAACTGACAAATCAACAGTTGAGGCAGCCACAGCTTTCCTTCAACATCATCTGCTTTAAGAGCAATGCAAACCTCTTTAGCAGCAAAGCAGCTATATGAGATCCTGGAATACAGTAACTGTCCCTCTACCCCACAAGCATTATTTGAGTATTTGCCCCTGGCATTTGACTTCTATTATCACACCTCCATATTCAAGGGCTGTATCAGACAATCTCATAGAACAAAAACTGGACATCCCTGTGAAACTAGGCATTTGACCTAAATACACTCCACAAACTTCTGCTTAAATACCTAGCAGAGTCTCCACAGCGAGTCAGTTCAAACGGCAAGGCTCAAACGACGGGTGTGAATAAAGGCACAATACTATGTAATCCAGAAAAGGCAAAGCCATCTAGGCAAGTTCTGAATAATATGCAGAACTAACTGAAGTTTGTGGTTATTGTGTCATTAACTTTAATTGACCTTTATTCAAAAAGACATCTCCCCTCTCCCATATTTCAATACAGACTGCCAAGCATGTTTTTTCTCCTTTACCACCCACCCTGACCCAGGGCTTCGTAAAGCTAACTGGGATACTGCTGTCCAGTTTCTTTTCATTCAAAGCAGCAAAACATTAGCTGCCTTCTACCATAAGTACTCTGAGTTTCATTGAAATCACACTCTCTTCTCAGCACACTGCTATTTACCTGGACATGAATTAAAATTGCTTGACACTAGCTGCTGCTCTTTAGAATAAAGCCACAGCTATTGTTGGAGTGGAAAGTATTTAATCATCACTGGCATGTCTGCATAAAGAATGAACTTGTGTTGATCTCAGAAAAACCAAAGGCTGACCATATTTCATGAATATTTCAGAACATTCATCTTCAAAATACCCTTTTAACCACAGAAAGATCTTACAGACCTCTCAACTCATTTAGAACCATGGAATGGTTTGGGTTAGAAAGGATCCTTTAAAGATCATCTAGTCCAACCCCAATGCCACGGGCAGGGACACCTCCCACTAGACCAGGTGGCTCAAAGCCCCATCCAACCTGACCTTGAACACCTCCAATGATGGGGCATCCACAACTTCCCTGGGAAAGCTGTTCCAGCATCTCAGGATTTAAACCAGGATTAACCCATCCAATAGGACAAAACAGGCATATATTATTTGTCCTTATAACTTCAGGCATCAAAAACACACACCTGAAGCAACAAGATGATTGACAAGAAGCTGCACCATGCTCTCGGAATGGCCACAAACTGTACTGAGTTGAACAAGACATCAAGGAACAGGAGCACTAAGAATGTAACTATCAAAACATACATGTCTATTGGAAACATAGTTAAACTGGATCTTACACATGTCAAAGAGGAAACACCTTACCCTCAAGGGTTTAGGTCACATGGAGAATGCTACAGTAACGATCAAGGACACGAAAAGCAAAAAAATACACATTCATCATATAAAGAGAGTATACTAAACAAAGAACAGAAATACAAACATAAAAAAAAAAAAGTGTGTTGTAAATGAAGAGGTACAAAGAAAACACAGAAATGATTAGGGCTGAAATCACTCAGTTGAAGGGAGAGACCAGAAGTTCTGCGGCTAGGGAGGGAGAAAAGGTTGGCAGTGTTGGGCTACTAAACTTGCTGATTCCAATGATAAAACAGGATACAAAGAAGTTCGTATTGAAATAGGGAACTATAAGAGTCAATGAAGGAGCAGAAAGACAATTCAAGAACCTGCAGTTTTAAATGGACCTAAAACTGGAACGGTTACTGCAATTATGGTATGAAAAAAAAAAAAAAGGATGCGGCAGCAGTTAAGATTGAATCTCTTTAATAACAGCTTCAGCTCCAAAAGTACTGTTTTTATTGGAGTGAGAATGATAATTGTTCACCATCTGTAAGAACAGGAATTAAAGGCTGAAAAAAGTCTACTTTCAAGACACAGACAGGAAACAGTAAACTGAACCCTACTTTCAGAAATGTGAATGGAAAGATATAGCCATTAAAAGACAACTCATCCAACAAGTGTAGTGTGCCTTCCTAGCAACATTAGTGAAAAAATAATAGGCACAAACAAACCACTATGATAATAAATACTGCAATGAGAACAAGACAAAAGGCTCTACAAACCTAAAATCTGTCCTCGATAATAAAAATACATGCAAGTTTAAAAGTTGCCCACTGCACATTAGCCCTCGAGTTTAGTAACAAATCACTTTCAAACTTAGTAATATAAAACTAATCAAATTCCCCACTTCCACAGAAACCCTGCTGAATGACAAATAGAATAAAAGTAGTGCAGAATAAACAGAGTAGCAGCTGTTATACTGACTTTCTCCAAGTGATAGAAACACTCTGAAATGGTTAAAATTCAAAAAGAAAAATACCTATTCAAATAGATAGCTAGCACCAGCTATCCTTCAGACATAAGAAATAAACCTGAAAAACCGTAAGAGTCATTGTAGCAATGACGACAAGACATATTCATGGAGTCCAATGCTCCATTTCCACCTTTCACACGCCTCTTATTTGGACAAAATTGTCAGTACATCTGTTTCCACTAACACGGAGCCCAACTTTTCCCTGCCAAAATTCACTACTCTGAACAGATGTAGCTTCTCTGCACAGCTAGCAGCACAAGTACTTTCAACACATTAAAGCCCTTAACAATAAATACTACAGTAAACCAAGGAACAAAACAGGTCAGATTCTCAAGTCAAAAAAAAAAAATCACATTATTGCTTGAAAGATACTAGCCAAAAAAGAAAAACAACAAACCCCAAAACTCACATACACACACATGAAGTTAAAGTACTCTTTTTGAGGGCTTTTATGAGTTTTCCTTTAAACTATGGAGAGATTATATGCTTTATAAACCAGGACAAAGTATTAGTTTTATATGCCAAATAATTTGATGAACTTGTCATAAAAAAAAAAGTGACATTAATAGTCAAAGCACACACATTTCAAATACACAGATAATGTAAGAAGTGTTTACCTTAAGTTTGAATTCAAGCTGTGGTAGAACAGAAAGCAAGAGGTGACTGTCAATATTGTATAACTCCAGAATCAAGTCAAACACATGCTCTGACAGGTCACTAATTGACGTTTTACCAAGCATGAGAACCTGATTGAAGAACTGGAAAATAAAACACAGAGTATACATCAATAACAGTAGTATATATACACACTCTTCTAAATCCTATGATTGTCTACCACTAAATCTACCTTTTAATCTTACAACATTTATTTCACCACTATTAAAAACAAAAAAGGGGGGAGGGGGAGCAGGGGGCACACATAGATCAGGATTCTGTAGTAGAAATCTTAAAATATCATTGTTCTGTATTCAATATTACACATAAAGAAAAACACATAAAAAGTGACGTTTAGCTTACCACAGCAAGCCTATAAAATAATTTAAAAAACACAACTTTAGAGGAGTTCCAGTGCATCGGATATTTTTATGATGTGACTATATTTAGAGTTATTTCACTATTGAGAACAATGACTTTAAAAGCATTCTAACATTTAGTCAGAACAAGGCTGAAACAACCGTTTAATTACTACACCACACAGTTGGCACATTGAGGATTTTTAAGTAAGGCACAGAAATTAATAACTGACTGTTCAGAATTCATATTTAAAAGCAACATAATGCAGTTGTAAAGCAATTAGTCTTTCTTGGTAAACTTGACACATTTGTGAGAAACTTCATACTTCTCATTTCATTAAAGAAAATATTTTCTAATATCAAATTTTAATTCCATACTACTTTCAACTATATCCTCCCTAATAGATGGGTACGAAGTAACCAAATAGGAGTATACTATCCCCTACTTGTAAGTGGGAGGACATAATTTGGAAAATTGTTTTTCTCTTTGCATTAAAACACCACACAAGCGTGGCTAAACAAATTAATACTATTTCCATCAACCACTAATGCAACATAATACACTTAACTGGCACTTCAGTTTCCTATTCCCAAACTTGGGACAGATGAACATCACGACCCCCTGTACCTGACAAGTTTAATCATATCAGTAAAAAAATTAAAAACATGAAAAATGCTACTTTTTAAGGTTAAAAATTGAACCCCAACAAGTGAAGCAATAGAAAAAGTCAATGGTTTCTGTAATAATGACTAGCAAATAAGAGATAAGCGCATTTCATTAGAAATTAAAGACCCCATACCGTCATGCAGAAAAGGTTTCCTTTTCTGGATACAGAGTTGTCTTGAATGTATACATTCCTGGTTAGGCAACTAACTCCTACTGTGTCTTTAATATATTTTAAGAAAGAAAGTAACTTTCGAAACAAAGAAACCAGACAGCATAATTTTACCCACTTGTGGGAAACCAAGAACAGAAGACTGCATGTACATATTTTCCATAAGAGGAAGATTCTTATTGTACAGACTTCCTTGAAACCCACAAAATGTCACGCAGTTTGTAATCTAACCCCTTACCAGATGAACATTTAAAACACATTCCCATGTAGCAATACCTTCACAAACACAAGGTTTGACTAACAGATTTGGAGTAAGAGTTTTCACTGAAGTTTTTTTTTTTTTTTTTTTTTTTTTTTTTTTTTTTTTTTTTAGATCTTAGAAATTACCCACTTTCCACGTACCAGAAGTGTTACAAGTCTGAAATCAACAAAAAACATTGAAAATTCTCTATTGTTTTCAAGCTCTTGAGGTTTTGGACAGCTGCCATGAGACCTGCTAAATCCTTAATTACTTTTTTTAAAAGTGTATTTTTTTTTTCTATTGTGCAGCTTAATTTAGAGCATAGTCCTGTCTGTTTTTTATTTCCTCTCATCCTTCTTCTCTTGCAATGTCTATGATGTCTACACTCAATTTGGCTACAACCCTCAATCCACTCGCTGGGTTTCTTCCTTACTATCTATTCTTAGATTCTGTTTCCTCTTCTTTTCATGTGACAACGGTATTAAAATTCTGTTCTATCTGAACTTATCCTAGTTTCTAAATATTCTCATCTCCTTAGTAGAAAAAGAATTTTGCCACAGGAACAATGTGTTTATATATTTTTATCAGAACAATACATAAGTACATTTGGTCTTCCAGTCACATTAAGGATTAAAGTGCAAGGTCTTCCAAGACAGTAGAAAGTAAACTATCCGTTGCATTTCAGAAATCAAAATTGTTATGGGCTTAGTTGTTTCTATATAGTAAAGAATAAGACTGAAAGGGGACAGGTTACGCAGTGCTTCATTAATATAACAATTCTCTCAAAGAATGATTGAGAGTTTGTAAAAATTTATTTTACAGCCCTATTTGACTATATGCAATTCATTCCTTTTATAATAACAGCTCAGTTAAAAATTGTATTGATTTCCATATTTGTCTGCAGTCTTCACTTACATTAGTAATGTACGGTTCAATTGCTTGTGCTGTCCTCTTTAGTAAAGCTTTTGCCAAATCATAGGCTTGCTTGTTTAAATTCTGGGGGTGGGAAACAGAAAAAGATGTAAGCACACGCATTAATCTTAAAAATAAATACGAGAATTTAAAGCTACCACGCACTGGTAAATGCATTAAAGAAATAGCCTATTCTTTTTACACTTGCAGTAGTAAAGACAATATAGTAAAAACAAACCTAGTCCAAATAGAGCTTTGTAGTCTCCACCAATACTACTGAGAAAACTCTTTCCTGGCAAATCGGGGCTTACTTTTCAGTTGCCCATCTAAGTGAGTTCCTGCATTTTACTGCTGTTCCTTATCAGCTTCACAAAAAACAGGAAAGCGATATAAAGCAACACCAAAGCATTTACAGTCACCACAGAAGCAAGACTCTCAACTGGAGCATGGTAGAAAGTACAATTCTGTCCTTGCATCAAGCAGCCACCTGTGAACCACCATCATAGTCTCTCCACACTATCTCACAAAGATACTCTCAAGTCTGTTTGACTGACATAGCAAAGAAAAAAAAAAAAAAAAGAAAAAACCACCACACCTAGAATTTCAGTCCATGAGCAAAAAAGGGTGAAGAATACAAATTAACAAAATTCTAACATAAAAATAAAACCCACCACCCACAGCATTCCTATAGCTGCATTTGTTTACTTGGGTTATTGTTCTTTCATTATTTCCTTCCTTTCCCAGAAGATATTCTCCACTCTCTAGTTGCTATGTCCTTTCTCCAGTTTCCATACCACAATTATTTTTCAAAAATTTTCAGAAGTAAATGCAACTCGGCTCTTGTGACACCCTCCGCAGACTTGATTAACACGTAGAAGAATGAAGGAAAACTCAACACCAAAAAAAAAAAAAAATTGTCTTTTAATAGGTAAAGTCTCTGTAAAAATACAGTTCCCCAATTTTGCTTAGTCTCTGCTATTTAAAAATACCCAGTCTATTTAATTTACAAGAAAACAGTATAAAGGGGCAGTTTGTGGTTGTTTGGTTTTTTAAAATACATCTCATCCATAAAAGGAAAACACCTTCCTTTTAGCATAATGAAAAGCAAACACAAGATGCATTGCCACACCCAGGTTATTTCTTTGCCTGCATGTGCTTGGTTCTTTGTAGCTATCTGAA
Source organism: Fratercula arctica (assembly GCA_947846985.1). Lineage (NCBI taxonomy): Eukaryota > Metazoa > Chordata > Aves > Charadriiformes > Alcidae > Fratercula > Fratercula arctica. The sequence continues at coordinate 24,935,793 of CANTUZ010000001.1, read as the reverse complement.
TGAAAAAGAAAAGATTTGCAAGGATGGACACTATTGTATTCAGTTTCAAAAACTGTAAAACTATAGACTTCTAGACAGCAGCGGGAACAGATTAACATTTGCTGCTAATATAAAACAAAGGAAGTCTGTAGCTTGCCTATGGATAGAATTAAGTTAGGTGAATGAAGTCAAAAAGACTACAAGGATTCATGCCTGAAGTATCTGTTTTACTCAGAGCCACTACAGAAGGTGAATAAAAATCCCAATTCTGGAAAGATACTCGAATGCTTGCATAAGATACTAACATCCCTGTAATTTCCTCTTCCCTTATCTAATCAAGATACAAGGGTCAACTTTGGCAGTCTTTTAACAAAATTGTACAGCTGTTCCACGTTCCAGAAAAAAGAAGGTTCTGGCATGCCAAATTATTCTTTATGGTTTATACAGAAAAAAAAAGAAAAAAGCAGCGCATTTTCATCTGTAGCATTTGTTTTCTGTTATTTAGTAAGAGTTGTGACTGTTCAGGAAGTAAAAGGCACAAATACAAATAACAGTAACAAGGAATGCATGCCAGTTGCAGGTCTTGCTCTGATCCTTCTCAGCTGCCACAGTTCACCTCTACCAAAATAAAGAAAACGACTTTCACCTGGGTAAGAGTGAACACTAGATCATGAGCAAGATCTGATTTACGTATAAAACAAGTCTGAACAGCATAGCAGAGTTCCAACAGGCAGATCTGTTTTGATTCACATTAATTACAACTTCAGCTTGTATCTTTCACACAGCAGTTCACTTCATACAAGCTGTTGCAATTCATCCATACAACTAGTAATAACTAAAGTTTAAAAAAATTAAACATAGATTCTCACACATAGCCTTAGGAAAGGAAGTCTGAAAAGAACAGAGACCTTTCATAATTAAGCTACTTAAGACCAGGCAAAAGATCTCCCAAGACCTTAATGTTTGCTGAGATAAATGCAAGAACTAGCTATTTGCAACCCTGAGTAACATCTTCACATTATACTTTATTCTATCTAAAAAAGTTGCAAAGAGAAAAAAATACTCTAGATCACAACTGGCTAAAGAAAGTTCGCTATTATTTTCACACCTCACACATCTGATTTAGATGTGCCAATAGCCAGGGCCCTGAAGTATACAGAGTCCAAATTTTCTGAAAATAACAATGCCAAAGAAGCCTTAAAAGCACAGGAGAAAGCTTTCTTCTCCCTTTTCCAGCTTAAGAATAAAAGTAGAAACAAGAAAAAGTATCATTGCCTTAGCTGAAATTAAAACAGGAGCAGCCCAGGCCACTACCAAATAGGTTCAAAGATCTTTTACAAAATGTCAAACCTATCTTTCTGACTAATTTAATAGCCACAAAGATACTGTAAACGTTGCCTGAAGGAAAAATTTTACAAGGGTAAGACCTAATTTAGCAAATTTCTTCTCTGTGTTTATTTAAACTCTTCTATCATTATCCTCTCTTCAATCTTTCTATACATTTAGGGGGAAAAAAAAAAAGTGACATGTATTTCAAGATCTTTCAATGATTTAAGAAAGCCCTCACTGACGGGGACAATCATCTTCATCAGGATGCCTCTAAGAGCATGTAAGCACCCAGTGGGGTTAAGCTTTCAAGAGTCCTGAATCGGGTAGTAACTAAGCCATCAGCTGCTAACACTAAAGTAATCATTAGTAATTACTACATTTTGAAGAAAAAAGCAGAAATAAGTATTGATTGATAAGGACAAACCAAAGAAGAACCCATGAAAAGGCAGAACACAGATCTTCTGCAAGATAAGCGAGAAGTCACATTTAACATCTAAAACAGACTTATAGGATGCTGCAGACATTTTCCCAAAAAAACACCCTCCAGTTTTCATTCAGAAAAGAATGTTAATAAACAGAGGAGAACATTTTTTTTTTTATACTTAGAAGGACTTCAGCAGTTAATATTTGAAAACAGACCATCTTAATCAACCATAAATTCTCTCCTTTGTCTCAATTCCTACCATGATGTTTTGCGTATATGTTGCTAGCATTTCAAGCTTTTTACACTTCTGGAAGACACTAAGAGTTTTGCCAACTCATTTTTCATACCTGTTCCCTAGAATGTTTGACAAACTTCTACTGCAGATGCAAGAAGCAGTGGCAACCTCTCTGACAGCATGGCACAGACATTTTTGTGTCTATACAGACAACGCTCTCCAGGACATTTTGCCACAAAGCTCAAAATCAGTTGTACTGCTGCAATGGGGTTGGCAGTGACAGAAATGTATACCCACTGAATTTTTCCAGTTAACTTTTGCAGTCACCTCTCTATGTCCAATTTAACACAGTTCAAGGAAATCAAGAGTGAAATAATTTGTACTCATCCTTTAGAAGAAAAAAAAAAACCAAACAACAGAAAACAAATGCATGTCCCTTATTTTTTTCTTCAAAACGGATGACTAGCTAGAATCAATCCAGTCCTTAATTTTATAACTTTAGGAGGAAAATCAAATTTTAAGTCTGCATCTAGAACAAACATTCTTAAAAAACCTCCATACATTGTAACATATTATTTTCTTGGCATTTGAAAAGGGTCTTCAATTTCATTCTTACTATCAATGGCACAGCAGCAGAATTTGTATCCAAGAACACTTGACAAAACAGTTTTAACAGATTCTCTAGTTCTGCTGGAGGAGGGAAACAGGTTTTTAAGGATGGCTGACACAGAAAAAGATCAGCTGAAGCGTTGCCAAGATAGATAACACTAACTCTTAAGCAAGTTCCTTGTAGAGAAAGTTAGGAACTTAATTGTCAATATAATTTTTTCAAAAAGATAAGCATGTAAAGCATTCATGATGTGCAACGTGGGATTCCCTGTAGTGCTCCTGAGGCTGAAAATGGAACACGGGCAAACACTCAGGGAAATAAAGTACAATTTGCCTTCTAACACACTATACAAACACAAAATTGTTTACAGGTGCTGCCATAAAGGCTTTATAATCTAAAATGACAATTAAAAGGAAAACGAAACTATTAATTTTTCTTCCCTTTTCATATTGACTACCTGTCCCTTGCTTCTGGTCTTTTCTGGGTTTAGTTCACTATGTCTTTAATATCTTCTTAATGATTATATTAAGATAAGACTATCTAGCAAAAGAATTTCAGTAGAGTTCATAGAAAATAAGAAAAGAAAAGCCACAGAAGGAAAGAAATAATTAAATATCAAAGAAATTAAGAGTTGAGCACATGGTCAGAAAAGTTCAGTTTACTGTTTTATTGAATTATCTGGCACCTGCTGTACTACTCAATTAGGCTTGTGCATACTCTGACATACCTGTTTTGTGATATTAGCATCAGGTTTGCATCAATACGGCTTTTATTCTGGCCAAGTGAGATGGATGACAAACTCAAGCAAGCAGCTTAGACTATTTCAGTGACTCCTAATTATGGAAGACAGACATTTGATAGTATGTCATATCTCCAGTATACGCTCCTTATGCCTGAGTTTTTGTAGCCATCCTGCTAGCACCGTTGCTTATTAGAGTTACTGCTCAGGACTGTGGACCATATCTGACATTCCTCTTAGGAAAATGATTAACTTTGATTGTGAGAGGTAACAGCATCGAATTAACCTTTGGTAAATTGTTCAACTAGTTACTACAACTCTTAAAAATACTCATATAGCTTTTTTGCATCAATCTGTAATGTTGAATTTCAACCATTAGACCTTAGCATTTGGGATCCAAAACTAAAGGAGCTGTTTGAACCTTCTGTTCCCAAACACACACTTAAGAGACTGCTCCTTTGATAAATTATACAGATTAAGCTCCTCAGGTCCTCAACCTAGCATTACTCAATGCAGCTGTTTATACACCAGAAGTCATACTAGTCCTACCACTATTTTCTAGAATACAGTCATTCAATTCACAAGGGCACTCCACATTCTCATGTGCACAACTTTACTTCTGGCTGTATTAAAAATACACCGCTTGCCTGTGTCACTTGCTACAAACATAGCTGTCATATCTACAATGATCTCTCAATCAGATTATTTTCAAACCTGAGCTAGTAATAAATCTATGCTCCTTTTACTCCATCAAAAGTATTCTCTTGGTCCCCAGGGAATCTGGCTAAGTAAGGATTCCCTAGTCACCGTTACATCAACACATTATGCCATTTTTGGTGGCCAGTCTGTTTTTTTCAATTTCCCTTTCCCACAGCTCATACAGCTTAATGGCTAGGTCAGCTAAGATGTAGTTCTCCTTAACCTTGTAGTTTTCTGCTCAATGGACATGAACAGAAAAATTATCACTCTGAATTCATTACACTTTTCCAACATGACAGAAACCACAGAAAATGGTTGGATGACTATGTAAGTGCCAGAATTTTAAATAAACACAATATGAAGATATTGAGATGAAACAGAGAAACATTAGAAGCTTCTTTCCATTAATATGAAAAAGGTTAAAAAAAATCAAAACAAAGGTAAAAGTAGTCAGAATATAGTGTAAAGTTATGTAACTAATTCAGTTAGAAGCAAGCTATAAACTAGCATCCTATCCAAGGAGCCAGTTTGACCAAACAGAAGCAGAATAAAATGCAAAACCCTAGATACCTTATCCTATTAAAATGCTCAGTCAGTAGCTTTAAATCCACTATAAACCAGAATTGTTTCAATGCTAAAGCCCAACAGGATGCAAATTCTTCAACCCAAAAATCAGTTTATTAAAATCAGTACAGTCAAATCAAGTTGAACACAAGTGACACAATGAAACAACAGATGTTTAACAACTAAGAAAATACAAACTAAAGTATTTTGCATAGTCTTGCTTTTGTTTCTTGTATTCCAAGGCTTCACTTTGTAAATATGAATTTTAGCCACACAAATTTCAGTCTGGTCCTGGCACAAAAGTACTGGACTCCCTGAAGGACACAGCTAAAACATTTCCAGAAAAAGAAAGGCTAATCTATACTAATATTTAGTCCTTTACTGTAAAATTCATTGTCAACAGAAAAATAATTTATGTGCTATTTACTGAAATTGATGCCTTGTAATAACACATACTATGTTGTGCTACTTGCTATATTCTTCAGAGAGCGCCTCATGTCTACTAAAGTTAACCCTTTCCTGAGCACACTTAAAGAAAACATAAAAAAAGCTGTCAGATGACAGCCAGAACTGTCCAAAAATCTAGATAAGTACACATTTCCCAGGTAATTTCTCAGCATCCTTTCTTGTCCTACACAACTTACAAGCCTTATACACTGTAGACCAAGAGATTCCAGTAGGACCCAGCTAGTTTTCTGAACAAAGAAGTCAGACTTCCTTGCTTTTTAAACATTTAAGTGTCACAACACACGCAAACATTGAAGTCCTTCCTCAGTTTACCTGCAGGACTTTTTTTTTTTTTTTAAAAAAACCAAAACATTAAGGAAAGACGGCCATCACTTGGGCTCTTCAGGCAGCACCATTTCCAAACATAGTTAGTTCTATGGCTGCATCAAAAAGATACCAATGCGCTTTCACTAACACCAAGCCAACATTTCTGAAATACAATAGAGCCAGCTACAAATCAGCAGTCATAACAAATTTTTCCCTCCCACTTTGGGCAGCACATTAGCTTGAACTGTTGATACCGCATTACACTAATTAAAAACTTTCCAAAGGATATATGTATCATTTTTATTAAATTCTACTGGTACTGACTGTATATGAAAAACATGTGTATAAATTCATATGATATTAAAGCTTTTAGATTACTATGACCACTGATACTGATTCACTGATTGCAAGTGAATCAAAGCAATGAAAATCTACTGAATTTTCTGGCTATTAAAAATTATTTCTTTGCTAAAAAAAGAATGAAATAATAGGAATACATTTGCTACAGATATTCTCTCAATGAAATCTAAATACCTAAGTACATACATCCAATAAGTCATGATTACCAAAAAAAAAAATTAAGCCACTATTAAGTCTTACCTTATGTGCTGGCACTAGATTAACTAACACTGTATCCAAAAGTTCCTGCGACACAGTATCTCCCTCACAAATGATAGAGCTCATTAGATCAACCATGTGCATGTGTACTTTTTGGTTATGACCGTTGCTGAAATTAAAAACAAGAATTCTTAGTGTACTATTCATATAAAGTACAACTTCCGTTCAGCGTACTCCCTGTGGTGATCCGAAACAGCAAGGAATATAATAATCAAATCACAAGTTTTCTTACAAGTTAAAATACAGTTTCTCGGCTACATATACCACTTTCCAGAATGTTCTTGAATCTCATGCCCTCTTAATTTATGATTGTAGTAAAAGAGTAAGAGGACTGTATCTGTCCCTACCATGAAAAGACAGTGTATTAGAACATCCCTCCCCTTTACTCAACACTGGTGAGAGTTTATCTGGAGTGCTGTGTCCAGTTCTGGGCTTCCCAGCATAAGAGAGACATGGACATCCCAGAGTCAGTCCAGCAAAGGGCCACAAAGGGATGATTAAATGATGATTACGGGAGCAGCTGGCATAAAAGAAGAGGCTAAGAGATATGACATCTTTTTTTAGCCTTGAGAAGAGATAGCTTAGGAAAGAATTCATCATTATGTTTAAATACTTGATTTTGGGAGTAAAGAAGACAGGGAAAGACTCTTCTCAGTCGTGTCCAGTCACAGGACAAGAGGCAATGGGCACAAGGTGAAATACAGGACGCACCATTTAAAACATACGAAATTTTTTTAAATTAAAGGGTGATTGAACACTAGGAGGCTACCCAGAGAGGTCATGGAGTCTCCATCCTTGGAGATTATCAAAGTCCAACTGGCTGCAGTCCTGGGCAGAGCCGATCTGGTTTGAGCAAGAGGGACAGACTAGACAATCTCTAGCTGTACCTTCCAGCATCCACTATTTTCTGATTCACCTTTTTATAGCAATAATCCTCCAAATTCCTTAGAATTGCATATTGCACCATTAAATTTCAAGAACAGAATAAAACAGACACAGTAAAAGACAATCAAAATAAGTTTCTTGGAAAGAAAAAGATGATTTGCAGTGTGTCTTCTTTTATTAAAACAGGCAAAACCAACAGGTTATCATATTTATGGTACTACCTTTAGTTAAACTGATTTACAAAACTAAGCTCATTAATGCAGAAGTAACATAATAGACTGAACACCTCGGTTAGAAATATCTGACCTCAACCATGCAATAATATATTATAATTGGGGGTAACAATACTTACTTTATTACTGAAAACAGCGTTCTGTACAACTGTGTAAAAATCTCATTGCTGTCTTCTAATTCAAAGCATATGTTATAAGACTTGACCCAAGCAATGTTCTGTGTTGAACAGGAAAAAAATAAAAGGAGTAGTTAATACAAGTTGAAAAATTACATTTAACAGTTACTATGAAATAAGTTATGAAGCTTACCTCAAGCAAATAAAAATATCGATTAAACTGGGGGCTTTTTGTATCTTCTAAACCTTTAAGTTGCCTTGTTATGAACATAAATATATCCTGAAAATAAGTGACAGTTATTTAATCAATTGCAATGAAAATTTCAAAACTGAAATAATTATCTTTTTAAATTACCAGCATTATTCATCACTACAAAATATGCAATGACCGACACACTATTTCACTATCGAAAAGAAGATGATCTACAAAAGCATCACAGAGAACGCTTTAAATGCTTCATGTTTCTTTAAAGGGTTGAGAAAGTAACCTTTTCCTAAGGAAGGAAAAGTTTCTTTTTTCCAAAGAAAAACACTCAACTTCAAACACAGAGCTGCAACTGGCTGACATCCCACAGAAGTCAAAAGATCACTCAGAAGGACAAAGAATTTTACATTTTTGCTTTATACTGCAATAGGTTTCAACAAAAGACGAAAAAAAGCAGTAGGCAACTGCAGCTTTCCTAGAAGTATTATTGCACTGTATTGTTTGTGCATTTCTCAGTCATCATGCTACTGACAGAGATCACATCTCTTGCAAAAACCAATAAACCAAGTTTCTCCTGCTTCCTTTATCAACTTTCAGCACCAGAAGACTTCTTCAGAAAAAGTCTCACACAAAATAAATTCAAGCAGGTTATAAGGAACAATCAGTTAATTATGAACAGAATGGAAACACACAGGAAGGTGTCTTTTTCAAATGCTTTTTACATTCAGATAGTTAACAGCTGGAAATTCATAGCTACTATGTTAAATTAAAAGATTCAGAAGTACATATCACCAGAAACATTGTTCACAACCTCAACTGTATAATATTTCATCCAACAATCTAGGTATAAATCAAATTCCAAAAGGTATAAAGTTGCCATAATAAATAAAGTCCAACAGTGAACCGTGAAAAAACTATCTTAAAAATAGTCTAGAAAGCTTTTCTATAACATTTTCAAATGACCATTTCCCCTTACCCCCCAAGAATAATGAGATGGACAAAAGATGAGAATATGGTTTCTTTTTTCTAATGCTACAACCACGAAATTCAACCTCAATCATTAGGCTGAGCACTTACTGTGGTTCTAGGTAAAAACAAGAATTAGATTACATGTGACATCATCATCTCTTGCCAAAAGAAACCACAGCAAGCACATTGTTCAGAGATACAGCTACATTACTGCTTGAATTTGGATCAAGATTGTGCCTTTGAAGTGTCAAGTGGATGACCAGAAGAATCACTGTTTGGCTCACGCTTCAGATCAGTTAGAGCACACAAACTAGACTCTGTAGTTGAAACTAAATCAAAAGACACAGTTCAAAGGACACATCTAATAGCCTCCAACCACTAACGAGCATTCAGTCCACAGGCAAAAGCCAGTCTGAAGATTCCCCGCTTAAAAACAAGTGCCTGAACCGCTAGTAGGCCATCAGACCACCCAAAATGAGTTCCATCATGTGAAAAACTGAAGTCTCAGTGAAGGTTAAGATTCAATTAAAGAAAAAAGGGAGCATGCAAGAGAATGACGAATGCCAAAAATAAAAAAATACTTTATCTCAGAACTCATCCCAAGGTATAATTATGTATAAGTATGTTAAACTTGTACTGATGAATCTCAATTAGTTCATTTAACAAAGTATTTTTACTTTTTATCCTGCAGCTTAGTATGCAACACTTTAGTGGATGTGATTCAAAGACCCTATCAAGCCCCAAACGAATTTTCCTAATTTTTATAAAGCACACATCACTGTATTGTATATGAGCAGGTACATTAATGAATAGCATACATGTACAATTTGTCTAGCATCTGAATACTTCACAAATAATAATGGCATCATTTGAAAAAGTAATAATTTATTTCTAATTTTATTTTTTTTTTCCTATTCCTGTTTTAAAGGAAGCAAGACAGACTAAACTCAGAAGTACTCACCAAATTTTTAATAGCTAGTGTAATACAACCCAAAGTTTTTCCCTTTTTTGAGCATACAGAATATACTATTTGAACATGCATTTATAAATGCAAAACACAGGACAAAATAAACTTTGGCTGCACTTAAGAAATTGCAACAACTTTCACAAATTGGACAATATGGTTTCACATCAGACTCCATAAAGCAAGTCTACATTAGAACCCGACTCCAAATACAAAAGTGCTTATACTTCAACTTCAGGAAGAACACTGAAAGTTCTTTGTGGATTTTTATCTTGATACCAATTAACTACATAATGGCTTCAGTAAGCATCACAGCCATAGCTTTCACCACAGAACACATTCAGATAGTTGAAGTTCTACCATATACACCATTAAACATCTCCATTTCAGCCTAGTCAGGCAGACAGTCCGTTTGGCCAAGTGGTTTTCTTTGACACATACCAGTGATTAGAACATCTTCCCTCCCGAAAATTAGATTTGAGCTCTAGGCTTTCCCCAGACTGTAGGGGACTTCAGTTAGAAGTTTCCAGATCCCAGAAAAGCAATCATAGATAGAATGGTTTGGGTTAGAAGGGACCTCAAAGATCATCTAGTTCCAATCCCCCTGCCATGGGCAGGGACACCTCCCACTAGACCAGGCTGCTCAAAGCCCCATCCAGCCTGGCCTTGAACACTTCCAGGGATGGGGCATCCACAACTTCTCTGGGCAACCTGTTCCAGTGCCTCACCACCCTCACAGGAAAGAATTTCTTCCTAACATCTAATTTAAATCTACACTGTTTCAGTTTAAAACCATTAGCCCTCATCCTATCACTATGCTCCCTGATAAAGAGTCCCTCCCCAGCTTTCCTGTAGACCTCCTTTTAGATACTGGGAGGCTGCTATAATGTCTCTTGGGAGCCTTCTCTTCTCCAGGCTGAACAACGCCAGCTCTCTCAGCCTGTCTTCATAGGAGAGGTGCTCTAACCCTCTGATCATCTTCATGTCCCTCCTCTGTACCCACTCCAACAGGTCCATGTCCTTTTTATGTTGGGGGCCCCAGAGCTGGGTGCAGTACTCCAGGTGGAGTCTCACAAGAGAGGAGTAGAGAGGCAGAATCACCTCCCTCGATCCTGCTCCAGTTCTGCTTTTAGCCTGCTTGTGGCATTTTCCATCCCTGTTGTCAAAGCTCTTTCAACACTCAGCAAGGAATGTAAGATTTATACTGATGATACACATTAAAGAGTGAAACCTGAAATTCTGATCCCTTCTCTCAATATCTCATTTGCATGATGCCTAAGTTACAAAGAGATCCAAAGAGTGTGAAGCAAGGGCAAAAAATTAAGATTTAAGTTTCCCCCTCTCAAGAAATTATCCTTTTCAGCACTTCCTTTTGCTGACTTTAACTTTGGTTCTAAACATACTAGAAGAGACTCAAAGCTGCAATGTGGATATGATATTAAATACTGGGTAAAAACAGTGCCAAGGTATAACTCAAGAGGAAGCATTCTTCCTCTTACCTCTTTGTCATAAAGTAAAGGGAACTCCTCAACATTTGTATCAGAGCTTTTCCTGCAACCACAAAAGTTTTCAGTGGAAACAGGTTTGCAAAAACCTACTGCAATAGCCCTAGGCAAAGGTCTCTATTGTTCGTCCTTTATTTCTCAAAGTGCATTTAGAAATCTGCATCAAGAAACTGAATTCTGAAATCTGCACCATTCAATTCTGTAATTGGTGACAGTGGAAGTTCCTAGCCTGTTCAGAGCTGTATCCAAGCAGTAGTAGTATGCTGATGCTGTAAGTATGATATTAGTAATGTAAACCTTCCAGTATTATATACTATAAAATCTGAAACTTAGCACCACTTGAGAGATCAAATTCTGTAAGGAGGAACATTAAAATTTGTTAGCCCAACTCAGAAAGAGAGGAAAAAGACCTCTAAGCCTAACAAGTAAAGGAAAACATGCTCGAAACTGAAGCAGAAGTCGGGATACCTCAAAGCCAGACTTAAATATAGCACAGTAAAGAATGCTAATGTTTGTCTCCAGTTGAAGATGGTGTAATCAATAAGTAACTGTACAGTGTGTAATCAGAGGTGCAATAATTTAGAATTAAGAACATACAGCTAACAGAAATCTCTAGGTATCTCTCCAGTATGTCTGGTAACAACGGTTGTACTACAGTTGAAACTGTACTGTTCGCTCTACTTACGAAGCGCTTCTGGTGCAACCGCTAGATCAGAAATTGAGTAATTTCTTCTTGAGTTATAATTGATATACCTTCCACCACAACCATCTATCTATCTATCCTACCATGGAAAAAACAAACAAAAACCAAACCAAAATAGCACACTCCACACACACACTCTTAAATCAAGGAGACAAAAAAGTACACATTTTTCAGTGTAATTTTCCCCTGCAAGATTTTCTATAAGACTGGGTTCACCACTCTAGGTTAAGACTGTGTAAGGCAAGTAGTTTGATTTTGAGACGTAGAAAGTAAGTTAGATTTCTATTTTTAAAGAAGTAAAAAAGACACAAAACAATCTAAAAATTTTTTTTTTCGAAAACAAATGGGGCAGATACTTACTGCCTTTTCAAACCTGGCATTTCTCTATCAACCATCTCCATCTAGTGGGATCAGTGATATTTGTAATTGCAGAATTTTACAATTCACATTGGAAATCATTATCCCTTGTACAAAAATGCTTTCTCTTTGTTTCAATAGAGCCTTTATCTACAAAAATACACTAATTGTCTCTTGGTAGTTTTATTGGAAACGCAGGGGTATTTTCCCAATGAAGGAATTAGCTGTTCTGCAAGAGATTATGATAAAAGCTGTAGACATATCAATATTTCTAAAGTAGCAGACAACTACCTGCAAATCTCAATGACAGTTGAGTAAAATATTCATTTTCAATATAGATCCAAACTCTACAAGTTATTAAAAGATGTACTATATATCACTTTATCTGATGAACAGTTGACCTGATCAAACACCCTTATTCCAGAATCAAGTGAAAACCTCAGATTGCTCAGACTGAACCAAAAACAAAGGGGGGGGGAAATAAGTTAATTACATCAATCATTCATTTTAAAAACCTGGTGTGGAAAAAGACATTGCTTCAATTTACCTTTAGTTTATCCGGTGAAGTATATGGAGCTTCAGGGGCATAAATTCTGAAAATATCAGCAAGACAACATGCTACCAACAAACGTACATCCTTATCAGGATGTTTGAGGAAAAAATCTGAAGCAAGATGTAAAGCAAGATTTAGGTAGAGCTCCTTTTCTTCTTCAGAGTCCTGGTCCATATCCATGAAAGTTTTCACAACCATCTAAAAAGAGAGACAGACATCAGTACATAAAATGAAGTGCTGTGTGTAACAGGATCCTTACTGGAAGTTCCTTTTCTGGTTTTGTGCAACTTCTATCAGAAGCATAATTAGCAATGCAGTAGTACTTATTTGAATAACTAGTGTCTTATTTTTCAGGGTACAGGAAGGGCCTAGTCAAGTCCTCTATCAACTGTCCCAACTCATCAGAGTCACTGAAAGCCTGGCTTTAGTACTTCACATATCTTTTCGAGAAACCATATAATCAAGTTGGACAATTAAAAAAAAACAAACACAAAAACAAAAACAAACCAGCATTCACTGCTACAGCCATTCAATGAAAAATTTAGAAAATAGCAAAACTTTATTCAAAATATTTATTTCCCCTTAAAGTACTTAGGGTTACAATTTATTTTCCCTCTATTCTCTTTCAACATCAGGTTTTTCTCTACTACTGCTCCGAGGACAAGTTTATCCCCTGTGCTGCCCAAAAGCAGAGCATGCACTTTCAGCAGAAGCTTATATAAATCCAGTGCAGCCCAGCAGCATGTATGTTGTCCAGCAGGACTAAAATGCCCATTAGTATTATTAGGATCCAGTATACTAAAGATATGAAAGAAAAAAAAAATTGTGGGACACTAAGTATTTAACACCCTCAACAGAACAAAAGCAAGAACAGCCATAATTAGTAACTGCTAGTTGGTGAGAATTCTTATATTTAAAAAAAAAAAAAACTGTTTGGAGGAGAAAAACCTATTTACAAAACAAAGTAATTATGCTTTGCTCCAATTTCTTCTTTGAATCACAGAGGCAGAGTTATCTTACGGAGTTCAACTCTTGTTAAAATTAACAAAATGGTAATACTACACAATCCTGAAAATTAAAGTCAAAACTCCCATCTATTTCACCAGTGCAGAAGAGTATTTTTCAAGAATAATGATGTCAGTTAAGTTCCTCAAAAAAAAAAAAAAAAACACCACAAAAAATCCACCCCTAAGAGGGGAAAAAAAAAAATCAAACCAAACACAAAACACCCCACAATCCTTCAACAATACAAATTGTTTTATTTTACTATAGTTTCTTTTATTTAATTCCACCCCCGGGGCCCTGATTTACTGTAATTGATCAGGTAACAACAAATCCTACTTTAAAAAAGGGAAGAACTTCTGCATAATTAGGATCACACCAGCTGTAAAGTTTTCTAGCATATTACAATCTTTTACTAAAAGGTACAGAAGAATAGTAGCTTATGCACACTATTTTTCTCTCAACAGAAATTATATAAGTCTTCACCACTCAAGACACAAGATGAACCATCTGAAGTGCACTGGTACCCTTACACACTACTGAAGTAACTTAAAACACAGAACTGTTTTCACTTCTATGGAAGTGAAGTATGTTTTTTGTTTCCTCTAGAAATGAAGCTTCCTTCAGTTTCTCTTCCCTGACAATATGACTTCCATAGTGGTCAGGAAAACAAAATCAGTCATCTTGTCTCCAGAGCAATTTGTCACAGTGTTTAAGGAAAAACAAAGAAAAACATACTAGTTTTCCTAGCATACCTTTCTAGCTTCCTGCAAAGCAATAGGTTAGAGGATTCCTGAGCCTGAAATCACACCCAGACCACCATGATTAATACTCCTGGAGCTTCATCTTCCAAATGTGGCCCACGCTTTTTAACCTATTCAATTTTTCTGGCTCCTGTATCTTTATACAGTAATAAGCTTTGAAATTTAGTTATATAACTTACAGATAAGTATGCTATTAGACTGCTGGTCTAAAATTAATATTTCTCATAAGATGTCATCTTGGCTCTTGTGTATGAAGAGAAACCGTGGAAAAAATGCTCTTGTCATACTATTCATCATTTTCAAATGTTTATCACCTTCTTGCTATCTTCAGTGCTAGTTCATAACTCCAATCATTTAGTTTCTATGTCCTTTCCAAATCTACTATAACTTGGAGATGGCATGGATCAGAAATGCATGAAGTCTGTGAGGTAAGTTATGCTAATACGTAAATTCACTGTGCATATTTTCCATTTTATTCTCAGATTTCCCAATATTTTGTATTTATATAAATATATTGTCATTAACAAAGAGCAGACTATCTGCTTGTGTAAATGAAAAAAAATCCACAGAAAAGTGCTTCTTCCCTAATACTTACATGAATTTGGCAGTCAGGGAAATGAAGAGGCTAATAGTTCACTTATTTACCAACTACTGTTCTTTAGCACCTGAAATTCTGTTTATACTGTAGGTCTATACACTTGTGTGTAGCCTGGATCATCCAATCCTTCACAAAAGGGACAATGTGGTTTTCTCCCTGCCTGCGTACTGATGAATGCACAGCCAGAATAAAGAGCCGACAAGAAATACAGGACATCCTGCAAAGTACACTCCTCTTGCAAGACAGATCAAGATGACAGAACAGAAGGGACTAGACTTTCAAGGCTAAAAATGAAATGAAACTATAGGGGGAAAAAAAAAGTATCAGTAGAGAACTGTGTGCATTTTTACAAGCTGAAAAAAATACCCAAGTGATAACAAATGATGTCTTTTGTTAGGAGTCACTCATGTATAAAGTTATAAATGTTGTCTTCTGTTCAACATCATAGAATGCATTATACCAACTGAAGTCTCTCAAGCACAACTCCCAAAGCACGGACAGGTTACTGGGGGGAGGGGAGAAGGAATCATTGAGTTTGGGGGTTTTATTTGTTTTTGTTCATTTACCAGTAGTTCCAACTGACTTAAAACTACTTCTTAAGAAAACAAACTCCAAATTAAGCTCTTCCAGCTGTTAGAATACTTAAGGATCCTCTCCCACATCTGTTCCCTCCTGTTCGACTGGGCAAACCCAAGTTGCAGGCATTCCTTCTGCACAATACTAACAGGCCTGTCTTTTTGTGAGAGTACATGGATCGATTAAAAAAAAATGTAGTAACATGATTATTCCCCAAATCTCTCCAACCTTCCTGAAGAATTAGACCAAATAAAGTGGTCAAGAAATTCAGCAGACAGAAACATGTAGTATAATCAAAGACTTTCATTACAATACAGACTGAAATAATGAGAATAAAAGTGGGTTTTATCAACTCAAAGACCACAAATGCATAAAAGGAGTGTACTCTGACAGATTCATATTATTTCCAAAATTACGACTTTCTATGTTTTCCACTATTTTCTTCTCTAAAAAGTACTGACTTACTCTAGAAGCTGAAAGAAAGTTTATATAGTAATCAAAATTAACATAGCTTGTTTCCATTTGTGATTTTTTTAAACTTATTTAAATGTTTTGGGACGAGTCACTTCAAGAAAATTATAGAACCAAAGGCATAATAGCCAACAAGTTCCTCCTCTGAGCATAGGAAAGGTAAAGCCCAAATGAAAAAAAATAATAATCCTTTCAGATAGAAAACATAGTAATAGGATCACTGAATGCTGTATACAAGACACTTCAACCAGCAAGCAGTTACTTGCTTACTAACCTTTAGTCTTCTCACCATCTCTTCTTTAGATATTTTATCAGAGATTTCTTTGACTCCTGGAGGATATGTGATTTTTCCATCGTTGGCTCTCGTCTTTGAATGAGCCATGATTTCACGATTTTAAAACTGTGGAAAGAAATTAAGAAGTCAATGTTGCTTAGCTAGTTTATGTTTACCTTACCTATCCCACTTTTACAAACAAAACTCAAGTAGAAATATACAGACAAAACCCATAAAAACAAAGAAAAAACTGGACAAAAGATTTTGATTGTTTTCAGTAACCTATATTGTGGCAGACAGCAACGGTTTATATTCAGGTAGCTTACCCTATACTACAGCAACACTTTCAAGAAGTATACAACAGAAGAGCTAAACCCCCTCGCTCATAAGTGTATTTGGTCTTCACATGTGGAGATACCACCAAGATTCTTCTTATCTTACTGTATGAACTGTTACTGCCACTCGGTAATAATAAATTCTAGCCAGCCTGGATTTTAGACTCTATGAGAACAGACACCTGACGCAAACTTCGTGTTTTCCAAACGATTAAATAGAGCACAATTTCCCCAAAAGTCTACACAGTGGTGTTGAAGTGTTATATATCACTAACTTTAATTTGCCAATACTGCCAGACAAGCAGCGGATAGAGAATGAAGCAGGGAAAGGAACAGAGGAGACGAAATGGAAGTCATCCCTCTATGCCATAAAGCCAAGGTTTTAAGTAAAAGACTGCCAATAAGCAATGGTATCTTCTTCCAAAACTCAACTATGAGAACAACTCAGTTACCTGGTTTCTCAGTCCCTTTAAACTGATGCAAATGCAGACTGCCACCTAATCCATCCTAAGCTATGCAAAATTCCACTGCTGTAGAGAAGGAATTTGAATTGAAAGCTTTACATAAAAGCAATTAATACTAAAGGCAGTGAAAAACAAACCAACTAGACAGCATGTGTTGGGATAATTAGGATTTTAGAAGAAGAATGCACCAGGGCAGTTACAAGTCAAGAATGTAACAAACAAACAAAAAAAAAAGAGGAAATAAAAATATCAAGGCAATGGCAAAGAAATTTTATTTATTTACTTAAAAGTTTGAAACGCTTCCTCACAGTCACCACTTTCCTGAACTGTGAATTCCAAGTCCATCATTTTCTTCCTACTGACCTCCTATACAAGGAAGATGTACACTTCAAACTTCTCAGATCTATAACATCATAAATAAAAATCAACTAGAATCCACAAGAAGAGAGGGGCTAGAACAATGTTCCATAACAAGATGGTGTAACCTGCCATAATTGAGACTTACTGGCCCAAGCCCAAGGTCATCCTACACTGAAGGAGAACTGGAACAAGAAATAGACTCATCCACCCACCCCCAGAAAATATCTCAACGCGTTTTGTATTCTTTAGTCCACGTTTCACAGTAACAACCTAAGTCATCTTTGCTAATCTTTTACAAAACAAAAAGTTAATGTTGACATTCAAATAATTTTTGTGAAGAATACATACAGCACAACACATCTTTACTTTAGGGGAAATGGTGAAAATATGAGTACAATGAACAGAGCAGATGTAATTAAAAAGGCATGATATGCAATGCAGTTCAAAAGCTACACAAAAGCCAACTCAGTTTCTGCCATCTTCTCTGTACCTACACATACACAGGAGCTGAATCAAGTCCTAAGTCCTTGCAGTTGTAATAAAAACAGATACTGAGAAAGCTGGGACAAAACAAGACTCGTTGAAGTAACTTTTCCTAACACTCCCAGGAAAATATGATGCCATCTTTATCCCTGGTATATTTCTTAATGCACCATCATGACAGTAAGTCTAGGATTCCTCAAAACCACACAGAAGATGTAACGAAGTTCACTCTTCTTGCTGTTTGATGTAGATCCTCCATTCTAGCTTTCAGATGTAATGATGTTACGTATCACAGCTAAATTAGTTTTAACAGCTCATCACAACAGAAGGGAAACTTGCTCCCCTCAATCTGAGAATGTATAAAAGCATCAGATGCTTTGCTGGACCAACCAAATTCATCAACCCAGAAAAACAAGCCTAATTAGTTTTGAAACACATGCGACATGCATCAAAGCCACCTGAAGGGAAGAAACTAAGGGAACTGGGGAACAAAACTCCCCCTTCCAGTGGTGGACAGCTGTCAGATCAGATCAACTGCAGTGGAAACTTAATTAGAATATGGTGATACCATCCCATTTGGAGCACACTATTAAGTAATCCAGAGACTGAGACTCATGTATTATGGTCAAGTTGAACTGTCTAGCTGGTTTGTCCAACTATCATGCCACCAAGCTCTTAAGTTTGAGTGGCATCCAAGGTTTGAGTTTGAAAGTGAACATCAGTATTGTGTTTACACAGTAAGGTGTTGGTAGCAGGGGAGGCTGCAGAAAAGGTCTCTGTGGGAAGACACCAGGGGCTGCCTCTGTGGTGGACAGAGGCAGTTCTAGCCAGCTCCAAAATGGTCTCATCCCTGGCCAAAGCTGAGCCCATCAGTGACACCAGTGGCACCACTGTGATAACGTATTTATGACACGGTAAAAAATGCTGCACAGCAGCTATGAGAGAGAGAAGTGAGAAAAGCGTGAGCGAAACAACCCTGCAGACACCAAAGTCAGGGACGGAGAAGAGGGAGGAGGTACTCCAGGCACTGGAGCAGATTCCCGTGCAGCCCATAGAGAAGATGACAGTGACACAGGTTATCCTCCTGCAGCCCATGCAGGACCACATCAGAGCAGATACCCAAGCTGCAGCCTGTGGAGAGAAGCCCACACTGGAGCAACCTCCTGGCAGGACCCGTGACCCTGTAGGGGACCCACACTAGAATAGTCTGTTCCTGAAAGACTGTACCGTGTGAGAAGTGCCCATGCTGGAGCAGTTCTTGAAGAACTGCAGCCCATAGGCAGGGCCAGCATTGGAGACATTTGTGAAGGACTGCATCCCTTGGTTAGTACCCACGTTGCAGCAAGGGAAAAAGTGTGAGGAAGAAGCAGGAGAGATGAAGGGTTATGAACTGTCCACAACCCCTCTTCCTTATCTCTCCTGTGCTGCTCGATGGGGAAGGCAGAAGAGTCAGAAATTAAGGAGTGAAGCTGAGTCTGGAAAGAAGGGGGGGTTGGGGAGGTGCCTTTAGTTTTGTCTTTGTTCTCACCGTCCTCCTCTATTTTTAATAGGCAATAAACTAAATTAATCTTCCCCAGGTCAAGTCTGTTTTGCCCATGATGGTTATTGGTAAGCAATCTCCCTGTATTTCTCTTGACCCATGAACTTTTTCATCTTATTTTTTCCCCTGTCCTGTTGAGCAGAGGGAGTGAGAGCGCAGCTAGGTGGGCATCTAGCAGCTAGCCAAGGTTACACAATAGGCTACATAATAACTTGTGCCTCTCAAAAGTACAGAAATCACTAAATAGAAATTAATTTTCTATAGGATTAATACATCTAATCTTATAGGACCAAAAATAAATTTTAAAAAGGTTCAGTGAAATAGCCTATTATTTCAGCCATAAGGGACAAAGAATAATCAATCTTTTATACTTCCTGTGTAAGAAAAAAATTTGCAAATCAATCCTGAAAGTTTTTTTAGGATTTACTGGGGAAAAAAGGTCATTTAAAAGAAATAGTAAAAAACAAAACCTATCATTCAACAAGAGAAAATTCAGTGCTAAACTACCCCCTTGTACAACAGTTATCACTTCAATCGCTACCTAAAAAAAACTGAATTAGCTTGTAACACCCCACTGTTAAAAGTTTCTGGTCTTCTGGACTACCAGTATAGCTGTGCAAACACCTAGCTCTGTCACAATGATCTGTGTTGAACCTTTAGTAGGATCCAAGATTTTTTTTTTTTTTTTGGGCAGGGGGAGGGGGTGGGGTGGTGGTGGTGTTAACCTGATTCTAGCCAAATGAAAGCCTCTGATTTCACATAACGGTTATACCAACTATTTCAGTTAACTTCTGTCAAGGAAAAGCGACAGCTAAGAACAGCAGCCTCAAGGCCAGCTGTTATCTAGAACATGTTTAAGCATGAAAATCCATAAGCCAGTGAGATGATATCCAATCACTGAATTTCAAAAAAGCTTTTTAAATTTGTTTTTAAAGATGCACTGTCTTCTTTTGGAATATACTGGAAGATGACAGGCATTTTGAAAAAGGGCAATTCTTTCAAAGTTTCTTTGAGATTCAACAAGAGACTCAGCTGACAGATCATTTTTTAATTTTTAACAACTGAAACTTCAGAAGTTCTCCACAACGTTTTCAGAAATCCAGTATTATTCCATATATGTAATTAGAAGGCAAAGAAAAAGGAGAAAGCTCACATGGATACCTTTAAGGCAAGAAAACACTCCAGACACTGGGATGCTTTTGCACCAGCTAGAACGTAAGCTTATTAATTAATCAGTTAAGATGTGCAATGTTTGTGCACATATGAGAACCAAAAAAAAAAAGGAGATAAATATAACAAAAAACTTCAAATACATAACAAATCAACGATAATCCTAATATATTGGAATAAAAAAAATCATGATTCAATCAGGCTTTGGTTATGTTACGCAGTACTATAAGCTAAGTCAAGTCTTCAAAAACTACAAAGAAAATAAAAATATCTTGAGCTAACATAGCATTTAAAATATGAATTACACTCCTTGTACAGAAGGAGATGACACAGTAGGACTTCACTGAAGTCCTGCTTCACTGCTTCTTTCAACACAGAAGCACCATAAGCACCGTTGCAACTATAACTTCAAAGACTTGAAATCAGGAACCAAGCACAATTCTGCAGAAGCACATTGAAAATTGGTATGCATTAAAAAGCTTGAAAAATTAAAAACTAAATTATACATCGGGGTGGGGAGTGTGTGGAAGAAACTAGTACAAGAAAAGAAACAAAGAAGAAAAAATATACACTTTGTACAATGATAACAGGAAAATTAAAGCATGGAAAAAGCAACAAAAGTGGAAGCTGCATTTATTGGACATTAAAATAGGACGGATTAAAGTCATCCACCTCCTGTGGCAAAAGGTAAATCGAAAGATTATATTTAATGTAAAATTATGATTATCAGCCAGACCATAGATGGGGAACAATTCATTACTCTAAACAGAGTTAATTAGTAACAGGTACCATTGCCAAAACTTGGCCAAACTCAAGTAAATAAAATACAAATGAGTAGTTCTGTACATAATTGGAAGAACCCAATAGCTACTCGGTTCCAGCTAAGTCTACTGGCCATGATATTAAATATTAAAAGATTCAATACTCAGATTCTTTCTATATAGTACATAATTCTTTATGAATAGTTTAACTACACATACTCTACTTCCTCAATAGCATAAAAAACAGATTACACACATGCAAATAAAACATGGATTGATATCCTGCATATTAAGTACCTACGCCGTGTACTTCATAACTCAAGAAATATCATTACAGCCAATGATCTAAAAGGAGATCTTAAGCCACACTCCATTTAATTGTATTTTGTTTGGATGACAGTTCACATTGCCTATGGTGATTTAATTAACTGTGCTAGTTGTCAAACAAACTATGCCTTAATATACATGAAGTCATATGTCAACAGCACTTTTTCAGAGATCCATACGTGTGTTTATATCTGAATCCTTCAGATATTTTTATAGAAGTCTTTTCCAAGCGATGAAGCAAGCTTGAGCAAATCAGTTCCTATTTTTCTTGCAAGTCTGTCTCCCGCCTTAGTATTGCCTCCTCTTTCAAATCCAGAATCCAAACACAAGGGCATGGAAGATCACCAGAAAAAGTGATCAACCATACAAACTTCACCATTCTTATTTTTCAGAACTTTCACTGAACTATACATAATTATTTATGTAGTTACACCTTGAGACAAGTATTTTAAAATTACACCTACAAAATTTAAGAAAGCTCACATAGATTTGACCTATACAAATACCTATAAATCTATGTTTGCAAGAAATTTTACAATGAGCCCTAGGAATAACACTTTCTTCACATTCACAACACTATTAGAAGCCTAAGTGAATTTAATAAATTGTTGGCATGGGAGAAAGTTGTGATGTGTAGAGATATAACTATGTGTTTACACAGTTCGTATCACTCCAACAAGAAGAAAGTGTAGCCAAGAAAAAGGATTTGCAACTCTTTATCAATCTGTTCTCCACAATCAAGGCATAAAATGGCCTCTCATTGTCACAGGCCATTCCATTAAGAATACAAAGAGAGTTTAGAAGACCCAAGAACATTTTCCCTAGATTGTCTCGGGAAATATTGTGAGGAAGTCATATCTTTTTCATCTTGTAAACTACAATACAGGGTTCACTCCAGAGCCCTGTTCCTCTGTCAACGTGCTGTTTTATCATTTCTTTTTATTATTTATATCCATTTTTTTTTATTTTTGTACCCTTAGTAGGTAACATCCTTGTATGAATAAATATAAACCATTAGAAATACTTTTAAGAGCACTAACTTTGCTTAAACAATATAGCATGTATGAAGAAATTGGTCAAGCTATAATTTCCACAAAAGATACAACAAGGCATTCTGAAGAGATTACTCAGCAATTTACAGAAGTGGAACAGGCAGGCATCTTTCTGCTTCAGCAGGATTATTAATAAAACACAAAATTTAATGATTTAAGCCACCTACAGAAAATGTTTACATCCTGGTAAATTCCTGCTATGTATAGCTGATTGACAATTGATCAAGGTGAGAAGTGACTTAGGTGTTAAAGACTTTCATTATTTAAGTGGCACTAAATTAAATCCATTTCCATAATAAATCTACTGCTAAGGAGTTATAACTGGGCTATAAAAAGTCACTCCAAGCTGAAGCTTGGCAGTTAATTTTCTGCTGTTGGGTAAAACAGAAAACCTTAGTGTTGGACCAAGTGTGCTCACGTAAATCCAAGTCATTTTTCATACTGATTCAGATAAAGCGTCCAGAGGAATACTTTCTATTCTGTTACATTATCTTATACTGTTTACTTAACCATCATTAAATCAAGGTACTAGTATTACTCATAGTATCAAGAAAATGTTAGCTTCGTATTTCTGTAAGGCAGCACTATACGTAGTAAGGACTGATACAGGAAGAATTTACAGAAACCACTAATTAAAGGTCTTCTGGAAGGAAGAACCACATTGTAAGGCAAAAGTAACCCTCAGCCTGGCAAATTACATGAAAAGTACTGGGTTTCACTACAGAAGCCTCATTAATTGCAATCCTTTGAGTCAATACGTAAGTAATAAAGCCTGTTTAAATTAGGAAACTATTTTTCAAGCTTCCACTAGCTAATATGGCAAAGAGCATAGAGTTTCTTTATTAACATATTAAGTAAACACTTTGTGGAAAAGGAAAAGATGTGCAAGTGTAACTGTGCAAGAAGACATATTTTGATAACATACAGAGAATTTGGAGGATTTAGGAAGAGAACTAACATGTAAGAATAAAGAACAAACCATTAAGACAAGCCATGATACTAAAATCACACAGGCACACTAAAAAGTCTGCAAGCAACTTACATAAAATATAGTACTCCCCCTTGCAATCAGTTACGAAATGATCCCAGGGAACTCCCCATTTCTGATGATGAGATTTTTTTTTTCCAAACTTCATTAGAGAAAGCCTCCCAAAGATTAAGCAAGTAGACAATATTCAGTACCACTTTGTCTCTGCATACAGCTCTCTCCAGTGGTGTTGCAGACACTTGCAGCTTCCACAAGACACAAGTGACCCAACAGCATTTTTTCAGATGTGATTGAAAGCAAAAATGACAAGAATAAAATTGCTTTTTTTTGCCATTTATGAAACAGCATTTTCACCAAAATAAACCCAGTTTGAAAAAAAGGATGAGAAACTACATAACAGAATTCACCACCAAACCAATCAACAACCTAAGGAAAAACAAAATTGCTCTGTCATTGTGGGACCTCAGCTTTCATACTTCTACCCAAGACTAAGTAAATGGACTGTAGGCATTACAATTATAATTTCTTATTTCTGTCCATGGTTGTAGGAAGAGAAATGATAAGGAGATAAAAATTGGAAGACTACAGCAAAAGATTGTGACAGAGAAAGAAAAAGGAAAAGACATAACTGACCAAAGAAATACAGATTTAAGATTTAGAAAAGTGTAATTATTTGGTTCATAATGTAGAAAAGAGTGTAGGCTGACAAAATATGATGTTAGTAAAACAGACATCTGCAATATATTTGTCAGACAAATACTAGGGAAAACATTCTACCTCACTGCTTGTCAGCTGGTCATATTACACAAGCATACCATATAAAAGCTTAAAAAAGGCAAGTACATAACAAGCAGACTATAAGCAGTCCTCAGCATTTAACATTGAATGCAAAGTACGTGACATAACGAAAATGGTAATATTGCAAAAAAGTACCGTAAGTCATTCAAATTGGCTTGAACTTAAATTGGGTTAGACAGGAGCCTGACAGTTTTCACCTAATACACTTACTAAACATTTCCAGTCCTGTAGTAATTTATTCTGCTCTACAAAAATACAGTTCCTTAAAGAAATGGAAAAAGAATGCATAGAAGGAGCTGCAAATAGGCAGGATGTCATTACACTCACAAAATCAGAAACGTAATGGTTGGATGTAGAGGATTTTGCAAAAGAGATAACACACTTCCAGTGAGAAGGAAAAGCAGGGAGAAAGGGCAGATGAAGAGAACAGAGATGAGTTCCATTAAGTCTGAGAAAAAGCTATTAAGTTTTTGACAATGACCTTTTCACCTTAACCTTCAAAGGATGAAATCTCACATACTAGAGGTCACTATCAAACACTATGAAGTTTAGCTACATTAGAGAGGCTGCTGATACTTCTTGGTTTCTTGACAGTCTCCATTTAAAAAAAAAAAAAAAAATCAGTCACTTCATTTTTGAAAAACTTGCAGTACTTACATATGCTATGTAAAGGATCTTGTCACGTGTTAATGATTCAATCATGTCCAAGAATAAATCCAAGATGAAGTAACTAAACTCAATGGACCGCCAATCTGACAGAGCCGTCTAAAAAGATGACAGTTTTCCTGTCCTCTAGAATACAAATACCAATTTAGGAAAAGAGTACTCTTTAGCATAAGAGCGTATTCTTTGCCTCCAAGAAAACCTGCCCAAAGCTCCTGAAAAGCAATGGCATACATATTCTCTTGAGACTCTAGATTTTAACAACAAAGCCTACAAAAATTGTGTTTATTGATTAAGTCCATGCCTTCACAGGCTATACTTTCAGGATGATTTGTATAGTTTAGGAAAAAATGCAGTCAAAAAAATACCTGGAGTCTACAATAAGGGCATGGTCTAAGGAAAGCTAAAATTAAAGTGCATATATTGACCTAACTCAAGAAGTCAGACCTCTCCCAATCTTCTTGCTTATGATTGCAATAAGACAAAAAAAAAAAAAAAAAAAAAGAGTGCAGTTGTTCATACAGAAGACTCAAACTAATCAGTACTAAACTGAAATGCAAGTGTTTTGTTTGAAGGCATACTTTGAAATACTGATGAGATCTGAGAATAAAGCATGGTAATTTAATTATTACAAATGACACTCAGGGAGAATTCTGTAAGACCGTAAAGCTTACAAAAGTGCATTTAGTCCAACATTGGTGAATGAAGACTCATTACCTCACCTTGACGTATTCACTTGGCTTCTGTAGGGGATGCCTTTGAGATACCCTGCCTTTCTGGTACTGGTGAGAAGTCTGACATACTGATGCTCAAAAGACATTTGTCAAGCAACACGCACACACAGTCCTGTTTATTCCTCCAGAAAAATGGAGAGTGTAAACCAGTGAGCAATCAGTATCAGTTGAGACCACAGGCATAAATGTTCTGGACATCTTTTGGCATTTCACAGATAGTGAACCAATAGCACATGGATCAGCTGCAAGATAATTCTGCTTCCATTCCACCACATGAAACCATCACACACACCAACATTAGCTACACAGGTGGTTTTCAGAAAGATAAGAAATGTTCACAACATTGTATCTGTATATTTGAGCTATACAATACTAAAGAGACACAGGGAAATTTGGCCACATGAGCCTCCTCATTAACTATTACTGCATCTGTGAATGCTGCTCTCAGTGGGAAACTTGAAATAAAATAAAAAAATCTTCCATCAAGAAAGCCACATGCACACACTTGCTTGACCAAAATTACCCTCACACTTAGTCAGGATACAGGTTATTCTCCAGCCTATAAACACGTGACAACACTGAAGTTTCACAAACATCATATAAGTATATAATCCCACAGGATATGATTTTGCCAACATTCAGAGACAAATAACGTTTATATTAAATTGACATGAGCAGTGAATAAATAAAGTCTCTGTTTTGAAAGGCACAAATTGAAAGCAGAAGTGATTTGGAGATGTATACAATTCCAACACAGTGGTCACAGTCAATGTCCATGCCAAAGGAACAAAGCCTAGTTTTAAGCTGTTTGTCCCCTTGATTGGGGTGCAAGTAAAGTTTTCATATACTAAGTGAATTCAAACAACCACTTAGTAAAAGTTGTAAGTAGTAATCGGAGCCCTTGGGAAAGGAGAGCTGCACCACAAAGACTGGGAAATACAGAAATAAAGAAAGAATTGGAGCCAAACTGAGACGGCCATTGTCAACAAACTGGAAAGAAAAAAAAAAAACACACCACACAAAAAACCCCACTTCAATAGCTAAAACCAAGGAAAAAAAAAATACTGCTGCATAGTAATGATTGGGTATCAAGAAGATACTGAAATACCCTTAAAAGTCTGCTGAACACCCATTTTCAAAGAAATACCAGGTAAAACTTCATTCTCCTGTGGCAATTGGCAACATGTATATTCAATCAAAAGTTACTGTGTCTACACTTAAGACCTTCGTATTTTCAAATGAAAGCAACTGCACAGACACAATCTGAGAATTTGTGAACCAGTGTGGTATGTAAAGCTTTTTAAAGATATTTAAAAATTAAGGTGTAGTACACTTCAATCTTAAAAATTTAAATTAACTTTAAAAATTAAGCTGTAGTACAAGAAAATAAAGGCAGCACTGTCACTAACAATGCAGAGCAAAACAGTAATACTGCCACTGCAGCTGCACTAGTTTGATACCAATAATATTTGAAGAGTTTAGAAAAAATCTGCATGCTAAACTAAGACTTTTAAACACAAGGATAAGCGTAACTTCTAAGGTTATTATATTACTCTGGGACAATTCATGTTTGATCAGTCTGTGATAAAACAATTTCCACTTTCCTTACACCAAAAATCATTTCTTATGTAAACATTAAATTGGAAATCATAGATGGATAGAGGCAGAGATGGATCAGACTGTCATTCAGTAAAACACTGCAAGAAAAGATCAGAGAAACAGAAATGTTGGTAAGTATAAAGACTGCATCTGAAACCCTAAACAAGAATATATGCTACAAGTCTGAAAGACAATCAAATGTAAGGGGGAAAAACAGGAGGCTGAAGGGGGGTCCTATGCCTAGGTCCAGGCATAGAAAATCACCACAAGACTATACACTAGTGCCTTGCAACATTAATTCTAGACAAGGTACTTCAAAAAACAAACAAAACCCCACAACCCAAAACCTCAACATCTAACACACATTTCAAGGTACTAGCAAGAACTTGCTTGGAATACAATGTACAATTACCAGCACCTATCATGGAGAGAACTTAAATTAGAAAAAGCGCACATAAAGTCTACTACATCAGGAGAGCATTTATCTACAGAGGCGACAAGAAGAGACAGAAAGATAAGTGGAAGAGAGGCAGAAATCATTATAAATACCAGGAATACTGGAAGATCCCACCCAAAGAAAGCGAACCACCGTAAGACAAAAGCTCAAAGATAAATAGCTCAGACAATGAAGAAAACCTGGTAATTAGAGGAAGACTCCTAGTTTTTCATTTAAAGTTTTGGAATAACTTTCTAGACAACAACTGAAGCAAATATCCAAATAGAATATAAGAGAACTCATTCAGTATACAAAGGAGATCAGTATCTTGCTGTTGTAGGCTAAATGAATAGTTATTTGAAAAAGCAGACCTTTCATGCTACAAAATACCTTTTACCAGAATCACCAGGAACACTGAAGTTCTTAAACTGGTATTCTAAACCAAGAGAAGAACTGACAACCAGCCTAGGTATCAAAATTTCACAATATCACTAGTCTACATCCATAGTTTTGACACAGCCCTCTTTTAGCAGGGGAGCTACTTGAAGAGTTAGTACGGCGAGAATTATTTGTTTCTTTCCCCCAATAGCCGGAAAGGAATGAGGGAAAGGAGGCAGGAATTATTATTTTCCTTTACATTAACTCTATTTTCAAAACAGCATAACAAATAAAAAGCAGTCATAAAACCCTCAGGTGACTTGCATTACAGAATTTAGAAGGCTAACATCTATAGCATTTATACACAAAGGGAGAAAAGAAAACATGCAAGAGTGGCATGGAAGCCATGGGGAAAATAAGGGGAACATGACAGAAAGCAGAAGACAACTACAACAGGCATTAGGTACAAATCAAGTTTCATCACTGTATTGCCCCCTGGGAGGAAACAATGCTTGGTATTATTTTATTACACCATTTATTTAGCAAAAAAAGTGCCTTATTGAGCCTTACCATGACAGTTTGTTTGGGTTTTTTGGCAAGAATTAAAACCAAACAAAAAAAAAACCAAACATTAAGAATACTAACATGTTACCACTGAAGCAAAACAGTATTTTTGTAGGATTTCACAGCCAGACAACTATCATGGTTTCAGTTGGGGCAGAGTTACCTTTTTTACTAGCAGCTGGTATAGTGCTATGTTTTGGATTTGGGATGAAAATACTTTTGATAGGTGTTTTTAGTTGTTGCTGGGCAGCCAAGGCATTTTCTGCTCTTTATAACACCCCACCAGCGAGTAGACTGGGAGGGCACAAAAAGCTGGGAGGGGATAGAGTTCAGGACAGCTGAGCCCAGCTGACCAAAGAAGTATTCCATGCCATACAACATCATGCTCAGTATATAAAGGTGGGGTAAGAAGAAGGAAGGGGGCAGACGTTCATAGTGACAGCATTTGTCTTCCCAAGTAACCATTACACAGGATGGAGCCCTGCTTTCCTGGAGATAGCTGAACACCTGCCTGCAGATGAGAAGTAGTGAATGAATTCCTTCTTTTGCTTCGTTTGTGCGTGCACCTCTTGCTATACCTATTAAACTGTCTTTATCTCAACCCAGGAAGTTTTTTTCCTCAGTTTTACTTTTCTGATTCTCTGCCCCAAAACCAACTGGGGAGAGAGTGAGCAAGCAACTGCATGGTCCCAGTTGCTGGCTGGTGTTAAACCACAACAACTAATATAAAGTTGCTTCAGTAACAAGTCCGAATTTTTATACATAGATGAGACTCTCTTCCATTCCTAACTTTGTATACAAATGTAAAAAATACAAAATTAAATGCCTCACACTGTATTGAAAATTATTCGATACAAAATTACTAAGATCAAACAAAAAATGCTAGTGGTGTGAATTGAATGGTAAGACCTAAAAGAAAGCATTTGCACTGCAAAGTCAGATGTTGTGCTAAACAACAATCAATACAAATTATAAACATTTATATTAGGACTGCATACAGAAATCTTAGTCCTAAAATCACATTCAACGGAGTGTCTTAAAAATAGAAGTTGTCTACCCAGATGGCTTCTATCAGTTTAGCTTTTTTTTCCTCCAGCTTACTTGAAGATTTTTATTTGCTTTTTGCAAAACTAAGTGGCACAAAACCACAGACTGAAAAAATGATTATGCCCCTGAAGACAGAGGAAAAACTCATAATTGTGATTACAAAGCACAATTAGATGAAGACTTAACTACAACCAGGTGAACTAAGTGAATTCGTGGTAGGTTTTTAGGACCATAGAACTAGAAAAAACTTAAGTGACAGAGCCCAGTCATGTGCTATCATACATGAACCCACCAGTAAAGATCACTCAAAAAAAAAAAATTGAAGCTGAAGACTCTTTTGGTGTTTCAATCTGCAGAGTCTTAACTAAGCTTTGACATCTACCTCTACACTCGACCAATATGTAAGTTCTCTTTGCCAATAACCTATTCACTCCTGCAACTTATTCTAATACAGGTATTTATCCCTCACAATTATTTAGCCCCGGGGAGTTGTGTTTTCACAGAATGGATGAGGTCAGAAGGGACCTCTGTAGGTGACCTGGTCCAAACCCCTTGCTCAAGAAGGGTTGCCTAAAATCAGTTGCCGAGGACTGCATCCAGATAGCTTTTGACAATCTCCAAGGATGGAGACTCTGCAGCCTCTCAGGGCAACCTGTGCCAGGGCTTGGTCACTGTCACGGTGAAAATGTGTTTCCTGACGTTCAGAGGCATCCTCCCATGTTTCAGGTTTACGCCCATTGCCTCTGGTCGTGTCACTGGGCACCACTGAAGAGAGCCTGGCTCTATCTTCTTTGCACCTTCCTTTCAGAAATTTACAAACATCAATACATTTTAATCCTGGCATAGGTAGAAACAGGAGTGTAGGTACTACTACAGCTATGCCAACCTTCACAGTAAATTTTTAAACTCTGGGGTTTATTTTCCCCTTTGAAATTAATGCTTAATATTTAGTTATCCTTCAGTTGCAGCTTCATTCCATCTCCCTGTGTCCTAATGTGAGTGATGAGCTGCACCAGGGGAAGTTCAGATTGAACATCAGGAAAAGGTTCTTCACTGAGACGGTGGTCAGCCACTGGAACAGGCTCCCCAAGGAAGTGGTCATGGCACCAAGCCTGTCAGAGTTCGAGGAGCATCTGGACGATGCTCTTAGTCATATGGTTTAGTTTTAGGTAGTCCTGCAAACAGCAGGGAGTTGGACTCTACCCCTATATCCCTTCCAACTTGAGATATGATTCTATGACATAGTTGCTTCATAGTGAGAACCAAACTGTGTACATCAGTGTGTAGGTTATGCTTTCGCTTAGACTCGGATCTGGGCTGATATGTAGTAAGAACACACATCTCATTTTACTAGACTGGATCACTTCCTTACAATACCCCAATACCACCCCACCCTGCCAAGAAGGACAAAGATCTACCCAGAAGAAAAATCTAAAGCACATCAGCATTAACAAAAAAAAAAAAAACAAAACCAAATCAAAACAACAATGAAAAGCCCCACACTGGATTATGTTTCATAAATAGAAACAATTAGGACACAAGTAACACCTATAGGAGATAACAGTAAAAAAACTCAATAGAAACTAATCATTACTCATTGTTAAAAGGATGGGCTTTGCAACTGAGAGGAGGAAGCTTTAAAGTATTAACAAATAGATACAGCTGCTTGCACCATGACTGTAAGCATATAATCAAGATACAACTGTTCAGCAAGTTTCCATCTATTACCTAAGGTAAAAGAACTGTTGATGTGCACATTATAGTTGCTGTCTCCCAATTGCCCTGAAGTTCGAAGGTTAACACAGCCAAAGCAGGCTAATGAACACCTCTAGTAAATCCTGTTGACAACTGAATCCATCACTAATCCACCTGTCTGCTCACAGCCAGATGTTGCTGCTTCTTTAGCAGAAAAAGATGGAATTGTCCACACCTCAGCCAGATTCTCAGCTCAAGAGCAGTCTGTCTTAAGTCTTTAAGACAAACAGCTCAGCTTAGCATGGAAACAGCTGAGATATGGACACACTTACTTCTACCAGCTCCAGGACCAACAAGCTGTGTCAGCCAAATGGAGTAGAAAGTTTAGGAGTTATAGGAAAGGCATTCAACCAAGAAATAAAGTTAATGGGAGGGGGAAGAAAAAAATCCAAGCAAACAAAAAAAACAACAAACCAAGCACACCAAACTGCACAAACTCCATACACCACAGTTTAGTAACCCCAAAGCTGGAAGTCTAAGAAATGTTGAATGTGAGAGAGAAAGTAGGATTTACTTGGACAACGAAGGACTGGAATCAGAAGCCTGAAGAATTATGAGGACAAACCAGACAAGAGAAGTCCCTAGAGAGACACCGGGGTGTGGGGGGGAGGGGGAAGATTCAGCTGCAGGGGAGCATGAGAAGACACATCCAGCAGAACTCAGTCCTTTCTAGGGCCTGCAGCATAACATGCAATCATCATGTGTTATGCTGCTCTTCTACCAATAATGAGTATTTGCAAGAATCTACTGAAAAGCTCTTGCACCTCATCCCACTTAATGCTGGTTAGAAAAGAAAAACTTATTGCTACTAATAGAATTCCATTAATTTAATTAGTAGTAACTACACGTAGCTAAAGGTTACAACCTAATGACTCACAGGGGCACATCCATATAGTGAATCTGTTTACTCAGTTTGCTTAAAAAGGAACAGCAAAAGGATGAAAATAGTTGCAAAATCAGTTACTAAGAATTAAGGAGCAGATTTACCTGATCCTTCACTACCTCTTTCCATACCACAGGACTTCTTTCTCAATCAAAGCAAAGAAGCTATTCAACTTTTCTCCTTGTAATTTAATGTGTGCCCCTTATTACACTCTATTTAAGTCATGCTCTGAAGAGACTTGATTTCCTACTAGACTTCTGTGCAGGACTCACCACTGTAATATGTTAGTGTGCCATAAGAATTAACTTGTTTTCACAATGCTATCATAAAATTTTTCATTAAAAAAATGAGTATTCTCCCCATTTTATCAATGAGTAATCTGAGTTACAGATGGAAATTTAAGAACTATCGACCAATTTTGTCTGCACAGTTAAAGAAATTCAGGGCACAACTTTTAAAGTACACCATGTTAACCAGCACTGTATCTGAAACTAAAGCTTCTGTTGAGCCATGCAGAAGTAGTCAGGGTCTGGAGCCTGTCTCACAGGAAATCAATGCACTTCTAAGATCTTATGGAAAGTTTGATTTAAACAAACTCATCGGGGATCACAAGAAACTGACAGAAAGAAAGAATTCCAGTATTCCAAAGTGACATTCAATCACCCAAATCACTAGATATGCTTTCCCTTCCCACAGTCCTCTGTCAATTCATTTCACATTTTCCAGTTTTTTGGCAAGCGTCAGCCAACTTTGATATGCAGCTGTAATTCCTAAATACAGCAAGTTGCAAATTATATATAAATCATAACTAAGACTACCGTAACATGTACTTATGTGGACAGAGATGAATTAAAACTGTTTCCTATTTTCAAAAAGAAATTGCAATTGAATATTGTTTTAAGGCACTTCTGTATGTAATATGGAAGATTAAGGGTGCAATGACCCAGTAAGAAATAAAAAGTTACTCTAAATGTGCTCATATATAACACTATATGAACAACCTGATGGACAGCTTGCTATAGGCAACATTTGCAAGACTTTCAAAATGTTTCAAGTTCTCAAAATACAGATATACCAGTCATTAAAATGAGAGCAGAATATTTCTTTCTGAAAATTGTACATGCATGAAAATTTCTGTTCTTAGTTCCCGCAGTTACAGAAATGCTTCTAAGAACTGCGGACTACATAATCTAAGCTGGGCAAATGGAAGGGAAATGCATCTCTTACTTGCTATCTCTCTGAAAAACTCCCTCACAAATCTTCTGAAGAGTTCATCATTGGGCTTAACTATTCTTTCTTCCATTTCCAAAACAAGGAAAGCAAAATGTTATAGCCTTATACTGACTAGTGCATACTCTCAGAGGAAGAAAACCCAATGTAAACTTTATTACATAACATCAATTACGTTTCCACAATTTGTGTCCCTTAGACCTTTGAAAAAGCACTGGGTGGCACACAGAGTGTCCATAGACATTGTCCCACACAAAAGCTTCACAAATTGATGGTACAAAAAGCTACAGTTTTCCATATACTTTGTTTCTATGTACAGGAAGTCATAATGAACTACACACAATGCTTCATACTGAACTGTCAAATAACAAAATAATTATCAGACACAGTATCACATGTAACAGTAAGCTGCTTAGCACCTCTGTACATTTTCCCCAAGAAAACTTTCAAATTTTAAGTAGGTAGATGGAAAAAAAAATTCCCTAAAGTTTCCATGAAGTATCTTCTACTCATTTCTGATAAGTGAGATGAGTTGTTGTCAGTTCTTTTTTGTTAAAAACAGAAACCTAACATATGTAGTGCCAAAGACTTCCCAGAAATCTGACTATCTTCATTGAAACGTTACATCCAAGTAACAAAGCAGTACTACTAGAAGCGAACAGTCAAACTCAAGGTGGCCCACACATTACATACAAAAAGTTTTGATGTAAATTTGTTTTTAAGACTTCCTCACGAGCAGTATGTTCACACTCGGTGTGGGTAACTGTTAATTTTCTTTTTAATTTTTTTTAAATAGTCGGGGTTTTTTTCCTTCTCTCCTTTTTAAGACTCTCAGAATTCTAATTCTTGATGTTGAATTGAGCTACAATGTGGATACACTGGGGATATCTCAGAGGGAACCAGAGGCTGCTTTGATAGAAGTTGTGGACAACTAATGGGTGTATTTACACAAGAGGCAGAAAGCCTCACTCAACAGTTACTTTCTAAGTGATTACCAATTAAGTTTTAGCTGAATCTCCTCCTCTTTAAAAGAGGTACAAAATATAGTTTAGGCGACAATACAATGGAAGCAATTAAGACAATAACATTTTTGACTGCTAATTTCGTGTCTTTTTTGCCCACTAAAAAGCGTGCAAGTGAAGTATCTCATTTCAGCAGCAGAAGCATCCACCAGGATTTCTAATTAAGTCAGAGAAAAAGTACACACAGTTAGTACTGTCTGGAATCGATCTTTAAAGAACGGGGTCTAAATTAGAAAATCCCAGATGGGGTCCTGATCCCTGGTTATGATGCTACCATATAAATGGTGACAGACACAAGATGATTAGCACAAACATGCCCATCTGTTCCCAATGAGGTATGGCACTTTTTTTTTTATTATTTCTTGAAGTATATTAATACCAAAGTTGTCATGAGCTGAAATAACAGAGCTGAAGATCAGGCAGTACAAAACAAGCAGAATGATGCAGAATGTTTTTCCAATGCTTGGGATGGGACGTGGAAAAGTAAATTCCACAGATGGAGACAAAGTAATGGAGGTCTTCATCCTCAGAACCTACTTGAAGGATTTCCTCGCACTTTAGAAAAGGTTTAAAAGCAGCATAAACAGACAGTAAGAACCTTTAAAAAGAGTAGAACCATTAACATTTTGATTCTTAAAAACAAAGTTAAAATATTAGTTGTATTTCATAAAATTGTTTGAAGTTAGATGTGTTACAGTAATTACCCACACTAATAGCATTTTTACTGTGGAATACAAAATGTTCCAAAGAGTTTTTGAAATAAAGCACTAACTTAATAAAACAACAAAGTTTATTTTCATTCATACACTGCACTTTTGATATGTTTTGCTTAAGCATCAAAACTAAGCAGAAAAAAAAACGAAACAAAACAAGTTCTCTAGGAGACTACATTCAACTGAAGATGTCACCAACAGAAGAGCAATAGGTACGTAGGAGTATGAAACACTACCTTACCACTTGTCAGTACCACACACCAGAACTACTTTTTGGTTCTAATAAAGGAACTTGCCTGAAGGGGGCAGGGGGACTATGTCAAGAAAGAGGAAGGTATGTATTTGGGCTAAGTAATATTAAGGGAAAGGGGTATTAGAATGAAACTGGTAGGGAAAAATAATGAGTTGTAGCATCATATTTTCCTCATTTCCCCACTTTGCATGCTTTTACTGTTCAGCTCCACATTTTCTTATTCATTGCTCCCATGAAAATTCTCCTTGTGCAACAAGTAGCCTTTAACACCTCTTCCAAACTCAGGCTTAAAGAAAAAACATTTACTCCAAAAGCACTAAAATGAAAGTCGCTCACTAAAAGACTCCTACACACACCCATACAACCTCTTGCTCTTCTGTATGAATATAAGCTGTGTGACTGAAGAAAGAGACAGAGAGGCAAAAAGCATAACCGGAGAGCCTGGTAGAGAGCAACATATCCCAAAAGAAAATGCATCTCTTTTGATCTACAGGAGGTAACAGAGACTCCTGTTCTAGAGCCAAAAATGGATAATGCCCGAGGTCATGCCCATATTTCATTACTATGCTTTTCCAAATGCTAGCAATGACTGTTGGTTTTTATATTTTTTAATTACAGCTTAATAATGACTTAGATGATTTACTCAATTTAAGTCCATAAGTAAGCTTGCTAGATACACTCTAAACCCAGTATTTATATGGCACCCAAGAAAAAAAAAAATAGCATACAAGTGTTACACACATATGCTTTTCCATTTTAATATGCTTTAGCTGTTTCCTCAAAAACTGAACTACAGTTTATCCAGTCTGTATAGTAACCAGTAAAGGGAATGCACGAGACACATAAGCAAATGCTACTGTATAAGAACTATATTTAAAAAAACCAACAATCAAACAAAACACCACACACAACCACACCACACACCCCCACCTCACAGTAATAAAGTACAACCTTCATTCAAACACAGACACAAGATGTCATGCAAGTACTAAAGTACTCAACTACTTTCTCCAGTAGCGCACATTTTCAAGTGCTGGTGATGAACACGATACATACACCTCCGTTAAACCACCTTACCTGACTGTCTGTCGCTATCAGTTTTCTTTTAGGGTGGTCTGACCATAGCATACATTCAGCTGTTTCACACCTTTTTGAGGTATTACTTGACACAAGTAAATACAATATTTAGAGCATATCTATATTACATACAAGACATACCAAGCAAAATTTCTGTAACCTGAAAACTTAACAATTCTACTAGTTTGGAAGGGGAAAACCTGAAGGAATGCGCATCACCTCATCTCCTTCCCAAAATGTGATTTGACACCCGCTCTCAACTACAAAGCCACTCAAATTTTCAGAGCTCCTTCTATTCCATCCCCAGCAAAGGGAAATCAGTTACAGCAAAAGCACTTACCCAGCAAGCACAAAACAAAGACCAACACGAGAATACTTCAGCAGTTTTGTTAAATGGGAAAACAGAATGCCTAAGAAAATAATCACAGCTCTCAGTAAGCAACCGCGCAGGAAGCAAACATAAAAGTCAGAATAAGGCTTGCACGACAAAATTCAGCTCTGTAGGAGCTGGTCTGCTGCAGTTTAATTTTCCAGGATTGTTCACCGTCATTAATTGGTGATTTGTTTTGAAGAACAGATAGTGATTTATTTGCAGCGGGTTGAAGTTACAGACCTAGATTCCTGACCAGGAGCTCTGAACATAAACAATACATAACCTATAAATTAACCATTCTCCATCTGGCAATTCAGATGTAAAATTCATAGTTTTTCATCTACCAGGCGGCGGCAACCACTATCACCACCATCCCCCCTTCCTTCCCGAGCGCTTTCTAACAGAGCCTGATGCAAAGGGGGAGGGAAAAAGAAAGGGAGAGAAAAAGAAAGAAAAAAAAAAAAAGAAAAGAAAAAAGCCAGCATGAAAGAAACGGGCTTGCACAAGTAGGGACCCACCAAACCCAGGTCCTCGGCGGCGGCCACCTACTCCCGGCTGAGGATCAGCGCGGAGCGGAGAGACCCAACCGGGCTGGGAGGGCTTGGAGGGGCGGGTGGGGAGGGGGGTGCTGATCCCCTCGCCAAGCCCGGGCAGCCGCGCGGGAGCCCCGCTGCAGCCCGAGCGGGAACTAGGCCGGCTGCGAGGGGACACTCGGGGGAGCCGCGGCCGTTCGCCACAACGGGCGAGCCCGCCCCGCCGCCACCCGCCCCCGCCGCGAGGAGCCACCGCCGCCGAGCGCGCGACACCGCCCGCCGGGCCATCCCGGGGCGGGGGAGGGCGTGACCCCCCCGCAAGGCCACCGCGCCGGGCGAGGGGCACAGCGCACCCCGGCCAAGGTCACCCCCCGCACACTCCGCGGGGCCCCGCCGCGCCCGGGGCGGGGAGGGGAACCGGGGGGGGAGGGGGCGGCAAATTTAATTTGCGACGTCGGCCACGGAGAAGGGGGGAGGGGAGCAGCCCCGCCAAGGAGCGAGGTGGATGGGGGGGGCTCCGCCATGGGCCGGGGTGGGGGGGGGAGTCCCCCCTCCCTCCCTCCCTCCCTTCTCCTCCAGCGCTGGCCGCGGAGCTCGGTCCGAGCGAGCGCCCCCCGCCCCAGAGAAAGGGAAAATGGAGCAGGGACGGGGTGGGGGGTAACGGCGGTCGAGGCGCCGGGCTCCTTACCCCGCCGCAGCCGCCTCTCCTCGCTGGTCCCAGGCAGGTCCGCTCCGCGCTGCCGCTGCTCCGGGCTGGGAGAGGAGCTGCCGCCGTAGCCGCAGCCAATCGCCTCTAACCCCCTCCCCTTCCGCAGCTCGCCCCGGTCCCCCTGTCGGCTTCAAAATGGCGCCAACTTGTCTCCGGCTGCTCCAATGGAACCGCCGGGGGAAGCGAGCCGGGCCAGAGTGGGGCAGCAGCGCCCCCTGCCGGCCCGCGAAGCCGCCACGCCTGCGGCCACCGGCCGGAGCCGCCGATAACCGGGGGCCGCCGGTCACCAGGGGCCGCCGGTCACCGCGGCCCCGCGGCCGGCGCTCCCCGCAACGGCGGTCCCGGCCCGCCGCCCAGCACCGCTGCCGGGCGATGGCTGGGGTGGTAAGAAAGTCACGACCCCTCCCCACGAGTGCTGGCGCCCCGGGGCCCGGTCTAGCCCTCGGTTTCCAGGTTGGGGGGGGGACTAAGCCCGCCTTGCCCCGGGAGAGCATCGGTACGAACCCCCGCCAAAAGTAGCTCCGGAAAGGCGCCGGGAGATTTCCAGGCTGGCGGAGCGGAACACCCCGCTTCGGCGGCCCCGGGGGCGGGAACCGCAGCACCTACGGAACCGGAGACGGTGAACGGGGTGATAAAAGCAAACGGCCCGGGTGGGGAGAGGACCGGGCAGGCGGCCGGCGGACAAACCACGGCCCATTATCTGCTGGTGTGCTCTGTGCAAATTAGTGAAATGAGCGTTTCACCCCAACAAGGCGAATTATTAAAGGATTATTGTAAAACAATAAGGAATAAAGTTACTCAACTGCAGGGAAAGAGCACAAAAAGTAGCAGCAATCGCCCGTCAAGCCCTTTGGTTTTGCTTCAGTGAGTGCAAGAGTTTCAGGGGCGCCCTTACAGGAAAAGGCAAACAGAAAAGTGACGTAATTTCGCCTCACTGCTACAGAGAAAATGCTGCATTTATGAATGACACGTCAGGAGAACATGGAACTGTTTAGGGTATGATGATTTAAAAGACATAAACCCTCAGCAGATCTGCTGACATATACTCTGGGCTTTGTCTGGTGTGAGAAACATAAATAGCATGTTAGCCAAGACATTGTAGGTAGTATTTTAAATCTTTAAATAAGTTCCCTCAGGCTTTCTGAACTTGCTAATATATTGTAACCAGCTTGTCTTACTTTCAGACAAGTTTTAGACTAAGTTAAATATCCTCATCTTACAATGAAGGCTATGTCAGTCCTACCAGGATAGATGGCCAGGGCTATTACATAAAATTCACTTTTCAGGCCCCCAAACTCTCCTTGTTTACATTTCTGGGTGAATTAAGTTTGTCACGCTCTTGCTGAAAACAAAAGTACTGCTGCACGGGCAGTAAACAGAGGAACACTTTATCTGATGATTTTATATTTCCCATTATCTGGAAGAATCCTGCACTTGTATTGCTTATTATCGGGAAGGATCCTGCACCTGTGAAGGATATAATTTTTGGATACAGGTTGAACAATTTCCCCTCAGTCCCCTCCACTTCCATCTGTCTGGGCTTAGGTAAAATAGAAATATAAAATCTGAGGTTGGGGAACACATCTTTTTCCTATGGAGGGCTTCCACGGGTGTGCAAGGATACTTACAAGCCATCAGAAGAGCTAAACATTCATACAGATAATGAAATCGTGAAACCGCGTGCACAACTGTGAAAATAACTACTTTGTGTGGAGAAGTTTCGCTCGGTTTTACCGACGGGGCGGGCTGCAGCGGCAGGTAACGCTCCCAGCTGCGGTCAGGGCTCCCGGCGCGGTGGAGCCCTGGAGAAGCGGATCGAGGTGCGTGTAACGGGGGCCTCCCCCCCGTCACGCTCTGCCCTTCACGTCGTGCCCGCACCGAGACTCTTTAACATTTCCGAAATCGATATTTTGAGGTAATTCTTCACTCCTCTCTTCTTCCCCCCTCTACCCTCCCTCTCGGTTTCGCGACCCTCGAGGCGCGGAACCGGCGCCGCGTTCCGTGAGGGGCGCTGGGCTACCGGCGCCCCGCCGCCGCGGCCTGCGCGGCCCTCAGGAGGGAGCCCGCCCCACACCGCTCCGCCCGCCGGCCGGGGGCCGCCCGCTGACCTTCACCTCGGCCGTTACCCCGCGGCCCGTTCCCGCCAACGCCGGGGGGAAGCAGCCGGCGGCGGTTGGTGGCGGCCGTTGGGCGGCGGCGCCGCGAGGAGGCGCCGGAGGCCGATGCCGGCTGGGCGCCGCGGGCAGCAGGAGGCAGCATGGAGCTGCTGATCCTCAGCGCTGGCGAAATCCATCGACTCGCCGGCAAAACCCCGTCAGATCTGCTTAACGCGCTCGTTCGGTGGCTTTGCCAGACGTTTTGCGCGGGAGTTTCCTCAGAAAGTGTTGAGGAGCGATATTCTACCTGCAGGAGGGAGGAACGAGCACCCCGTCCCTCTTCGATGCTGCCCTAAAAGAGCTGCGCCGTGCAGTCTCACTGGGCACTGGTGACTGTAAGCAGACTTGTTTGTACTATATTTGCCACCTCCTGAAAGTGCGGCCACAAGTAAGGACAAATGTACGTTACTTACAGCCACGGTATACTTCAGAAAGATTCAAAATATTTGCACAAAATAAATATTTTGCTTACAGTATGACACAGAAAAAGCCAGTGCCACAGGACTCTTAGAAGACCGGATCTTCTATACAGAATGTGTGTTTTGAAGACACTGCTCACATCTCAGTGTTCAAGTGACAAGGATGAACATGCCAGCCAAAGAGCATCCTACACAGCAGTATTCTTCTCACAGCTTTCTGTCTGTAAGACATTGCGTGGAAATAGCAGACTACAGTGACAAGGGCAGCTTTGTACCTTGGAAATACGCAGAATTTTCTCCACCAACACAGCATTTGATCACCCGAGAGAGCTTAACACTATCCAAGCATGCACCCCCTTTCTAGGCCATTGACAAAGATACTGAGTAAAACAACATCAGTAAACCTAAACATTTCTGGAGGACAGCATTGCTGACTTCTCCACCCTGAAAAGTAACAATTACACTGTTCTCTCTGCTTCCATCCTTCAACCAGATTTCCAACTCAGAATAGGACATTTACTCCAATTCCACGGTAACTTTGTTTAATAGCTTTTGGTGAGGAACCTCCACAAATGATTTCCAAAAATCCAAGTACGTTCCCTGGTTTGCCTTTTTCTACATGCTTCCTGACTCACAAGCCTGATGGAAGTCTGTGACCATGTCAGTATCTCTCTTCACAGAAACTATGCTGGCGCTTTCCGAAGACATTAGGTTTATCCATGTGCCCAGTGATCTTACTCTTTTATGGTATTGGCCTTTCAGTGTGAATAGGAGTAGGAACATCTGCCTGTTGATGGGAAGTCATGAATGAATTCCTTGTTTTGCTTTGCTTGCGTGCACAGCTTTTGCTTTACTTATTAAACTGTCTTTATCTCAACCTACGAGTTTTATCACTTTTACTCTTTGGATTCTCTCCCCTATCCCAACCAGGGGGAATGAGCAAGCAGCTGTGTGGTCCCGGTTGCCAGCTGTGGTTAAACCACAACAAGCAGTCATATCTTTATTTAAATAAGCTCTAAGGTACACTTCATGGGACTGAACAGACAGGGAGCTCAGGAAGAGAGCTGACAGGTGAGAAGTGACACAGACCTTCAAACTACCCCAGCATCCCACTGTGGGATGAAGGAAGGTTGGAAGGAAACTGGGTCCTAGAATGACTAAACGCTCTAGACCTCAACAATCCCTACTGATTCACAACAGCGAAACATTAAAATAGCCTGATAAAATCCTATAGTCACATACAGAACAAGGGAAGAAATAGACTAGAGGGAGCAAAATTTTCTTTTTTTTTCCCGCCACGAGAAGCAGATATTTTAGCTAAACCATATTATAGAACTCTTTCCTGGCTAGCAAGCTCAGGCAGCTCACAGGAGGGTGAACTACCACAAGGAAGAAGGGGAGGACTACACAGCAGAGACTGAGAACACCTGCTTTTGATAGCAGTAAGTTGTGAATTGTTTTATCAACTTCCCTACCTATAGATTAACATTATGTGACTTCAGAGTAACTATTGAGCAAAACCCGCCATACAGTCATCACCAGA
This sequence comes from Fratercula arctica, assembly GCA_947846985.1. Lineage (NCBI taxonomy): Eukaryota > Metazoa > Chordata > Aves > Charadriiformes > Alcidae > Fratercula > Fratercula arctica. The sequence continues at coordinate 24,893,282 of CANTUZ010000001.1, read as the reverse complement.
GTCTGATGTAGAGCCAGCACAAATACCAAAGAATTTGAATGAAAGCCAATTGATGGGGTTTTTACTTGAATGCAAACGACAAGTTACATTTCTAACATTACATGAGTTACCCAAGGGAAATCAAAACCACTTAACTGAATCCTAAAGTAGCTTTTCTTTCCTTTTATAAGTGGTTTGGGGAAAATCTAGGCAGAACAGGAAAGTAAAAACAGAAAAAGTTTAAGAAATAGAAGGGGGCATTTTTTTTCTTTCTTCTTTTTTTTCCACCATGCTTATCTAAATTCCCTTTCTTAATGTCTTAATGTAGCAAGTTTGTGAAAAGAATACTTTTGTTTCCAGCATAGGTAGAACCACCTTTCCCTTCTGTTTGTTTCTTTTATGACTCTTGAACAATTGCATCAAAAATATTATACTAGAAAACCAGTTCAGGTGAAATACCTGTCATTTATATGCTGAGCCCTTCACACTGAAAGGGTTTTTGCCATATAGGAGTGAGAGTTGGTGCCTGTATACACCTTCAACTTGCAGGTATAGTGATTTGTCTCAGAGAAAGAAAATAATAGTTCATTTATTAGTGTTGGCTCTTCAATTAAATGTCTGACATTCTTACGAACACGAGTTAACTTCGCAACTAATTTTAGTATCTCCTATGTCTCTTAAGTAATTTGCAAGGAAGCCACACGGAAACAGTGACTTAAGATGACTGGAATTTTTAGAATCTTACTGTCTCTGTGAGTGCTGTTTCCAACACTGTCTCCTTGTAAACAAAAATCAAACAGCTGAATAAGTGATGCTCAGAAGCTACCAGCTTTAATACATGTGCAATATTCATTCTAAAGTTTAATAAGTACCACTTTACTCTTAGTGCTCATCAGCATCAGAACACCTACCTGCATCTGTCTTGTGGTTGTTTTCTAATAAAAAGACAGGAGTCATTAAGTACTATATGATATTTCACAAAAAAAAAAAAAATTACTGAAGATGACATTATGTTACTTTTCAGGGTGAGGACTGCAGGAAGCCTTTCCCTACACCTACTCATCTGCTCTCTTCATGTAATAGTTAACAGCTACACGAAAGATTGCTAACAGCTACAAGGAAGATTAAATGACCTACTAAAGTAAGTCTTTCTATTAAAACCAAAACTATTACCCCCTCCCAAAACATGCCAGCTGTAGATGTATCTTTCTCTCTGACCTCTCGTCTTCAGATAGATAGGATCCTAAAGAGGTCAGTGCCTTTGGAGACATGTATGGGAAGAGAACAATAAAACGTTTCATGTTACAGTAGCCACAGGAGCAAAAAACATCATTTAGATTGTTAATGCTCTGAAACAGAATCTATGTCTTTACTGCAGTCAGGAAGTGATGGTGCTTTACTTCACTACCAACCAGTGCATATTTTACGCTTTCGCTAAACAAGTTTAGCCATCTTGCCGTCTGATAAGTTAGAGACCATTAATACACAAACTATTAAGGCTTCTAATACCAGTTTGTTGTTGTTTTTTCATTCTAGTGTGGTGTAACAGCTGTTTTGTTGCTAAACGTCACGGGACCTTCTTGCTGACCACTCCACCTATTTGCACAGTGTATGCCTACAACTTAACACTAATATAACCTATGGCAGTCAGCATCTAAAACCCCACAGTAGTCAGGAAAAAAAATAGATAAAAATTGTTCTTCCCTTAGTGCCTTCCTGGCAGGCATGACAGTAGAGAATTAGTATTTTGGGAGTCTGTACCATCAGTCAGTCTTTCCCTTGTGATTAGCTCAGTTTGTCAGTGAATTAAATTAGTTCCTCCTCAGAGTTACCTTTAATTGATTTAAATACTTTCCATCCTTAATTGAGATATAGGATAGGAGGTGGGAGAGTACATAACCTAAATATTCTTAAGCAATGCTGTTAGTATGAAAAAATGGGGAAAATATTTAAGAAATTTTTACTGTAAGTTGCATCTGAAAGGTGAGCATCTCAGTTGTTAAACTTCAAGTATTCAAATAAAATTAATTTCAGGTAACAACTGCATAGTTAAAAGGAAAAAGCAATCTACAAAACAGTGGGGATGTTAACATTGCCATAACTAAGCATGTTGCTCTAAACTTCTGTAGTATTTCATCACCTCTTTTCCTCTCACTTAAACAGTGATTAGTGTATTAAACATTAAATAAACATATTCTGCTGTGTAAAATGCTGTGTATTTTTCAGTTGCTCTATCTGATGCTCTTTTTCTTCTACTTATACTTTTTCATTTTACTATTCCACTGTCTGCCCTCTATTTAAAGCTACTTATTTTAACATCCCATTGAATTTAAGCCTACTGAAAGCATTATACTCAGTCTCCTCCATTTTTATGTAAATTTGAGCTGCTATTTAGATATTCTTGCACACTAAGCAGTGCATGGACCTTCACCTTGAGTGTCTCTTCCCAGAAATTTCCCATGCTCTACTTTGAAACACATAAATTGTTCAGAATCATGTTCTCTTAGTCTGCTTTCCCCTGATATTTCACAGCCTATAAGCTCGGCTTAGCTGTAGGCCAGCAGTTGCTATATTTTATAAAGCACTCTGCCTTAAAACAAAGGTTAAATCTCACAGTTCTTTTAGTTCTGTTTTGCTATAGTGCTTGAGACCTAACTTACAGAACAGTACTTTACTGTCAATATATATATACACACACACATATGTATCTCTCTCTACATGTCATGCAGATTTCAACCAAAAAACATTAAATCAAAGATTTAAAGAACCTCCAAAGTAAACTAATGAGGTGTTCCTTTTATTTTCTCCCCAGTATTTTTATCTTCAAAAGGGTTCATCCTATACTGGAAGGGAATCAAATAACAATTATTTAAATTAAAAATTACTTATCTCATAATAAAAAGAAATACTCATCTCTCCATGTATTAAATATTGCTTACTAGATACTGTTATATATATATCAAAAAATACTCCTATCTCCTATAACCAGCAGGCCAGTAGGGATATTTTTTTCATAAAAAGACAGGAGTTTATCAAAACTATAGTACAGAACTGCTAATTTAATTCTGAAGTTTAAATTTGAAAATTAAAAAAACCCTTTATTTGTGGAAATTAATAAGCCAAAAACTGTTACCAAATTTTTATGATTGAAACTTTGATCTGACATTTACATATCAGTATACCTCTTTGCCATACAAATATTTCAGAAAACCATTTGGCAAACAATATTCCTAGCTGGCTGAGTAAACCAGTTCTCTTAATGTTCACCAGAATTTTTCTCTCGATATAGTTTAATTTAAATTCAAAGAATTATGCAAAGGTATTTCCTGTATTTCCTAAATCATCTTGAAGCCTCACTTTTTCTAACAAGATTTAGTGAACTACAGAGTGGCAAGACAAACTAAGACCCAAGGTGATTATCCTTCAGAAAGAGGCATGATTAAATACGAGTACATAACTAGTCCTCTCGAGCTCAAATGCATATCTTATTAAAGTGTTATTAGAAGAAGAACAGTGTTATAAGAAAGAGTACTCTGCTACGTTGAGTGTGATAACAAGATCAAGGCACAAGATCTAAATGATTAAGCTATCATTCCATATTAACCCTTAATTACAAAAGCCAATATCAAGTGGTGCCCACTGGGTATTTCTCTTACGTTTTTTTCCTTGTTATTATACATAGAGTCTCATCATTCTGTCTTAAATTTGCCTAATCTTTCCATTAAAAGGTAGAATACAGGCATTTATTGTTTTGCCAACATTTAATTTTGTAGGTTAGTATTTTTCATGTCAGCTACCTTCTTCATGCTGAGTTATTTTGGGAAGTTTTATCTAAAATGTTTCTAGAAGCAAATTTAAGGGAAATCTTTCCTTACAAAAAAGAATAGTATAATATTTTTATTAAAAATACACAGTGCTTCCCCTTTTACGAAACAGGAACTAGCCATATAAGAAATCTGAAGAATATTCCTCTTCCTGCTGCCATTACAGTGTACCCAAACAGTGTACCTCTCTCTCTGCAGAGAATGTGTGTATTCTCTGTAGTTTTCCCTCAGCAAACGGATGCCACTGTGGATGCTGTGTTCCAGGCTTGCAGGAGAAGACAAAGGCAGCGCATTAGTCTTTTGTAGCAAAGAAAGTGATAAAAACCAGAAGGAAGAAAACCCCCTGAATCAAATAGAAAGGGACAGAAGGGGAAAAAAGAGGAGCCTTTGTGGTAGGTGGTGATATAGGACTATGGAACATAAAGGAATAATGGGAACCATTCGAAAAGGAAGATCATATTGGAATGGAACACTTGAGGCGAGGAAGACACTGGTAGTCACAGTGGGAAGAAACACTGGAGTGTAAGAACAATGGCAAGGACGTGCTGGATTCATGTTAGCTGGTAACTGTTAGGGTGAGGTGATACACTTAAACTGATCCAAGAGCTGAATGCTGCTGAAAGGAGGGGTCCAGTCCCAACACCCTCCCCAGGTTCTTGTTCCCAGTTATGCAGGAGCACTGGGTCTGTCCAGGGTCAAACAAGAACAAAAGCTATCAAGAGAAAGGAGGCAGGACAGTAGCTAGGCACCTCCATGTATGGGATGAGAGTAGCAGAAGCACCTTTTCTGACAGTCTGACAGTAGTTTAGTTTTAGTGTGGTTTAGTTGTAATTTGAAATTGCACCTTAAAGTATTTTTTTCTACAGAACATGAAATTGGGACCCTGCAGAAGAGAGCAGTCTGTTAGTGCAACAGTTTCCTTTAGTACCAGTACCAGCAATCTCTGCCATGGATCTAAAGCACCAACTTTACTGGTAAACCATGTAGCAATAAGGATGATCCTCCAAAGTAGACAGTTGCCATCTTCCCTTTTTAATTAAGGAAATGAAATGCAAAAACTACTCTGAGAAAATGCTCCATTTGCAAGTTCGAACATTGAAGTTACACAATGTCAAAATGAATTTTTTTTCATAGAACATTCTTCATTTCCCTTATGCATACAGATTGTGATGCTATCTGTGATGTTCAAATAACTCAGACTTACAAGACCCCTGGAAAAAAACCTGAATCAAAATCTGATTATATAAAGTGGAAAATTTTCCTTTCAGTCTTCTCTTAGAGCAGTTAAAGACAACATTTCATCAACTAATACTAAGGTGATGGCATAAATGTCAAGAAACACAAGAATAGATAATTTTTCATTATTTGTTATCCATGCAACAACAGTACTACACTCTTATAGTAATTTTCACTTCTATGAGAAGCTTCTACCAAAATCATAGATGAGTTTTGTGCATTACAGGAAGTGTGATTTGGGTAACATATAGCAGAGGTATACGGTAGAGTTCTACCTGGTACATGGTACAGTTCTAAGCAAATTTATAAAGAGATGAAAAAAATGAAGTTATAAAATTCAGACTCCTGTGCAAACGAAATAAAAACACTATCTGTTAATGCTTCTTTGTAAATATTTTCACCATTACAGTGTTCAGCCCCTTGGACACTACTTTTACCTACCCTATCAGCTTCTCCTGCAGATGTTTCTGATGGAACATCTTTTATCATCCAGTGCAGTCTGAGGATTCTGAGGGAAATGTTTATAGCTTTGTCTCAAATAAGTACAACATCTTCCCTTATGGGATCTGAAGCAGCTGTAGCAGTATCATGAGGGAAAGCATATTTTATTACCCTCAATGAGGTTGAAAAAATGACTTTAAGGTATTGTCAGCTGTAACATGTGGCTTACTTAATTAGGTACACAAGTACTGGGAGAATTCCCAAAATGAAATACATCCGAGACAATTACCAGATACACAACATGAAGCACTTAAGAGCTTTGATCTCCAGATACTACCTTCAAAAGGTCCTCGTGTAGCACACTCTTACTCTCTCTAAATGGTTAACTTGGGCTTTTCATCACTTAGCTTGCGTAGGGAAGCAAATAATTATTATTTCAGATGGAAAATATTTTTTTCCTGAGGGTTAAATAATCACTACTATTATTATTAGAAAAGAATTCTCCAAGAAGTCAAGAATCTTGGTTGCAAAATATTTTTAATATTAAAATTAAGGACTAGTCTTATTATCTTTAGATTATCTCATGAAAAAGGGTAGAAGAATAAAGCAGTGTAGCCCTTTGTATTTCCAAAAATTCTTGTGTTAGAAATATTCCACCAACCTGCAATAACATTCTGCTTTGTATATCTTGTGTCTCTACATTTTTCTTGGTAGCAAAGGCCAGTTCTTTATGAAATTTCCTTTCTGAAAGAATTCCTTATAGCCGAAATGACCAGTTCCTTCTGAATTTTTATTTAATTCAAAATAGCTTTAGAATTTGTCTCTTTGACTGTAGATTACAAAATTAGGACCACTTCTGTATTCCAGGAGAATTCACATATTGTTTTTCCAGTCTGCAATGGAGTGACAAGGTTATGCCACCCTTATCCCTCAGAAGCAGCTGCACACAGATTTCCCAGGTCTGGTTCTGATGCAGGCAATGTCTACGTAATTATTGCAGCACTATTAAGAGCAAATCAATGTGGAAAAGTATTTCATGCTACGATTGTGGCATTCATACAATACACATTTCACATAGCTGCAATACACATAGCTTTTAAATTGGACAAGCACTAATCTTAACAAAGCATTGTAAATGGGAAGAATCAGGAGATTCACTTCAAAATCTCACTTCTGATCTAAATTAAAATGCTACCAAAGACATGTCTGTCCCTTCTAACAAAACAAGGCTATCATCTGGCGCAGGAAAGGAGACTACATTTTGGTTACAGGGGTAACTGGAGGGAATGCCTGGCATGGATTTTAACAATCACTATTTTCTTCTTACCTTGAATAGCAAATAAACTAATTTCAGAGACTTTATAAACTATATAAACTTTAAAATACTCATCATTTATTCAGGTCATCTGAAAGCATAAATGTTGCAGATATTTGGAGCTGGCACATCACTTACAGGAGCTGCTGTGTGCACTAAAGAAAACTGGGGAATTGCTGTTACAAGACTGTTCCTTAGGAAAAATGTGGTTTGCTTTGCGTAATACCAGAAGATGTGAAGAACAGAATGTAGCCACATTATGGAAAAAATATACTCTCTGCTGTAAGGAAAAGTTGCAAGGTAATTTAAGAAGTACAATACATCTCTAGGAAACTTGGGCAGCTCTTACATTGGGGAGAATCCTCATCATGACTTCATAATGCTAGAATCTTTCTTTGTTGTTCTTACAAAAAATCAGAATACCACTTAAAGCAAAATAAATGCTCTGATGCTCAAAACTCTACAGAAGAAAATATTTTATCTTTAACATAGTGGTCAGAGTAAGTTCATCAAGCAGGGGTGTATATGTATATAACAAATCTTCTCCTTTGGAGTTACAGCCAAAAAAAAAAAAAATGCTTTATTCAAATTGACAGGCCTAATGTCTAGGCATAAGATGCCTGCAAAGTTTATTTATTTTAAAAAAAGCCCAACCAAACACAACAATCAAAGAGTTTTAGGAAGGTCGGCCACACCACCAAAACCAGAGCCCAAATGTGGTGTGGGTACAGCAGACAGCCAGAGCAGGAAAGTGGAAAAGTAAAAGAGAGGAAATGCAAATAAGGCTGCTGGCTGGAGCTTCTGACATTTTTTCTTCTACCAAGAATAAAACACCAGATGTCTTAATACTGATTTAGAGCCATCAGCTTGCCAATTTGATGACACCAAGTTGGGTGGGAGTGTTGATCTGCTCAAGGGTAGAAAGGCTTTACAGAAGGATCTGGACAGGCTGGATCAATGGGCCAAGGCCAATGGTATGAGGTTCAACAAGGCCAAGTGCCAGGTCCTGCACTTGGGTCACAACAACCCCATGCAGCGCTACAGGCCTGGGGAGGAGTGGCTGGAGAGCTGCCTGGCAGAAAAGGACCTGGGGGTGTTGGTCAACAGCTGGCTGAATATGAGCCAGCAGTGTGCCCAGGTGGCCAAGAAGGCCAACAGCATCCTGGCCTGCATCAGGAACAGTGAGGTGAGCAGGACGAGGGAAGTGATCGTCCCCCTGTGCTCGGCACTGGTGAGGCCCCACCTTGAGTACTGTGTCCGGTTTTGGGCCCCTCACTACAAGAAAGACATTGAGGGGCTGGAGCGTGTCCAGAGAAGAGCAATGAAGCTGGTGAGGGGTCTAGAGAACAAGTCCTATGAAGAGCATCTGAGGGAGCTGGGGTTGTTTAGCCTGGAGAAAAGGAGGCTGAGGGGAGACCTCATTGCTCTCTACAACTACCTGAAAAGATGTTGTAGAGAGGTGGGGTTCGGTCTCTTCTCCCAAGAAACAGGTGATAGGACAAGAGAAACAGCCTCAAGTTGCAGCAGGGGAGGTTTAGATTGGATATTAGGAAAAAATTCTTCACAGAAAGTGTTGTCAAGCATTGGAACAGAAAGTGGCAGGATCGCCATCCCTGGAGGTGTTTAAAAGACATGTAGAAGTGGTGCTGAGGGACACGATTTAGTGGTGGACCTGGCAATGCTAGGTTAATGGTTGGACTTGATGATCTTAAAAGTCTCTTCCAACCATAACCATTCTATGCTTCTCTGATTTTACTGCAGTACCGCTGGCAGCTGGGAAACCTCGGAGAGGGCCTCTGCCCCCACTGGAGAGGCTGCGCACACCCAAACACCTGCCCACCCGCTGCGAGAACCCCAAAGAGCGTTTAAAATAGCCTAAACCTCCCCTCCCCCCGTTGCCTTCGAATATTTTCCTCCGGGGAGAAAGGCGGCGGCTCTGGGGAGAGAGACCCGCTCCGCACAGCCCGGCTCCGCCCAACCCCCCCGAGCCCAGCGCTCGCGCCCGTCGCGGCCTACCCGCAACGTCCCCTTCCCGCGCCCCACGGCCGCGCGCTCAGTGACGCCCCTCCCCCAGAGGGGGAGGCTGGGAGCTGTAGTCCGAGGCCGGGGCGGGCGGAACTACAAGTCCCAAAACAGGCCGGGGGTTGCGGGGGTGAAGAGGTAGTAGGAGGTGGCGCCATTTTGAGGGCGAGAGGTCGGCAGAGTCCCCTCCCCCCGCCGGTTGGGAGGGCGCTGCTCGCCGAAGCGGCGGGAGTCGGGCGGTCGGCTCTGCCTGGAGGTTGGTTTCTTCGTCTGCATGCGGCTGTGGCCGGGGAGGCGCTTCTCCGTACTGGCATGTGTCAAAGGGGGACCTTGGCCGAGTGCTCGGGCCGCCGCGGGCGGGTGGCGGTGTTGGCGCACGGGAGCCGGCAGCCGCGCTTGTGGGAGATCGGCGCCGGGCTGAGGGAAGCGTGTGTGGGGCGGGGAGCGGGGTCCCTTACCCTGGGGCCTGGAGAGGGAGGGAGCGGCTGACACACCTACTGGGAGTCAGGACTGGCGGCTCTCGGCAGCTGCGCTTTCGCCTCAGCGCCTGCTGCCCCCGGCTCTGCCGTGCGGCCTGCCTGTGTGGGGAATGCTGGCCTACGTGCTTTGTCTCCTCTGAACCAAGAAAGAGGTGGTCACACAGACAAAACCAATCAGTTTCCCCCATCTGTAAGTTCTGCCACATATGCCTTCTTTTTTAATTTGGAAATTTATTGTGCAGGTGGTGCTTAAGGCTGTGAGTTACTTGGTTGAGTTTTCTGGATGTTTGGCTGCTTAGTTAAAGTGGTAATTTAGTGTTGCAAGCACCAGGCTGGTGAATGACATATGCCAGCTCAGGTTCAATGCTTACGACCAGTTCTTTACAGAAATATGACAGACCTATGCCTGTCCCATTAAAGAGGCAAGACTGTCACATAGATTGCGCTTTCTCGGTACGTACTTGCTCTGTCCTCCCCAAGAATGCTGGTGGAGATGCTTTCTTGTGTAAGTTCACTGTCCCAAAGGATAATCAGAGCAAGCGTGTTAAAGATAATAAAGAAAGGATGTTCCTATCTGGGACAGTAACAGAGCAGCATCCTCCGTCATTAGAGAGATAGCTATGCAGCAAGTATGCACATGCCCTGTTTTTACACATCAGAATATGGACTCTGCTTAAACACCATACCGGAAGATAGATGCGGACATAGAAACTAATAAGGCAACTTTTTTATTCCAACCCTGTTTTTGAGTGAAGGTAGAGTAACATTTTTGGATAGATGGGGGTCAGAGTCCCCAATTCATTTGACGCTACTCTCGCTTTCTAATTTACGAAAAAGAGGAACAGAGAAGTTGGAGGTATGCATGAAATGTGTATATCTTGAGAGGAGAAGAGACCATAGTACCCACAACGTGGTTCCACCAGCTCTAAGAGGGATAGTTCCATGGCCGTTTTTTTCCATCTTCTGATATTAGTGCTGCCTTCCAAGTAGTAAAGTCAAATGGAAACAGTGAAGCCTTCTTGGTTTAGACATTTGGAGACCTAGGATGGCAGAATTCTCTTCCTTTGGGAAGTAGGCGGGAAAGTGCCTGGAGTAACACCTTTTCTTGTTAGTTTTGCAAATGAACGTGAGATGATAAAGGTTACTTACAAATCTTCCTTTAATGCAGATACAGATCCTTTTCAGATAAAGAAACAAAACTTCATTTTTTGTCCAGAATGAGGTACATGTGACACTTATTAATATTTACTCATAGAAACTTGAAATGTTCACAGAAAGCAGTAGAATAAACCCTCTAGTAGGAAAAATGCTTTCTTTCTTGTTTGCTGCTGCATTTGTTTTTTTTGAGGGGGGGATTTGCTGAATAAACTACTTGGCACTTGATTTGTAATAAAATGACTATTGTTTTTTATTGCATTCTATCTTGACTTCAGGAATACAAAGGAAAATCCACCTAATTCTAACTAATACATGGGTAATAGCATAACTGCATGTCACAGTGGTCAGTGCCATCTTGCTTTGTTTTTAATTGCTCTCCTGTCTCTGAATCTTCCTGGAACCTATTGACTCGTTTTAAATTGCAGTCTGTTTGGGGCAGGGATTGCCTTTTTTGTGCTTATTTTTAGAAAACATGCAGCCAAGTGGTCTTGGTCCCTAACAAAGGTCTTTAGTTGTTCCAAAACCAAAAACATAATAACAGATTGCAGATTTAAGTCTTATTTGACCAATACCAAATTATAAATGCTATCCAGCATCTATTTGATTCGTGTTAAATGAATTAGTTGAGTTCAGTTTGTGTCCCAGAAAATAATCCTTGTGATTGAAGTATTTGCATTTTTGTTGGTTGTATTAGTGATGTCAGGCATCAGTTTGTGCATTGGAAATTGGCAAGTTTATGCTGTAAAAGAGATTTATAACACTCGTCAGAATAGCGTAGGTCAGTAGAGAACAGAGGTTGTTGATGTAATTCATTTTCAAATATTCACATTTAGAAAGAGTGATTTGTAAATTATTTAAGATCTATCATAAAATGTGACTGCTAGACTGGTACAGCACTATGTATTGCTTTGCTAAAGATGTGTAATAATGGGGCAATTTTGTTTAAACAAGACTTCCAGTAGGTGATGTCTTCTTTTCATCTGGTTGAGTACATCTTAGTTGTGACCATGGAAGGTCTGAGGATGCATATCATAGGCCTGAATAACTTCTGCTTTTTAAAAATGTGCATGCTGATAATGTATTAATTTTTTTCTAAGATGCTTCATGCTGAAAGTAGAGTAAGGCTCTTGGAGTGTCAGGATGAAATCACAATTGAACCATGTTCTAAAAAAATGAAGTCAACAGAAGGGGCTTACGAGAAACTCTCTGATGATGATAACCAAGGTATTCAAGAGGAAGTGGATGCTGAGAGAACATCAAACGATTTGATACCAGTGTATGCCTCAGATAACCAAATGCGACATGAAATGCAGAAGCAAGAGAAAATACATACTGGTGTTTTGGGAACCGAAGCACCAGATGAAGTGCTCCCTGACAATAACGTAGTGCTTAGTCAGTCAGTTGATTCAGAAACTGTGCAGAATGTAAATCCTCCATTTGTGTCAATAAATGACACTAAAGTTGAAGAAAAGAAAGGCCCTTTTATTACAAATACTGCTGGTGAAGATAATATTAGAAATATCTGTACATCATTCTCAGTAAATAGAAATGCATCAGATGAAGAGTTTTTTACAAGCAAAGAATTTATTGGACCGATTTACAAGCCTGCAGAAAGCAACAAACATGACAAATCTGGGAGTTGTGATGAAGGTAGAAGCAGTGGGGGAGATAAGAATGAATTGCATGGAAACAGAGCTATAAGAAAGGAGGCAAGGAAGTTTCAGACTATTTCTTCTGCTGTACCAGAAATAGATGATGAACTTGACCAGTTCTATAAAGAAATTCACCAGCTGGAAAGTGAAAATTTAGATAATACTTTTCAGGAAAAAGAAACTGAAACTTCTCAGGAACAATATTCTCCATGTAACTGTAGTCAAACCTCACGAGAGGATTATCAAGGTGTATTGTTGGGCAGCCCGCAATCCTCATTTTATGAGAATGGACAATGTTTCTTTGGGGAACAGAACAGTGAGAAAACAAACAATGACCAGCAGTTTGTTGTGGAAACAAGTGGCTGGAAAACTGAAAATACCTTTATGGGGCAAGTAGATTCTAAATATTGGAACTACTCAGTGCCTGAATTCAGACCTGCTTGGCAGTCAACAGAGTCCTTCGTAGTACCTCAGGGACCTCTTGCTCCTAGATTCAACCATCAATCACATTTTCAGATACATAATTCCCCACCACAAAACACAAATTCTCTCCCTTCTAACAATGGTGAACTTGCTTACAAAAATTGTCATGGTTACCATGGAAATACTGATTTCAACAGTCATGGTCCATTGCTTGATCAAAGTACCAACTGTGCTGGTCATATTGATTTTCATACTACTCAGGTCTTCAGAAATGGAAATAATGACCATAACGGACTCCAAAATAATGACCAGAACGGACTTCAAAATAATGGTTTCTGTGAAACCAGACAAGAGTGTTGGAAGGATCCAAAAGCTGACAATACAGAAGGAATGCACAGGTTTTCTCACTTGCAGTTACCTGAAGAAAGATTCGTGTGTTCACAGAAATGGCTCCTAATCTTAAGAGGCCTACCTGGTTCAGGGAAATCAACACTTTCTCGGTAAGTAAAGACTTAAAGCTTGAGAAGCTTATTCAAATAAATTTTTTTAAGAATTAGAAGAATATCTGTAAGCACTTGGCAAACTTTAGTATTTGTACATTAGGCTATTAAAATGCAGTAATTTTTAGTTGATGAGTACAAAATGACAGTAAATATTAAAAACATTTGCTTGGGTTTTTTTGTCTCCTTTAGGCTTTTGATGAACAGGAGCTGTTTTGTGTTCTGTATCCATTAAATTGCATAGTCTTTTATTCTGAAATTTTCAGGTATACTGGTATGTGATGTTCTGCCCCTTTTTTTTTTTTTTATTCTTAAGTTCCTTAATTTAAAAAATCTTCTGTCAAATCTAACAGTAGTAATTTGACTGAACCAGAAGTACTTTATTATGCCCATGCAAAAGTCTTCAAAGACCATAAGAATTTTGCTACTCTGAAAATACTTAATTTGTTTTCAGTGTGTTGATGAAACTAAGCATAATCTCACTCTTTTTTTTTTTCATACTATGGTCTGCCAACTTCTCTGTTTATGTGTGAACAGCACACAAGAAAAGTATTATTTTCCCTTAAAAATATACTTGTTGAAGTCTGCCAGGGTTAAAAGCAGGTACCACCTCCAACTTGGATTTTCACTTTTTTTTTTTTGCATAGTTTAAAAAGCACAGAAGTTGACGTAGAGCACAGGCACTATTTGTATTAGTGAAAATAAGGTTTCTCTTGCATACAAAAAAAAAAAAAAGGTTACTATATCAGTACTTACTGATTGAGCTTCATCCAGAAACTGTACATCACTTCTCTGGTTATCTTCTGTTCTATGCGAAGTAAGAGTCTATTAAATAGATACAGTGATCGTGTTCTTCCTTGTCTTATGTATAAAGGAGTAACTCTCCTGTTTGGTTTTTTTTTCCCTCTGAAAGTTAGGAGACCATATAATAGAAAAAATACCTATTAGAAATGTCTAGCTTATGTATTTGTATAATTTTAACTATAACATTTTTTAGTTACTGAGTGCTTTTGCAAGGATACATTTCTGAAGCTGCATGGGCCTGTGTGGGTATTATGGCAATAATTCCTTTAATATATGAAAGCAACATAAAAAATTGGAAAAAAAAATAACTGTGGGGAAAAGTGCTGCCTCAGTGCAGGAGCTGGACAGTACTTAATGAAGATATGTAGTAGAATAGAATATTTTGTTTTCCATGTTTTGTGTGCTGAATTGTCTTTTGAGTCTTTCTCCAAATATTTTATTCATATTATCTGAGAGATTATAAATATCTTCAGGTTTTTATGAACACGTATTCTTGCTTTTTTGCTAGTGAGATCAATTACTAATTTCATTCAACAGATGGGAAAGTGAGTACTATGAGATCAAGGTGAAGAATAGTCACCAAATTTGGGTGCAGAATTTGCATTGTGTGGGACTTATTTTTCAGTGTATTCAATTATATGCAGTTTCATACATTCAAAGTTTGGTTGCAACTGTTCATTCCCATAAAATCATGTCTCAGGTATCTGGGGGGGAAGGGAGGGGGAACGAACCATGAATTAATGTCTGCCGATGAGGAAAACAATATATATTATTAATTAAGTCTTATTCTTAATAAAGTTGACTATATTTGTATGTGTGTGACATCATAGACTTCTGCAGTGTAGACTAGGACAGTAAATGCAGTCTTCTGATGTCATATTAGTATCCAAAGGTATCTTTGCAAGCTTCGCCTCTTTAGCTCCTGCAGACAAGCCTCTACCACTTTTGGTAGCAAAATGACTGTGTAGGAAAAGCAGAAACTTGACGTCATCCATGTGGATCAGTACTAGAAGGGAATGAGATGCATCTTGCAAGTGGGTTTCTAAAGTATGAAATGACAGCAGAGCAGCAGTGAGACTCAGGAATCTTGAATTCCTACTTGTAGTTTGTGCAAAGTGAGGGTTTGTAAGTACAGACGCTTTTCCTCCTGCTCCCAAACTTGACCCGTATCTGTCCCAAATCTTCCACTGAAGTCTGTGGGTTTAGATAATAATGATACTTTCTTTGCATAGATGTGCTTTTTGTTGTTTCTGTTTCCTAGTTCATGAGCCTGGGATAAATTTTATTTCCAAATACTTGTTAGAAGTATGTGAATTATTCCATATGATGTCAACAAGTATGTTTGTGTTTTAAATTTTACAAGTTTAAATACTACAAATTGTGAAGGAGATAATTGTCAGGCTTTTAAAATGTTTTATTTTATGACTTCATTCACAATTTAGAAACAGGCTATGATCATTGCTGTAATAATTGAAGTTTCAGTTCAGAAACTCGTTACTTTGTGATAGCTTGTGTGTTGTGTATAGGGTAAGGGTTTTGTTACTCTGACCTCTTTGGTAGTAACTTTGCCCTCCCAAATTCTGTAGTTTTAGGATTATTCTTGCAAACATGGTTTACTATATGAAATCCGTACGGCATATGAAGTCTGTATGGGTATCAGTTACATAGGTTCATAAATAAATTGTGGTGTATTCTGAACTTCAAGGAATAATAACAAAATATTTCAAGAGTAAACTTTCTTGATGGGTTTGCGAGATTCCTGAACCCTTGTCGTTGTGTTTCTTTATTGCTACAACTAATGATGCTTGGAAGATCAACAGAAGAATTTCAGTAAGTGAATTATTCTCCAGAACACTTTCAGAGTCAGTTCCTAGAAATAAAAATAAAAATTAATGCCCCATTAGTCCCATTAGTGTTGATTCATCAGTTCATATATATACCTACAGAAACCTGACGGTCAGGAGCTGTAGGGATGTGTCTATCTACTCATCTAGTAGAAGAATACCAGTTATTATTTGCTATCTCTTTTATTAAGGCAGATATTCCTTCCTCTTTAAAATGGGTATGTATACATTCAGCACACAAAGTGAGTGTGGAAGATGGATCCTGTTTTTCTAGCGTTATTAATCAGCAAATGTAGCATACTGTAAATAAGAAAATCAGGCCATGTGTGAAGTCATGGCCAAGTAACGTAATGAATATAAATTCCCATTAAATGATTTCTACAAGAGAGGAATAGATAGAAGAAACCCCACTGTTGTGTGTAGTATGTGATTTCCTTGTGCCATTTTATCTACTTTGAAAAAAAATAGGCTTTAAATCCTTCTGTGCTCTCCTAAACCAGTGTGATACACATCCTATTAAAAGACATAGGCTCTAACAAAAATAATTATTGAACAATGTCCAAGAAAAGTGGCTGTACTTTTGGTTTATCATGCTCTGCTTTCTGAAATAGCATTGCTGTTTCTCCTAAGGTAACCTTAGTACTCTGAAAAAGGGAGAAAGAGCAAGAAGGATAAAAACAGCTTGTATGCAGCTTTGATCATGTTACTTGATATTTGCATCATTAGTAGTTTCTTCTGGTCCTCACTAATCCAAATCTTGTTGTTACAGATATCTGTATTTTGAAAGCAAAAATAACCAACAACTTAATTGTGTGACAGTAAATGTGTAGGAATTTAAGTTAATCTGTAATGCAGTGTCCCAGTCTTTAAACTATGATCCATAACAGGGCTGTTGTTGGTGACAACAGGTGGCAAAACATAGCAAATTGCTTGTGTAGGAATTAAACTGAAGTAGCTCTTCCTGCAGATACTTACAGGAAAGCTTGGTAACTTAGAACTAACATACATTTGTTCCCCTACATTATTTGGGATTTGGCCAGTTCTTTTCTGTTCCTGCCACCGCAGCAGTACTGCATCCCACATGCTGCTAGTGCAGTTTGGGTTTTGTAGCCTTTGGATATGTTGCCTATTTCTGAGCCAGAATAGTTGCCTGAATTTCCATAGGACAGTGATGTCTGAGTGTTGCAATGGGCTATAAACGCTCTTTGGCACTAACTGGCTGTTCTCTGTTTTCAAATTTAAATATACTACAGAAAACAAAAATAGTCCAGGAGGTTTTATAATCACATTTACTAAGTAGATCAGACTTTAAACAGGATTGTACTGTTGTCTCAGTTTTACAAGGTTTTCCTTTAAACCCCAACTTTGAAAGACTTTCTGAAAATAAAGTTTACATTTGGCAGAATGGGGGTTGCTCATTGGGATGGATTAATGTGGATTTGATTTGACAGAGTCTGATGTTATTGATTAACCAGCAGTTAATTATTCCCTGTAACTTTGCTATAATCAATTTCTCTAACTCACAGGTATTTGTGGGCAACATTTAGGATGAATTTTAATTAAATCCAAAAGTGATCTTTATGATGCTTCTGGAAGGTTTGACTGTGGCATTTCACGGCAATGCAAACACAGAATTCTAGAAATGCTTAATGGATTTTTGTAGTATTCCTACATCACTGGTTACAATAACTTCTGTAATTAATAAGCATATTATCAGTAATATAAAATATTACAACATGGAGTAAAAATAAATATGTTAACAGTGAACGTTGCAACTGTGTCCGAGTTCCCCATTTTACCCTCATTGGCTTCCCAGTGTAGTGTGTCTTTTATTGTTTGCTAAAGTATACTTAAATTTCTCCCACAATCTTTAATGTTAGCTGTGCAAGAAGCAGAATGTAATGCAACTTACTCTAACCTACAGATGAAGTAAACTTCTAGCCAGTAAAGTATCTATGCTTGGAAATGACAGGCCTGAAAGAGTGGGTAAATGTGAAATTTATGTCGCAATCCTTTTCTTTTTTTTTAATCTTTGTGGATTATAATTTGAACTTCTGCATTTTATCCATTTGTTTGCAAATTTACTTTACTTTGTCTGCTTGTTCCCCCCTCATAAAAATTCATAGTATTTTTGAGAGAATATTTTGTCAGATTGTGTTGAAATTCGTCTGTATGTCCAGAAGTCACCATTGAATGGCCTTAGGAAACCAAGCTAAAACACTCTAATCAAGTGGTATAAGTGAGAAGTGATTGTTTTTCTTCTGAAGTAATACATGCAGGGATAGTTGAACGCATGGCTTTCCTTTCACCCTGTTAGCACTAAAGTATGAATGATAGGGAAAACCAATATAATGCCCTGATAGAAACTGAGATATGAAAAAATCCTATCTTAAATTTCTTGTCATCTATTAGACTGAAACTACAGTGCTACGGGACATGGTAACCCATGTAGCAACTTACTGCTGCTTAACCAGGGGAGGTCTCCATTGATAGTCACTTTTAATGTATCAGCTTTTGGGACCTTTTCTTAAATAGACTCAACTGCTAAACCTTCAGAACAGTAACCCAGAAAAAAAATGAGAAAAGTATTGCTTTCTTCCAAGTATGAATTTGAATGGCTTATAGATCCAGTGAGTGCCAGAGTTGATGAAAAAAACAGAAAGACTGTGTCACCAGGATTGAGGGAGAAGACATAGAACTGTAATAGAAGAGTACAGGATCTTGAAGGAATTGGACACGCTCTGTAATCCTGACTTTCATTAGTAGGACAACCTTGAAAGTTTATTGGGCTCGTTTACTTTTTTCTGAAAATAGGGAAATTGCTGTAAACAGTAGTAGTTTTCTTTTGCTGTTCCTGTTTGACCTAAATTGTATGTGCAAGCAGCATGGGCAGAGGTCAGAACAGGGTGTGCTGAGAGTTTAAGGTGCTGAAAAAGGACTTAAAAATCCAGTTCATTTCTCACCTATATCCAGATTCCTCATGATCGGATTGGTTTCTAGAGATAGTTTGAAATGAGAATTGATGGAAAATGTTAGTAAATACATTAAATTATTATGAGGTACTTGGAACTTAACTGCAATATAAACATAAACTAGATGGGTACAAACATCTCTTGGGGGTGGAGGAGAAAAAACAACAAATACAGAAATAGCAGAGAGGGAGAAAATATATTGCTTTAATTTGGATTAGAATTATTGGTAATATATATAAGTGTAGCTTTATAAACCTGTTTGAAGTTTGCAAGAAGTTCAGAAATAGGGCACAGTTAAATTTAACTATATTCTTTTTTCCTGTCTGTTTTTTTTTCTATCTGAAAAATAAGAGTTAAAATATTTTTGTGTTTTCCTTTGTTTAACAGTATTCTGCTTGGTCAAAGTCATGATGGCATTGTATTCAGCACCGATGATTATTTTCGTCAACAAGATGGATATACATATAATGCTGCTCAGCTTGGTGATGCCCATGAGTGGAACCAGAAGAGAGGTTTGAGTGCATAAGAGGAATCCTATTGATTATGCTTATATTTAGAAAATAGGAGTATAGCATGACATGCCATGTGTATTAATAGTCTATATGAAGAAAAGCATATATATACATATATATTACTATAGGATATATAGAAGTATATATTTAAAGTATTCTTTATACTTTAATAAATGTGTATATATATACACATTAAATTTTGAACTTACAGAAGGTTCAGAGTTAAAACCAGAAAATCTCTCTTCCTTGTGCTATGACCTGCTGATTTGTTACATTTGATACTAGTATCTCCATGGCAGAATTGAACCTCTTCAATGCTGGCAACAGCTGAGTATCCTATTTTTTTCTGGTATCTTTCCTGATCTGAGGTTCATCCAAAATTTATGAAAGAGTTTTTCTGAGGAAGATTTTAGTTCACCTGTGTAGATTAACAGCTTTAGTAAGTCATCTTTTTTAATATCTAGCAGCGTCCAAAGGTTGGGTTTAATTGGTAAGGAAGTAGATACCTCGGGTAAGAAGGGTAACAGACAGATTCTTGGTCTTTCTGTAGCAGTTTTCTAAGAATCTCATTATGTGTTTGGTCTGCCCCAAGGAGTGGACAAACTGAGCAACTCCATTGTCTGTGCATGCAGATTACTCTCCATGCTGCAGTGACTCAAGCAGAAACTTCCTTCCTGTCTGGAGACTACTTCTTTGCATCCAAAGATACAGGGGACCAAGGAAAAAAAATATTCTTCCCTTTTCTCCCCTCTTCACCCTAATGCAAAATTTATTATACATCAGGGAACATTTCTGTCTGAACGGTGAAGGAATTTTTTAGAGGAATCATTAGGATATCAGTTATAAAGAGCACTTTCGAGGCTGGAGTGCAGCAATAATAAATACTTTGAATGAAGTTCCCAGTAGGAGCCTGAAGAGCAGCAGAGTTGATAAGGTAGTAGTTTATGGGCTCAACGCTTCACAATTATAAGACCACCAAACAATTTTCACTTGATAATGGCTTCTTATGACTAGACCTTAAGATCTCTCTAGTTCTGTGTCATTTAGTTACACAGTGTTTTTGATAACCAGAACAGTATATAATTGTTATTCAGTATTTTGATAGCAAGAAGAACAGCTGTGCCATGTTGTACAGAACATCCCTACTGCAAAACATTTGCCAGAATAGCTTTGGGTTGAAGTTATACTCAGTTCTTACCTCCTCCTTTGTCTAGATAGAGCTCTCTGACTTGAAGTACTTCAGAAGCTCTTGGTTTCATTTGAGTGTGGATCCTTGAAATGAGACCTTCAGAGAATGTTAACCTTTTTTCATGGAACAGTATTAGTTCTCCTGAAAACTTTTTTGTATGAGTGTTATTTTAATTTTTTGAACTTCAGATATTTCTGTTCTTTCATCTAGTTTGTCATCTTAACTTTCCTGTGACCACTAGTGGTATTATATTCTGAATTTTTCATTAGCAAGCTAAGGCACAGTTGCTAAAGACGTCTTCCTATTTTGGATGCCAAACTTAGCTATTTAGATATTTTCTTCAGAGTATATAGTAGTAATTAAACTTCATATATTCAGAATAAATTTTCATTGTCTTCATATTCAGATGATTTCATATCACTTCTGTAAACGATACCTGTAACACTTGAAATCGGGCAGCCAGAAAATGGAAGATCATACAAAGTAGTGTCCACTTGGAAAGAGGTGGGATGGTGTTCAAGAACATTCACCAAAACAGGATCCTTCTCTCTTTGCAGTCATCCTGACTTACTCATTATTTATCTCACAAAAAAAAAAAAAAGAGAAGGAATGGATCATGCTGATGATCTGATACATACCCCCGATTCAACTACAGAACGAGTCTGTCACGTGCTCAAAGAAGTAGGAGTATATGGGAAGAAATAGTGCACAAATGCATATTTAGGGACAATACGGTAATGCATATGCCCTATCGTTACTACACACCCAGCCTTAATTCAGGTATTTCATGAGATTCAGAGTTTTGCTTTGTAACCATGATGCTTGCTTTTTTTTTTTTTTTTTTTTTTTGCACCCTTTCTGTGTCTTTTAAAAGCAGGACTGAATCCTTGCTCTTTTCCTGCAAGAATTTTGAAATGTGAAATTATTGATGTGTTTTTGGCTCACATTGCTAGTGCTGCTTAGGACTAAAAAAACCTTTTTTTTCTTGGCTTCAATGTGTAGCATCAGAGCAGTTGACTTTTTTTTAATGGAATTCATCTTCACAATGCTTTTGTAAAATAGATAAGGAATCATTGTTATGTTTTTACTGATTAACTGAGGCACAAAGAAGCCAAAGAATGTGTTTTATAAAGGCCTTACTTTCAATTGTAAGATGCTTTAGGGTTGTAGGTGGAGTTGAGAAATTTCTTCATGAATCTGATAATCCTAAATTGGAAATCTGCTTCTCCATCTGTCTTAGTTTCAGGCTGCAAAAAGAACCTCACTTACTGATTCATGCACAAAGTAGGTATTTTCTAAAGATGTAAAAGATGTGACCTTTTCTGCAAGGAATGGCAGAGGTCTTGCTTTCAAAATAAAAAGGTGAAGGAAGTTAAAACAATGAAAATTAAGGTAGGCCATTTGTCCCAAAAGTGGGATACTCAAGTACCCTGTCTAGGTACTGTCCTCTGCAGGAGTTCCTTCTGAACTTCTAGTAAGGACAGCTGAACTTCTGGTAAGAATATCTTAACTGCTGTCCTGGTTTGTATAAAAGGGAGATGAATATCAAGCTGATAAGGGTACAGAACTTGAGTTTTTCACTTCCTTGGGTGAGTCTGCTGTGTAACATTACTTAGAAGCTGAATGTCATAATCACGCTCTCTAGATGTGCTCAAAAAAAGTGGTTGTGCAATGTTGTTTTATTCAGGGACAAATCCTCGTAATGTGAGTTAGGAGTCCTCTGAGAATCCTTTCTGGACTGTGTAGGGATTTAGAAGAATACCTGATCTCAAGATCAAAGTTAAATTTAGGCAGAAGATAGATGCTTAATTGATTTACCAAGACTAAAGCAGTCTTGGGCTTATGAAGAGATACCATTTTTTGCATTAGGGTGATGTTAAAGTGCTTTCTGTGCTGTGGAGATGATGAATCTCAGGTAGCCAATTGATTTGCGTGTTTTGTCCCCTAAATTCTTCCAGCCAATCTCGATTCTGTGATCTCCAGGATGCTTCTGCTGGTTAAGAAGTGGTATACTCTTGCTGGTCCAAAGTTAAAAAGTTAAAAGTATGCTAATGAATAGGTGTCCTGCCAAAAAAATTGTATTATGTCTGTGCTCTGTCTGCCTTTCCATCAATAAAGATGCTAATTTGGATGTGCCTTCTTACCAGTTGCTGTTTTGTAGAACTCAAAGCAGCTTGTTGTTCCTGAAGCTTCTGCCCTCTTTTGGATTTGGTAGAAATTGACCAGTGAGTTCAAACATTATTCAAGCAGAGACAGCATGGCTGTAATTATTTTTTCTTTTAATAGATTTCAGAAGTATTTCAGACATGTGATGTCTTTCTGTGAAGATCATGTATTTCTTAGCATTTTGTTGGAGAACTGCAATACCTAACCACAGGTCTCAGTTATCAACAAACCATGTCAGGGTTGGATATGATTTCATGCCGGGGTCTCTATACTTAGCAGGTCACAGACTTTGAGCAATTCTGTTGTGTTTCCTTGACTTCTACGCTTCCCATTTACCCATTTGCATTAATTCACCACGACCTGTTCTTTATGCCCTTCACTTAATTTTTCTTACCTTCTTGCTTCTACTTCTTTCCATTCCTGTCTCTACCTTTCAGTGCGTTTATTCCTTTTCTTAGAACAGCGTGTTTCAGTCAGACTAGATTAGTGCAAAACCCATCTGGAACAGTTTATTTACATTTACCATTTTATTTGAGTTACATAGCTGTTTATTAACTCGCACTATTTTTCATTGCAGCAAAACAAGCAATGGAGCAGGGAAAATCTCCAGTTATAATAGACAACACTAATACTCAAGCCTGGGAAATGAAACCATATGTGGAAGCGGTAGGTTTTGTTGTGCGATTATATCATCTGTTGTAACTTTGCAAACTTACCTTCACATGTGATAAGTCGGCCTGTGTTGTCTAGAAACATTTTCTTACTCAAGTTTCTAAAGAGAGGCTGCTTATTGATACAATCAGTAATTGGTATGACAATAGTTCAGACCAGTTTAAGGATTAACTTGATCTAATCTGCTTAGCCTGGAATGAAAGCTAAAATGGGTTGGGGGTAAGTGAAATTCAGCATGCTACCACCGCAGAGTTAACTACATCTGTTTGTTATACTGGTCTATAAACTTTCTGTTACATTTTATGTAATAAAGATATGCATATCACACTTTTAAATTTTTTTTGCTTGCTGCAGGCTCTAGAAAAGGGATACAGAGTGGAGTTCCATGAGCCAGATACTTGGTGGAAGTTTGATCCTGAAGAATTAGAAAAGTAAGGTTTATATTATAGAAATCATTGTGCTTTATATATAGAGGCAGATAGATAAATATGCACACACAGATATATATGTAGTACATAATATTTTATTCAGTATCTTATTTTTTGAAATACTTAACTACTAGTATAAAATGTATTATTTAAATAGGCATTTTGAGATATACCTTTAAATGGAGGTCCTGTCTTGTTGGCCGAAAAAATAAATATTAAAATTTTGTTGGACGTGAGTAGAAAAATGATTGACCCCTGTAAGAATTGCTGCTATTATAATGAATAATTTTTATGAGAAATTTGTTGCTACAAAACGCTGATGGCAAGAAATAGGTAGAAGACAAAAAGAAATTACACATTTTGCAAGGAGTGCGTCAATGTGAGTGCTTTGGTTTGAGTATTTTTATAGATGTCTCAGTGTCAAAGAACAACAGTCCATTACTAATCAGTAAAGGTTAAAAAGAAAGAAAGAAAGCTCATGTTTCAGATTATTCTATTGCAAGATTTTGTGAAATTGTCCCCAGTCTTCAGAGGATCTGACTTCTAGTACTGTTGGACATAGGTCAGTGGACTTCTGCGTTGTAAGAGTGCCTGGGAAGCTGCTTATTATTGCTGGTTAATGTCTCTTTTTGCCTCAGATGTATCTCACAGATGCCTAAAGCAGATACCAAAACAACTTACAGATATTTCATTGTTTGAAATGTAGCTTAATGTTTTCATGGTTAATCACAAAAGAGTTCTCTCACTGATTGTCATTTTGTATGCTTCCAACCGACTTGGCTTATAATTGTTTCAGCTTTGTAAAGTAGCCCCTACAATGCATGAAGTATGTGTGTATAATACTTACATTACTGATTTGGACTCTATTTGGTTTATAAATATTTTAAAGTTTTCACCTTTTGCTCCTAAGCTACCACTAACTTATTTTTAGAGATGGAGTCCTCTCTCTGTAGGGTGAATTCTAGTAAGTTTTTCCAGTCTGGGGTACAGCCCAGCCAAGTTAGGAAGCTGTCTTAGTAATCAGACATTTCTAAGAAGTTCAGTGTGAGATTTCCATTACGTGAGACAGACTCATTTTCCAGGAAAATACATGTTTCACAGGGTCTTAACAGGTAACAGGATAAATGAATGTAAAGTGTTGTTACCATTGAATTTTATTGTCTAGTCATTAGTTACAGGAGTTAAGTTCTTATCTTTCCTAAAACCCAAGGAAAACCCTTGAACTGTGAAGTACTGCTTCCAGTTCTTACAAACTTTCCAGAAATGTTTTAGCAGCTCCGGTTGCTTTAAATATTTTATTAGAGGCCCATTGTCTGGAAACTTTATTTTTTTGGGAATTTAGGAAAGGTGGTCATAGGACGTTTCATTTTGCTTTTCAATTGCTTGGGGAGAGGGCTCAATTTTTAAAGGATTTGGTTTTTCTATATTTGTGTTTGGGAAATAGATAACGATAGAGATATTATTGTAGTTCTGGGATTCCCCTTATGAATTTTGAGCTCAGCATTTTGTGCAGAACCTGGGCAAATACTATGCTAATAATAAATCTAGGTAATTTTATTAGTTCTCTGGAGTCATATGTTCTAATTCTGTCCTACAGACTATCACTTAAGACTGTTCCTGGTAGTTGGAATAAAAAACACACTAGCTTCTACTTTAATTAGTAAAAGACTTTTCTTGTGTTTTGGATACGTACTCCTCATTTATTTTAGTGGCGCTGTCTAGATTGTTAGTAACTTTTATCAAGTTATACAATATGCAGGTATTCTAGAAGTCAGGTGGATTTCTAGATGCTATTTTTGTAGGATTGTTTCTGCCACTGCTTAGTGTACTTGAGAAATCTGTGAAGAGGCTCTCTAGGTCAACACTGGGGGAATTCTTGATGTCAAGAACATGACAGATGTTTTAGTGTGAAATAGGTGTCAGTGTCTTTCTTCCAGCGTGCCTGTGAGGTACAAATTATCTTTAGACTCGCTCATGAGTGATTTTGCTTTTAGTTCAGTTTTGTGCACGTAACTTTTGTGAAAACATCTTGACTGCACAGGCATATGCCTTGTGGTAGCGGTCAATGCTTCTTGCATAGCGTCTAGGCCTTTGTGTAAAGGATTTTGAACTTTGATATAATTTTTAGGAAATCTTGAAAATTGCAGGTGAGAGAACAAAAGGGTGGCAAAATCGCTGGTAGAAGAGATTTTTTTTTATTATTATTATTTTCTTTATTAAGTGTTTAATCAGTGTTGGATGAAAAGATTACCCGCTGTCACATCAGTGTGCTTTCTGAGTAGCTGGTCAGTTGGGAACCAGAACTTTTTTTTAAAAAAAGTATATATTTGTTTCAAGCTTTCTGGGAGCAACAGGTATGCTGTGTATAATCTGTATTTTGGGACAGATGGTGTTTTAATTTAAAAAAAGTTATCTGCTGTGTAACTTCACACAGAAGTGAAATGCAAAATGTTTAATATAATCCTTTTTCCTTCACTATGATCATAAAACTGCAATTTAGTACTAACTTCCATCAAACTTGTGCTGATTCTTTTAAGTAGTAATGTCTGTGCAGTATTTCTTTGCCAGTATATTGGTATGTAAGATTATTCCAGTGTAGAAGCATTTAATAGTGACAGAACTTTGCTTTTATCAATAGATTCTGTGTTCCTCCAAGCAAAACCAGCTTCCAGAGCATAACTATCTGTTAGGAGCTTTTGCTGGTACATCTGTATTGGTTAAGGATAGATGGCTTTATGCTCTTTTCAGCATAGCCAAGCTACCAAAGCGTGAGTGAAGACATGCCTGAACAGGAGGTCCCACTATTAAACGACACCATACAGCAAATTTGTTTCCTTTTTTAAATTAATTTTTATGCTTGATGTGATCTTGGTGGTGGTGATTTTATTATCCTGCCTTGTTCTTTAAGGAAAAGTACTTGCTCAGTTATGAAGTGATTATACACAAGTCCATTCAATTGTGGATGAGTGCCCAGAGCACTTGAGCTGTAATCTTTTTCTAGGAGTACTAAGAAATGGAAAATATTGAGTAACTTTGTGCTTACACCACTTGGCATAAAAGGACTTAAGACTTCCTCTTCTCAGTTTGGTAGTTTTTTTTTTTTTTTGTCATGAGTCAAATGCTTCATAGAATCCCCATATTTCTAGGGGATTGGCTTTTCTCTACCATTAACCTTGTTCATATTCATGAATAAAATCAGAACTGTTAAGACTTGTTAACCGACAAGTTCAACATGCTGCTGCTCCTAGACTTCTTAGCACAATGCAGAAATTAGTAGCATTTAAACAATGATCCGCTTGTGATGATCGCTCTAGTTTCTGATGTTGTCTCAGGGAAGAGAGTCTATAAAATAAATACTCAAAGCCTTTTCTTCTTAGAAAGCAAGCTGTTAAAATACACCTTAAGGAGCCAGCATAATTCTAAATACTTCTGAGATGACCAATTCTTCCATTCTGAATGTGAAACTAATGCGCTACCTGCAGTATGCTTTGAACCTCATCAACTTGATGTGTACTTCTTTGTTGTAATAATATGCACAAACTCTGAGGCAGGGAGAGGGAAGGAAAGTAAATCAGCCTTTTAAAATATTTCTATAGAGAATATCTTTCCATTATAGCCTGTTTGTTCCTAGTATCAGTTTCTCCTCTATAGAACTGGGTAAGTCAGTAAGGAGGCCCCCGCCTCTTCTGTCCCTGGCAGAAAGCACAAAGATGCTGGCATATATTCCCTACTGGTATGACTTGGAAATAATTCAGCTTGGACAAGGTTTCTTGGTGATAAGAATTGGGTTATGATAAATGGTTGTTTACATTATCAAAACGTTTTGTTTATGTCTTATATCTGTTTAGTTCCAGTTCTGTTACAGTGCTGGCAGTTCTCTGATATTCAGTTTGTGCGTGAGCCTTGTGGTTTTCTTTTTGGCAGGGACCAAAATTTTCTGCTAACGTGGATTTTAAGATTCTATTCCATAGATACTAAGGAGATAGATACATTCTGATGTAACATCTAATGCCTCGGGTTATTAATAAGTTCGTGGGCCAAGTTCTCACTGAAAGTACCTGTTCACTAAACACTGCAAGAATAGGGCAAGGCTTTTGGCCTCTCTTCCCTTATGTGTGTTTTGGTACATTTCTAAACTTACAGCAAGTATGGGTAAGAGCTAGTAGATAAAGTTACCATGAGCATGCTGTTCTGGTTCAAAATTAAAATTGCTCCTTATTTTATGTATAGATTTATTGATGCAAAAATATTCTGTCATTAACTCTTGAAACAATGTAATTTCATTTTTTATGACAGTTTGAACGTTGCTTACATAAGTAGTAGTCTATAGTATTCATTCCTCTACTCATTGGCTAGTATGCTATGTAAAATCTGATGAATAAATCTAAAGCAAAGTCATTCTAGGATTATTTAAGTACATAGTCTTGGTGAATAACATCACATTTCTGTATGAAGAAGAATGACTGTATTGTTTTCTGTTATTTAATGTATGCAGTGGTGAATTGTTAAAATAAACCTTAATACAAGTTGAATACTGAGAGAATGAGAATACAGAGTAAGAAAAGTGAAAATTCAAATACAAAAGGCAAGAAAAAAATTGTGAAATTAGAGGTTTCTTCTTTTTCTTAAAGACTGTAAACAGATAAACATACCAGACAATTTATTTAAATTTTTATTTTTGTAGGAGGAATAAACATGGGGTCACTCGTGAGAAGATTGCTCAGATGTTGGAACGATACGAATTTCAAATATCCATACCTATTGTCATGAATTCAGTGGTACCTCCCCACAAAAACTCACAAAGGCCACCTCTGCAGAGAAGACATAGGTGGGGAGGCAATACAGACTCATGGAATTCTTTCAGTGTTTCCAGTAGCCGATAACACAGTTGCAGTCAGTAAATAAAAATTTGTTACTTGCCCTTCTAAAACACATGATCACCTCCAATAAAGCAGTGGATCTCCTGTGTTTTAAATAGGCCTATTTCAAGACCATTTTCTTCTGGAGGTTGTTCCTTTAACGGACTTACATGTAAATAAAATTGTACATTAAATGTTTTTTAAAGCTATATTTATTACAGTTGTAAAAATTTGATTTTAGTAAAGTATTTAATACAGTATGACGTATAGCAGAGTCTTCCTTCATAAACTTAAGACAATAATGTTGTCATATATCAAGTAACTGTTGAGCAGTTTTTTTAGGGAAGAGTTCATATTAGATAACTTTTAAAAGAGAATTACAGTCTCAGAAGAGGAAGTTATTTATGTAATAACCAATTTTAATGATTGCCATAAAGTTTCCTTATCTTTCAGGAGATTTTTTTTTTTTTTAAAACAATTATGCCGTGGATTGTCCTTTTGTTCTATTTGGCATGTATTGCCAATTGGCAAAATTTTGGCTTGTATTTTCTGGCTTTGGTTATGTTTTCTGATTTTTTTTTTGTGGGGGATTTTGTCTCAGAAGCTCATCTGGAAGCTGAAGTAGCATTCTGCCAATACAGTATTCACCAGCCTTAAACTGTGTAACCTGAATTATTTTTTTATTTGTTTGTTTTCAGTGGTAGTATATAAACTATGATGGTGGCTGCACACCACCAACCTTTTTGTGCGAACTAAAGAAATCTAAATTTTATCACTAAAACCCAAAAATTTCACAGCTATGTCTTTCTAAGTCAATTTCACTTAGGATAAAAAATGAAGTATTAAAGCATTAGGGTGTCAAGTCCCAGTCCACAGCTGGGATGCATCAATTCAGTATAAATAGTGGACATAATTCTGTAAAACCATGTTGCATTCCTAATTTTGGCACAGCCAATATAATCTGGTTAGCGCATATCAAAGAATGAGCCAGCATGGAGATTGACTAATTAACTGCCTTTTTTCTCTTAAAAAAAAAAATGATGAATTTGTAAGTTTTCACTTTGCTTGCTTTCTAACAGCTTGCTGTATTAATAAAACGTACTTGTCTTCAGTGTTGTTTTAGTAGTTCAATGCAACAGTTTTTATTATTTTCAAGCTTTTAGGATTTTATACAGGTGAACATTATTACTAACTTGCTATCTTCAGGTCTAACTACATTTTATTTCCTTATGCACTGGATGAGTAAATCTTGAATAGGAAGTTTTGCCAAGAACATGAATACATAGCTAAAAGAATTTTCATGGTTTTTCTATTACTAATTTGGCGTAATGGCCATCAGAATTTTGAAAATTCCTAAGCCAGCATCTTTTTTTTTTTTTTTTTTTTTTTTTACATAGAGACAATTTTTGAGTAGGCCCTAAAAGTAACTTTATCTTTAAAGTCTGAATATCATAAAAGTCGGAAATCCAGGTATATAGTGAAGTATTTTTCGGTGATTCTTCTATGCCTATTGTGCAAATCTAAATTTGTACCATTTAGTGTATATCTACAATAACATTTTAATAAGAGATTCTATTAATTATAAAAGCTGAAGTGTGCAGTTTCACATTTTTTAATTATTAAAAAATAATTTAAAATTTCAGTAGCACATGGATTGTTAATATATTGAATTATGTGTGTGTGTATATACAAAAAAGGAGCTCTCCAACTATATTAATTGTCTATTATCCATACTAATTACATTATTGTATTTTAGTTTTCATGGTTATCTTTTTCTGTGTCTCAAAAGAATCATGGAAATCATTGTAAATCGTCCGTAATACTTTAATTATACCAAAGTTTTTATATTTAAACATGAAAGCATATTTCAAGCAGGAGGAAGATAAAAAGGTTTTAGAAAGGCTCATTTTATTTACTGTATATTACTTTAAGCCGTAATAAAGTGATAAAATTTATTGAGGCTTTATGTAATATTCACACAGTATGCTAAGTAAGGTATGACAAAAAAGATTATTGAAAATTGATTATTGAAAATTGATATTACGATATCCTTTGGTACCTTCTGTCTTCGGTTTTTAAAGGAAATTGGTTTGGTTTTTTTTAGCAACATTTAGTTGATATCTAAGTTCTCTTTAACTGAAATTTCTATTGAAATAGATGTGAATTCATACTATTTTAAAATGGTACAGCATTTTGGGGTGTTACCATTTTAATAAATTATTGGTGGATGGTGAGTATTTTTGACATGCAAAGCATATTGATTGATAATAGGCTTGCAGTTTGCAAAGAACACATAACAAGAAAGGAACACTTTGCAACTTGGCACTGTATCAAACATTTCTTGTAAACTGTTTAACCTATAAAGCTGTGTTCCAAGGTAAGTACAATGACATGGGAGGTGAAAACACAATGGAATTACTGTCTAACACATTTTTGTTTCATGGTATATTCATATTTCGTGAGGATATGACAGTCATGGTCATATGTATATCTCAGAAGTTGCTTTTACATTACAATACTTATATGTAAAAATAATAAAAAGGTGATGTGAAATACATGTTGCAGGTATTGGATTTCTCCTGCTCCCTCACAAATGAGGAAAATTACTTATTTTGTCAAAAAGAAGATAACAGAAATGTAAGAAGTTGCTGTTCAGTTAGATTGGGGATCTAAAAGTTTTTACTATTTGTCATAGTATTTATGCAGTACACCTGTTGATCATAATAATGTACCTATAAAAAAGGTTTCTTGTTGTTTTAGATTTTTAGTAAATTGCCTGTTCACCCTATTTCATGAAATGAGTGTCAAATTTTTTTAAATGTAACTAATGTTACATTTAAATGTTACAATGTAAATTTGTACATTTATGTTACAAATGTAAATTTGTAAAAATCTCACTGCAGTGAGGTGTTTGGTAAGTAAATTTAAACAGAATAGTTAAGATACTCAGCTGTAGTTTTAACATCCTACTCTTCTAAGCATAAAATTTAAATGAAAATTAATTTGCAGAACATACGTAATTTGGTTTATGTAGCTGACCAGTTAGCATCAGCTATATAGGATTACGTGTTGCTATAGAAAAAAATAGTTCTAGTTTTATTGCTTCATCTAAAATGCAGATTCTTGTTTGATTAGTTCCTGAATTATCAAAAGTTTTCATCAGACTTGTCGTTGGCAGATGATTTAGTGTTCTTATTTTTCTTTTGTTTGGAGAAGAAAGAAAACAGAAACAAAAAATCAAAACCAACAACAACAAAAAACCTACCCTAAAACCCACAAAACCAAACCCTAGAAGATCGATGTGCTGGTTTTGGCTGGGATAGAATTAATTTTCTTCATAGGAGCTTGTCTGGGGCTGTGGGTTGGATTTGTGCTGAAAACAGTGCTGGTAATACAGGGGTGTGTTTGTTATTGCTGAGCAGGGCTTACACAGAGTCCAGGCCTTTCCTGATCCGCACACCGCCCCACCAGTGAGTGGGCTGGGGGGGCACAAGAAGTTGTGAGGGGACACAGCTGGGACATCTGACTCTAGCTGACCACAGGGATATCCCATAGCGTATCATGTCATGCTTGGTCTATAAGGCTGGGGGAAGAAGAAGGAAGGGGGGGGACATTCAGAGCGATGGCATTTGTCTTCTCGAGTAACCGCTGCACATGGTGGAGCCCTGCTTTCCTGGGGATGGCTGAACACCTGCCTGCTGATGGGAAGTCATGAATGAATTCTTTGTTTTGCTTTGCTTGCGTGCACGGCTTCTGCTTTACCTGTTAAACTGTCTTTATCTCAACCCAGAAGTTTCATCACGTTTACTCTTCCCCCATCCACTGAGGGGAGTGAAGGAGCAGCTGCGTGGGGCTTAGTTGCTGTCTGGGGTGAAACCATGGCAACCTATTGTAACACTTTTTTTTTATTTTTATTTTTTAACGTGTGATGTTAAATGATCCCCTGTGAGGAATTCTGTCTTTTGTTCTTGTAGTCGTGTCCTCTTTAGGTTCATTTTAATCTAGTTTGCCATGCTGTGTAACTTTTTTAAGCTTTTTGTCTTTAAAAAGAAAGCCAAGATTTTTGTCTTTTGTCATCTATTTCTTGAAACCTTCTAGAGAGATGGTAGTTTTGCTTTGTGTTTCTGCTAATAGATGACTGAAAACCAGGCTTTGTCTAGCTGAGATGTCTTCCCTGATGTAATTTAGACTGTGTTGGTGTTTTCTTCTTTGAGCTGACCAGTAGGATTCATTTCAGAGAATTAGAGAAAAAAAAAAAAAAAAAAAAGCTTTTGTATTTTCACATTTGTGTGTGATACCTGTAGTTTTAACTGCTGCTACCTTCTAGCAATAAAGTTTTCTGGAAGAAATGTTTTCTCTCTGTGCTGGTACATCGTGGAGATGAGGTGACTTAGGTATATGCTGAGACTTGAGGGTTTTCCATACAAAAGAACAGAGACATATATTACAATTCCCAGTAAAGAGCAATAAGAAGACATGATGTTGAGATGCAGTTCATAAAACTGAAATTAATTACTCAATTTAAAAGAGTGATCAGATGTTTCATGTAGATCAGATGTGGAAATGCTTCAATTCAGTCTTTCTACAGTGACACTTCCTCATTTCAATGTTGTACATTCTCATCCTTTCAACATAAAAGCAAGAGCAGAGCTTGAAGTTCTGTAGTAATCATTTCCTAGGTGAGAATCTACTTATACATCAATTAATTTTGGGTTTGATTTTTGGTTTCTTCTATAGCATAATTGGTTGAAATTAGCCGTAAATCAGCTTATTTTGAGTTCACAGAAAAATATGTGCATACATAGCTGGTCTTCTAAGTATTTACAAGATAAACTAGTAAATAACAGCTTTGTTGAGGTCAGATCATCTCAAATTCATCCAATTTATTTCTGTAGTAATGGAGAAGCAGCAAGTGGTGGTTTTAGCTTGAGATAGGCTGTCAATGTTATTCTAGATCAAGGGTAATAAAAGCATTGAAGTATAGTGTCTGGAATGGGTCTTTGCAGTTTCCTTTTAGCTGATAATGCTAGTTCTTCATTTCTCAGGCAGGCAGGCAGGCAGTCCTTGACCATTTAATGTGTACCTTATGGAGAGTATGGCAGTATGACAAAGCACTGAGATGTGTTGAAAAGGGTGTAATACCTTCCAGAGAATGCACGTTATAGTTGAACGCTGGGTAGCTCTCAGTATTTCATAGAGCATTCGAGATGCATAGAACGAGCACCATACCCAGAGCAGATGTTTTCAATAGCAACATTGTCTGTAGTTACGAGTATTTGAATTTTAATGTTGCTATAACCTAGGTTAGAGGCTGGTTACTTAATATTTACTGATCTGTTTTCTTTATGGTTTTCCTTTTGTAATTTTTTTCCCCCCTTTTTTCTTATTCTTGAACTGCATCTGTCTGGTCTTAGTCCCGTGTGTTCAGTTACTACAGTTGTTTTCATAACTCTGTATCCATTCCCCCGTCCCTTTTTTCCCCTGAACTATAAACCTGTGTAGAGAGCTCCACCTTACTCTCTATTTTTTTTAATGCCTCAGTTCAAACTGGTGCTGATTAAAAACTGAGTGTATATATATATTCCACTTCCTCACAGGCTGTCCCTTTGAATTTTTTGTTCTCCTGAAAGTAGTATTTTCTGTCATACAACATATTTTTCTTCGTTCCTTTTTTTCTTGGCGTCATTAAGTTTGCAGCATCTTCTTGTGGTTTTGAAACTCATACTTTTGTTCCCAGAATTACAGTCTGTGCTTTGGTGGATATTTAATGACATGTCTTTGCTACAATTTTGTTGATTGAAGCTATTTTAAATACAGCTAAAATCTCACGTCTTTTATTGAAAGTCCCTAACAGAAAATAGCTTATTACATAGTTCTAAATATTCCATTCTGCTCTCATCGTACCTCTGTTGCTTCCTTACTCTCCTGCCTATATTTTTCCTCAACTTGATCTTGCGTGTGTCTCAGCTCAAACATCATTTTACATTTGTTTTGTGTGTGAACATGCCTTGGCAAGAAAGGACACTACTTCACTCTCTAAATCTAATTTTGCCTTTTAAAACCTTTTTGTTGTACTTGCTTATCTCTATATTCTGTTTTGATAGCTGCCATCTATGTCTTCAAGTACTATGATGATATATCACAATATGTAGTTCTCTTTATTTTCTGTTTAAAATCATGATTTATTTATTCACTTGAAGAGCAGACTCTACGGTGGCCTGAATACACAATGAGGATATTTCTTAGGAATTAGGATTTGGAAATGTCTTATTTGTGGACTGCATTTTAGGACATGATTTATTTCACAACCTCGTGAAAGCCTTGGTAAATCTGTCTTCTGGGTAGAGCTTCTCAAGTGGAATTGCATAAGCACATGCCTGGAAAGCAGCAGACTGTAAGGGAGGGGAACTGAAAAATGGATTGTGAGGTGGCTCACAGAATTTAATTTTTGAATGCAGACCTTCTAAAATCAGAGATCCACTCAGATTCCATACTGTCTTGTATTTGAACTGGTTAGATTATATATACATTATGCGATGCATCTGTAACAACTGTTTTTCATTTGGAAAGAAAAAGGTGAAGATTTTTAAGGTAACAATTACAGTTTGAGTGTTTTTTCAATAGCTATGGATTTGCCATTAGGCAAACGGGCTTTGCGTTTGCGGTGCATGATGTTGTTTGTCTGGTCAGTCGCGGTTTTCAAGAGTGCGATTCATGGGTTTCAGCCTGGACCACCAGCTTTGTAAAAAGTGTTCTCTGGTGTTGCTAAGAGGGGGATGCTTAGGATATCATGAGAAGTGATTGCTTCATATCCACATATGCGGTAGTGCTATAGGTTTTCCAGAAGTTAATGAAAAATGGAGACTGATAGTTTTCTGGGAAGGTGGGATTTTTCTATCCTGTTACAGATTTTTTCAAAGCATTCCTTAAAATCTCACATGGAAATGTCTTTATATCAGTAGAAAATTAAGGAGCGCTGCTGCACAGCAGGTTACGCCAAACTTTATTAATTGGTGCAAATCCGACTAGAGCTCCTGTTTCTCCAAACTACTTCTCAAAGCAGCGTATTTCTTGTCTAGCCTGGATTAACTTCAGTCAGGTTGTCTCCATGCTTGAGCTGGTATCATCCAAGTAACAGGACTAATGTCATCAGACTTGACACGATGATTCATACTGTACTTCCAGTGCATAATGCTGGCATCTCTGTCCATCGTGTTCTCTTCAAAAGACTAAATGCTGCCAGAGAGAGAACTTAAATGAAAATTGATTCTCTGAGCCTTCATGGGTGAGAAGGCTGATGATAAAGCTGCAGTTTCTTCTCTGTATTGTAAAAGCATCCCCTTAGGATGGATCCAGATAACTTTTAGCATTTGTCTTTGTCCTTTCCACCCCCCCCCCCCCCCCCCCCTTAACCTGCTTTTTTAATGTTGAGCCATACTTAATGGTGCAGAGAAATCCAGTCAGACAAAAAATGGTGTCTCTTTTCTGTCTGTTAGCATCCATCAGTACCTCTACTGCTGATTTTTATTTTCTTTTCCAGTTAGAATTTTGAATTGTGTCAGGTGAGATATTTGTGGTACCTAAATGAGATTGAAAGCAGCTTTTGAGTTGTTTCATTTGTTCGGAAAGTAGATGTTTGATACTGGGCACAAGGATATTCAGTGCATATGTACATATATATCAATCAGTATATTCAGGATTGATTTCCTTAATGTCTATCAACATATTCTGTGACTAAGGAGCTGAAATAGGAGATTGGCTCTTTCAGTCAGAAGGCATTTTTGACTTTCATGAATCAGGCAGGATGAAGGACCAGCCAGATCACCCCACCTGAGACTTCTTGTGGATTGAAAGGACTGTCATTTGAGACTGAATTGCCATTACTAGCACCTCAGGAACTTGGGGGTTTTGGTGTATTTTTTGGTTGGTTGGGTTTTTTGCTTGTTTTTTGTTACTTCGAAAAGTAAAGTGTTTGCACTTTGCCATGTATTTGATCAAATGAACAGCTTCTAAAGGCATGCTTTGATCAAACCAATTGTATGCTATTCTCTGTGTACTCTCAATCAGTGTCTTTTGTGCCTGGACTATAGCTGGGCAGCAGTCTGATGGCTGATTATAGGTTGCACGGAACTGTATATACAGAAATCCTGTAGAAATGATAAAGACTGGAGTAGCTCTTGGAGCATTGTGATAGAATCGAGTATTTATGCAGGTAAGCGTTTAAATCTCACCGCCACTGGTGATGCTGTTGAGAGACAATAAAAAATACGGCGTTACTTCAGATTGAATCCAGTTAGTAGAAGTTTTACTGATTTGGGGTGGGGAGCATTAATTTGCAACGCTGTAATGTGCAAACCTTTCTAACAAATCATTTATGGTGAATTTCCTTAAGATGGGCTATGAGGCAACCTAACGTGTTGCTGCTGAAAGTAGTCACCTTGCTCCCACCAGCCACGTCCTTTGTCTCAGCTAGACACTTATTTTACTTCTTTGGTGAATTAGATCAGCTCAACAACAAACCAAGTACTTGCTTTCTTTTCCTGCTGGCTGAGGCAGGTAAATCCACCGAGAAGGTGGTGGAGCCAGCAAAAGACAGGTAGTGGAATGCAAGGGCAACATCTGGGACAAGGTAGGAAAGGGTGACTAGGACTATTTCTTCACCAACAATAAAGTGCTAAGTTGGATGCTCAGCTGTCGAACGGAATTTCACCTTTCAGGAAGCCCAATAATGCTGACAAGTTACTTGGCATGTGTTTTTTTCCAGTTGCTTGATCGCCTAATACCAATATTCCATTGGGTTTTGAGGAACTGAATCTTTATCACACATTTCAGTATGTAACAAAAAGGCAGGTACCATGATTTTTTTTTTTTTTTATTCCAAAACTATAACTTCAATTTGTGATGTTGCTGAAGTAAAGTTAGGTCACAAGGAATTCAGCAATGCACTTGGACTTACCAGGTAGAGAAGGTGAAGTATATCCCAGTAAATGCCATTTTAGGTAAGCAGCTCTACCATAATTTTGATGTGGAAAACCCACTCAAGAGACTTTGGAGATCAATATTTCTGAAAGAGCATGTACCTCATTGCTAAATGTCATATAGAATTGCTTTTTAAGTTTAATCAGTTCCTCTATATTTCATTACAGCAATGACTACAGGAATTTTTTGATATCAAGCAGATGTCAGCTTAGATACATGCTAGAGCTGAAGTTTGTACAACTGCAAAAAAACCCTTTTCTGGTTTTGCCATTTTCTGGTAAAATGTGACCAGCTTCTTTAGGTCATTTCCTTTGCATGTTCTGCCTTGGCAATCATGAAAGTGCATTTGTTTCTCCGGTGAAGAGCGTCATCTGAGCACTGACTCAATCAAGCTGGACTGTGCTATTTTGAGCAGCAGGTTACAACCTTGAAGTCACATATAACAGTTCTGGCAAAAAGCTTTTAATATTGTCTAAACAGTAGGCTGAGAAATTTCAAAAAGTTGTTACAGAAAGGGAATTCCTATTTCAACAAAAATACCATTACTTTTTTTTTTTAGGTCTGTTTATTACTAACCAGGTTTTTTAAATGCATAATATATAGCAAAATTTAAATATCAACTGAAATGACATCTTTTTTCTTTTCCTTTTTGCATGTGTTGTATGTCTTTAAAAATACCTCACTAGCAAATGCCCCCATAAAGAAGAGAAGTCTATCTCCATGCTGGTTCTCGAATTCTCTCAGTGTTTGTGTGCCATATGGTTTTACAATAAGGAAAACTCCTCAAAAGGCATGTAGGTGTACTAAAAGAGGAGGAACTAAGATAAAACTAAAGAAAGCTAGTCAACAATTTGGTTCATTAAATGCAAAAACGTTAACACGATACTGGGTATACCACAAGCAGGAAATATACCATCATGGTGCATTAGAGTGTTTCTTTGGGGTAGTATTTTCTTAAAATCAGTTGGAAAACAGAAGTTGCCTGGAAAAGCGAAGAATAATAATTTTTACTATTCTGCATTTAGTAGTTCATCACTTTCCGTTTTGCTTTAGTCCTTTCTTTAGGAAAATCAGACCTTTAGAACACTAATTTTGCTGAACTGCTATAAAACCTCCATGTTTCCAAAGCATAGAAATGACATAGCTGTTGTATTTAATATGAACTGTTGAATGTCACTATTGAAGGTCATATCCAGCTATGCTAAATCATGAACCTGGACCAACATTTGCATTCGTTATTACTTTGACATGGAAATACTGCAATGCAATAATAGCTGTTAGTTTCTCTGGATCGTCTGGGTTCTCCTCCTGTTATTTGTTGGATGTATTTCTGCTGTTCTTGCATTCCGAAGTTAATCCTGTCCAGTATGGTTTTCCTTCCTGATTCAGAATTAATGGTGAGGAGAGGAAAAATTGTGCTGACCTCTGAGACTTCCCCCCCCCCCCCCCCCAATTTCTGCAAAGTTCTACAATACCTTTTGGTGTGGCATCCTAGCCTAAGAAAGTTTCTGTCAGCAATGTCCGTACAGTGGTCATATGTGTCAGGAGTTAGGCACCAGAAACATGCTTGAATCAGTATTAGAGAAGTTCGCTTCCAGCAGGAGCAGCGCAAATTCTCATCTGGGAGAAGTGAGCAGGAAGCAGGAGTAGCTGCTGATAGCTACAATAATACCAAGACAGGAGAAGTCCGTTCCTTTCCTGTGCCAGTGCTGACATGGCAATTTGGTTGTCATTTCTGCAGAAGCGTTATGGTAGCACAGGGGCCTTTAGCTATAATACTAAATTCTTCTTGGAATTGGTGCATGGGTCTCATGCTTTATTCCCCACTCCATTCAAAACAATTAAAAATGGGACATTTTCTGTTTCAGTGCTAAGGGATTTTTACGCTTCTGAAAACTTCAGAGAATTTCCTCTTCTAAAAACACTTCCAAATCATTAATTTTCATCACCAAAGAAGAAAGTTAATGTCAGGATTTAAGACACAATCTGTGATTAGTATATGATTTCTGCGAATCTGGGTTATATGTAAGTAGTCTCTCCAACTACCACTGCAGATGCTTCACTTTTATATCATTTAATTCAATAGACAAATAATATCTATTCAATCCAAAAACTTTGTCTGCCACCCTGTGTCTCTCTTCTGGGGAGAATGGAGGCATGTTGCTGAGTAGGGAACATATTGTGAGCAGAATTCAGGGTGGAATTTGTTTTGGCTGACTTCAAGCATCTGCAGTATAGACATCTGCACTTAAACCATACGGCTCTGTATTGAAAATACACTGATTTGAAAAAGGGGAAGTCAATTTTTCACTACGCGGAGGAAAGGACCATGTGGACTTAAATGCCAATGTTTGAAAGAAATCCCATTTCTTCATAGGGTATCTCATCTGGATACCATTATAGGGCAGTAAAATTTGTGTGCTTTCCAACAGGATCTTTTCGGAGATCCATAGTGCTTGTTGCAGCAATATCAAGGCACCAAGACTTTTGAATCCTGGTCCACTCAAGTGACTTTGTGGCTATACTGAGGCTGAGGAGACTGCTGTGGTGCTTCGCACTCAGAGAATTAGTGGGGTTTGCTTTGTAGAATTCAAATTAGAAAGAATTTGTATGAGACTAACAATGCATAAATTTAAGAATGAATAAAGGGTAAGGATAGGTTTCCATAGGTGACCTTTAGGTCCCAGGTTGCCTACTAGTGACTCTGGCTTCCCCTCCACATGCACAGTCACGCTTTTCTTTTCTTTTTTTTTTTATTTCTCTCTTAATTTCAGAATACAGCACTTCAAACAGCTGATGTTACATATGAATGCCCAGAAAATAACTAATTTTACCCTATAATTCTTCTAGCTACTGCGTTGTTTGCTTTAGTGTGTTGTGTGAAGTACCATCCTGAACAAAGGGTTACAGATGAGTGAAGAATTACAGACAAGTAGCAGATCTTTGCTAGGAAGATTTATCAGTCAAATTTAGCTTTGAAAATCTCATCTCTCTCTGAAGAGTTGCATAGGGAGAAGTTAGATTTCTGGACTAGATTCTTGTTACGAGTGTTCATTTCAGGGTTAGCTGGCTGATGAGCTAACTTCAAGGTTTCAGAGAAGTCAGTTAGGGCTGCTGTCTGTTAGAATTCCATGAGAAATGCAGACAAAAATAACCCAGATGTTCTGAAAAAAGATACAAAATTAATTGCAAATAACTGCCTACAACTGTGTTAATTTTTCTGTGGAGTATTATTTTGTTGCTAATAAAATATGAAGTGTTTTTTCCAAATACGTATGCATCCCCACTTGATATACTGAGCAGTAAATACCAGAGTCACTGTAGTCACTGTACCTTTACATTATTCAGATTTTTGGTTAGTATGTTTTGAATTTGAGTCCAGCTTATCTAAGTATAGTCCATTTAAACTTAATGGATGAAATTTTCTTACTACGTCCTCCACTTAGTATCTTTCTCCTCAGTATGACATTTAATGAAATTTCAGAATAGCAGTAGCTCTTCAGTATCTAATATTCAAACATCATTTAGAAAGACATCCAGAAACATGTTGTTTGATCTTGCAATGATTTGTGATACTTTTTTGTAAAGCAAAGTTAATGAGACAGCAGGCATGTTTATTTAAATTGGTTTAAAATGTTCAAGATAGTTCTGAATTCTAAGATGTACATTTGTGTAATCAATAGAAGGTTTTACCTGAGATTTTATCTATTTTAAAAAGCTGATCATCTGTGTTTGATTATCATATTAACATAGAGTACCTGTTCTTCAAATTAAACACCACAAATACATTTTTACTGAAATTTATTATTTTAAATTTTTTTACATTTAAATTTGTTTTATTTTCGCATAGGGAGACAATTTCAAGGAAGAACCCTGGGCACCTGTTGACAAAAGCAAAGCAGAGGAAAAAGCGAAAAAGAAACAGAAAAATGAAAGGCAATCATACGGAAATTATGAAGAAAAAGTTAGGTGGAGCCGCTCATCATCCAATTCCAGATGACCAGAACACATCAGAAAGTGAAGAGGATGATTCGGAAGAAGAAAACAGCAAATCATTGTGTACGTTCAGCGAAGGTCCAGAGGATCCTGTAACAGTTTGTGAAGAGCAGCCTAATGGTGGTGATGAAAGCCTAAAACAGGCTGTAGTGGTTTCGAGAGAAAATTTTCCTGGCACCATGTCTGAGGTCTCAACGATGTCAAACAGTCCATTGAAAAACAAATTGCCTGTAGAAGGGGACAGTTCACTTCTAACAGATGCAAAACCTTTGTCTACTGGAAACCTAACCAAAAATGCATTCGATAATGGGGAAACAAATCAAAGGTGCATAGAAAATCTTTGCAGAAGCAATTTCCTAAAAATAAGTAATGATAAAAATTCCATCCAGGAAACAGAAGGCATTGCTGAAGATTATGACACGCCACTGTTAAGCACAGAAAAGAAACTCGGATTGTATCAAATTACATGTGAACCTGACATAGAAGCTAAGCTCTTAAGTTTAAATGGTGAAGAAAAAGAAATCTCTCAGCATTACAATTCAAACGTATATGATAATGTGCCTGATAATAACACAGAGGACAAAGGCGTATTAAAAGCAGAAGAGAACAGCTCTGATGCCTGGGCATTTTTTTCAATTAATTTACCTACTGAGGAATTGCAGCTGGGCTTTGATACACAAGTTTCCCTCTCTTCTTGGTCTGAGGATAAATTTGTAGGTGAACAAAGACCCCAAAAAATAAGGAAACCTAAACAGACTCATACGAACAGTTCAACGCGCCTAAACTGCTACTGGTCCGACGGAGGATTGGTAAAGGAAAACCATCAGGTAACAGTAACTGAGGAGGCTGGCAATGTAATAAGCAATGGTCTGTCGGCATCTCCAGCTGGTGAAGTGCACTTTGATCCCCTTGTGGAAGCCAGGACCACTCTCATGCAATGTTCAAGTGAAGTAAACGTTCCAAGAAATGGTGCTGCACTGATTACATCGAAGCGGAAAAGATACAGAAGAATTGTCAACTTGGCACCAAAGTTTAATCTACCAAGACAGCTTGCTGGTAGTACAGAGGGAGGGAAGGAAGTCCCAGTAAAAGATGATGTTCCCAAAAAAAGTGTTTTGGAAGTGGAGCAAAAGAGCTTTCTAAGGAAGGACCTTGGAGATGAACGTGAACAGGACCGTGCATTGCAGGAATATTCTGCTTTTTACAGTGGCACTGAGGCAACCTATTCCCTACCCACCCCGGATGCAGACGCTCTGTTAGATGATATTTCTTACATTCATTTGGGACAATCTTCTCCTAAGCCAGAATATTCCTGTAGGGTTTGTGTAGTTTCCAGGACAAAGGAGGAGCAAGCTAGAACTCTTAAGCAACAACAGGTAGTTGATAAAAAAGGCAGCGAGAGTGAACAAGTTTCTTCAGAGGTTACAAATAGCCAACCGGATATTTTGTCTTCTGTTAAAGTTGTTTCTGAATATCCAGAAGATTCTAGTATATTGGCAAGCTGCAGTGAAAATGTGCACCAAGCAGATGACCCTGAGCCAGCTCAAGTTGACGACAATCAAGATGTGAATATGAAATGTA
Organism: Fratercula arctica; assembly: GCA_947846985.1. Classification (NCBI taxonomy): domain Eukaryota; kingdom Metazoa; phylum Chordata; class Aves; order Charadriiformes; family Alcidae; genus Fratercula; species Fratercula arctica. The sequence goes on along the minus strand of CANTUZ010000001.1, from coordinate 24,850,251 downwards.
GTTTTCTGGGACTTCCCTTATCACTAGGATTTGCTTTTCAACTTGTGCAGCTCTTTGGTTCTCCAGGTCTTCCGCTGGGTAATACTCTTCTCACTACTCCTATGTAAAAAACCAACCAACCAAAAAAAAAAACCCCAAAACATCAAACACAAACCTCACAATCCTCCCAAAACCCCAAACAAACAAAACCCCCACACCCCCCAAACCAAACCAAACAAACAAAAACACCCCCAAATCTCTATGATCAAATACTCAGGTTTATTGCAGGTACCAATTAATCAAATGGTTATCCTATTGAAAAGTATTACTGCTGCTTTGGTCATTATTTTATTTTTTATTTTATTTTTTATTTTATTTTTTATTTTATTTTTTATTTTATTTTTTATTTTATTTTTTATTTTATTTTTTATTTTATTTTTTATTTTATTTTTTATTTTATTTTTTATTTTATTTTTTATTTTTTTTTATTTTTTTTTTATTTTTTTTATTTTATTTATTATTTTATTTTTTTATTTTATTTTTTATTAAAATCTTCTTTAGTCACTTGTCAAAGGTGCCACTAGGTTTGGCCTCATATTTCTGGTCTCTTTAGTAACAAAGGCTTACTAACTTTAAATCCAAAGCATGAAGCTCTTGTTAACGTTTTAATACATCCTACTGAGTAAGACTTTACTGTGTTGATTACAAAACTAAATGAAAACATGGTACAAAATGTTGTTCTCTTATATGAAGTTTGCATGTTTTGTTTTTATAGTCCATCTGGTACCATTCCTTTTTTCTTTATTTAGTAAAGTTTTCATAGACCCTCATGTGGCTTAGATACTGTTGAAAATCTTTCCCAGAATCTAATTTAATTTGAAATTGAATATCGAACTTACAAGATGCATTTTCTGATAGTGAATACCTTTTATTTATTCATGCATGACTAAGAAGCGTCAGAGTCTTTTATACTTGCCTTCCAGAGCTCCAGTTGTCATATTTTGTTGTACTTTAATCATTTTAAGTTAGCAGGTAGAAGTATGATGATCAGTCCTCAAAGGAGTTGTGTGTGGCAACCATGATTTCCAAATTTACTGCAGGCTAACTAACGTACCCCTACGGAGCTGTAGCTTCAACAACAACAGCCATTTGTTTGGAAATCACCCCAGGAGGTGGTGCTGGCTACGCACCTGCTGAAAGAGCCACCTTCCCTGTGCATAAAGTTCTGCAACTTCTTTGGTCCAAATTTAGTCAGTGGGGAAACAGTAACTTTGATTTGGCCAATAAATAGGATTAAAAAACACAGACTGTTTTGTTTTGTTTTGTTTTTTCAGCACATAGACCTTTACACCTGTTTGTTTCAGTAGAATTTAAAGTTAAGTATGTATTTTCATATGAAAATTTTAAGATGACAACTGAAGAGGAGATTATGTCTGTTTATCTGCCCAAACTGACCTCAGGATTCTTCGTTTTTGTTGTAAAAGTCGACAGCAGCGCTGCCTGCCAGAACAGTGATGCAAACCACTGGCAGCATTACTCGGCTTGGTCCCCAAAGGACCTGCAGCGGTGCTTTATCTAAATCTGGCACCGCACACCAAAGAACTCACCATATAGAGCTGAAACAGAGCAGAGAGGTATTGCTGGTACATGCAAAACATTTTTCTTCTCCAAACTTCATGAGTCTTCATATTTGTGATCTTAAATGTCATCATCTTAGAGGGAGTTGGCCATGACTTGAAAACAGGGATCTTCCAGGAAAAAATTAAAAACGGGCATTCAGAAACACTCAGTTAGGTTAGTGAACCAAATGTCATTCTTCTCTGAGTCAGTAGCAGATAAAATTCTCTGGTGTTTAGGTGTTTCCTTTGGAAATAACCTTTAAGAAATACAAGCCCACCCCAGTATCCCTCTGAAGCTCTGCCAGCTTGTGATTGCTGTTTGTTGGAGTTTTTTTCCATCAAAATTGCACCTGCTGTCTGCAGAAGCCTTGCCACATTCTCATTTGAATAATTTTCCTACAATTTCCACAAGTCTTGTGCTTATGCTTTTTTGGGGCCTATTATGTATTGATAGGCTACTGCTTATTCACGTGCACATTTGAGCTCTCGTACTTTACAACACTGGCAACTGCAGTGCATTTTTATTGAAATTACTTTTGAGGGTATATTTTTGGTAAATAAATGTCTCTAGTTATTTATAAATGAAAGATTTAGTTGACTGACTTGCTTGTGTGATTCTCGTATAAGCGTAGAATATATTTTAGCCTGTTTTCCTGCAAAGAATCTGTTCTCAGCTTCTTAAACCGTGTTAGAGTTAAAACAATTTAGACAGTAATTTTTTTTAGTAATATTGCACAAATTCCTATAATTAAACACTTTAAAAGTTGTTACTTAAGCTGCATTTTTTTAATTTATGGCCTGAAAGCTTTTTGTTTTTCTTGTTTGTGCCTAGTTTCGGGGGAGTATGTGGGGGAAATGAAAGTATGGTAGGAAAGCCTTTGCCTAAAAAAAGAAACCCAAATCAAATCTCCTTCCCCGCCTCCCCCTGCCGGGCACTGGCCTTAAAATTCTAGAAAACCTAAATTCTGACTTTGCTGCTGGATCATTTAAATATCTGCTGATTTATTTTTTTTTTTTAAGTCTTTATATAGAATGTGTGCAAAAATTGTAATTCAGTGATATATTTTGGCTATGGAGAGATCTGAACACTCAACTGCAAAAAATATTTTCTTCTGCAGAATCCTTGTTGCCAGATGATTATATAGTTCCTCTTGACTGGAAAGTTTCAAAGATGATCTATTTACTGTGGAAGACCTCTGTGGAGGTACGAATTTTAGGGGATTTCGGAAGGCTTTCCAATATTCTAGGTGTAAAGAGGAATTCTTCAGTTCATTAACAAGATGATGTTCTTTGTTAAGTAAATTTGCTTGTTTTTTTAATACCCGCAATGAGGAGATGGATGTTTTATGTACTCTTCTGAATATTTCCAGAACCAACTTTTGGCCATGGTGTAGGAATCAAGTTTTGATAGATCAGCTTCAGAAATGTATACAAAGTCATTGAAGGAGGAAAAAAAAACCCAAACGTTTTCATTGATACTTGTGTCCTGACCTGGCCTGTGTTCATTATGTACAACCTACCATCATCCAGTTGTTTTCTTTCTTATGGTTTTCTCCTCCACTATTTCATCCTCCACTACCTGTAGCTTCTTCACGGCTACTTTTACCAAGAGCTATAGCAGAGAAGTCACTCAGAGTAACTGACGGCAAATTAATTCTCCTTGTCTAGTTGGAAAGTGTTAACTTACAAATTACGTTTTTTTCCTGCTGTGACTGTTGCTTTGTGAAGGTTTGTTTTTATTTAAGGAGCACTGTAGTGTCCGGTAGTGGAAATGAGGAAAATTCTGTAAATACAATGAAATTATTATAAATTATTATAATTATCTAGTAATTATAAAATAGAGCATGGACCTTGTTCTTTCCCAAAATAACAAAATTTCTTGTCACATACCTTCTTCTTCTCTCTGGACTGTTATTATCTATTTCAGGAAAAACAGAAAAATGGATTGCAGAATGGAAGCGCCTTGGCTGGTAAGTGTATCTATCTGTGATAGAAAAATTGTATAAAATAATTCCTATTGAGAAGAAAAATTAGTTAATGGTGACGTGTGTTGAAGGTTTTCGGTACACATGAATGATAACACTCCTCTTCGTGCAAAAGCACTAGGATGTGGTAAATGAATTTGTGCCTCTGTTGATCGTATGCGCAGTATGGCGGAGCTACGGTTGCTGTGAATCATCCCTTCACGTTCCCTGATGCAAGTGCTGAAATTCCTTGCCTTTTAAAGTTTCCCATTTGGAATTAATCCAACCCTCAGCTCAAGTTTACCCATTCCAGATCAGAAAGACGTTTAGCATAAAGTAGTCTTTCTTCAGACTTTATTTCTCTGAATGGTTGAGCATCTTCAACTTAATTAAACTTCATCATCACGAAAACTTGACAGCATAATAATAGGTCACACACTTGAGCAGCAAGAGATATCAGGGTCCATGCGAAGCTCTGTGGTTGCATTAATTCCTGCAACGTGGAAGTTATGGGGTAAGGTTGCTGGTTGTCTTTTTCCATGATTTCCGTATTAGTTTAGTATAATTTCACAAGTTCCATAATACGGGATTAAAAATACACAATAGTAGCTCCCTGGAAGCTGGTAGGATTTGATGTCTGACATAGAAGTATTCTGATGAAATAAAAGCTTCTTCTAGAAATACTCTACCCTGACATAACATAAATGACAGACTAAGTGAGATAATTTCAGGTGTCTTTGGCTGCAGTTTGTAATTTCTTTATTTTTAGATGATATTATTAGTCTTGAAGATCTAAATAAAAATCGCCAGGACAGTCAAGACTCTTCTGAAACTCTTCCAGAAGCGGAGCTGTTTCAAGGGTTGATAGAGGAGAAGGTCACGCCCTACACCAGCACTGGCTGTCTGGATGCCGTGTTTCATCAGTCATGACTGACCGTCTTAAATTCTGCATGAAGGAAAAGGTAATCAGTCCCACTTGTGAATGTGTTTCATTCCTGTATTGTGTTTCACCAGACATCTAAAGAACATTGTTTGTTATAATTTTAAGGTGCATTTAGTATCACCCAGCTTTATTTTTTTTTCTTCAAGTTAGAGCTTAGGGGTTTGGGTTTGGTTTGTTTTTTTTTTTAAGCCTGAATGGGGAAAAGAGAAGGCAGCATTTTGTTATTAAAGCCATACAATTTTTTTTTTTTTTTCTCCAAAACCTAAAACGTGTCTGGTGAACTGAAAGCAGTGGTCTAGGATGCCCAAGAGCGGGACTTTATTCCCAGTTTGATTATTGTGGCAATCTGTTGTGAGTCATGTCATCTCAGTCCTATTTTCCTTGTCTCTTCAGCATGGAGAGCAATCCTGACTCCATTAAGGGTCTAATTATGAAGAGCACTGTATGAGCAATAAAAAAGTATTTCACCAAGTTATGAAAAAGTGACGGTTCTGCTTTTCTGTAGAGAATGAGCAGCAGGAGGTTGCAATAGGACTCCATATATTGAAGTGTTAATTTTTCATGAATGTTTTTCATTTGGTATGACCAAGTGTGCTACTGAGTATTAGAAAGTACACTGTCGTGTTCATGCTTGTCTTGTGAATTTTTGAACCCTTTGGTAACTTGGCAAAGTTTCTCCAGTTTGTTTATGAGAGATATTCTAGGTAGATTGTGATAAGAAGGAAGGACTTCTGGATCCAGCTGGAAAATGCTAACTTAACTTCTTTATCATTTTCCATCAGTTGTTCTTTCCAAAGTGGAAAATGGATTAATCCGTAGCTTTAAAACAAGTAAACTTGAGGTACATGGAAACAGTAACTTGCACCATGAGCAAACTGAGCCAGAAAAAAATTCCAGATCCCGAGGTTTAAATTATTCCCATCCAGACGTCACAGCACCACTGGAATATCACCCACATGGGGTCTGGCCAGGGGCCTGTGTCACCCGATGTCCTGTGCGTGACCTGAGCATGAGTCGGTGGCTGGAGGAGGAGTCACAGGCAGACATGTGCTGTGTTGGGACAGTTACAGAAGCAGAAGTTCACGTTTTAGAAGGTTTCTTAATTTTCACAGGGGAGGTTCACGACGGAAGTAAAACAGTTGAATAGTTTAGGTTGGAATTGAAACCTCTTGAGTGGAGGTTGATTTGATTATATGCATTTTTATATCATTGATGACAAAAACGACACTGCAGGTCATTTGCTGCTTAGCCTCTACCAACTGCCAATGTAGGAAGATGAGGGGAATCTCTCTGAACCACGTAGTACAGACGGCACTGATCTCGCAAGGTGCTGTCAGCGCTGATTATTAATCACATCAAGAACATCTGGCAGCGGTACTGTCCTCTTACATAATCAAACACTAAAATATTTGCTAAATAAGAAAATATTTGGTAAGCAAATTAAAAAAAAAAATTCACCAAATACTTAGCCCCATGTCAGCCACAAATTTTCATAAGTTACCTATTTATAATATTGCAAATACAAACACTCCGCAGGCAAAATTTTTGCTTATGATACTGACAGGCTGTCTCAGTGTGGATTTGTAACCTAAGCTGCTACCCAAAAATGTCCAGGTTTATCGATTAAAACGTTTTTATGCTAAAGAAACAAACTTGGAGAGCACTGCTGTTCTGAAAAGAAACGTCATTGAACCCCAGTTTGTTATGTGATGTTGCAGTCTAACACTCTACAGCACTGGCGTATGTTAGTTCTAGAGAATATAGAATTAAAGCAATGCATACTTTACCCCAAAAGAAGGCTTCCAGTCAGCGTTTGGTTTAAAAAAACCACAAGGTATTCCATGCTCTGCACAGAAGGACTTGGTGATGAAGATCTGTGCTGTGATTGTGAGGTTAAGCTGGGGGTCTCCTGATGCAGATGAAGCCTATGTAAGGGTTGATTGCTGCAAGGTCCCATCCTCCTTACAGCAGCCTTGGTGCTCAGCAAAGCCTTTGATTTGGGACTGCTGAGATGGTTAGGGCTTTCTATTGGGAGAAGGAGGGAAGTTAGTTGGGGTTTTTTTTGTGTGTGGTGGTTTTTTTCCTCTCGTTGAACATCTGAAATGAATCAGGGAAAGTCCTGATGGCTGTTGGAGGGCAAGGATGAGACACCAGAGGTCAGGTGGGTTGAGGCTGCTCTGGAGCTGGGTCTGCTGCCTCGGGCTGAGCTGTGTGGTGGCTCCACGCTGCCAAAAGCAGGCAGTGCCCTTCCCAGCCCTGCCCCCTTGACCAGCTCTGGCACTCGCTGCCTGACATGAAGGCTATAATTTAACTTGCTAATCCCACCGGATAGTTTTCTGCTGGGCTGGAGATTTTAGATAATCTGTGTAAGGTCACAGCATCCTGGGCTGCATCACAAGAAGCGTGGCCAGCAGATCGAGAGAGGTGATTCTGCCCCTCTACTCTGCTCTGATGAGACCCCACCTGGAGTTCTGTGTCCAGCTCTGGAGCCCTCAGCACAAGAAGGACATGGACCTGTTGGAGCGGGCCCAGAGAAGGGCCACGAAGATGATGAGAGGGCTGGAGCACCTCTGCTATGAGGACAGGCTGAGAGAGTTGGGGTTGTTCAGCCTGGAGAAGAGAAGGCTCCGGGGGGACCTTATAGCGGCCTTCCAGTACCTGAAGGGGGCTACAGGAAAGCTGGGGAGGGGCTGTTTGCAAGGGTATGTAGTGATAGGACGAGGGGCAATGGTTTTAAACTAGAGCAGGGTAGGTTTAGATTAGACATTAGGAAGAAGTTCTTTACAGTGAGGGCGGTGAGGCACTGGCACAGGTTGCCCAGAGAGGTGGTGGAGGCCCCATCCCTGGAGACATTCAAGGCCAGGCTTGATGAGGCTCTGAGCAACCTGATCTAGTTGAAGATGTCCCTGCTTACTGCAGGGGGGTTGGACTAGAAGACCTTTAAGGGTTGCTTCCAACCCAACACATTCTATGATTCTATGAAGGTCCAACTCAGGGCGGAAGCTGGGGCCGGGGAGCAGACGGTGCTGTGCTGCCACAGACGCGAGGGGGAGGACGCGCGGGGCTCCCCGCTTGGGTGGCAGTTGGCTCCAATAGCAGGGACCGCACGTTGTGCAACCATACCTTCAGATGATAGACTGCTTTTCAGCTTATACAAATATTAGGATGTTAAAAATTTTTTTTAAAAAATATGTGAAAAGCAAAAAGCATCTCTTAAGGTTTTCCATCGACTTGTGCTCGCGGTCAGGCACAGGATACAGGGTAATGCAGACCCCAGGGTATTCTAGCAGTCCTCTGAAGCCTGGATGTGTACGTGCAGTAAAAGGCAGGTGAGTTTTTCTGGTCGATGGAGGCCCTGGTTTTGAGGGATAAGGTGGTCTTTCCTCTCCACAAAATCATTCTCTTCTGGTTGCTGATTAAAGCAGAGTTGCGAAGAATGATGTCCCAGAGTGGCTGTAGAACTGCTCAAGCGAACAACTGTAAGCGTTGAAATTGATTTGATTTCATCAAGTGTCAGGAGGAAAAAAAAAAAAAAAAAAAAGAAAAACAAAACTGAGGCATTCCTACCAAAAGCTTTTTAAATCATAAAAAATAGAGAGCTAATATGATCATTTCAGTCCCTTTAGATTTGAGAATAAACTAAGCATTACCAGCTAAGTGCAACTTAACCTGCTAGCCAGATGATCGTGCTTCTGTATTCATGTTGTCCAAGGGTTCTTTTATTCAAATGGCAGAGTGAACAGTCGTGGTGTTCCTCGGTGAAAACACAGGGTTAATCTCAAATTGTTGTGAGAGCTCCTTATTGCAGCATTGGCAGCACATCAGTGTTTGTTCTGGAGATTAAGCAAGAGATCCTGAATTAAAAAAATGCTGAGATCAGTGAAAACAGCCCTATTTTAGGGCCCAGAAGTTCTCCTTGGACCAGGACTCCCAAGTGCCAGATGATCTACAAATGTAGAACGAGACGACAAAACCCGATGTCAGTTTAAGCATTTATCTGCAGGATTGCTGCAAAATAAAAGTGGGCGTGTTTGGGTTTGAAGCGTAGCAGTCGCTTTGCAGTAACTCCCTGAAGGAAGACTTCCTCTGTGACAGCCCAGTCCCGGTAGGGTCCAGGTTTCGATGAGACAAATCTCTGGAGGACACGTGTTATCTGTTGCTCCTCCTTTCCCTGGCCGTGCTATTCCTGTCACTTCCCTTCGCTGGAGGCGGTGCTTCCGCAGCCGGAGAGGGAAGCAGTTCAGCTCTACCATCCAAGGCATGGAGGCATACGGAAAGTTTTCACCGAGCTGAAACAAATTGTCCTAGAGCCGTGCGGTCAGCAGGACGTGTCTAGCTGGGACAGGCGGGACTGTCTTTTGGCTAAAAATAATCTAAAAGATACAAAGCAAACTAAAACAGTCTTCCACTATTGCCACAGAAAATATCATCCCGTGGCCAGACTTCTTCCAGTTGCTACTTTTATTAAAGGAAATATATAAAATATATGTACTTTTATATAAAAATATATATTTCTCTATCCTTTGACATTTAACCACTAATTTTAAACAAAATGACGCAAGAGAAAGTGTATAGGATTATGATGAGAAAACCCCACATGCCTTTTTACAGTGCTTACCAGGAAAACCTGGCCTAAAATTTACTTAAGCAGAGAGCATAATTACCAGGGAGAATAAGAGTTGCCCAGAACGGTCTTTCTAAAGCTCTCAGAAGAGAGCAACCACCAGGTTGTGCTGGTCCTTCACATGAACCTCCTTCACTTGGCGGCCTGTGAGGTCCTGAGTGAATGTAAAGGGAAAAAATATGCGATGTAATAAAACAAGATGTGGCTACGCTATAGTAGTATTGGTTGAATGGCTATTCATTGTATAGTGTTTGTGATGTGGAGAGGGGAAAAAAATAATCCACTGTGTTACTCCTCTTATTTTTTAGTCCTGAGATTGCTAGGTCCTTACTGTCCCTAGTTTTGACATCCAAGTTTTCTTCTGTTCCTTTAACATTCTCCTTGCATTTTGCATTTTTTATTTTTCCTTTGCTTTCTATCATTTGCTTCCTATCATTTGCTTCCTCTCTGTTCTTTTTTTTTTTTTTTTTTTTGAAGAAATAACCAACAACTCAATATGAGAAAGAAAGAGACTTGAAAATATCAGACCCTTCTCATTCTGAGGGTCGGATTTGCAACTGTTAAAGTCTTTCTACAGTCTGTGCTGTTGTGATATTTCAGCAGAACCTCTTCTGTTTTATTACAGAAACGTCTCACTTTGATTGCACCATGGAAGGACTTCAGTTGGCCACCAAGGATTTTAAATGTAAGGAATAACCTGGAAGAAAGTAACCACTGGAGATTTTTTGGTGTGAATCTTTGGCCATCTTCCCCCCACAGCCACCTAATATCAACCTCTCTGTCCACATAATAAAAATCAAAATTGAGATAACTTTGTTGTGTGTGGCAAAAAATCACTTTCTGAAGCCGTTTTTGGGATTTATACCTTCTCAGTACATCCTCGAGTGTGGTAGAGACAGAAAGCGAAGACCGGTAAGCAGAAAGGAGGTGTCTGTCAGCATGAGGTGTGAGCTTCAGGCTCTGGTGTTTAATTCACTTGTCTCAGGATCCCAGACGTTGCCACACGAACTGGTAGCGATGCCTACAGGCAGGGAAAGGTGCCTATTTCTCTGTTGTTAATTTGGTGTCTTACCCTATTTCTTACCTTTCGTCCTGTCACTCATAAGTACATCCCAGTCTCTTTACAACGTCGAGTAGGCAAAAGTCTTCACCTGTTGTTCCTGTTCTTTCATTCAGAGGTGCACAACTCACCTTGTTTTCTCCTGAGACCAGGCTTAAAGCTTCCCATCAACTAGACTCATTTGGGACTGCAGAAAAAAAGGAGAAAATTTCACTGTAGACCCAATTCAAACACGCTGGAGGAAAGATGTGTGTGGTAGACTGATTAGACCTATAACTAAAATTGGTAACCAGTAATTTGATGGTTTTGTTAGTGGTATTCCTTTTTCCATTTTTTTACTTAAAATTTTTATGATGTGAGGAGAAATTTAAGCTAAGAGCAGTTGTTTCCTTTTTCTTTTCTTTTTTTTTTTTTAATGTTAGGGTTTTCCTTCAAAATTAAGGGCAATGTCTTCAACTAGAACAGTAACCTTACTGGTAACAACTCCTCTGTTACTGAGGAAATGATCTCAGTGACATGGGTGGAGTGTTGATTTCCTGGGAGAGACGAGCAGCAGAAATTAATAGAACCTCAACAGTAAAAATCTAAAATTTCGCTCATATAAATGTCTATGTAAGGCCTACAGAGGTATCAGAAAAGTGGGAAATATTTACATATGCAGAGTGAACTAAATTACATAGGTGATTAATTTCATCCCATGTTTTTAAAATACAGTTTTGTGGTGGTTTTTTTTTTTTTCCGAGGTGTGGTTGGATTCACGTGTTCTTTTTTTTCTGTGAGGGCTGTAAACAGGGCAAGGCTTCTCCACCAGCTCTCTCTTGCTTTTCTGGAGAAGCACAGAACTACTGGGACATGTTGCTGTGGGTCCATAAAATGTGACCTGTTCTGTGCATCTGTCTTTGAAGTGGTGCTTGTGATGCCCGGGAATGGAGTGCTGAGGTGTCGTGGGTGAAATGTTTGACACGGTTACGATTTAGCAGCAACTCAAGATTTATTAATGGTTTGAGGTGGATCAAAAGGTTGACTTTTAGCAGCACTTAATCATTAACCAATTTAAGGATTAACAAGGCGATTCAGTAGAATATGTTATAATTAAAACTGCGACTTAGTTACAGCTTTGAGAATGGCAAGATTCGCGCTAGCTTTTTACAGGGCATCCTAAAGCAAAATACGTGTACGTACATGTGTATAAACACAAAAGATACAAACACGTGCAATTCAAGGAGTCGCACAGACACCACCCAAGTCTTTAACTGCACCGACCAGAGTCCCTTCACAGTGGGTGACTCCTCTGAGCCGACAGGTGCCCTTTTCCACTCCTCCCACAGAGAGAAATATTTGGATCCAATGAAATATATCGACGCCCACACTCATAAAGGCCACTGTGTACATTCAAGCACACAGAGAGGTGGACGGAAGAGGCTAGCCTGTAGTTAACGTTTCTCGCTTCTCAAGTTTAGAGTAAACACTCACAATGCATCCGCATTCCTCAAGGGGCGATAAGTTGAGCCTCAATAAGTTTGACTTCACCCTGGCTCTTTGTAGGCAAATGGTCTTTAAACCTCAAGAGGTTTATGCCTGAGGGGCGTCCCACCTCAGGGGAGGTGCTGGTCACAGCCCGCTGCAATCCAGGAGTGCTCAAAGAGTCTCAATTAGAATAGCTATTTGTAGGGTCTGAGGTAACTGACTTTCATCAGGTACTTTTCCATTTTGGCCCAACTCGGACAATGAAATATTCTGGTACTTTCCACCTGTTGCACAAGCCCAAAACTTGCTAGACTTTCAAGTTCTGGTATCCCCTGCTCTGGGCCACGACCCAGGTACAGATGTAGAAGGCAGTCAGGAGGTGATTGATGTCCGCTGCCTTGGACAAGCCATGCCTGAATTATCATAGAATGGTTTGGTGGCATTCCTCAGGGGTCAGTACTGAGACTAGTGCTGTTTGACATCTTTGTGGTGACATGGACAGTGGGATCGAGTGCACCCTTAGCAAGTGTGCCAGTGACACCAAGCTGTGTGGCACGGTCAACACGCTGGAGGGAAGGGACGCCATCCAGAGGGACTGGGACAGGCTGGAGAGGTGGGCCTGTGCAAACCTCATGAAGTTCAACCAGGCAAAGTGCAAGGTCCTGCACCTGGGTCATGGCAATCCCAGGCACAAATACAGGTTGGGTGGAGAATGGCTTGAGAGCAGCCCTCAGGAGGACTTGGGGGTGCTGGTGGACGAGAAGCTCAACATGGGCAGGCAAAGTGCACTTGCAGCCCAGAAAGCCAAATGCATCCTGGGCTGCATCAAAAGAAGCATGGCCAGCAGGTCCAGGGAGGTGATTTCTGTCCCTCTACTCCGCTTCTGTGAGACCCCACCTGGAGTGCTGCGTCCAGCTCTGGAGCCCTCAGCACAAGAAGGACATGGACCTGTTGGAGAGGGTCCAGCAGAGGGCCACGAAGATGATGAGAGGGCTGGAGCACCTCTGCTATGAGGACAGGCTGAGAGAGTTGGGATTGTCCAGCCTGGAGAAGAGAAGGCTCCGGGGGGACCTTATAGCAGCCTTCCAGTACCTGAATGGGCCCTACAGGAAAGATGGGGAGGGGCTCTTTATCAGGGACACAGGGTAACGGTTTCAAACTGAAGGAGGGTAGATTTAGATTGGATATCAGGAAGAAATTCTTTCCTGTGAGGGTGGTGAGGCACTGGAACAGGTTGCCCAGGGAAGCTGTGGCTGCCCCATCCGTGGAAGTGTTCCAGGCCAGGCTGGATGGGGCTTTGAGCAGCCTGGTCTAGTGGGAGGTGTCCCTGCCCATGGCAGGAGGGTTGGAACCAGGTGATCTTTAAGGTCCCTTCCAACCCCAACCATTCTGTGATTCTGTGGATTGGAAGGGACCTTAAAGATCACCTGGTTCCAACCCCCCTGCCATGGGCAGGGACACCTCCCACTAGACCAGGCTGCTCAAAGCCCCATCCAGCCTGGCCTGGAACACTTCCACGGATGGGGCAGCCACAGCTTCCCTGGGCGGTTGTGTATCCTAAGTTGGTGTGTGGTCCAGGGAGGGGGAATCACACCAAGCACTGAGTGGCCTGGGATGGGGGTGGTGGTGGTGGTCTACACGACCCACTTCATGATGCTGAGGTGGCTGGTGGGTTCACCCACCATGAACAGGAGGAGGAAAGCATAAAGCAAAGGGTGGGGTGTGGTGGACCAAAAAGAAAAGAGTGCTTTGGACTTACCTGAGGTACCAGCGGCAACAGAAAAGTTAGTTTGATTTCAAGGAAATGCCACTCAAGGGTTAATATTTTTTCCCTACTTTTGTTTATTCAGAGAGAAATCTGAATGCCTATATTTTCTGTTACTGAATACTGACCTTCCAGAATGCTTAAAACAAGTTTTCAAAATCTCACAGTATTCTTTTATGGACAAAAGGTGATTTATCTTTTAGTAGGGTGTTGCCAGTTTTAGTTTATTTTAAACCTCCCCTGTTAGCTTTGAATTTCAGAGTTTATGTATCTTTACTGTCACTTTTTTTCTGCACCTGCTTCAGCTGGCGTTAGTGTGCCATGTCCCACAGAACTCGGCTTTCTCCCGGTACGTGAGCACTCTCTTTAGCACCCTTTGCGAACTCTTAAACCTTCAGGGTTTAAGTTTTAAACTCTTAAACCTTCAGGGGTGTAGTTCACTGGCTGCGTGACCCTGTGACATACCCGAGGCTGGCTTCTTAACAAGAAATAATACTTTTGGCATTGATATTTTGATTTGTTTTAGTTATAATTTGATATTATTTTATTATAATTTTTGATATTGCTACTTTGGTTGATGCTGTGTATGGCTCTGAGAGGAAGAGCGTGATACCACACTAACTATTTTTGGTTTAATTGGAAACTATAATTTCTTTCTTGGGCTTTGCGTGGTGATCAAGTTGAAGCAGACCAGCATTTCTGCTGGGGAAATAAATCTTGTTAAAACTTCCTATAGTTTCTCATGTGATTATATGTTTGAAAAAAGTAAAGTTGATGTAGTGAGCGTGATGCACTGGGTCATTCGTGCAGTGCAGGGCAGTTATTTAGTGACATCTGCTTGGAATCCTTGTCTGGTTTGTTGTTTGGTTTTTTTTTTTTTTTTTTGGTGGGGGGGTGTGTGTGTTTGTTTCCAATAGCTCCATCACTGTCAGAAAAGAAAAAAAAAAAAAAAAGGAAAGAAAAGGGGTAAAAAAGAAAAAAGATCAGTCTGTATGTGGGGTACTGTAGATAGCTCCTCTCCCCTGAAGGGATGTGACGATCCCCTTTCTGGGACGCCCTGTATTTCACAGTGCGGATGGGCAGCACATGGGACTGATCACTCTCATCACTGGCGTATGTTCTCCTGCCTTTGAGACTTCGGAGATTAATCTTGATTTTAAATAACTAAAGGTGGTATCTTGGGCACCTGTTGCGGGTAGAAGGCTAGTGCCGGAACTGGACGGTTTTGCTGGATGGGCCGCAAGCGTCGTTTCTCTCCTGTTTCTTTCTCTTCAAGGCAGCTTTCGTTTTCACAGGGGACGAGTCTCGGAAACCCACGATCCCAAACCCACCCTCCCCCGAGGGACGCCAGTTTTTCGCCCGCTGCCCCCGTCCGTCCGCCCCGCATCGGCTGCCGGGGGAGGGACCCCCGCGTCCCGCCGCCCCCCCGGGGCCGGGGTCGGGCTCCGGAGCGGCTGCCCCGGGCACCCACTTCCCCGCCCCCGCCGCCGCTGCGGGCCGGGCCGGGCCGGGCCGGGCCGCTCCCGCCTCCCCGGGGCTGCCGGGGATGGACGAGCGGCTGCTGCGGGCGCTGGGGGGTCTCCGCCTGCACCCCCCGCCGCAGCGCTTCGCCGGGAGGCTGGTGCTGCTGCGGGGGCTGCCGGGCGCCGGCAAGACCACACTGGCTAGGTAAGGACGGCGGCGGCGGGTCTCCCCGGCTCGGCTCCCCCCTGCCCCCGCAGCAGGAGCGGTGCGGGGAGGGAAGGAGCTGCCGGGAGCATTCTGCCCCCCCACACCCCCCCCCTCCCCGGCTGCCGCTTCCCAGCGGGGAACGGGAAAAAAAAAAACGCTGGAAAAACCGCTTCAGGAGGCGGCGGGGGCAGCAGTTCGGGGCTGGTTTTGTGGCTCGGGGTGGGGTGGGGGGGTGGGCGCCTCGCAGAGACCTCGGTGAAGCGGAGCCGGCTGGGAACCGCCGCTGCCGGCAGAGACGGCTCGGAGCTCCATGGCTGCAGCGGCTTCACGGGGACGCTGCCCGTAGCACAGGGTAGGGTTGTCGTGAGCGAGCAGCACCGAAAGGGGCGTCTCTCGTAACATGGACTCATCACCCAAGCCAAGACAGTTGTTGTTTCTTCTCTAAAAAGCACCAGACTGGTGGTTTTTTTTAATCGTGGTTAATCACAAAGACGGTAAAGCGCTTACTCGCTCCGACTGGGAAAACTGACGGCAGCTCTGACCTGTTTCCATGATGTCCTGCCGTCCGGTCAGAGCCATAGGGGTGTATAAAATGGGCAGAGGAGGCTGTTCCACTCTCCAACAGCTCCAAGACTGGTAAAATAGGTGGAAAACCCCAGAGGGGAATGCTAGGAGACGGCGCTGCAGTCGACGTGACGCAGCGTAGCCATAGTCTGGCATCAGAAAATGTCAGGTTCTGGTGTCACAGCTCCCAGGGCCACCCACTCTCTATCAAAACAAAGTGTCCCTGCAATTGGGGGGTGTCCCTGCCCATGGCAGGGGGGGTTGGAACTAGATGATCTTTAAAGTCCCTTCCAACCCAAACCATTCTGTGATTCTATAAGAGAGGGACACTCACTGTCTTCTTGCTCTGCTCGGGTGAGGAACGCATGCTGGGATCACCGTCTGCCACAGGAAGGGCTCTGCTGTGAGAGGTGCCAGCGTGAAGCTGTGTGAGGCACCGGGGTAATCTCCAGTTTCCTCTTTTCGGTGCAGTCCTCCATGTCACGCTGTGCCTTCTGCCTCACAGGACTTCTGCAAGACCAAGGTCTTTAACGAATAGCCAAATGCTGTGTTTTTACTGACACCCAAAATACGTCTCCCCGTAAAGAAGTTGTGTAAGTGCAGGCCCCTTCTCCTTCAGGGAGTTCAGGTCTTCTCATAGTACAATAAAAACATAATGATTTGGGGCCATATTCTCAGCCAGTGCAAATAACTGACACACCTGGGTTTTTAGGTCAAAACACAGGGTTAATTATTAATGACAGATCTGTAAACTCAGTTTTAAGTATTGTTTTAGTCCCCTATGAGATGAACGTTTGAGGAACTCGTTCTGTTTCTAACCCCTGTTAATTGAATCATTACATTTGGCCATTCAGCAGCGCACAGATCAAAGGGCGGCTCTAAAAACTGCATTTAGTACCTCGCCGTTAACTTTGTCCAGATTATGAAAGGACTGCGCCAAGAAAATTCTGAGATTTGCTGTTCCCACATCATGTGCCTTTTGGTGT
Source organism: Fratercula arctica (assembly GCA_947846985.1). Classification (NCBI taxonomy): domain Eukaryota; kingdom Metazoa; phylum Chordata; class Aves; order Charadriiformes; family Alcidae; genus Fratercula; species Fratercula arctica. The sequence continues at coordinate 24,833,609 of CANTUZ010000001.1, read as the reverse complement.
TGGTAAATGCAATGTGCTAAACCAAGCGAAGTTTGCAGAAAATTACTGCAGCAAAGCTGAGTGCGAGAGCCTGCTGCGGCAGGAAAGTGACATTTATTTGCAAAATCCTCGGTAAGCTCATTTTACCCATTCATATTCATTCTCTCAGATGTTATTCACTCACACTGTCATACCCAAATTCTTGCAAGCCCTGAGATGCGTATGCACAGCTGGTCTGTCCAAAATCAGAGAGGACAAGGACCTTCAGCTGTCCCATCCTCACTTTCTCTTCTGGGTTCCTCTTGGTGGGTGGTGACAGGGTGGGTTTTGGCCAGGTCTGCTGTGCCATCCCGCAGCCAGCGGTTTCTGTGCTGCCATCTTTTTGCCTCCGAATTTTGCTTACTTGGTGCTCCCTGAATCTTAGGCAGGTTTTTTTGCCCATTATTTTCATTTTCCCATTTTGGGTGTCTTTCCAGCTGCAGCCTCTCCCTCTTTCGGAACGAGGGGAGGTAGGAAGGTGTGTGCAGGCCAGTGTGACCCCCTGACCGTCCTCCTGCTCTCAGACCACAGGTCTACCAGCAGCAAGTCATCCGTGCCGGGCCTTAGCCGAGTGCTGGCCTCTGAGGACTGTGTAAACAGCACCTTTCCCAGTTTTATTGCTGTTAACGACGTTCTTTGGTTGATTCTTCTGGTGCTTTCACGCACACCTCCATTCATTCATTCTGTGTATCAGCCAGTATTTCTGTCACACCTCGTACATCTTTACAGTGCTCAGAAGAGTCACAAACCATGAATGTTATCACTGGTGACACGGCAAGTCGCTGATGACTCCAGCAGAAAGGCCCCTTTTCAGTTCCTCACACAATCCTAGGAACAATCTCGGATCCATGACTCGTTTCCCTGATCTTTCAGTGACACCCAGCACAGTTTGGACACAGCTTTGTAAGATTTAGTTAACGCATCTTCATTAAAATAATTTCCCTGTCCTGGTTGCTCCCCCAGCTCAGAGCAGACGACATTGGTATGGATCGGTTCAGGACTGTTTTTTCGTTTCTGGTAAAGATGGTGAAGGATCCACCTGTGACGAATAGTCAAGGCAGAATGAGGAGTTGGTCTGCTCACCACCGAGCTCCAAACCTTTCCAGTTCCTTCACTGTTGAGAATATGCTTCCCTGAACCATCTATTTTAGGTGACCCTAACCATCTCCCTCTAACTGTTCACTGTCCGTCACCACCAGCAGAAGCGCGTAGGAGAGGAGGAGGAGCTGGGAGCTGCATCTCCCAAAGCCTCCATCAGGTGAGTGTAACACCTTCCTCCTGAACGCATTCCCCCGACTTCACAGTTCAGATTTCATGATCAGACCTGGGTAACTGCTAAGACAACAGTTACCTGAGGTGCAGTAGCGGGTATAGCTTCCAAAAATACCTCCAAAAAATCAAGTGAGCCACCTGCAAGCTCCTGCCTGCTTCCCCAACACTCTATTGTCCAGTAGCTGCATTTCCAGCTCTTCTACAACATGCTGCAATGGTGCACAACTCATGTAACCCTCCGTCTGGCAGATTTGTTCAAGCACGAGGCTGGGCATGATCAAACACGCAACTTTTCAGCCACTGCTGTTGATTTATCGCTTGAAATGGGTTCGTTCATGTGTGCCCTTACGAAGCACTGAGGGAGGAACCTGCCAGAACAGGAAGGAAAAAAATGCCCTGGCACCGGAGCATCACTGCTTGGCGTGATCCGTACGATCCATACCTTCCCCAGTTCATCCCAGCACCCCCCACCCCGCTGCAGAATTGCAGCTCTGACCAGGGTTCGTGGACTTTAGCTCTGCAGCTCCTGCTTCCAGGTGGCGACGTATTGTAAACATTTACTTTGTGTATGTATGTGTGTATATATACACACACAGCCCCACACTTTTGTACTGCTTCAGGTGATTCTCCTGAATGCGTTTAGCAAATATGATGTGCGGCCTGTGGCTTTAGAAGATGGAGCCGCTGCTCTAACCCCCATGGATCAGAGACGAAGGCACGTGTGTCCTCTGCCAGCAGCGCAGGGATCGCGGGCCAGCTCCCACCAGGGCAAAGTCCTCAGGCACCAGAAGCTGTTAGAACCCAGCAGGCAGCTGGTAAGTGCTGGGCGTGCGCTCCACATCTCCTAGTTCTGACTGGAAGTACCTTGGGAATTTACTGGCTCTGAGATGATCTGCCCAATGTACCATTCTGTTGTCTTCTGAGCACTGGAAATGTTCCTTCCACTTTGCTTCTCAGGCTCAAATCAGAAATTAGTTTATTTTCAAATTTTCTGCTGGAAACACACGACAGCCTATGAAATACAGTTACGGATTTTTTTTATCTGTCCCCAATGGTGTTACTAGTGTCCATGGAGACTTCTCCCAAGTACTCCAAAGCATCCAGCTAGCTGAAACCCTGAATAATTGTTGTCTATATATACAGTTAAAATCTGAAATGCTTGTTTGAAAATACTGAAGATGCTATTTAGGAGAAAAGCAGGAATTAAAACCGGTGTAAATCACGGGACCAGATCATCAGCTGAATAGCACAGGAGACCCTAAAGCCACCGATTTGGTCACTGAGGCAGTTGTTCAGACGCTGCTGCGGGCACACAGAAACGCAGCTGTATTTTCAACAGGAAGATTCTCCTTTTTTAACCACGGCAGCCGCCATCCGCCTGACCTGGTCCGCTTGGTTAGACCGGTTGATGAGACGGCACCAACACTAGCCAGGACACCACCTCGGTGAGAAGCGTCCCTGCTGCCCGGGCTGCCGGTGGGGCCGGTGTGTGCAGACGGCGAAGCTTCTGCCTCTGCCCAGCTTCGTGTTCCCAGGGGCTTTACCAGTTCCTGGGTCCTGCCGGAAGATCCATGAAGTTGTTGCTGCTGTGTCGGAGCTGAAGAGCAGAAGCATCCGAAAGCTTGCTTTTTTTTCCTGAGTGTATCAGCCGATCTGATGAGCTGCGGTACCTGGCATGGAAACCTGCTTCGCCTTGTGGGAGGGGGAGAAACGGGTTTGGGGAGATTTATTGCAAGCAGAGGAAACATCCGCCTTTCTCTTCTTATTTTCTTATCCTTTGTATTTCCTGAAAGAGCAGCAAACTGGTCTTTAGCAAGACACAGCACATACCATATTTTGTATCTACTGCAAGACAGAGAGCTGTAACACTGTGCCATTAAATGTCCCAATTAGGCAAATTAACGCTGCTTACCACAGTGCAGCGCTTCAAGTTCCGTGGCTTTTTTAAAAATTGCAAACATAGCTCAGATGTACCCTTTGATCTTGCAAAGAAATTCCATTTTTCTTTTCCTCTCTAGTATGCATTACATTTGCTGATCTAACAGCAATGGGTAGTTTTCTTTTTGCAGTGCTGCTTGAAATTTATTAATTAATAACACAGGGCACAAGCCCCCCCCCCCCCCCCCCCGTTTTGCATAACTGGTGCATATTTTGCTAAACTACAGGCATTTTTATTGTGTACAGTGATTAGGAGCCTGATGTGATTATAAAAACCTGTCTTCTAAAGCGGCTTGTGGTCCTGCGTAGACCGTGGAAGGCTTATTTCTCAAGGAACGTCCCAAAGAGGTTTTGGTGCCCTTTGAAATCGCAAGGGACAGGAGAGCCAGGATTTTTGCCAGCTTCGTGGGCAATAGGGCATTACAGATAATGGTCGTAAGCTGTAGTGTCAGTTTGGTTGTTGTAGAAAGCTAAAAGTTAAAACCAGCAAAATAAGCAGAAGGTAAAACATCCTCTTTTTCCCACTTAATGTTTTCTTAGGTTGCTGTTAGCAGGAGTTTGTTTGGTATGAATATAACAAATGTGACAGTAATTCATAGCTCTTAGCACTTTTTGTGCCATATTTTTCCTCCTTTGAAGCACAGCTTTCACCTACTTTAATTACCAGTGATAGGAGGATTGTAGACGGACTGAGTTTACAGAGAATCACACACTATTTAGATTGCTTGAGGGTTAATAGCGAAGCTTTCATGCGAGTGTGCATATATGTGTTAAAAATGTAGTAAATTATAGGCTAAGAAGATAATTTTTAAGGTTTGCACTGGTTGAGAATATTTTTAAAAGAAGCACTGAGCAAGAAAAAAAAAAAGAACCTTGAGATCTTTCATTAACGTGTGCAATTTCATGTGCCTATTAGTAGCTAAAGGGATGACACGTATTTTAGCACGGTCAGTTTTTTCAGAGCAGAGGTAGCAGTGCAGAGGGGTAAAGCGGCGGGAGAGGCGCTCAATTATGGCCAGAGCTGAACGTATCAGTTTATCAGCACGAGAGAAACCAGATAAGCGTTAGGCGCTCCCGTGCTTTTCATGACAAGAATACTTGCCTGGGCCCAAAACGAAAGCAGAAATAATTAGACTCTTTGCTAACAGTTTGCAACATGACTTGTGTTCGATCTGTTTGGCCAGCCGTAATTATGTGAATAAAGCAAGAGCTGGAAGATAACGACGTGTAGGTGCTAAATGGTACCTGACAGTGGCCGCGGGCCAGCCCTGGCCAGTCCCGCAGCAGGGACTCGCTGCTCTCTGGGGCGGTTGCCACCACAAAATAATATTAATTAATCAGCAGACGGTAGAAGTTACAGTGGAGGCGGAACAAAGTCAGAAGCTGACCTTTATTCGCCTAAACGTAACACACAATCCTGGCAAAGAATTGCTGCTAGCAGGCAGATTAGGGTAAAAGTGGTAAGTAAATGGTTAGGGCAGAGCTAGAGGTGACAGAATTCAGCCTTTTCTGTCTGTGTGTCTGGTTTTTTGCCGATAACCTGGAGGCACCTTTTCCCTTGCTGTTGCTCAATTAGCAAAGACATTGAGGAATAGTTGTTTTGCAGCTTATGGGGATGGAAGGGAAGCGTTTTTATCAGGGAGGCTTGAAATGAGTCCCAGGGCGTGGAGACCACGTGTGGTGGGAGATAGCAGGGCAGCACACTCACGCCTGACGGGCACAAGGTTTCTCCGTGGGCCTGCCTTTCTTTTCCAGAGATGTTTTGGGCCTTAGGGAGACAGAGAGCAGGGAGACGATGCCGTGGGCTCTCCCTGACTTCTTCCAGAGACTCCCTCCTCTCCCAGCACTCCCTTGATTCAAAAAAAATAGACGATTCTGTCTGTGGACACAAATAAATCTGGATGAAAGCACACAAATAGGAACCCAATTTTGCATTAATTTTTTTTTTTTTTTTTATGCTCTCTAGGGACTGGCAGAGAAACGCTTCATATTTAAGCCACCACTTGAGGAGCATTTTCAGTGTCTGGGGCGCAGCTGCTGAGCTTAGGGCAGGACACGCGTCCACCCTCTGTGGGCATCCTGGCTGCGAATGAGCAGCGCGGTGGGGGACACAGCAGAGAGAAGCGAAGGGGGTGGGGGTGGGGAGGTGGCCCTGTGCCACTGGCTGCGGGGGACCAGGTTTATGGGTCTGTTGCATTTGGGGCTGCCCGTCTAAGCAATTCAGATTTGTTTATAAAACATGTTTAAAAGCCAAAAATAAATAAATAATAATGACTTCAACTCTACAAGAGGAAGATTAAGTAAAACAGGGACAAGTGAAAAACAGAAAACAAAAAACAGGAAAGATTGACTAATCACTCAGATATTTGTTTGCAAATTAAAAAAAAAAAAGTGCTTTGTAGCTAAAAAAACCCAAACAAGACAAGCTGATAATAATATAGACCATCTTTACTAAATGAGAAATCATCTTTCCTCCTGGTTATCTTCAAAAATCTCTCAGTAGCAAAACTCCCATGATCACATTGTCTTTTGAGACCAATTTCCATGGGATTAGCAAATTTGGAGTTGGTGGGGGTTTTTTGTATTTACAGTCATACTTTCTCAGATAACTCAGAAAACTGAATATATTAATATGATTAAAGATTTACGTTGTCAGTCCATTGTAGATTCCTCTGCTGAATTAAAAGAAATCCAGGCCATGCCTTTAAGGTCCATTGTGTCCATCTACTGACTACTTTACTTTCAGATCCTTTAAGCTGAGATTTTTCAAATGAAGCACTGTCTGTATTTGCAGAGCATTCATACAGCTCTTCATTTAATGGTTTTGATTAAAGGCATGTCTTGGCATATAGTAATCCTCCTATCATTTTTTGTTTTCCAGACAACTGAAACGTGACCATCCCAGTGCTGTAGTTCTTAGTACCGACGACTTCTTTATCGAAAATGGTGTATATGTGTTTGAGCCTGCCTTCCTAGAAGATGCGCACAAATGGAACCAAAAGCGAGGTGACTGAAACTGATCCAGAGGTTCTGCAGAGTAGTTTTGCTTCTCAGTCTGTCTTTAAACTTAGGACCCAAAATAAAAATATCTCGAAGTGTTGTCATATACTGAAGTTCATGGGGTACTGGTTAAGAAAATATATTTACACTTCTGACTTTGTTTCTTCTGACTTATAAGAGAGAAATTTATAAATGAAAAAATGTTGGTGATCGATAGGTGTTATTTTAGAAAGTAAACCAGTGACTGTTCGGTAGCAGTGCTGAAGCTTGGTAACAGCAGGTGGCACACAAGTGCCAGCCCAGCAGCTGCTGGGTGCAGCTGTGTGTGCACCGTCCTTCCGGCTGGAGCTTCTTGGGTGTCTGTCCTGACTTGTAAGGGGTGTTACAGGGGATGGGGGAAGTTAGTGACAGCCAGGAGGAAAACTTGCAAACCTAATTACAAGTTTGAGAATGCAACAAGCCAGGTCTCTAGTTCAGAGAGAAAAATGTAACGTGCTTTTGGGGCTGTACTCTGAATTCATCGCTAGCAATGGCAGACATACTTTGAGATCATCTAACAGGGATCTTTTGCAAGTAACAGTCATTTCTGGCTGTTGTAAATACCTAGTGCTGTGCTACTGCTAACTATGGTCTATGAGAGCTTCAGCTTTTGCTGCTGAGGACACCTCCTGCAGGAGAGCGTCTGCTGGGCACTGACCTCTGCTCCTGTTTGGGTGGTGGCTACCAACCCAAGCCTGTTGGGGACTCGGGCATGCTAGCAGTGGGCAAAGAGAAGACCCTTGGGGGCTAGTAAGACCTGGATCAGTCTGTTACTGGATACATTTTAGCTTTAATTAATGTGTTACATTCCAGCACGCAAAGCAATGAAGAATGGGAAAAGCCCGGTTATTATTGATAATACCAACATCCATGCTTGGGAAATGAAGCCATATGTGATGATGGTAGGGAAAGCTCCGATTCGTTGCTTTTATATATGCTCAGCTATGACGTTTAAGAAGTGATCTGACTGAAATGGCTCTTAACATGGCTAAAAATAATTACTTCCATTTTCCCATAGCTCTCTAATGATAGTTAAGGATTGATACTGTGATGAAGTAGGGGAAGAGGTGCCAGTGCAGTTGTTTTATCTTGTCAGCTATATAACTCAGTGAGAGCAAAATTACTTGAAAAGATTAATAGTCTTTGAACGTGCCCTGTTACTTCTTGGCAATCAGGATGTCATCCCCTTCCCCAGTAGTGACATCAGTTGAACAGTTCCCAAATTATTTGGTGACAAAGATATTAAGATATGACTTCCAATTTGAGTTAATGACTTGTGAAAAATACACCATAAAGAGTCTTCAAAGATGCACTGGTATCTCTTGTCAGGAGTTCTGGCAGAGAGCAACAGTTTTACTACAGTTTCATAACGTGGCCTCTCTGCTAAAATTATACTCATGCTTCTGTTCTTGGGTTATGGTCTTGTCAGTTAAGAAATTTAGGTCTAAGTAATGCTTGTACGGGAGCACAGAAGAGGCAAGAGTTACTGGTGGTGCTGGAAAGCCTGGACGTGCCACTCCAGTAGCAGCTGGGACTGCTTGTGGGTGACCAGGCAGCAAGAGAGAGAGCGCAGCCACAGGTGAACAAGACGTAAAAAAGTCAACAGATTTCCCTGCCTCCTTTCCCCCAAATCAAAACCCAAAAGCAATCAATAATTGTATTAAGTATATATATACACACACAAAAATATGCTACTTTACCTTAAAAAAAAATATTGAAGGCCTGTGGTCTCAGTGGTTGGAAAGAGCCTGACTATGAGATGTTGACCTCACCCTCCCAGAAGCTCCAGATTGGCGTGGCCAACCGGTGTCTCGAACCATCTGTGACTTCCAGAGATCAAGTGCCAGGATACCGTTGCTGTGAGGCATGAGGACTGGGGGAAGTGCTGAGGCAGGTTTTGCTGGGAGATCCAAATCCTTTGATGTAAAGGAAAAAAATGATCTGGGACTCAGACCAGCACCTTGATGAGAGTCATGGTTGTTTTCCTCTTTCTGGCCCCTGCTACATGTGATACATTGCTTAGCCAGATAAAATCTCAGGGGGTCTGGCAGATAGGCTACTTCTCAGATCCGCAGCCATATGTCTAAAACTTCTGTGTCCTTCTTCAGGCACGTGAAAATAGATACGAAGTTATATTCCGAGAACCAGATACACCCTGGAAGTTCAATGTTCAAGAATTGGCAAGGTACATCTTTTTCTCTTTGATAGAGCAGACAGCTGCTCGTTTTATTGATGTGCTCTGAGAAAGGTCAGCACTCTTCTTCTTATACCCTAAAAAGTAGCCTAGTAAATGACAACAGAAGGATTGTCGTGGAAAATTTCTATTCCTCAGTACCCAGTCTGCAGTGCATTCAGCCCTGAAGGAGCCTGACCGTGCTGAAGTGAGTCAGGCAGTAGAAAAAGCACCTTCCCCCTGAAGTGTGTATGTACACTGCAAGCTCCTCGGGGCAGGAACGCTGATTTTCAGTCTGTATTTTGAGCAGCGCTCTCTCTGTTTGGGCACAAAACGTGTCTGAGCACTACAGACAATATTCAGACCTCTGTTCTTAAAAGCTAACCATAACAAATATTGTCTTGCCCCAGCGGGATGCTACATTAAGTGTGGTCAAGAAATGGGGTTCTAGGGGATCTTTCTAAAGATCTTAATGTGCACACGCAAAAGGGATACAATGAATGTATCAACTCTGCATAATGTGGTAGGATATAGAGGCAGCCAAATATGGCTCTAAGTATGTTAGTTTGGCTAGTGGATGTAGGGTTAATGGTTATATGACTAAAAAACTCCATGCAGGCTAATTTTCTAGCCTTTAACCAACCAGCTGTAAAATACGTTACAGTGGCAAATGCAGTCCCATCTACTAGATCCAGAAGCTAACATGTGCTAAATTATTTGTTATTGCAAGAAAACAGGGCACGGGTACTTCATTCCGACAGACTTATTTGTTTTGCACCAACTAGGAACTCTAGTCAAAAATCAGCACTGCTCCTTTTGGCGTGTGACAGAGACAAATGGCAAAGGGCTGTGGCCTAGAGCGCCGGTGGCTCCAGAGCGAGAGGCAGGACATGGATGGCTTGGGGCTGAAGGCAGGCAAGGACACCAACAGCCTTAGCGGTCAACTGCAAGTGTCAGCTCGTGCTTCACCAGCACCAGCTGGGAGCCAGTTGTAGGGCATCACTGGAGAGGCAGATTTTACTGGTAATCATTCGTTATAGACTGAGCTACTCAGTAACTTGCGCTTTGTTTTATTAATCGTTTGAAGCAAGTGGGCTTTTTACAGTAGCACTGTAAAACTAACTGAAATACGCTCAGTTTGGAGCAGCTGTTTGGCAAATGATTCGGGGACAGCTGAAGGTTGCTTCGACCCTCGTGTGTCTTTACTGGCAATACGGTTTGTGCCGGTTGCTGGTCCCAGGCGGGGGCTGCACATGTGTGTGGGGCACTGGCTGCTGGAGGACCTGGTGCCCGCTTCACAAGTGGGATGCTGCAGCTGGCAACCTCCTGCATTACTGTCACCTTAATTCCACCAGGTTAAAAAACCATGTTGAGCAGTGCAGGATTTACACACCACAAGACTTTGAAAATATGGATGCAGGACAAACTTTCTAGGTGATGAATTGTGCCTAATACAGCTAAATATCAAAACCAAAGATATTCAGAGTTCACAAACTCACAGATAAGCAGAAATCCCTGGTGGTCTTTGGAAGAACAATTCCCACTACTGTGTTGAGAGAATGCAGCCTGTTCTGGTCTTTTCAGAAAGCCCTGAATGTTTGAGTGTCCTGTTCCCCTCACTCTCAGCCTCGTCAGCATTTACAAATCTGCCCTGGAGCATGAGCCCCATCGGGTATGATTTTTCCCCGCTTGTGCTCACACAAAGAAACAACAGGTTTTTGCCCTCTGTTCTTGTTGATTATGAGTCTATGTCTGGGCTACTCACAAAAATATTTTTAAGAAGTCGGTGGAAGTGAAGAACAATTTGGCAAAAAAGTGCTAGAAGTGGATCAGTGGGGACATGAACCATTAGCCTGAACACATCAGAAACCTTAGCAAGCTTAAGATAACCTCTAATACATGGGCAGCTAAATACTTGTATTTTCTGTTAATATTGACTCTACAGAAGAAATACTCATCGTGTCCCTCGACAAAAGATACAACGGATGAAAGAACAATACGAGCACAACGTTACCTTCCACAGTGTTCTTCACTCTGAAAAACCAAGCAGAGATGATGAGAGAAGCTCCAGTGGCCCAAATGCAGCTTACGGGATGGGTGCCCATTTCAACCCGCCTCCAGTCTTCTCAAACAGAAGACCTCATGCGGCACGTACAAACAACGTGCCATTTAACTGAAGAGGTGGATTCCTCAGTGGATTTTAATTATCAGGGTATAAAAGTCTCTAGTTTTACATTTTTCTAAACTGTTTTTTATTCTTGTATTTTTCTACTACATGTCTAAATTTTATCTCTTGCAAATCTTTAAGCGTCTCTGGATTATGATCTCACAGCTCTACATGACTGATCTAAGAGCATTGTCCCCAGTACAGGCCGTACTCCCTCTCATCCCTCTTCCTCCACGAAAATCCATTCAAGGTTATGGTGAAATTTACTGGCTGTGCCACATGCTTTTTGGGTTTTTTTCCCCTGCATTGCGCTCTGTCACTAAGAGGACAATAAATATTCCTAAATTCATCCCTTCCTTTCTTACAGGCCGTGTGGCCAGTTCCTTCTCCATGCAGTTGTCGTATCTTGCTGTTTTAATACTTTATATCTGGCTGTGTAACCTTTTGTATCTCCCTGCTGCACCTTGCCTAGAGCATTACTGCTGGCTTTAAGAGAGGCAAAGGGAATGATGGAAAAGGTAGCTCTGACAGATTGCAGGAAGATTTGATGCTGCTCCCCGTCTACACCTCTGCTGTCTAGATTCATGCTGGTCTTACCTCAGCTCTGTCGCAGCCAAACAGCTTCTCCGGCGTGGAGGCGAAACTCTTCAACACACCAAACCCAGCCCTTCATCTTGCCATGACATAGGAGTTCTACTGCTCCTGAGATGAGTCCATATATGGAGGCTCCTAAAAGGAAACAATCAGTGTTAGGCTAGTGCTTGTTAACTTCTAAGTAGGAACAGGGCTACAGGAACAGCTCTAAATCGTGGAAGCGCAAGGCTACCAAATACCCAAACTAAGTCAGAAGTACAAAATAATGACTTAAGGAGAAAAAAGAAATGTTCTTCTAAGGGGAGAAATCAACTCCTTCTACCACTAAGTGCCAAGAAGCCACTGACTGATGGCTAACTGAGAAAAGAAGCAATCCTGCAGTAGTTTTATCCATATTGTTAAATTCTGATGATTACGTCCTCATCAAGAAGCCTAAAACAGTTTTAAAACTCAGCATTTGTGATGACAATTCTTTTTTAAAGTAAGTGTGGATGATTAGGCAGTGCTTACAGAACAGGACAGTAGTGAGTTATTTTGCAGTAGGAAATGAAGACAGCTCACACTGGACATAAAGAAATATGGGTACAGCTGCTATTCGTCTAGCAGTTTAGCAGACAGAGAAGTATGAGGTATAACAAAATATGCTGTTTCTGGGCAAAAGTGAAGCTGTCTTCAGGTGAATTGCATTTTCTACACAAGCTGCATTTAAAGAAGCAATATTAGCATTGTAAATAAACGTGAACTAGGGCACCTAGGGAACCTGGCTCTGCAGTATTGCACAAATGTTTACAGAACTATCAGCAAGCTTGTGTTGGCCCGTTACAGTTCTCCCGTCCTGCCACAATGTCCAGCCTGGTGACAGGAGCCACACCCAGTTCAGCACTCGAGCCACAGGACCCCTGAAGGGTTGCTGAGTGGGAGCTGGTGGTCTCCGGTCTGAAACATCCTCCCTCCTTTGAGCCACGAGTGGTGGGAAGCAGCAGGGCAAGGGGCAGCCAGACACCCAATGAACTAAAACGCGGAGCTGGCAGTGGGTCTAGCAGGACTGTTTCTCTCTCCAGTGGAGAAACTCCAATTCTGACACGCTTCACCTGTTGAAATTAATGAGAACAAAGTAATGAATTCAAGTGCTAACTCACTCCCAGGGGGAAGACCTCACGATGAAATCAAACAAAGATGCTTATCTTTCATGATGCTGTGGCCTCAAGTCATTCTTTAAGGAGTAGCTCAGAAACACTGACCAAGGATCTACCATTAATACCTCTGTATGGCATTTTGCTATGATTCAAATAATCATAGCTGTTCTCTGAAACTCTTTTTGCACTATAGGGAATGTTTGAGGGGAAAATTACAAGAACTATGGCAGAATTACAGAGCAATATTTCAGAATTAATGTTTGGTAACAATAAACTTCCAAGAATTGTTTATTTTGCCCTGTGCTACTTAGGTCTGACAAACAACTGTTCTAGGGTAACAAAACAACTGGAAACAACTGTCCAGGGTAACAACCAGGGTAACAAAACTGATTGCTTTAGACTGAAACAAAGATCCTGCTGTAATTTAAGAATACATCAGAATCAAAGCAACGGCTTATAAAATGTCATCAAACCTTCAGCCATAACAGCCACTGATGCTATTGTATGATCCATGTTTGTGTGAGAAATGTATCAATTACTCAGCTCCAAATTATTTTGCAGATGCAATGTCATTTCATGAGTCTTTGTTTTTGTAATACAGCTTTATTAAATACAATCAGGATTTAATGTACAACATGTAAAAATAATTTGAATTTGAAATATATACAATACTGTACACGTGCATGTAGTAGCATTTTCGGGGGTTTTGTCTTTGTAGCATTCAGCGGGCTGGTAACAAGTCCTCAGGTTGCTTTGTCTTTCTGAAGAGCCTCAGCTACTTCAGATCTGCCTTTTGATTAGTTATTTGCTTCTCCCCAGTAGACCTGGAACTATTTTTGTGTGAAAGATCATCAGATAAATTAGTAGCTATTGTACTGCTGTTTTCATTTACACAATCAATCTTCTTTTCTTCTGTTAAATTATTCATGAGTGCTTGTGTATTAATCATTGCAAGTTCTTCATCGGCAACCAGATCATTCTCAGAAAGATGGACAGTTTCTCTTGATTTTCTACAGGGGGTGACATGACCAATATTCTGATTTGTATCTTTTGATGACTTTCGATGCTGTACACCCAAACTTCGTGGAGGCTGAAATGCTTTTTTTAAGGATGGAGAAATGATGGAACAGATTGGTGTCAGTGGTGGAGGGGCAGGTATGCAACTGAGGAAGTCCATCGCTTTTCTCTTTTTGCTGTTTCTGGGGTGGTCTTCATTAGTTGTAGCAGATGAAGGCGTTTTTGCTGACCCTTGTGCGACAAGTTTCATATTCGGTGTGCTAGTTGACAGAGGGCTTGGATGCTTTATTTCGATTTTAGAAGAGATCTAGTTAAAAAGAGATAAGTTTTATGTTGAATAGAATGTCCTGTTATTAACTTCCTCAACTACTTCCACAAAATATGTGTGTGGGGGGGGAAATCGATACAAAAATGCTATGGCATCACTCATGTCCAATTTAACTTTAGGTTGGTATCTTCTGATGGTGACTAACATCATTCTTTCAAATATTGATGCTTAATAATTACTGTTTACACGTACATTAAGACAGCACATTTACATTCTGTTTCTGAGATCTAAGTAAAATGTATGGGAGTTTTTCTGTGCCAGATGTTAAGAAATCAAAGCTCTCATAAAAAGGAGTTAGTATTCTACTGCATTGGATATATCCTTAAAAGGTTGTTAAACAGGGAAAAATGAGGGAAAAAAATTGAAGAAAAAAGGGATAGAATATAGACCAAAAACCTTGAGGATAACAATACACACAGGGTAGACACTACACAGCAAATCCTTCAAACACATGCTTAATTTGAGAATACCTTTAATGTTTCACTTGGTTAATATATTTAATAAACGGATATAAAGTAAATACTAGCACTCTCTCTGAAATGGAAAAGGATGCCTTATAAGCTTAAATTTAGTGTCCAGGAATTGATCTCACATCAGGATGTTTCCACCTCCATCGCAACTATTGGCAGGAAAAATGTTTGTTGACTGCACTCAGTACTCAATGTCAGGAACAACTTGCCACCAGCAGCCTTCACGGGAAGCTTGAGTACTATTTAACTCAATTTTTGTCAAGACTGCTATAAAATGTAAACATTTACTAGGTAGTAACTCTTCCCTTTTAAATCTTGGAAATAGCAAATAATATCTAGGAAAAAAAGACCAGGAGATAAATTCTCTGAACAAGGGTAGGAACTGCAGAATGCCATGAAAGAAAAATATACACATCAAGATTTTTCCTTCCAGTGACATCCATGTCAGATAATCTTTACAATGGGACCAAGAAGCAATAAATCATCTACAGGGAAAGGATGATGCATTTTACTCATATAAAATTCTGAATATTTAAAGTATGCTGTCAAAACACGGGCCACAAGGGGAGGTTTTCATGTACTGCTTGGAGGAAGAATAGTCTCACAGCTCCTCCTGGGGAGTAATCCTAAACCCATACATAGAGAAAGCTTTGAATCAGCTTGCATTGCCCTGAAAAGAACCTATGGAGTGGACTGAGAATAGACATCATTCACAGCTATCAGTATAAAACATATCCGTACTGTCAGAATAAAGCCCATATTAAATACCAGAATCTTACCAAACTTTTATCCTCTGCATAGAGGCCTGAGATGCAGGAAGGAGAGGGACATTCCAAGCCACATCTTTTAGGTAAACTGGGTGTAAGCGAACGATTTCTTCGTAGCAAATTCATCAGTTTACTTTCTGCATCAGAGCAGAAGGAGTCCACGTTCTATAAAGAACAGATTACAATGCAGAAAGCTGTTTCAAACTGTGTAAGTACTATATGATCACAAGCCAAGTATTTAGGACTTTGTTTTCTCATCATAATCCTACTAGAAGCTTATTTTATATCAAACCAACAACTTAGAAGACTTTCCATGTAAACTTAGTACTTTCCACGGAGAGAAATATCATACCTTCCTTTTATTGTTAATAAGAAAAAAATCCTTTTGTATTTAAACTTGTTTTTCAGTAAGAAATGAGAATGCATGACCAGACATGCTATTTAGCACAGCTAGAAAACTGAAGTAATAAATAAATAAATGAAACCATCAATCTGATACTAAAGATATTCAAGTGAGGAAGACAGTAAATGTCAGCTTTTAAAAGGCTAGACCCAAACTGTCCATGACAGATTCCCTATGGATAGGTGCAACGTTTTTGCTAGCCAGAGAAGATTCTGTTGCACAACCTGAAGACAGTGTTGGTTGAGCTGAATTAAAAAAAGCAAAAGACGTTCAACAGGTGAATTGAGAGTCCTCCTGGAAAAGTGTGTTAGCACCTTACTCCATCTCCTGCAAAATCCCCTCAAATTCAACATTATGTGCATTGCTTTTTTTAAAGATTTATTAGTACTAACAAACTTTTTGGTGAAGAATGTAACGCAGCAGTAATTAAAATTAATCATTAAGCTATAAATCTACAGATTTACCTCTATCATACTTCTCAGTTCATTAACCTTCTCTTGAAGGTGGTTTTCCTTTGGACTGGCTGAGAATACAGAAAGATCTCCAGCCAACAGCGTAGGGATTTCTGATCTGAATTCAGATTGCCACTGAAGGTTGCTTGCAGAAATGAATGAACAGCGGACAACTATATCTTCAATAGCAAAGTGTCTGAGATCTGCCCAGATCTTTACTGCCACCAAATTATAGCTTTCATCAGATAAGTACACCATAGTAGCAAAACCTAAAACAAAGAAAAAGTTTGGATTAGACTCTAAACTTTTAAATAAAGGTTGATTACTGCAATTTGTATCTATAAAAAGAAAATCACAGGGGTCTTGAAAGAGAATTGATAAGTATAACATGGCAGCCTATGTGCATGGTAACAGGTGTTTGATGTTTCATTTATATTCTACACTACCTCCCTACTGATAACAGAAAAGTCTGTGTTCCAGTGCTTAAAAAACAATACTCCTGTGGTGCTTTTCCTTTTTATTCAGAAGATAATCCACCTGTCCCTACCCATGAGCTCCAGTGTCTGCGTTCCACTTATTCCTTGACACTACACAAAAGAGGGAGCTCATGTACATGCATGATGCTACTTCTGCAGATGCTGAACATAGATGTGAGAACTTCCACCACTTATGGAAAAAAATAAAGAAAATCTCCTCTTGAGCTTGGATCCTTCCTTACTAAATTCTTCTTGAGCTAATAAGCAAAGAGTTTTTCTTCAGGAAAACAGAATTATCTGCCAGCATATCATGGTGATGGGCTATATTAGCAGGTTTTCACAGGCCTGAGATGCAGGTACAACACCAAGATCATTTTGACTTTTGAAATAAAAAATTTAGTGCTTATTCAATAGGAGGACATGAATGTGGTCCACAACATACCTGTTCTGCTAACAGAAACTACAACTCCGACTAAATCAACTTCAGCACATGGTGGCTGAAAAGAAGGATCCGACAAACTGGTGAATTTCAGAGCCTTTCTTGGAAAGAAAATCTGTACCAGCATCTCCTGTGATACCTGAAGAAACAAAAAATTTTTAAGATTTTACAACACACTTATGTACAACGTGATACATTTTAATGATACATCTTTATGCAGTCAAAGCACTTACTGATAGTTGTAGATACTGAGTTTTCTTTGTTGCTGTTAATTGTATGTTAGTTGACTCTGATCTTCCTTTGGACTGTGATGTTAACAGCTGGTAGATTCTGTACCGACTGCCTTCCTTTAACAATGAACAAACATCTAGCAGTGGACGCCAGATACTCAGTATAACTCCTAACAATATCAGATTAAGATATATTAGCTGTGCAATACTAATTTGAAGGCTTTTAAACAAAATAAATCCAACAACACTCCCTCCCACCCAAAAGCCCCAAAGCAAAACCCAAATAAAGCCTGAAACATTAACATGCAAGCTAGAATACTGTTGGGAAACTTCAAATCTACCTGTTCTGTTGGCCAGTTAACATGTTCAAATAAAAGTTATTCATAAGTTTCTACATACTAACCTTTATGTTTTTCTTGCTTTCTGTAGTCTACCACATATAATTTCCATACAGTAGACACATCTCTTTTGGAACAACCATTTTCTTCATGTTCTGCTGACTCTAAAGCCTTCTTGAATTCTTCCTGTATCTGGGTTTGCTTTTTATCATTCATCAACTGCCTATAACCATTCAAAGCTTTTAATTGGTCTTCGCTGAGATATCCCTGTAACCAAGAGAAAATGTATTCAGTATCTTTTTTTATTAACTAAAAAAAATCCTGTTGAGGTTTTTAGATAGCCTCTTTCTCAAGTGTTCATCTGTTACAAGCAATTTCCTGTTCAAGTGATATACTACTAGGACTTGAAATGAGGTATGTTAACGCAACAGTCTTGACTGGTACTCAGCTGGTGCTCAGTTCTCTAAGTATTACATTACACACTGTTCTTATGTTTCGTGAGAAGCCTGCTGACGAGTGCATAAATATTCACTAAGGTGAATGTTTAATATAACAGGCATGCTTGCCTGTTTCATAAGAAAGAAGAAATATTAGAAAAAAAACTCAGTAAGAAGAGTTGCATCTCTCTGCAGGCTGCTGTCTTTGAGCTGACAGTGTTTCACACGAAAATGCATCAGGAGTGTTACCCTTCTGACTAAGCCTTCAGGATCCAGATGCCTTTACATGTAGCACCACAGATACATGTAACATTTTATCAAATAAAGTCACAGACTGTATGGCTTTATGACAGTCAAGGACCCTGACTTGCAAAAGGCAAGGCATGTATTTAACAACTGGCAGGGACTAATCACCTGCATCTTTATTAATAAAGGCAAAACCACTTCAAAGTTGTGAAGATGATATAATAAAAGTTGTGACAATGAAATAAAAGTTGTGATGACAACAACTATAATCATTCAAACGCTTCAGTGAACTGCATGCAAGAATAAGTGTGTGAAACTCAAGACATACAAGATGTATTTAGTTTTCATATACACAAGACAAAGCAAAGTAATTATCTTTTAATTGTGCTGTATCCTGGGTTTTTATATAAAGAGAAAATAGCATTCTGTTTTGCAATTCAAGATATTACTAATCTATTTCAACAAGCCTTCATTAAAATATTTTCAAAAATTTTAATTTATTTATCAATAAGCATGCTGTAGAAAATCTCAAAAGGCAGCAAAAATAATGATTTAATGGTTGATTTTAGCAGGAGGTACTAAATTGTAAATTATTGCACAAGCATTTCAAAATTAGCCCAGTAGGATCTACAGTTACCTCCATATAACCAGGATCAGATGCATTCTGAATTGCTTCATAAAGTTCTGCACCATCTTGCAAATTATGGATTTGCTGTCTTGTGACTATGCGTGATCTTGATGTTCTTCTGCTGGTTCTCTCTGTTGAAAAAAAGCCATTATGTTGAGTATAACCAATACACTTTAAAAGCGAATGAAGACATAATTATGTAAAGAAGCATGGTAGTAGTTAGGCCTTGACAGAATAAAAATACAAAACACTTCTGTACAGGAACTGATACATGTCTGTATATATATATTTGGAAAATACAAGCAGGAAAAAAAAAACCTCATTCATCTAAATACAACATAGATTAGAATATTATACAAACTTTGGGGAAGCCACTATCAGTGTCTGCACTTAAGAGAGGGTAGAGACTTGATGGGCTGCCATGAAACTTCATCGATACTTGACCATATTTTCTGTATGTCTGTCACTTCCTCTCATACAGCAAAAAAGTCTCAAAGATACCAAGATCTGGGACAACAGGCCTGATCACAAGCCTGCACGCGAAGCCTCCTTAGGACACCAGCTAAAAGCCCAGTTAACTTTATTACATGAAACTGTTACCCTGTTCTTAGGTAAGTCGGTTTGCTGCTAGCATTTTGATTAATTCCTTCAGCATAGTTTACCACTCAAACACAATGAGGTGACTGATATGTGGAAGTTCTTATCAGTGAAGTTAAGAATTATAAACCAACCTTGGATTTCAACTAAGAATTTGGGGGTGAGGGGGTGGGGAGGTTTAGCGTATGGCTTTATTTGCATTTTCCTTGTTATTTGTGAGGGACTCCAGGTTCTGAGAAAGCAGTTAGAGAACATCTCAGTGCTACAGATCACCACAAGAAAGATTTATGGAAAGGGAGTGGCTATCTGGATTGTAGATACAACCCTGTGAAATCTGAACTGCCCAGGCTATGGTTAGTGCTAGACAAAAAAACCAAAACACCAAACTAGAACCAACAAAAACTCCTCTCAAGAAACAGATCAGAGTATCAAGGCGGCTGGAATCCATTATCAGTGTGCCAAGAATCCTAATACCCTTCCTCATTCCAGTTTAGCTGAGTCAAACCTAAGGGGAAGCAAACACGTTTCTGGTGCAGCAGTGAGCTTCATGAAGCTGTAGCAATCAGCAGCCACTTGTGGCACTTATAGCAATAGGAGACCTGAAACTACTGCTAGAAATCACTAGCAGAGGTGTGCACCGACATCCTGGTTGAAGTTGAAAGGGACCTCTGGAGGTCATTTTGGCCAAATCTTCTGCTCAAGCAGGGTCACGTACAGCAGGCTGCCCAAGACCATGTCCTGTGAGTTTTTGAGTGGAATCTCCAAGGATGGAGATTTCACAGTCTCTCTAGGCAACGCTGTCAGTCACCCTCAAGGTGAAAAACGGTTTCCTGATGTCCAGAGGGAAGCTCCTGTGTTTCAGTTTGTGCCCATTGCCTCTGGTCCCGTCACTGGCCACCACTGAGAAAAGCCTCGCTCCATCTTCTTTACACCCTCCCTTCAGGTATTTATGTATATTGATCAGATCCCCCCCGAGCCTTCTCCTCCAGGCTGAACAGCCGCAGCTCTCTCAGCATTTCCTCCTGTGTCAGATGTTCCAATCCCTTAAGCATCTTCATGGCCCTTTGTTGGACTCTCTCCAGCATGTCCATGTCTCTCTTGTACTGGGGAGCTCAGAACTGGACACAGTACTGTAGGCGTGGCCTTACCAGTACTAAACAGAGGAGAAGGATCACCTACCTCCTTACACCTTCTGTTAACACTCCTCGACTGGTCCACCAGGACCCTGAGGGCCTTTTCTGCAAAGCTGCTTTCCAGCTGGGTGGCCCCAGGCAGGTACTGTGGATGGGACTGTTCCTCCCTAGGTGCAAGATTTGCATTTCCTTTTGTTGAACTTCATGAGGTTCTTGTCAGCCCATTTCTCCAGCCTGTTGAGGGCCCTCTGGATGGCAGCACAATCCTCTAGTGTATCAGCCACTCATCCTAATTTTGTATCATCAGCAAACCTGCTGAGAGTACACTGCCTCATCATCGAGATCATTAATGATGTTAAAACAGGACTGGACCCAGTGTTGGTCCCTGGACTACACACACATTTACTGGCCTCCAAATAGACTTTGTGCCACTGACCACCACCCTGTGGGCCCAACCGTTCTGCCAGTTTTCAATCCACCCAGCTGGCTGCTCATCTAGCCCATACTTAATCAGCTTCCCTAGGAGGATCTTAAGGGAGACGGTGTCAAAAGCCTTACTGAAGTCAAGGTAGACAATATCCACTGCTCTTCCCTCATCTAGCCAAGCCAGTAATTTCATCACAGAAGGCTGTGGGGTTAGTCAAGCATTACTTCCCCTTGGTGAATCCCTGCTGGCTACTGCTGATTACGTTCTTGTCTTTCATGTACCTGGAAATGGTTTCCAGGGTTAGTTGTTCCATCACCTTCTTAGGGATCAGGGTAAAGCTAACTGGCCTGTAGTTAGTTCTCTGTGTTCCCCTTCCTGTCCTTTTTGAAGACAGGAGACACATTTGCTTTCCTCCAGTCTTCAGGCACCTCTACCAATCACCATGATTCATTCAAAGAGGATCAAGAGCAGCCTCACAAAGATATCACCCAGCTCCTTCAGCACTTGTGCGTTCATCCCATTACTGGCCATGGACTTATATATGTCTCGTTTGTCTAAGTATTCTCTAACTTGATCCTCTTCCACCAAGGGTATGACTTTCTTGCTCCACTTTCCCCTGGTCTCCATGGCCTGGGAATGCTGAAGGCTGGTATTGCTAGTTAAGGCCGAGGTGAAAAAGGCATTCAGTAACTCAGCCTTCTCCACATCCTGTGTCACCAGGTTCCCTGTCTCATTTAGCAGCTCCACTGACCTCAGTATCTCTACAGTCCCACAATGTTTGTGAGGAAAGATGCTTGGTGCTCAGTCTTGGTGTTCAGGTCTACTGAGATACATCCTAAGCAGCGCCCAACTCTGGGTGAAATATTACAGTGTCAGGTCTTTGGAGAGAATGGAATTAACAGTTCTACAAAACTTTGTAGCACTTCCCTGAGCATCATCTCAATGGTAATTTTTTAGTAGCCTGGCTACCGATACATTCAGGAAGAGATTCCTAGGTAGCTGCAAAGCCAAGCAAATAAGCATATAACTCTTTTGTACTGAAAGATCTTGATACATAGGAAGTAAAAAACCTAAACCAACACAACACAAAACCAACAATAAACAACCCAACACCCTATCTCTGCTTTTCTGTCACCAGAGAAATTTTTGCCAGTTTCCTTAAACTGTTCTGTAAATGCCAAAGAAGTTTTTGTGTTCTTATTACGTGTTCTGAAATAATGAAAGCTTTACCTTCATGTTTTTCATATTCTGCTTGGATTTTTGCAAACAGAGCTTCCAGTTTCTTTTGTTGATCCTCTGCATGCTTGGCAGCTTCCCTTTCTTCAGCTCGGCTGTTACGAAACACGTATGACCCAGCTGATGTCTTTTCCATCCACTGAAATAAAAAGATTCAAACAAAAACCAGCCTTTTAAAAAATTTTTAAATCTCATCCAGCTTCCTTCTAATACTCACTGTTAAGCAAAAATGCTTTAAAAAATGAACAGGCAATAGATAAGAGGCAAAAGTCCACAGCATTGGTTGATAAATATTCACTTTAAAGATACACAGACAGAATGAAGCAGCAGTCAAGACTGCATGATTTAACAGCTGAAGAAACCATAGCTTATAGTAATAGGTATCAATGATGTAGTTTAGAAGACAGCTGGATCCCACTGGTAGATACATTAAGATTCCATCAAACTCAATGCTTAAAAATATACCAGATCTGCATTCTACCCAATTTTTCTTTCCACATCAACTGTACCATCTTTTTTAACATGCTAGATTAGATTCTGTGAAAGAACTACGATGTTCTTGCAGATGCTCTTAAAGTTTTTCTGCCTTAAATGGTTCCATAGGACTACAGTCTTGTCCACAACCCTGGCAGAACTAGCTTGCCTGATTTGAAGAGACAGGTGAGCCAAACAAAGAGGTCACTGCTGCTGTAAGTGGTGCCTTCCCTTCCTCTTTGCTGCACAGTCCCATCTTCTCCCTTGCAGACTCTAGCATATATCTGACCTCATCAGACCACATCAGTTTCTTAATGCAATAGACAGCAGTTTATCTTATTGTTGTTGTTGTTTTTTTAGATTATTATTAGTTGCTCACTCCTGGTTTAGTGAATTAAATTACCTAAGCAACAGGATCAGGGGAGCTCCAGGTTTGGCATAGAGAAGCAGCAAGAGAGTATAGTGACAGAAGGATGAGGAAGGATTGAAGGACTGATCCTTAAGAGGCAGTGAATTGTTGAAATAGGCTCTGCCTGCCTCATTAACTGCATGACATGTATTTCCTGCACTATTCACAGTTTGACACCTTTAATTAGGGTTACTGTGATTCCTACATGCCTTGGCTCTTAGAGTAAAAGGGGACAGACAGCCCAAGTCTTTCTATAATTTTGGTATGTTTAAGCAAGAGTCTTAGTGTTTAAAAAAGAAAAAAAAAAATCTACATCAACACATCAATCTCTTGACAGTGAGATACAAAGCACCATTTTCCTTCCCAGCCAGGAAGCCATTTACTGTGATGCAGTTACAGATTACAGTCCCCTTTCTGGGACCTAAATAAATGTTAGTTCTATCAGACAGTTCACGTAGTAAGTGCTGCAATTTCCTCTATTAAAGTAATGATCTAAATATCAAAGTAATGATCCAAACCAAATATTGCTATTATCTTTGCAGAATTCATTCTATATCAACCAACAGTTATACAACACTTTAGAAAGAAAGCAATGAAAAAAAAAAACCCACCCTATATGTATATACCAAGTGTAACACACTGAGAAAAGTTAACAAAATCTCAAAATTGTATTCCAGTTAAACTGTTAACATTAAGAGGATTGATTACTAACAAAAATATGGTTTCTCTTTGTAGTTGGTATTGTTATAAAACCAAGTAGTTACAGTGAAGTCTGACTATATTTAAAATGTCTGGATACCAAGTGGTATTTAAAAGATCTTCATTCTATTTTACACCATAATCACATTGTCTTTTCAGTACTATTTTTAAATAATAGATCTTACACAATACAGCCAACTACATGTAAGAAAAAGTAATCTTACTAATGGTTATAAATATTTAACTTCTTTGCAGGGATATATATGTTAATAATAGAAAAATTTGGTTTCACTTCTACTTTGACTTGTAACTGTCAGTATTTTTTTCTCCTTTAAAACAAAGTGCTGTGCTTTTTAGATTACAGAACTGAAATTCAATTATTTCTGGCTTTTTAAAGCTGAAAGCAAATCCAACCAGAAGATACTGAGCTCAAACTCAAATTCATCTTACAGCAGGATACTCCAGTCCTGAAATATTAAATACATGCAACACTGCAAGAACCACTCCTGTTCATTTTACACATAATGGTACGTTTTCTTAAATTTTTTAGCTCTCTATATTATGTCTGATTTGAGGAATGATATAGCAATAAACTAATATAATTTAGATCTCACAGAGCCTATTAGATTCATAAAATACTTACACCATACCTGAATAGGATAAGTTCTTTGAATAACTACATCAATACACCCCACTGCACCACCCTCACTGTAAAGCGATGACAAAGGCAAAGGAAAAGGTCTGGGATCCCGATGAAATCCTAGTTTTGCATGCCATCGTGCACATCGAGTGCTGTTCGCTGAAATCTGAATAAGTTAAATGTTGAATGATAAACTGTGACTGGTAGGTTAAAAAGATACCTAATTTATTATATCTAGAGGAAAGACTATTTTCACACTGACCTCACTAAGAATATCACATTTTTGCACCTGAACATATTACATTTTAATTTCAAGGTTTCTCTTCACATCAAAGAATGTATTTTAAACAGGAACTAAAAAGTTGATGAGTTAAAGTTCTCTAGGAAATGAGCATCTATGAGATAAGCCATTGCTTTTACCAGAGGAGCAAAATTTTTATGCTGAAACTTCACCCAGCACTTTAATTGCCCTCAAGCAAATCAAGACCCTCCCCCACAAGCCCACCCTCTGATGACCTGCTTCCCACCCCCCCCCACCAATTCTTCCTCCAACTTCCATATTGTCTGTGATGGATAAACGCTTTTTGTAACTTGGTGCTTAACCAAATTAAAGAGCTGTAACTGTCAAAACAACACGCAGCAAAACTTGGCAGAATTGTGTATTATAAACTTCTCTTCAACCCTATTGAACAGTGTCAGCTACCTTGTGTCATGTCTTACAAATCTGGTTATTAAACTTGAATAAAACTTTCTCTGTTTATAAAGCCCTGGCAAACCTTTTTCTGTTTACAAAGCCCTGGCAAACCTTTTTCTGTTTACAAAACGTGGCTCAACTAAATAGTATCTATCACATCTTTCGGTCACATCCAGTCAAGCTGAACTAATATTTTGTTTTACCTTTAACATAAGGGAATCTGGGGCTTCCAGTGGTGTACATCCATTTTGAGAGCCAACAAGTTCTGCTCCGTGCACTATGATCTTCTGACCAACAGTCAGCCTTCTTCTATGTAAGAAAGCTTTGAGAGGTGGATCCAGAAGAGCTCTAATCCCATACCAGCCATCAGTAACTTCAATTATTGCTGCTGCTTTTTTACTTTCCACATTCTTATTGCTACTGCTAGGAGATACAATGGTGTTTAGCGATATGATTTTAGAAATACACAGTACAAGTGTTTTACCTGCCGCATCATCTCTTTCTGTTATTTTTTTGATTGCTGATCGTTTACTTTTATCAACTTCCAAATCATACCTACAAAAAAGAATTCATGATGCTTTGTTATAGCTAACAAAATCCATCACACTGATTAAGCAATAGTTTGCTACAATTACTTTTACGGAAAAACAATCTATGTGATTAAGTACCACTGTAGCAAAGCAAATGTTATCTAAAATTTTGTAAATAACATACACTACATTTTTAATATTGATATGCATAGATTTAACAATATAAACACTCTGATAAACAGTAAATGCAAGGTAGAGGTGCTTATTTTGTAATACTACAAATTAGAAAGCACACAGTATCACAAATTACAACTTGAAATACATTGCTATACACGTACCTATATTTCAATTGCAACAGCACTGTTTCTGGTGTCAAACATCTGTTAGCAAATTCATGTGGAAAAGACACTTCCATGGCTGCCAATTTCCATACAATCCACCTATAGTGATTGTAAACCCAGGCCTCTGTTATTAGCTTGGGATCCACACCAGGAGTGTCACAGAGGGCTCTGCAGATAAATTGTTAATAAATTAACATGAGATCCGCTAAAAGTTTTTACTTGCTTATTTTTCCCATAACTTTGTATTCAGTGTATGTACATATGCAACATTAACAAAGGAGTATTTATTACAGTGAAAACAGAAAAGTTACATTCCATAACCTGATACAATTATTGTCTGAATATTGAAGTTTTGTCCTCACTCTGGCAGCATGCACGTGCATACAATGCATGTGTTCTTGAAATGAAGACTTTAGAGCCTAGCAGTAGCTCCAGGGGCATGCTCTGTCTGCTTCATGCAGTTATGCACACAGCATGGAGGGACAGAGGTGCGCTCTATTCCCTTTCAGCCCTGGAATTTCCCCTGTTTGCTTGATGAGTTCATTACAATCCATCTCCCTCTACTTCACAGTTTCTAGAGTTGTGGTTTGGGTGTGTTTGTTTTTTTTTTTTTAAGCATGCATGCAGACAACACATTTCAAAGAACTTTCAGTTGCTACTGAAGAACTTTCTTCTCTCCATTGAGTGACTGCTCAAATGGATTTTCATTCTGTGCAGAGTCCAAGCTGTACCACCATGACCTGCATAAGATGGGTTGGAAACATGTATTTTTTCTAGCTTTCACAGTCACTAGGAAGGTCATTTCCTTTAAGGAGGAAGAGAAAGAATTAGACCAGAGATTCAAATAGCTAAGCCATTAGGCTACTTAGAACCCAAGATAAGTCCTGTCAAAAAGTCAATTTCAAACTTGTCAGAAAAACTCATGCAGTTGGGTGAACAAAAGAAACAATTTAAAAGCCAAAAAATCATATACAGGAAGAAAAGGAGCAGGTGTGACCATCAAATTAATTATTAGTACATTATTAGTACATTAGAAGAGAGCAAAGCAATCTCAAACTTTAGGAGATTCTCTGTGATCTTTTGTGAAGGACAATGCAATTCAGGAGTTAAAGACAGAATTCAGTTCAAGATTAAGATCCTAAATACAGATGACTAAATGAAGACATTATATATTCTAGTTGATAGAGATTCAGTTAATATACGTAAAGGGATAGAAAGACTGATTCAGCTGACCAACCAGTAGGTATTTATTCTCAACCATATGCTTTAACATATAACAAATCCAGAAAAGATACAGGAACTGAAGGCAACCTCTTGGGGAGCAATCACTAGAAATTGCTGGAGAGGCTATCTGGTATTAAGGTCAGATTGACACTGCCACACAGAGCAGGTTCCGACACCAAAACCACCGTGGTTATTCTAGGATATAGAATAACCCAGAATGTATGTTGGTGGTTTCTCTCTTTTGTTTCTGAAAAATGAATGTGGGGAACACCATATATCTGATGGTCTGACCACAGAATGAGGAGCACATCTGAAAGCGATTATTAAGACAAGCTGCCTCTGGAATAAGAAGTTGGACTGCCTAAAAAGCCCAATATTTGGCACATCTAGGCTAAGTTGTTTTATGCAAATACTGTAATACCTTTCCCATTCACAGGAAAATTGTATTAAATTAATCATGATTACCTCCAACATGCCTAAGCAGCAGATTGCAAACACACTGATCCAGAGTTGGATGCTTTGTTGCCAGAGATCTACTGCTTCTTGCCAAAAGCAACCTCAAACCTCATATTTCCTATTAATTTGTGTAGGGGCTTTGCTTGTCAGCCTAGAAATGGCAATTCGACATGGGAAAAGTGAACAGCCCACTTTCGAAAATGCATGCAACTCCAGAACACTGACATGTAGGCAAGAGGCCCTGCATCGTAACTGCACATGGATGAACGTCCCAGACAGTCTTTTATGCATCTGCCATAAATGCTTTGTAGAAACATTCCATCTAGCTAGGTATATCCCCAAAACATTCAGCAATTGTGTCATTACCGAAATGCAGAAATCAAGGATGGTATTGCTAATAGCAAAATACTTGCCAAATCGGGAGGAAACAGACAAGTAACAAGTTGGGTCAAATTTTGCATACTCTGCGTCTGAGTGACAACATAAATGCATGTGCCTACATGTGATGCCACAGGGTGCAAAATGGAACTGGGGGAGGATGAGCTCTGCCTTACGGTATTTGGAAAAAAGACACATTCAATTTTAAGGACTGCTCTGAGACTGACTTGGTTTACTGTCAAACAGAGTCTTGGTAACTTCCAGAGCAGTGTGCAAAAATTCTTAGAAGCCATTTCTAAACAAGTGAAAGACAAGAGGGTGATTTGAAATAGCCAATGCAGATCTACTAAGAGCAAATCGTGCCTAACCAACCCAATTGATTTCTATGATGAAGTAACTGGTGCTGTGGGCAAGGGGAGGGCAGTAGATGTTGCATACATTAGCAATGACAATTTCTTACAGTCTCGTTAGAACAAAATTGGTAAGATACGTGCTGGATAAGTAGATAGTGTGGAACATTGGCTGAACGGCTGAGCACAAAGAATTATGATGACAGTACAAAGTCCAGCAGGGGGGCAGTAACAAGCGGCACCTCTCAAATATCAAAACAGGGACCAACGTTGTTTAATGTCTTCATTAACAACCCAGATGATAGCATGGAACACACTTGCAGCAAGTTTACACATGACACCAAATTTGAGGAAGTGGTTGAAGTTTCTTGTCCAGCTTTGGATTCACCAAGACAAAGATGCTGATATACTGCAGCAAACCCTGCAGAGGGCCACCAACATGATGCCCCATGCTGCTGGGGGCTAAGCACATGATATACAAGTTAAGAGAGCTGGGTTTGAATTTAAGAGAGAAGGCAGAGACTTGATTGCTGTCTACAACTACCTGACTGGAGGATTCAGAGAAGACAGGGACAGACTCTTCTCAGAAGTACACAACAATAGGATGAGAGCCAACAGATACAAGCTAGAATGTGGAAAATTCTAGCTGGAGATAACGGTGGTTTTTTTTTTTTTTTGTTTTTTTTTTTTTGTTTTTTTTTTTTTTTAAACCATGAGAGTGGTCAACTGGTACAGGCTGTTCAGAAAGGTTGTGGAATCTCTGCCCTTGGAGGGGTTCAAGATTCAGCAAGACAAGTCCCTGAGTAATTAATCTAATTCAAACTGTGTTGAACAGGGGCTTGGACTGGATGACTGCCAGCAGTCCCTTCCAACTTAAATGGTTCTATGATTCTTTGAACTCCAGCACTTGGTTGATCTTCACCGAGTAGTTGTTGGCTATAGACACAGAACATCTCCAGTTCTCCCAAGATGAACAAATATTGTTGACACCAAAAGCATTTCCCAAAATCAGGGCAATAACTTTGGCATCAAAAATGTTTCGCAAAGTCATGTGGGAGAAGCTATAAATGATGCTTGCTCTGCAAAAGCAGAAAGCTTTTTTTTTAAATGAGGAAGTACAGATCACAACGTGGAAGTACACACCTTGTAACTAGTCAATTTTCTCATATTGGATTACCACCAACAACTTCAACAGCTCAAACTTTCAAATAAAAGCAGTCCTTGATCTTGGAACAGACCTATCTCTGTTGCACTTTGGTACTGGGAAGCAAACATTGCAAACCTTTTGAATTCTGATACTACATAGGCTGGCAATGCGTGCTTGACTACAAATACTACTCAAATACAGGTGTCTGCCTTGAGTGTTTGTGTGAATGCCTACCAACAGTGATACTGCCTTGAAAAAAAGAGCATCTCAAATTTATGGAGGAAATCAGAAAATAATGGTGAAGTATTTTCTGAAGTTTTGCTGGAACAACAGTACACTGGTAGTTCCTTGTTCTGTTGCACATGCTTTTGATGAAGTTATAATGTACAAGCTTGCTTACAGTAAAACAAACCATAATTTTTCTTAAAGTGTTTAGGACAGATGCACTCAACACATACACTCTTTTTTTCAGCTCATCTTAAGTGACCTGCAAAAGAAGGGATAGAAGGACCAGGAAGAGTGCAAGAGCAACGGTTGTTTGTGCACTTTTTTTTCCCCCCTCTCTTCTTACATATGCTCAAAAGAAAGCTTGAATGAATCAGCAAGTTTTACTACTGAAGTCTTGGCTTCCTTCAAACCATAGGACAGCTTTAAAAAATTATATTGAAAAAACACATTTTCAGCCCTATCCTGCCAAAGAAGCCCTAAGCACCTCCCCAATCAATGTTCATTCCCATTAATAAGCTCTAGAGCCCAACAGAAATAAATCCTTTTCCACTTGAAAAAAAAATAACCAAAACCTATTAATGGTAACTAAACCGAAATGATAGAGTGCTGAATTAGCAGAAAATAGTTATATTTTTCTAGACTATTTACACTGTTGAAAAATCCCCAGAAATTTTCTAAATTGACTTTGTATGCTTTCTCTAATGGTCAGTGAAGACCACTAACATTAGTCTACACAGTAAATTTACAATCCTGCAATACCTTTATTTACACTAACAGAGATGTACTAAAACTGCAGAGTAAAAAAGTAGTCAGAGGTTTTAAAAGATCACAAGGATTTGTTCTAGGAGATAAAAGAATCACTAACTAATAAATAGCATACTTGCCTCAAGTACATAAGTAATAGTACCTGTAAAACTCCTTTTTTCCAGCTTTTCCCTCATCTGTAGGTATTAGCCATCCTCCATCTGCAAGCTGTATCCCATTTCCAGCTAATAAATACTCCTTACTGAAAAAGTCTTTGATGAGAAACTGGAAAGATTCCGCATTTGTGCTGTTAACTTGTACACAATGTTTTGAAACACCGTATGTATAAAGCTGCAAAAAATTGGATGAAAAAGACAAAATAATGACAATACAGAAAGAATTTGGCTAAGAGTTTTTGTATCTAATGTTATAAATTCAAATAAAATATTTCCTTGAGGTTGAGACAGCTTTTGTCTGACCTTGTCATTTTGTATGTAATCTAAGGAGAATGGAGGAATTCCGAGCAATATTTTAGCAGAATAGCAGCATCACAGTGTGCTTTAAAAGTCTTTAATAAAATTCAATAGGTTTTGTATCTTCACTGTACCAAAAGCAAGAGGCTTTTGATAGACACTTACCTAGGCTTAAATTTTAACTGTTATCTTAAAAAGCTTTTCATACAGGTTAAAAGTCACTATAATTGGTGGATTTTTTCCTTGTTTGATGCTTCTCTTGTTTGATTATAACACTACAGAGACATTTATGACCCTTATCATTCGTAACAGTCTTAAAAACTGTGGATATGCAAAGCTACCTAAAAACTGTAGAAACTGGTGTAACAGCTACTGTAAATACTTATCTCATAACTGAAGAATGTATCTATTCAAAAGCTACCGAGTTTTTGTTTGCTTGTCTTAAGCAACAGATCCTGGGAAAGACACACAATAAAACGACATCAATATACCTCTTCTGTAGAATAAAAACTAGGAGATTTCTCTTCTACTGCAGTTTTCAGAGAGATTCGATTTCTTGCAGATGTTTTAATGACATAAAGACTGCCTGGCTGTGAGCTAATATTTTGCCTATATTTCTTTTTAATTCTCATTTCCTGCAGATCTCTGGCACAGTGGAGATTTGTCGTCATCTTGATCATAGCTGCAGAAAAAACAAAACACCAAACAACCCAAAACATCAAAACCTTTTTACATCATATATCGACTTAAGATATACAGTGATACTATAAAAGCAGACTCAGATAAGCATATTTTCTAAGAAACTGCAACAGTAAATATTCAAAATTTAATGCATTTAAAAAGCAGTGTTTACTGAAGACATTTGAATAATATTTATATGAAACGAATATGAGTATATAAGTCCCTGAACTCAACTCAAAACCACGTATTTTTCTCATCCAACTGAACTCTATCTTCACAGAAAACTCAAAATGAACAGAAATTAATTCACAATGGCTACAAAAGTCTGTAATCCCAAGATTTTGACCTGTAAATACAGGATCTAATTCTGCAAATGTTCATGCACCTGTTCAAGCATACACCATGAGTCCTTCTAAAAAAATCCAGATTATTTGATTGTAATTGTTACAGAAATTATACACACTGGAACAGTCAAGAGAGCTTAGAAGGCATAAGCCCACATGCTGAAGTCAAACAGTTGAGCATTTAAACTCTGCCTCTTTGAAAATGACACAATCAGCCTGTTATATGGTTAACCCTACATTTTAATTAGAAAACAGAATGAAAACAAGCTCTGTAAAAGTGAATGAAATATAGCAAGGCTAGTCTTTAAGGTTCCTAGAATATGTTACTTAATTAGGTATAGAAAATCAAGTATCAAATGAAACATAAACCTTCTTGTTTCTGAAGCACTGTGTGAAAACAAATTTGTCGTATTCTTAATTAACTTTGGAGAAGAATTGCATATGCTTTATAGGAGTGCAATATAAAGTATTAGGAAAATAATTATTTTCTAATTTTCCTGCCAAAAAAAAAAAAGCTTAAACATAAGCTTCTTTTTATTTAAAAAAGAAGTCTGGCAGAATATGCAAACCCATTATATAGGTTCAATTCTGATACTTAGTATTCACAATAGTTAAATGATCAAAATCTGAAAATACCTAAATCTCCATTTTCTAGGTCAGCGTCTGCTGCATGCTGGATGCAAGACTGGTGATCTTGAGGTTCAGCAACATTTTGTTCAGTTGTGATCGGATTTAATTCTGTCTCTTCAGTCATGTTTTTGCTGATTGGTGAGTCACATCTTTTGCTGCTGCCTTGTTCACCTGTAGCAAATGCCAGCTTGGTTTTGAAGGGTGGAATAAAAGTTTTAGCAGTTTTGCCAGATTTGGACAAACTTCTTGTTTCTTCACTCTCTTTTGCTGAGGCCTTGCATGGAGTAGAAACCTCTGAAGTACCATTTGAAGACTGCCTTAGCGCACAGTGCTGAAAAATGGCAGGTTTAGATTTGAATCCTTTGAAGTCTTGATCTGGTAGAGTAAGGGTAGGATTCCTGACTTCTTGTCGTTCTTTAGTAGCCCTACAGAGATGAAAAACATTTAAACATACAGGTTTCAGCTTCCTGACAAAAATCTTTGTCAGGATTTTTGTCAATAAAAAGACAAAATATCAGTCTTTGACATTTAAAAAACTCAATACTTAATTTCTATCTATTGAGAAAAGAGAAACACAAGTGTAAAGTTTGTTTAGCATCTCACTGGTCTACTGCAGCAATGTGTTACATGGTAATTTATGTTTATTTTGAAAAAAATTATTAGTCTTTATAAAGTTGGGTAGCAAATTATTACCATATATTTTTAAAAAGTTGCCAGGGCTTGAGAGGTTTTAAAAAATTGCATTAGAAGAACTCTAAAGTATATTACAAATTTCTCACCCAAAAGGTTGACAAGTTATGGGTTTTAAAGGAACATGGTACATAAATTTTCTTCTGTCTTTGAAAATGCCTGTAGGATAATTAGAAAAAAAGTTTGAAATGGTATGTTATATGGATAGATATTTACAGCACATGTTTTTTCTATATTGATGTTATAAATACATAGAAAAGTTTCCAGCGTGGATTTAAACAGCTTTGTTCTCCCCACCCCCCAACCCCCCAATAAAAATCGTTGTATAAACCATCTTCACACTAGTTGCAGTCAGATCTAAAGGATAAGTGACCACGATATCAAACCCTCAAAAGGTCCTATTTGTGAGCCTGCAAGATGTTGATGGTTGACGGTTGGACTCGATGATCTGAAAGTTCCCTTCCAACCTAGACAATTCTACGATTCTATGTTTTCAGGCTCCTGAAAGGGAAATGTTTATCACAGATTTAATTCCAGGTAGGCTCACTATTCAATTTAGAACTCTTTAGCAACCTTTTTTTTTTTTTTTAAAGTTACAACAGAAAAGGGCACATTTGCACAAACTCCTCCTTCCATCATTGAAGGACGTGGTTATCTTGGAATTATCAACTTAACTAAATCATGTCTGCATGGAATTTAAACTCATTTGTGCTATGCCCTGAGGCTGCAAAGAGAAAGTTTCATATGAGAAGTCATATATACAAGATGCCACATGTTCTAGAAGTCAGAAGCAAGACTGTACCGGAGATTAGAATTGTTTTCAGTTGTTCCACCAAAGAATAACGCTGTTCAGATCCTGCTGCAGGGTAGGGTAATATATACATATGAAGAGTATAAAATTATTCTCTGGCAGCAACTTACAACTTCCATTTAAGACTTTCTTTAAATCATTGGGTTTATGCTTAGAACAGATTTAGAACAGCATTCAGGAACCAATATACTGGTTAAACCAATATATTTGATGAATCCTTCTACTGAAATCTGTGTGAGAGCATGCAGTGCTTAGAAAGAACAAGTTCCTTAAAGAACACAGCTTATCTCATGACCAAAAGCTGTAGCCAAAATAACATTATCTTAATACCCTAACTACTAACTAGCTTCACATAAAGCATCAGCTCAGACTTTAAAACCTTGATTTCACTTTCATAAGCCTCCATATTACTGACTCAAAATATTAAAAGCATCTGTAATGTAGACATCTATCAGTAAGTATATTCTTCACAAATTATTATATGATGATATTATGAGTACCTTCTCATTTTCCTGTAGATACAGTTTTTAATTGAGAAGTTACAGATAAATAAAATATATTCTTCCTACTAAGACTAGAATTCATGAGATTTAGGATTGTGAGAAACTGGATAAATTCCTACCGAGCTGGAAATTAAACCAGAGCTCTTGCAGAAGTAGTACACTGTAATATATTTAGATTCTACACAATAAGGCATGCCATTAATCATGTGATTTCAAGTCAGCAGAGACCTTACCATAGCAGCCTCCCTGAATTTCCATGACTATATTGATAGAAGAAGCAGTTAAGCAATCTTATTACATGTTAGTTTACTGGAAATTGAAGAATTCTAAAAATAACAACTGACATCAGATTACTGCTCAGAACACAAGATGACTAAAATTACCATCAGGGGTGCTTTTCGAAGCTTTCAAAGACCTGGGGGGATTCTTTGTTCTGTTAAATTCAAGCAGTAGCTGTCTTTTAATTGGAGGTTCTCCTAGGATAAAACCACAGATTTTTAAAAGTGATGTTCCTTTTAAGTTCAGCTTCTTACTGATACTGTATAACGTAATTATAATTTCTAAATAAAACATTCAACAAGCCAGAGCAAGCAGAATTAGGAAGTTTTCATGTCACATTTCAAGTCAATGCACATCTGTATTAAATAGCCTTTTTGAACAGAGCTACTTCAACACAATTTGCAAAAGTTTCTTCTGCACAGAATGACTGTATATTGTGTTACTAAGAATGATTTCAAGACTCTATATAATGAAGTCTGTTGCAGAATCTTTCTTAGGTCAGTAGGTCTGTTCTGCCCCAATCAAAATTTGTGAGCCTTAACTTATCAAACATACTCAAGACAGTCTGCCTCAAAGTGCACCACAGTGGACTGCAGCAGCACGGCTCACCTGCATCTTCTTTTGTACTTCCAGTAATCAGAGTCCCTAAGAATTCTAACAAAGTGTGTAACACATCTTTTACAGAAGCTGTAACAAAGGATATGGTTCAACTGTCACAGCTGATTCAGGTTGGACTGATGGAGTCTATCTGCCTTTTCACACCTACCCAAACTTCCCTGCACCAGCCTGCCCAACCTTTGTACCTGAACTTGTGCAGCAAGGCAGCCCCTCTGTTGCCACCTACCCTTCCCTAAATAGTTTTCAGCTCGCTGAGGTCCGTGAACAGGTTTGGGTGACTGTGCAAGCATTAAATACCTACGCTTCAGCCCTGAGATGGTTCAGTTTTAGATGGTAAGAAACTGTGCTTTTAGACCAACAACTATTTTTCATATCAGACTAGGAATCTCAATACAAGTGAAACCTTGTCCTCACCTAGAAGGGACAAAAAGGGGAAAACAGAAATACTACTACTCATTTTTCATTGACAAAACACTAGATTTGTGTAAAGAAAAAAAAAAGAAAATTTGCTCAGAGAGAAAAAAAGCAGTAGCTTTCTTTGATAACTTTATGATAAAGCAGCAAAAGCTGCAGACCTTCACAATTACTGATTACAAATTTAGCTTGCATTGTCCATTTAAGGCTGGAAAGAGTGGATGAACTATTGCCTGCAGCAAGAAGAATTTTTTTAATTGACACTTAGAGAAAGAACTTCAACTTCTATATGACCTAAAAATCAATGTGACATGCAAAAAAACCCCCAAACAACCCACTGTGCAGCAATATGGAGTTGAAAATATATAAGGCAAAGACCTACCGACTGAGTTTTTTTCATCAAAGTGTCTCTTCCCAAAGGTCTTATTTTGACAGTTTTTATCCAGCCTGCCACCGAAGGACTGCGCAGCATTAATTTGTACTCCAGAATGGGAAAGATCATCTTCCATAAAAGCTCTTGCACTTTCTACAGCCTCCACTTCCAAGTAATTTTTTGGAGTTTGGAGACGATTAATATTCATTTCTGTGTGAGAAGTAGCACTGCATGAAGCTGCTTCAGACTCTGTTTTCATCCCCAGATTCGGCTGCCCTGTTCGGAAAGACCTGGTCTCCTCTTGCTGCAAGTTGTTTTTAGATAATGTTAATTGCTTGGTTTTCTTACTATGTGGTACGTACTCAGGGATTTTAACATGGTGAGTGCTTGGGGAAGACTTAATTTCCTCAGGATCGATGCTTTTTAAGTCAAAGTCTTCACTGCAGCTCTTCTCAGTTTTAGATTCAGAGATCACTTTATCAGTTAGGGAATTTACCTGTTGACCACCCTCTGTAATAGAGCTAAGTTGATCTGTAATGCAAAGCCCACTGCTTAAAAAGTCATCAGATTCTTTTAAAATGGCCTTTGCTTTTTGATAGGCATTTTCAGAGACTGTTACCTGCTTTCCACTTGCAGTGCTGAACCCAAAAACTGGATTTAAAATCAATTCAGTGCTGGCATTTTCTTCCGCCTTTGATAACACTCTCTGCATTTTCCTAGGAACTACTTCAGTCTGCATTTCAGCCTTTTCAACATCTTCCTCAACTAAATATGCTTCTTGTACATGTGCTGAATGATTACCTTCTATTTCAGAAAAGAGCTGTCTAGCTTTCCTGAGTGACTCTTCTGATAGTTGTACAGGCTTTCCACTTGCTGTACTAAAAAATCCAAGATTGCTCATAGAAGAATCTGCCTGCTTTATCTGCTTATCTGGAACCGGCAAGTGCCCTAAAAGCTTAATATTCTGTTCAAAGCATCGCCTCTGAGAATTTGGAACAGACTTTACATCTAAAAATGCGTTGGTATCTTGATGACGATTTTCGCTAGCACTTGCATTTACTTTAATAAAATGGGATGCGGCTGAATTAATCTCTTCACCTCTTGCAGCATTTAAAAACTTAGCAGAATTAGGACAGTTGCCACAAATGACGGAAGATGAATTTCCAGCAATTTCTGTTTGATTAGTTCTTGAGTTAGTCTCAATTTCATATTTTACAAATTCACTGTAGTCTTCTTGAAACATTTGTCTGACTCTTGCTAATGCACTTTCCGAAACAGCAACTGCTTTACCTTTTGCTGTACTAAACACAGTTTGTTTCAGATCATCCTTTTGATTTTCAACATTAAGGGATGTTTCTTTTAAGCTGGTTAAAATAGTTTCATCTTCAGGAGGACTGACTAGTGACTGGTTTTGGCAAGCACTAACTATGGTGTCTGTGAAGCAGTCTGTATCAGCACAAGGTTCATTTAAATGTTCTAAGTCAAATTCCTTACTGTCACAGTTGAAATGAGAGGAGGTACTTTTTGAAGTTAAGAGGAGGGATTGATTAGATTTATTGTTACTATCCTCAACAAATAAAGTATTTTTTATATCTCCAGGCGCAGAAAGATTTTCATGGTCATTTGGTACCTTTGTTAAATGCAGAGATGAATCAGAATGCACAGGAAAATCCTGTATGTTTTCTGAATCATCTCTCTTTTTTGCAGAGTATTTGGTCTCTCTCTCTGCAAACAGTTTTCCACCTTCAGAGAAACAAGTTCTACTTAAAGCACCACTCTCCTGTCCAGGAAGGGATTCCAATTCTGAATTTCCAGGTCTGACATCAGCTTTTTTATATGCATATGAAGTTACCAAACTTCTTTCATAACCTTCACCTAGATTAACAAATGCATCTACTTTGACAGTATCAAGAATCACAGCATGTTTAATGGGACTGCTCTCTACTCTCTGCTCAAATTGACCTCCAGGTTCTTCAGGAACAAGCTTTTTATTAAGTTTTTCTGGATCACATTGAGCAATGCTTTCACTACATAAATCACAGTCTCTGACACACTTTTTACTGCATTTCCTTTTCTTTAAGGGGTTCTCAAAATTGTCACTATGTTCCTTTCCTACATCAACATTTTCTGCAAAAAACTGTTCAGCTTTAGCAAAAAATCCATCAGGAATTGCTATTTTCTTGCCACTAGCAGTATGAAAGTCAGTCAGATAACTCCCTTTCACTTCATTTTTTTCAACATCCACCTCTTGCTCGAAATGTATTTGATGATGATGGTAAGAACATATTTTTATTCTGCTTTCATTCTCTGGCAGGTTCTTATAGTGGGTGGGGTCTTCTACTTTCATATTTTTATGATTTGTCTTTTGTTTATCAGGCTTTTCCAAAACATCTACATCTCCTTCTCCACATTCTACATTGAACAAGTGTAGAGAATGATCCAAAGCTGCATCAGAAATGGATATATCACCATGAGCTGGAGTTCGAAATTTTTGCGACAAGCATTCATTTTCCTTTCTGTCTTCTCCTTTCTGATCGGGAGACAGGTTTTCCATTTCAGATGATATGTTTAAGCTATGTTCTTCTGCAGTTGTAATAGCATCTCCTGGATATGTTACATCTAATGAGTCTTCTTGTAAACTATCTTCAATTTGCCGATCTCCTTGGTTCAGAAACTGTTTGGAAGTTTTATGATTCTGGTTATGTTTTTTAATGGATGCTAGGCTGCTGCTGATAGCATTAGTACTACTGAAATTAACATTTTCATTATCATTTATTGATCTTTTTGTTTGATTTTCTGTATCGTCTTTGAATGGTGTACTAATATTTTCCTCATTTTTCTTCTGTGCATGGTGGGAAACAGAACCTGTGTGGGAAATGGCACCTATGGTTTTGAAATCTGAAATACAAACCGTTTTTCCTTTGTTTTCTTTTGTCTGACAACTGACAAAATTACAGTTGGAAGACATATGCCCATTTGAATTGCGACACCTAGTACTAGTTTCAGAAGATTTAAACAAATAGTTATCATCATCCAAGTCCCTGAAGAGCTCTGCAGATCTGGTCAAAGCCTCCTTAGAAATATTTATTTTTTTACCTCCAGCTGAAGTAAAGCCTACAAAATTAGAAAAGCTGTCCTGTTTGGCTACTGGAAAGCTCACATCAGACATTCTACTTTCATTTTTCTCTAAGTTAGCAAAAGTAACCTTTTTGTCATTTTTGTGGAAAACCACTGTGTTTTCTTTTTCATATTTGACCACTTTAGAGTGTTCATTTTTGTCTTCCTGCTTAGTACAATACCCACCATTTTTCACTTGATTTTCAGATTTAAAAGTGCTACAAAAATCAGCATCTTGCCCTGTTTCAGAAATACTTTCCACATTTGTTGTTCCAGGTGTTTCTACAGTTCCAAACTGTTGAACAACATGACTTTGTATCGTGTTATTTTGCTTTCTGAACTGTGTAAATTCAAATTGACTACCTGTTTCTTCCAGGATACTAGAAAGTTCAGCAATTTCAGCTTCTTGGCTTGCTGTCAAAGTTTGGTTTGTTTCTTGCAAGGATTGTTGACTTCCAGGAAAGCTTTTACACAAGCCAACTTTATGTGGAATAAACTGTGTCTGCCTGGGCTCAAGAGAACTCATCTGTGAATCTAAAGGATCAGATAAATCACTGCCCAACCTGCTTTCTGAATCTGAGAAGAACATATTTTCCTTTTTAACTTGATTTGAAAAGTTTCTGACTCTTTCCACAGAAGAAGCTTCAGAGTATTCATTTTCAATATCTTTGAACAGCATTCTGCCTTTTGCTACGCTGGCTTCAGAGAATTTAATCTGCTTATTGGAAGCAGTCTGAAAGCCACCGAAGCCCAGATTCAAACGGCATGCATTAAAATTTCCTGATGATTTCCTTTTATACTTTAGGTTCTCCTTTGACTTTGTGCTGGAGTACGTAGGTGCTACGTGTTTATCTTCTTCAGAAATTGCTTCATTTAAAGAATTATCATCTATACAATCTAACAGTTCTTTAGCAATCTTTACAGCTACATTATCGCAAGCAGCTGCTTGAGTGCTTTCATTGTTTTCTACTGAC
The DNA here is from genome assembly GCA_947846985.1 of Fratercula arctica. Taxonomy (NCBI): domain Eukaryota; kingdom Metazoa; phylum Chordata; class Aves; order Charadriiformes; family Alcidae; genus Fratercula; species Fratercula arctica. The sequence continues at coordinate 24,793,427 of CANTUZ010000001.1, read as the reverse complement.
TTTGGCTCTTGATTGTCGGCTACACCTTCTGAAAAGGCAGCTGCATCTGGTTTGTCCCCTTGTTTTAATCCAGTACTATCATTTTCTGAACAGTTTATTCCCAAAGGTTCAAGTACTTCTTTACAGTCAACTACTGACCACTGTTCCGTAGCATGCCTTTTATCAGTTGATATTTTATTGCAACAATCACTGCTGACTGCATTTATGCCAAAGTTGATATGACTCAAAGTATTATTGAAACTGCTGTTCATCATAGATGTAGTGCCATGGTGGATATCATTGCCCCTCGGAGAAGACCAGACAAGTTGTTCTTTAAGGCTCCGAGGTACAGTAGCTCCATTGTTCACATTAGCACTCATACACTTGTCTTCCTTGCTTTTAGGGAGCAATCTGGAACGCTTTCTTGCCATTAGGCATGCTGAAGTTAGAACTTTACGTTTTATATTTGAAATTATTTCACTGTTTAAGGAATCTGTTGTGTCTTCTTTCTGTATATTAGGTATTTCTAACCATTTTAATGGTGTAGTGGCTTGATCCTCTCCTGCATTTTCCACCAAGACTCTCAAGTCTTGTTGGTTCAGCCTATTGTTGAAGGAATTATCAGATGAGTTATCCATTATATCCATTTGTAAAGTACAAGTGTTGAAATTATTTTCCTTGATATTCGATTGCAAATGCTTTCTCTCAGCAAGAAGTAAGCAGTCTACAAGAGAAGACGTTGCAGAATAAAATATGTTAATACAGTAGTTCTCATTTATTCAAACAAATGCAAATTCATATTTTCATAAACTTTGGCCCATAAGATCATTTATACACATGCTTAACACTGGTACCATAAATAACACTTTTGTTTTCAAGTGTGGAGATCTGTTAAATCCAATCATGTTCTAATAGCCAGAAACAAGTGAGTAGCGTGCAGTTAATACTTTGAAGAGAAGTACTTCAATTCCTAATACTAAGTAATTCTTCCAGCAAGAACAGCTTTTAAAAATACGAGTGCGTGCTTGCTTTCACTATATGGTTTGGTTTTTGAAATATTTTGTACTTCTGGAAGAAACAGATGTACAGTGTTAAACCCCCTAATTTTAGAAAAGTAACAACATAACTTTACCATTCTTTATGATCTCTTAGAAGTTATTAACTCAGATGGGATGAGTTGTCAAGGGATGGCCCTTGACACTATGGATGTCTAATTAAGCTTGTCAATTAGAATAATGGTTCAAGGTGGAAGTTTCTATTCCAGAAACTAATCTGAGACTAAACCAGTAAGTTAGCACCAGACTATCTGAAAACAGTGCTATTCTGTCACTATTATTATAACAGACCAATTCTGTATCTTGATTTCCAGACTACTCAGTTGCAGAGCTAATTTATCACAAACACATCATTTTACAGGATTTTATCTGAAACATTTATGTAAAATGTTCTTAATAAATAAATACAGACTTCTCCAAAAATGATAAAAAGCTTAATAATATACCTTGCTCATCAACACTGTCCACGTGACAACCTTTAAATTCACACCAATCAGATTCCGAACGTGGTAATACAGGATGAATAGGCGATTCAGAGGTTACTTCTTTCTGTATTTTTTCTTCTTGATACAGTACAGTATTGTTTATTGTATAAATAAATCTCTTGGATCTCTTTCTCAAGCTGGATAACATATTTAGGCTTTTAAAGCCAGACTTTGTATGACTATTTTTACTATTTGTTAAATGTAGGTCATTGCAATTATCTGGAGATGTAGCATTACATACAAGTGGGTGAGACAGAACATCAGTTACGACAGATTTAGAAGTTGTTTTTAAATGCTTGGAAAAGCTGCCATTGTAGACTACAGAATACTCCATGACATTTGTACTTTCGATTAAAAAAGAATTACAGTTTAAGAAGTTCATTTTGGAAACCTTCTCAGCTGCACATCCTTTTACTAACTTTGGATCTTGAACACTGAGAGACACAGATTGTACTGGAGTTATTTCCGATGCTGGGTTGTTTTCAGAATTTTTCACTTCATGGCACTTTTCTGAGAAATTGACACTCAACAGCTTTTGTGCTTTTATCAAGCCTGAAGTATTCAGTAAAGGTGTTTCCACAGCATCATCCTGGGTCATTAGTGCTGGGTTCTCTTCTAAATTTTTCTCTCTACGTAAGTCAGAGGGCAGAGAGCTACACGAAGACATTTCCAACTGAGTTACATCAAGATCAGATAAGTTCAGTTGAGACCACTGGCTTGAAGATTGCATGTCTTCTTTCACAGGTTTCTCATTCTCAGATGATTTGTGTGTTCCATAATCTTGCACATCTCCTGCGATCCTAAGTGAGTCCAATTCCTTTTCATGTCCTATTAAACAACCATGTATATCATCCCCTGTATTTTCATCTGCGTTTTGGAGTAAAGAATCCTTCATTTCAATAGAGTGACTTTTTGCACTCCAGCTAGTTGTTTTCACTTTCTGTGAAATGCCAGTCTTTATTCTAATAGACTGCTCAGAAGCAACACCCCCCTTTTCTTGTGCTTTATCTGTGTTTATTTCACATTTCTCTATTGCATCCAGAGCATGTGGTGTCAGCAGAGTTCCACTGGACTTGGCAGGCATGCTGAAAGTATCCTCAAAGCTATTCATCTCACCAAATAAGCCATCTAACATCTCCGACTCTAAACAGTTTAGAGAAGATGGGGAGAAGAAAAGAAGTAAAAAAATTAAGTTTTAGGAAATAACTTAGGAACAGCATTGTGTTTTTATAGGTAAATACGGCTTTCAATTTTGTGGCAATTACCTTCACTCAGGAGTGAGTTTGGAAAGATAAATCTACATGCCTTTAATGTAGATTACTCTCCAACACCAGCTGTTGGAGGAAACAGGAGGCAAAGGACATACATGCAGATGCTCTGGCCTCCTGAGGACTCTGGTGGTTGAGCAGGTTTCCAAGACAAAACCTAGCTGTCTCAAAAGAATTTCTTTTTTCTTATGGACAACAGAATGAGTAGTAAGTTTTAGAAGAGAAATGTCTAGATTTTTTTTACAGATGGTAGGCAAACATGCGAAGAAGTTGCCTATTTTTGTCTATAACTGTCAGCTAAGTAAGCTGTTATTTAAGGATTAATTTATTAAACTATCTTTAGCTTTAGTATAGAATAGTACAGTATCTAGACAGAACAAGAAAAGATTCTCAGTTTTTTAATTGATTAGGAAGTTTTTAAGAAGTCCCACATGATTGGCACAAATATTAGAAAAATTATGAGAATTTTTGGTGTATGGAAATACGCAGTGGGGAAAAAATAACCTAAACTATTTTGTAGACAGCCTTAACAGCTTATACACTTCAAATAAAAATATTACCTTCCCAAATATATGAAACTAGACTCACCTACCAAAATATTTCACATTCAAAGAGATAGGTAGATTTTATTTTGAAAGTACTTTTTAAGGCTTTTCTATGAAAAAGAAATTGTAACAAAGTACCTAGAAAACATCCTTGTACTCTTTTATCCTTTGGCACATAGCTAACTTTTTCCATAAGCCTTTTTTAGGTACAATTTCTATAATTTAGAACTATTTTTCCCATTAGAGCTTTTAAATAACCAAGAGTCCAGAAGATTTTCCATTTGGAAGTCCATAGAAGATTTCCCAATACTTGGTCACACACATCCAACTGTTTGTAATATATCCATTAAAGGTTCATGCCCACACTGTAGGCATAAAACCACCTCTCTCATCACATCTTTTGAACAGTTACTCATTCTCTTTACTTTTTATTTTTTGCCTGAGTGGCAGAAGGTGCCACTAAACAAGATTTCAAAAAGAACCTTCCACTACAGATTAAGTGTACAGGTCCTTTTCCCTTATTGAAGGGCATTCCTCTAGAGAAACTTGTGTCCACATCCTTTCAGCCTGTAATAATTTGTCAACAGAGCTTTCTAAAAAGACACAGTTGTATTTCTTTTTACTTAAACAGGAGCCATTACATTTAATCAAAAAATAAACCTGGGAGTATCTGAAAGATTTTAAAGATATTGGTTGCACACCAAATATAATTTGATGCCAGGAAAAAAAATAATCAGGGAAGTTCATTTTGACCTCTAAACTCGCTGGAGGCTCAGGGAAATGAAAACCCCAAAAGCAAAGGCTGGACAACAGAATTCTCCTGTTTTCCCAGTAAATGCCCTAACCAGATAAAAACTACTTTGTTTTCTCACAGCCTCTCCTTATGAGTAAATAATACAATACTTGGGCAAAAAGAGGCTTAACATTAGATGTTTCTGCTCTGTAGTGATATATGACTGATTGTTAGAACATATTGCCACGTTTCAAGCTAGAATCCTTATAAGCAGAGGGTATTGAATACATTTCTCCTATTTCGTGAATAGTTCCAGACACTGAGGTTAAAGATGAACCATTTACTCTGATTAGGGCTATAAAGGGACTGAATGACGTGTAATTTGGGGTTTTTTTTTGAAATAAAGAGTTTAATTAATTAAGTTTTGGGCAACAGGCCAGGGTAAAATACCTAAAATATTACAGAATTACATGTTTCCCATTAGTTTTTCAATTTAAATAGCTTCCCAGTCGATATGCTGCTTACTATATATTTGAAGAATCTTAACTCTGAATCCAGGTTATATACCTACAGCAAAGCTGTGAATTCTGCTACAAGGGCCAAATGCCTAAAGTTTAGTGTTACAATGACTTACTTAAACTAGGGATGTGAACCTTAGGAACTAAGGATTGAGTTATAAATGAACATGCTTAATGACTATATGCAAATTCAGCTTTTCTGAAATTCCAAAGTGTTAATACATGACAGTGCACGTCTTGCAGTCCATGGTTACACTAAATGTAAAATAGTTTAAAAAGTTTTCCTCTTCCCCCAAATTATTACAATTAAAAATCAAAAAAATTCAGCAAAAAAACATAATCTTTGAAATATCTGGTAGTTCTTGTGCTTTGTACTGAGTGTATATATTCAGTCTCACTGTTATTAAGGACAAAACTTGTACAATATAAGTAATTTCTTCATATCCTTAAAATCATGTAGGTATTCAAATCAACATTATGATCTCTCTTATTTTCTTTGACTGAACCAAAATGTATATCTAATAAAACTGATTGCCTTTCATGGTCATACAACACCATTCCAGAGAAAACCAACATTTGAAAGCCACAAACATGAAGGTTTGAGCTGAACTATCCTTCTTTTCACATTGTATCTTCAAATGCCAAGTTAACTATTACCAAAAAGGGAAGATTGGGGTGGGGGGGGGGAGGGGGAGAGACATTTGCAAAGGTTATTTTGTGCTTTAAAAGAAATGGGTTTCTTACTCTTATTTTTACTCAGACATTGTTTTAACTAGCCTTCTCTATTGTGGCATGGGATGTAATAAGCCATTTTGGAACATGGACAATAATGTCTCCTTAATTTCTAGAAATATTTTACTGACGACAAATTACTTGAATATGTTTGCTACCAACTACATTTTTCTCAGCATGTTTGAACCTACAATATAAAAATAGCAGTATATATCACTCTGCAATCAACAATGCTTCCTGACTCCAGCATTCTCAGCCCTCCTTGGCAAATTCTAAACTGATTCTTTCACAATTCTTACATGTACCAAACAATATTTTAGGGCAGACCATTCAATTTAGACGAGAGGGAGACACACAATCCTAAGGATGTATTGTCCTGTCTAGCCTGTGTCAATCTCTACAGTACCCTTTTACACCCATGCATACTGAACAAATTTCTGTTAATATTCTTCTCTTCTGCCATCATTTCTCAACAAAACCCAAAAAACTCGCACTGATATTTTCACTTGCTCACTAACATGATCTAACAACACAGAATTAAATTTTTTTTTTTCCCTTGGCTGAGTATTTTCCCCATACGTTTAAAAAAAAAAATTAACATTTCTTTTTCCTGAAGGAATTGTCACATTTTGAAATACTAATAAGTGAAGTAAATGAAGAAAGGATTAAAAAACAAGCTCACCACAGAATGATGAGTATACATAAATCTTTTCAATAGCAGAAGTAGTAGTCTTGCTCCCCCTTGAGCCTATACCATTTTCTCTCTCAGCTCTCCCATGCAATCTCACACCTTCACTAATGCCAATACTAATCTGGTTGTCATCCAGTGGCATGGTAACCTGATTTAATTCACTGACTCAACAGAAACTGATTTTCCTTTTTTATGCCCAGTTGAATCAATTCCGGAAGTGGGAGTATACAGTTGGCAGAGGAAATAAGCCATAGGATCAGCTCAAGACATACAATGTAACTTTACCCTCAGTCTTGCTTCAGAGTATACTCAGTAGTAAAGTATCAATGCATACCAAAATCTTTGATGTCATCTTCAGCTTTTAGCTTTACTGCCTCTGGTATGGACAGCGTACTTGTATCACTTGTCCCAGGATGTTCATCGTGGTTGGAATAAAAGTTGTGCAAAAGCTGTAAACCAAAGACATAAGCTGTTATATACATTACATATCGATAAGAGTCACTTTAACAGCAAAGTAAGCAACTCTAAACATTTATTGCAATATCTGAATAATTCTGCATCTCTTAAAATGAAAGGTAACGTTTTCACACGTACACTTGAAAATAAATAAGCAGATAATCCCCATTTTCAATGCAAACTAGGTTCCATTCTAGAAGCAATTTAAGGGCAGCAAATGGGTTCATCAGTTTATTGTAAGGAAACCTCTCAAAAAGGAACCAAGGAGATATGAGGAACGAGAAAGATGTTTTGCTTATTTTAACTTGTAACAGTTAGTTAACTGTGAAGTTTCAGGTAGTTAGGAATCAAAGGTAAATTTGCAACTAATCTTATTAGCACCGTTCTCAGTTTTCAGTCTGAATAATCATTCAGCTTCCATATACACAGAGTAAAATTACAGTTTTGCAGGAACTCTCCGTCTCCTAATGTCAAAGGACTGAAATGAATACTCAATTTCAACTCTTGGTACAGTGATTGAGCACCAGAAGTTATTGGACAGTATAAGTCAAACTAACTCTCAAAACTTTGACAGAAGAGGAAGAAAAATAAACCAACCAACCCTCAGATGAGTAGTATATTGCAATTCCTAAGTTTGATTTCTCTTCGAATGACTCCCACTGCTGCTGAGTCCGAGTGATTTTGGTTTTTTTTAAAAAACATGGCAAAAATATTCAAAGGGGGTTATTTGTGAAAATACAGTCTACAGCCAGGTTTTGCAAGTTTAGTTTTGTGAACAGTAACTTTTAAAAATCACCAGATAAGAGAGCCTAGAACGAAAATGATTTTTTATTCTTGACTCAAGGAATGAAAACATGTAACTAAATAGCTTAACTGAAATTGAAGAACGGCATAGCTCTTAAAACTACTTACTATCTCAGCTCTTTCATCCTGTTGCTTTGCTCCAGAAACAGAATCATTCTCCCTAGCTTTAGAAGAAAGACAGACAAGTCAATTCATTTGCTTCTAAGCAATTTGCTGAGTGTGTTCAAAAATGGTTGTTTTGGGAAGGTTTTCTTTGGATTATTTTAAATGCAACTGAAATCTGTAAAGAAAAAAACTACTGAAAACTAACCAAAAGTTCTAACTAAAAAGTCCTACAGGTGAGGCTGAGGGACAGTGTACAAAAGCAGCTCCATAACAGCACAAAACACAGTAAATCGTAGGTTGCAGTTGCTGCTATGTAGGTAGACCAGTTACCACCCTGAGCCCACCATCACTGCCAATCCCCTTTCCAGCAGTTATTCATAGCACTACTCTCTAATTTTTTCTGTAAAATGATCTGGATGAGATCTTCAAGCCTCTGTCAGGAATTTGTTTTTTTCCCCCGATTTCCTCCCACAACAGTAATAATATCTTTTCACCTACATTATAAAATGTCATGGTTTGGGACAGGCTGGCCACTGAAATGAAGAGAGAAAGTGAACCCTATTTTTAAGATGCCTAAAGAGCAGCATATTCAATTAACACATTTCATAGACATAGCATCTAGGTTCCATGTAGCAGCCAAATGACTCACTGTTTCCTTTTACAGGTGCAAGATGGCAGAGAGTGGGCATCACTACTATAAAATACTAGGCTCATCCAGGAAGTGGGAGAATGAGAAGGAGAGTTCAAACCACAACCCATCTCCCAGAAGAAGCTATGGGTACTTTTCCCAGCCTTTCTTTTCAGGTCACATCATTCTGAACAAATTAACATCCAAAACAGCGTGACTCAGTAGCCTTGTGAATAGTACCACCCCTTCCCTGCCAACAGGAGAATCGTAGAATATGTCAAGTCAGAATGGACCCATAAGGATCATTGAGTCCAGCTCCCCGGTCCTCACAGAACTACCTAAAACTAAACTATATGACTATGAGCATTGTCCAGACGCTCCTTGAACTCTGACAGGCTTGGTGCCATGACCAATTCTTGCATGAGGAGATTCCCAGTTCTTGTACTCAATACGCTTTATATGCTTGCATGCTCTATATGCTTTATACAGTGATAGTTTATGCTTTATACAGTGATAATTTAAGCACATTAAAAAAGAGCAATGTCAGGAGATAAGCAGACATCCAAGCTCTCCCATTTTCTCAAGACTTTTCATTAACAAATCATAAAGTCAAATTTCATTTTGCTTATCATATGCTAAAGAAATCCCACTTAGAGCAACACCTGAGGTCGAGGATCGATGTTTATCATCACTGTTAGTGCCACTTAAACAGTCATTACCCACTTGTTCTCATCCTGAGTTATACTGGCACAGCTGTTCGTGCAGCTGTGCAGTAAATGAGGTCCAGGAACTGCCCTGACCAAATAACCCTGGAAATATGGTCTTTAATTGGATCGGTATCCCAGTCTGTCTCACTGCATCAATGTGATGGTAGGCACACCAAGAGTGGTTGAAAATGCTGACGCACTGCTGCTGGGAAGTTTAGGCAACAGGCTACCTCCTTAGACTGCATAAACATACTCACATGACTTAACTCAATAGTATCTAGTTTTGTGATAGTGCAAATATAAGGAATCATTATCTAATCCTCTTTCTTTGCTTTGCTATGTTATTTCTAAATTTACATTCCCATATCCCTCACATAAAGGAAGAAAACTTTTGAAAAGCAATGATGTATTTAATTTAATTTCTTACTTTTAGGGCTGCATTATTTAAAGTCAACCACTAAGCATCACTGTGAGAGTTTTGTTCTTTTTAATTAAAAAAAAAAAAATAAAAATCAGTTCACACTAAGTGAACTTCCAGTGTCAAACCCAGAAGTTTTTAAACCTTAGCAACCGTTCATTTTTATAAATACCTATTATCACTGTTGCACCAAGTGTAGGAGGTGTGGCTAAAGAACTTGACCAGGACATATCTGGATCCACTTCTGCTCCCAGACTTTCAGAAATACGTTTTGGAGTTCTGATCTAGAAATATATTTAACAATTATTATTTCTATGAAGAATTCTAAATGAACTACTCGGGAAAAACAGAACAAAACACAGGAATAAAATATTTACCTCCAAAAGTTTTGGTGTGCAAAACAAGCTTCCATATGGTCCTAGAAAACATCATGTAATAAGGACATTAAACAACACCTAAGACAAGGATTTGTATCTACAGATATCAGGTATTTTGTAAAACCAAAAAAGTGAAAATACAAACCAGGAATATTATTTCTCTGAGGTGTTCTGTAAGTATTCCTTAAAATAGTTGGACTGCAAGACAAAACCAAGTTAAAAAAAAATTAATTTCACTTATCAATTTCTGAAAACAAGTAGATGTTTCAGATATCACATGTATTACCACCTCCATTATTTTCTTTCTTTGAAACCACGGCTATTTCCCTGACTAAATAAAACACAGATTTCTCCTAACCATCATTCAGCATTTTAAACCTTACCATAAGTTTATTTCAAACTGTAAAATGCTTCTTTTGTGAAATGCTAGTTTTCAACAATTATTTGTCTGACAAATAGTATCCTAGACTTCAATATAACCATGCATTTCTTAACATGCTGCATGAAACTACGGAAACCGGCTTAATTAGTTGGTTTTAATTAAATAATCAGTTTAACTGTTCTTGTTATCAACATAAGTACTTTTAGCAGATTGATCTGAAATATATACATTTAAATGTAGAAATCAAGGCTATTACTAAAAAAGCTCAGTAAAGTAAACAGCTTTACTAATTACTATTTAAGAATCACGTGATACATACTACTCTTTCTTGCATTGGATGTTGAGGATTTGGGAATCTGAAATAATGTCAACAAATGCCATATACTAGCTGTGAAGGAGTAAAAAAATAGAAAGGAAGAACACCTAAAAGCAAGGAAGTCTTCAAAATTAGCTAGTGTTTTATTTTCAATTTACTTAGCATCACAAGCATAGAAGACATACAAGATTACTGACTGCTCCAAAGAACTCTATCAAATACGGTAGTTTTAGTATTTCTTTTTGCTTAAAAACCAGTTTATTTTCCATTTGTGTTGACATATTTCGCATACCTAGCAGCAAGGCAGTCGCGGCAGGTACCAGGAGGAGAAGCAAGCATTTCATTTTCTCGATCTATTTTTCTTCTTGTGATACTTGGGCTTATCAAATTCTCTCTGCCTACAACACAGAAGATAATAATCAACACAACCTTGCAGAGCTACAAGTAACAGTTTTGATTCTGAAGTTTAAAGATAAGCTTTAAAAAAAAAAAAAAGCAATTTTTAGTTAAAAAAAAACTAACAAAACTCTACCTTTTCCCCTAGTTATTTTGAACATGTTCAAGTTCTATATTCAAACAATGCTGAACACATTTCAAATGCACAGCCAAAACTGCTCGTTATACCACTTTATTTGTCTGATATATATGTTTTTCAGTATATTTCCTTGATATTATTCAAGTCACATATTTCATTTCAGTTTTAGTATACTAAATTATGCCTCTCTTGTCACTGCAGTAGTTATTCTTAAGAGAAACTTAATACATGCAAACATGCATTTGTACCAGCTTTCCCTCAAATTTACTTATGACATACACTTCTTAATTTGAACAAGCAGCATAAAGCAAAAATTATTTCTGGAACTGTTAGTGGAGGCACTGTCACTGGTAGCAGTAGCTATTTATATGCTATGCATCTCCAGGCCAAAGAGAAAGAGTGTGCCCACCAAAGCAGCAGAATCCTCTGAACAGTGAGCCCCTCACACAAACAAGCAACTACTAAAAAGAATTCCTACTCAGAAATTTCCAAACAACTTCCATATCAGAAATTACACCCAAGTTTCTGCATTTCTCTCTGCTTCTGAGCTTCTGAGCCCATGCGCACAGCACGGCTGCATCTCAGTACCACACCAAGATGAAATCCATTAGCTTCCATCCATGCTCTTGTTTTCACAAGAGGAAAACCTAGGTACACAAGCCAGTTGTCTCTAACCAAGAAAATCAGAAGATCTCAGGCTAGTCATCTTCATAATAGTCATCCTCCCTGCCTTAGGGAGTGTATACAAACGTCCACATGCACAAACACAGAGCAAAAGTAACCATTTTGAAACAGAAAAATCATAAGGTTCCTTTGCTTGCAATTTATTAAATGCTACCAAGAATTCACTTGGGACTTAACACTGTAAAAGTCCAAATAGCTACATTTAGAAGAAACATGTTCTCGGCTGAGAATAAGTTCAGCAGTAAACTTAAGAAAAACAAACAGGGTAACAATATTCTATGGAAGCAATGTTATAAAGTATATTTGAACAGCAGCACAGTTCTACACCTTTAAAAATTTTGCTTTAGGATCCAGTAATGATTCTGGTAATAAAGGGAGTCTTGTCTGTAACCTGTTTAGAAAAGCTTATCTCATGGTTAGGAGGGCACAGACACATTTGCACAGTAAATGTGCAAATCAGATATTGCAGGAACGGAGTTAGATATTCTTCCATACAAAAGGTTCTTATATAAAATCTTGCATACGTTCGCCATAGAAAAGATTCTTCTCTCTGTCCATGGAGGATAGGCACTATGGCTTGCAGGTACATCAAAAAGGAGCAGTGACATGTACTTTCATGATGTACTTGGGATTTGGAAATAACGTAATGAGAAGTACCTCATGAAAGTTGTAGAATTCCTTGTTTCCAAATGGAAAAGTGTAACTTCTTTCCATAACTTACAGTTTTACTAACTCAAAGAGCTTAGTGCTTCTAAAACATTCTAAGAAAGGTTAAAGAGTGTCTACAGATCGCCTCATACTTCAGCATGATAAACATCATTCTCTCTCTTGAAAAGATTTTCAGAGATTTTGCATAGAACAAAGATGAGACTGCAAAAGAAATTCACTCTGATTCTGAGTCAACAGGTTACACTAACAAGCTCGTATCTCCTTATATTAACAGTATTTAGATTATTAGGATCACGACAATATCTTTTCTACAGGGAACTTTGTATATACATTACCAGGTTATTGCAAGGCTGAATTCATTATTAAGATTAATTCCACTTTTTTACAGATGGTCTTCAGAAGCCTACTAAGATGAGTTTTTTCAGTCATACGATTTCTGCAGCAGTATCATCTATTACATTAAAAATCATCAGTTACAACAACAAAAGGTAAAAAAAAAAGTCTCTTGCTTCTGGAAATTTAAAAAAAATAAATGAAAATTACTCACTTTCTTCTATTTTTTTCTGATCCAGTTCTTTTCCAGGGGAAGAATAAGGTGGCAGTATCATATTTTGTTCTTTAAAAATTAGTGGAGTTGAAGCCAACTGACTGTACGTAGAGAGTTTTGCCCTTGGAGTTTTAAAAGATGTTTGATCAAGCCAGCCAAAGGGACCATCAAGTTCTCCTAACAATTTAGGCTCATATGGGGGTGCTTCTGTGCTGAGTTCTTCAAACCAGTTGAGACTGATAGGCCCTAAGTCTATGAAGGAAAACATACAGAAAATTACATGAAAAAGAAAAAAGAAAAAAAAAGGAAAAAAGAATTCTCCATGCAGGATGTGAAAATACATTAGGTATTTAAACGCTAGCAGCAAATTGCATTGCTCCTTCCATTGTTATACTTCTCTTTATTTTGTATCTAAGATAGCTTTGAACTCTGATACCCATTAAAGAATTACAGAATGCCTGCCCAAATTCTCAGAACAGTAACAGAACTAATAAATATCCAGTTTCTTTAAAATGAAAAGTACACTTTTGGCTTTTAGTTTATCTCTTATTTTATTCAGACTGGCAAGTTAAACAGGATCCTTTTAACATTACTAAGTCATACTACTACAGGTGCACTTGGCAAAAGACTAAACCTGTTCTGCACGTGGGTACAGAAGGAGGCCACAGCTAAAAAACAAGTGCAAAAAAAGTAACTGAGCACACATTTGTGAAAAAAAGCTACAAATAAAAATTTAAAGAAATATACATAAAAAAATAGATATTACCAAATACAGATTTGGTGCAAGAAGAGCAGCTAACAAGTTGCATAATGCTTTTCTATGTAACATACATGTGTATAAAATATCAATGTCCAGAAAGAAACCTTAATAAAAATTATTTGCCCTAGAGAAACTGTACCTGATTCACTGCAACGTGCCTTAAATATTTCAAAGAAAGTTGGTCTTTCCACAGGTTTGTAAGCCATTTTCTTATCCATAACATTACAGGAACAGGTGTTAAAAAACCTGAGAAACAAGAAAACACTTTCATACAGTACTATTCTAATGTCATGGGACTAGAAGTCTTAACCCTGTTTTCCTGCATTTCTTGGTAGGTGATTTGTAACCCAGCTGCTTTAGGACTGTGATGCGTGTGTTCAAACACCGCAATGATGAACGTGGTATGAAAACATGAGCCAAGCACATCATAGGGAATTATAACACAGATAATAAAGATACTCAGCAAATACAGGAGAAAACCAAGACGGAATGCGCAAATGCTTTTGAGGTATTTTAAGCACAAATAAAAAAATCCACACTCACTCCTATATGTTAGGATATATATACTACTACCACCGTTACAACTCATGTGTAAAGAATTTGATGTAAAGCTGCTTTCAAGCGGAGCAGACATTGCCAGTTTCCCCATTGTATTAAAAATCAGGTATAAATAAGATTGCTATAGAAATTTTCCAGTTTATTTTAACACATTTATTGCTTCCATTGTAAAATCAGTTTTCCACGCCGCAGCTGTTTCACACACGCTGCTTTACCAGAACGACGGGGCAGACAGGCATTTAAAGACAGGGTACAGGCTACCCCAAGACAGAACATCAAAGAAATGCAAAATTGCCTCAGAAGTACGTTTTAGAAGGCGAAGCGACCGATCCACGCCACCTCCCGCTCGGGGAAGCCCCTGCCGGGGAGCCATCCACGCACGGGGCGCTGCCTGCGGGGCCGCCACCGGGTGTGTCCCCCCCCCCCCGGGGCCGACGGGTCTCAGAGGACGGGCCCCAAACCCCCCCACATCCCCACAGGGCCGAGCGGCCTCAGAGGATGGGCCCCAACCACCCCCCCCAAGCAGGCCGGTAACCGCAAACCCCCGCGCAGGTTGTGAGGAGAAGGAGGGGGCCCCCCCGGCGTTCAACCCCCAGAGGCAGCCGGGACGCCCCCCACGCAAAGTGTGGGAGAGGTCGCAGGGCAGGGCTGAGCCACACGCGGGGCTTTTACCTCCCTCCGGCCCCGTGGGCGGCGCGGCGGCCGCGGCATCGCCTCACGCGTAGGTGCGGGGAGAGGCGAAGCAGCCCCTTCCCTCCGCGTTCAAAGCTTGGCGCCAACAGCCCCCCGGGCGCCTGCGCAATGGCAGCGCCCGGCCTGCCCGCCCTCCCCGTCACGGGAAGGGGGCGGTGTAATGGCCACCGCCTCTCCTCAGCGAGGATGGGGGGGACAAGAGGCGGGGACGGGGAGGTCGCCGGTGTCGGAGGAAGAGGGGTGTCTTCCGTGAACGCCCTCCCTCCGAGGCCGATGCCTCACGCTACAAAAAAGGAGTGCCCTGAGGCAAATGTCAGCCGGCTGCCTGTATTCCCGCGTCCCCAGGAGAAAGGAAGCCTGGCGGCCAAGCTCGGCGTGTTCCGACTTGCTGTTTAATGGCGGTTAACAGCAACGTCCCAGAAAAAGGCTGCAGGAGCCTTACAGCAGCGCTGTGATGGAGTGTCGCTGCCTGTGGAAGTCTCAGCCCCATCTTTGTAGTTAGGGGGTTTTGTAGGCCTTGGCACGTGAAGTTATTGTGGTTGCTGACGTTACAATAAAAAAAAACCGCTATCCTCCACGTACATGTTCATTCGCATTTTGACTCTTGAGACAACTCTTGGCCTTAGCCATGAGTCTGTAAAATAACTTCAAGTTGGGTGGAAAAGTCTTCCTATCATCAATTTTGAGTTAGCCATCTTTCATTATCATAGAGTAGTTTGGGTTGGAAGGGACCTTTCAAGGTCATCTAGTTCAACACTCCTGCAGTAAGCAGGGACATCTTCCACTAGATGAGGTTGCTCAGAGCCCCGTCCAACCTGACCTTGAATGTTTCCAGGGATGGGGCATCTCCCACCTCTCTGGGCAACCTGTGCCAGTGTTTCATGTTACAGCGTTCAGTGTTACACCAGGTGTTCATCTGCTCTTGTGTTATAAAAGATTTTCTCATTACCTCTCCACGCCCGTCCCTATTTTACACAGTTTTATCACATCACCTACTTACTCATTAGTCACCTTCTTCAGTGTCTCTTCATACAATAATTTTTCCACGTCTCTCCTCCTTCCAGCAAACTTCTTTACCTTCTAATCCTGCAGTGTCTTGGGGAGGTGCACTAAGTGGTTCTTCCCGAAGCACTCCAGAGGAAGCCATGCCATTGTTTCGAACGATGGCACATAGTTCCCAATTTAAGCTCCATCCCCCTCCCAACGCACCCTGACAGCTTACTCTTTTTGCAGCCACATTGCAGTTGTGAGTTCTCACTTGGTCATCTCGATACCCTGTTTTTGCTTTAAGCTGATACAGATGGTGCTTTGAAAACCATCACGTGGAGCCTTGAGCCATCTTGCTTTTAACTACAATGAACGTGTGTTTCCTGAATCTCAACCCCGTTTTGTTCCATAAAAATGCTTTTTCTTACTGATTTATTTCAGACACTTGAAAGGATCTTTCTCAAATACGCTGTGAGCATTTAAAGAAACCATCCCTAGCAGTTCTTCTCCAGCCCCTATCTTGTTGGACCACTGAATTCTGTAATGCAGCACTTTCATAAAGGTGGAAAGGAATCATACAAAGAAATTATTTCACATTACAGCAGGTCCAGGGATTTGGGGATTCTGCAGTCTCTGAAGACTCACATACACAGTTTGGATGATTTAATTATATTATTCTAACTATATTACCTTAGAATTGAACTAAAGTGATGTGATTATGGAAGAAGGACTATTAGTCTAAGGTGTAAGTGCTTGTATTGCTAAAATTTATTTCATTATACAGGTATTAAGCCACTTTTACCAGTATAACTCTTTTCCCTCCAGAGTGTTGTACTAACTGATGTATATTCCATCTTTTCCTAAACCAATACAGTTGATGGAAAAGTTGCATATAGACAATCCCCAAGTAATGGAGCAATGGGGATGCTCAAACTATAAGAGGGTAGATTTAGATTAGATATTACGAAGAAATTCTTTACTGTGAGGGTGGTAAGACACTGGAACACATTGCCCAGAGAAGCTGTGGATGCCCCATCCCTGGAAGTGTTCAGGGCCGGGCTGGATGGGGCTTTGAGCAGCCTGGTCTAGTGGGAGGTGTCCCTGCCCATGGCAGGGGGGTTGGAACTAGATGATTTTTAAGGTCCCTTCCAATCCAAACCGTCCTACGATTCTATGATTCTGTAAAGACTTCTTTTCAGAGACGTAATCACCTGCATTCTTTGCTCAGTTGTCTGAGGGGCAGCCAGTTTATCCCACCCTCTTTTCCTTCTCTTAAGGAGTAAAAAGTAGGAGCTGAGAGCAAGCCGGACTCCCGCACTATGACAGCCACGCTTGTCCCAGCTGTGGCTCAATTAGACCTTTACAGGACCTTGCTACTTTTTGAGGGCCTGGGGCCAATTATCCCCATCAATTAGCAACAATTAGCAGCAGCTCTGCAGGTAGGATAAAGGCAGGGCAGGGAGATTGGAGGAGCTGATGATGATCATGGAGGGCTTTGTCTATTCCCCCTTTGGCACCTACCAGAGCTTCAGGGGTGGCCTTACTCCCAGCCGTGGCCGGGACCCGGGGGTGAAGCAGCCCAGCTGGAAGCAGAGCAAGAGCGGTGGTATCAGCCCCTTCCTCGGCGGCCCCCTCAGCCCGCTGCCCTCCGACTACCTGGACAGCTACCGGCGGGCCCAGCTGCAGGCCCTGCTCTCCCAGCTAAACCCCGGCCTGGCGCCGCGGCTGCGCCGGGCCGACACTAAGGAGGCGGGGGTGCAGGTGAACCTGCGGGCCGAGGCGGCCGTGCAGTGCTCGCTGGGGCCGCGCACCCTGCCCCTCGGCCGCCCCCTCAGCCCCGCCGCGCTCCGCGCCCACGGACACCCCGCCCTCTACTCCCCCGTGCCGGACCACCGCCGCCTCTTCACCCTGCCCGAGGTCGCGGCACCCCGGGAGAAGGACGAGGCGTCTGAAACGACTCCCCAGGAGCAGAAGGCGGAGGACGGCGGCGGAGAGCAGCAGGAGAGCCGGGCGGAGGCTGCCTCGCCGAGTGAGGCGACAGCGGAAACACCCGGGGAGGGGGCGGCGGCCCCCAGGCGGCGGGCTGCCTTCCAGGTGCGGGGCCTGAGGAGAGGCCGGGATCTGGGGCAGCCCGAGCTGGGCAAAGAGGGGTGAAGCGGGTTGGCAAGAAGATGACCGTGAAGATGATGAGAGGGCTGGAGCACCTCTGCTATCAACACAGGCTGAGAGAGCTGGGGTTGTTCAGCCTGGAGAAGGGAAGGCTCTGGAGAGACCTCATAGCAGCTTTCCAATACCTAAAGGGGGGCCCTACAGGAAAGCTGGAGAGGGACTTCTTACAAGGGCATGTAGTGATAGGATGAGCGGTAACCGTTTTAAACTGAAAGAGGGTAGATTTAGATTAGATATCAGGAAGAAGTTCTTTACTGTGAGGGTGGTGAGGCACTGGAACACGTTGCCCAGGGAAGCTGTGGATGCCCCATCCCTGGAAGTGTTCAAGGCTGGGCTGGATGGGGCTTTGAGCAGCCTGGTCTAGTGGGAGATGTCCCAGCCCAGGGCAGGGGGGTTGGAACTAGATGATCTTTAAGGTCCTTTCCAACCCAACCCATTTTATGAAATATGCTCTTGAGCAGCAGAAGGCACAGCGTTTCCCACCCTGGGTTCCCCCTCAGGTCTGCACACCCCCCAGCCCTGCGTCGGTGTTCCCCAGGCAGCCCAGGCTCTCTCCTGGCAGGGGTGGAAAGCGTGAGGGAGCTGGGCTGGGCGTGCGTGTGGTGCTGGAGCCCGCTCAGTGAACTCTCTCTCTGCAGTTTCTGGAGCAGAAGTATGGCTATTTCCACTGTAAAGACTGCAAGACCAGATGGGAGAGCGCTTATGTGTGGTGCATTTCTGGAAGCAACAAGGTAGTTAACTAAGTAACTTCTTGCTCCTGACACTTGTAAGAACAGCACCAAATCTGTGAAAAATTGGATATTTTGACACAAGTTTAGGTACCTGTACTGAACACCCTGAGCAAGTCTGTGTAGTAACTGAGAACTTGCTTTTTTCAGGTGTACTTCAAGCAGCTCTGTCGCAAATGCCAAAAGGGCTTCAATCCCTATCGAGTGGAAGCAATCCAGTGCCAGGTAAGTTACAGATTTGTGTATCCTGGTAAGACTGCTGGAGTTTGTCATATACTCTAATAGTTTACAGTTGCTGAATTTGATACTGACTTTATCTGCAAGGAAACTTGCTTTCATCCAAGTACTAGGAAATGTTATTTGGGAAAGGTGTAATGGGATATGGCTCCCTCCCCCTGCAGATGGCTTACATGAATGGCTGTCTGTTCATACAGCGTTATGCTGAGCTACACATAGGGTAGTGTGTTGTGCTTCTAGGTGAGAAGGCTCTTGCTACTTAACCCTACAGGGTACAAGAGCTCTTAAGTGTATCAGCCCAAATGTGTTGCTAAGATTAAGGAAAACTAAATGTCAGTCTAATGTGAAGTGAGCACCTTTGATCTACTACTAATAAAATGTCTTGTTTCTTAAGACCTGTTCAAAGACTCGTTGTTCCTGCCCTCAGAAGAAAAGACACATTGATCCCAAGAGACCTCATCGCCAAGAGCTCTGTGGCCGCTGCAAAGGGAAGAGGCTGTCCTGTGATAACACCTACAGCTTCAAATACATTGTCTGAGCTGAGTGCCCTCTTCTGTTCTGTGCTTTGCACTTTGTCAGTCTCCTGCAATGTTTTGACTTTAGGCTTTTGACCTGGCATTGGATAATGGACGAAGACTTTTGTAGTATTTATAAAGTATATAATGTCATTGTATATAGGCTGTAAATAAAGAATAAAAGTTTGCAATAGTTTGTTACCCCTTAGTTTCATCATGCTGAGATGAAAGAGGAAAGTATATATGGAAGGAAACAACCCATTTGATTTCCTAAAGAAAACAGGCTTTGTTTTAAACCTGTCTTTAGGGAATGCTAAGATTGAAACTGCAATAGTAAGTTTTTCTTTCAGTCACTGAAACGGAACTAGTCTGGAAGATGCAAATGTTCTGGAGCATAAAGTCTGGGGTAAATGTGTCTGCAAGTGTCTCTTCCTACTGCCTCTGTCAAATGAATAAAAAAAATCAAGGGAGTTTGATAATCAAAGACTATGTCTGTAAGATATGAGGGGAAAAGTATTCACATGTCTTCCACGTGAGGAGGGGAAAAACCTTTTGAGCTGGGGTATCTGTGGTGGGAGTGTAACAAATTCTCTAGAGTTGGTGTGTTCCAAAAGACATAGAACAAGTTCTTCTGTCCTTGATTCGAATACAGGCTTGTGCCTCAGCAGCTTTCCAGTCATGTAAGGTATCTCCAGGGTGGGTGGCTTAAATATAACTGAAGGGAGTAACTGAATGTGCTTTTCATGGAGACAAAACGCAGAGGAATCCTAATGAAAGTGCTGGTGGTGTAGCAGCACAGTGGGGTGTTGCTGCAGTTCACATTGTCCTAGGACTTCAGTGAGGCTTCGTTGGGAACATACTGATTTCCACTCTACCAGATGTTTAGAAGTGATGCAAAAAAAAAAAGCTAGATGGTTCCATCGTGGCTTTTGTTGTGTCTGTGGAGAATCAGAATGCTTCAGGGCAGAAGGAACTTCTGGGGGTCTTCATACTCAGTGGAGGACTGATTGAATCAAATTGCTCAAGGTAGTTGTTAGAGTATTGTACTCTACGTGCAGGTCAGTAACAAGTGCTGTACAGCAGGTGGTCTATCCTGGGACCTCTCCTGTTCAACATCTTTACCAGTGACCTGGAAGAGGCAACAGAGTGTGCTTGTCAAGTTTGCAGGTGACACAAAACTGGGGGGACCAGCCAGTACAGCTGAGGGCAGTGCTGCCATTTGGAGAGATGTCAGCTGACTGGAGGGATGGTTCAACAGGAGCCTTGTGATATGCAGCAGGGACAAGAGGAAACTCCTACCCCTGGATGGGGAGAACCCTTTGCCTGGCTGTGGGGTAGCTCACCAGAGAGTGCTCTTGGGGTTTGGTTGGCTGTGGAGCCAGCAGTGGGCCCTGGCAGCAGAAGCTGTGGCTGCCCCATCCCTGGAAGTGTTCAGGGCCAGGCTGGATGTGGCTCTGAGCAACCTGGTCTAGTGGGAGGTGTCCCTGCCCATGGCAGGGGGTTGGAACTAGATGATCTTTAAGGTCCCTTCCAACCCAAACCATTCTGTGATTCTATGATTTTATCCTTGAATGTTTTCAAGACCCAACTGGATAAAGGCCTGGGTAACCTGATCTGATCTCATGGCTGACCCTGCTTCAAAGTGCAGATTGGACTAGATGACCTCCTTAGGTCCCTTCCAACCTGAATTTTCCTGTGATTCTGTGACCTGTAAAATATGCATGATTTTGCCAAGAGATAGGGCAGATCTCAGCTTTTACCAGCCACTACAATTTTTGCAGACCACAGTGTGCATTACAGTGGGATTATTTTACAATTACAATTGTCATCACAATTACACTGTGGATTATTTTACTCAGAAAAATAGCTGTATGGTTTTCCTTGCAAGTATTTTGTCCTGCAGCTACAATTGTGCTGCAGAGCTCTGTGGACTGCAAAATTGGAAAACTTGTAAAAGAAGTCAGTATACCGCTTTTGTGCATCAATACAAGTATTTTTCAAGATCCATGGAAAAATTGTGCAAGCATTTTGAAAACCAAAATGGGGTGAAGGGGAGAGGGCTTTTGGGGATTCTCAGAGCTGAGGCTGATAGGGCAGGCTGGACAGTCCTCTTTTACCTTTAGCATGAGAAAAAACCCACCCCACCAAAACCCAATGCTGGAACAAATAGGACCATTACTGATGTTTTTAACAAACCTTCACCTGCACTTTGGATTTTTTTTTCAGTAATGAAACTGCTTTAGTCAATGTGCTCTTCCTGGTTGAGTTATAACTACATAGAATCATAGAATGGTTTGGGTTGGAAGGGACCTTAAAGATCATCTAGTTCCAACCCCCCTGCCATGGGCAGGGACACCTCCCACTAGACCAGGCTGCTCAGAGCCCCATCCAGTCTGGCCTTAAAAACTTCCAGGGATGGGACTTCCACCACATCAAAGTGTGACAAGTGACAAAAAAAAAGTCCTTATATTTGTCACTGGTTTCTTTCAGTGTAATGAACGATTTCACCATAAATGATGAAAAAGGTGTCTTTTGGGGGCTGTTGATTGTGGGTGCCATCTGCATGAGTATAGATTCAGCCAAGAACACAGTCTTCACAACAAGCACAGACTCTGTTGCGATTATATATGACTTTTATATTTTAGTTAAATGGATGTACTGATCCAAATATCAACCAAAGTTACTTCACAAAAACGGTAAGTGTATTTACAGAGTGAATAAGTTACATAGTTGTCAGAATAAAAGTGTCTCAGATGTGCAACAGATTTACATGCATACATTTAACACTGGACAGCAGTTAAATGTAAGAAAAAACCCATACAGGTATGACTTTTATATATACATTACAAATAAAATAAGACGTCTCTTTAAAGAAACTTAACATGAGAACTTGCATTTCACGTTAATATTTTTACTTTTTATACTCAAAATTTATATTAAATAAAAATATGCATGCATAACAGTTCCAAAGATTTGACTCTGTGATGGGACTTTCTCCTACAAAATGGCAAGTTAAATTAGATCAACCATCCTTTAATAGTATAAATATATTCATAAAAGCAAACCCTCTAGTAAAAAGCAGCCAAGGTCCTTTAAAAAAAAAAAAAAAAGAAGAAAATCTACCAAGAGAAAATCTACCAAGACCATTCATGATGCTTGGAGGCCTAAGAACAGACCTGCAATATGATCCAGTACCTTCAGAGACAGTAGCCTAGTAACATTAGGAAATGTACTTCATAGCAGCTCGTTGTTTTAAGATACAGTAATCATATTCAAATTACAGTGTACATTAAACTGTAGTCCATTTACAATTTGTTTCGTATACACAGGCTCTCAGCTTTTGACCAACAAGTTTGCGAGATTCGGTGGCCAGCTTCATTCTGCCCATCTTTCACTCAACCAAACAAGAGAAAAAAGGAAAAAATGTACAAGTTGGTTTGTTTTTTTTTTAACAAAAAATATTATTTCGTGAAGGAAACATTGCACTTTTGCCAACCTAAAATTAATTTGCTATAAAGGAAGTATTGTTCAGTGTAGTAGGCTTTGGTATGCAATGGAAGTCACTTCTTCAGTAGTGAGTTGCAGTTGCTCAGTGAAATGCTAACTGATTTTTGTGCAACAGAGAACAAAGGATATTGTCCCAGATGCTCTATGCTACCTTTGTCCTTACAGTATTGCTACACATTTGAAGTTCAGCCCATATCTTTTTAGAAGAAATCCTAAATGTAGCAAGAGTGAGTACAGTTTGACCAAACCTTTGTAAGGCTGAGAAGACATTGAGCCACCTCACTCCAACAGGGCAGCACTCCCAGCTTGAAAGAGGACACAAGCGTCCTGTCAGAGACTTGTGCCGGAAATGCTGGAGTCTGGAAGAAAAGTATTGATGACCCGGTAACTCTGAGCTCTGCGAATCATGTCGCGGATCTCTATATTCAGTTCCATTAATTTGGTACAGATTTCCGTCAGGCTCTGGTTGGAGCCCACCAGTGCATAGGTGCCCGTCTGACCCAAGGTTTGGTGCCGGAAGTAAATGTTCAGTAGTGTCTGGACTTCATCATCAGAGCTACTTCCAAAGATATCATTGGGCCACAAAATCCTGCAATCAAACAGGGAAAGAATGTGCGTATCATTATGGGTTTATTAGCACAGACGGAAATGAGGTGGTAAGAGCTCTAAAAGGAGAACTAACTCGCACACGCTCGTAAGCCAAAAGCAACTCTCTGTTTTACACTACTCATTTGTTACTCAGACTCTGGTGTCAGGCACCAAAAGCACATAAAAGCGCAATTCCTATGGTCTAAAAAAAAAAAAACTTAAGAAAACTCATTCAAATAAGTGGAAGTGAAACTGGGCTGAATGTTAGCTGATGCCAGTGACATGCACCTGTAAGGAATTAGCTCTATAAAAAGATTCTTAAGAGGCTCACAGAAGTACTTTCGATCTACGCAATGTAATTAAGCATCTTAATTGTGGCAAGCATACATGTTTGTAGAACTGATTCGATATCTTTACTTGTGGCACACCCCTGCAAAAGTTAATAATATCAATGCCCCGTGTACCTTGTTGAAACATATTAAATTAATTATGCTGACTCAGCACATCACATTTAGTATAAAGTTAGGAAAATAAGAAATGCATACTTTTCTAATAACATGGAAGTCTAATAAGAGCCATGTAGCAAAACTTGCCTGCATTCTCTTATTTGTCGGACGGCTTTAACAAGTTCATTGTTTTTCAAACACTCCAGCATGGACTGAATAGCTGCTTCCGTAGAATTGAATGTGGGCTCAGATTCCATTGTCAGAGGCTCAGCTGCGATGGCAGCAGTAGCATCCTTAAGATTTTTCTTCAGCTCACTCAGTTCCCTTGACATATTCAACAGCTGTTGCAAGGAGAAAGAGGAGAGATGGGTATCTTCATTCTCCATAGGCACCAAAGGGAATAGGTATTTCAAGTCTGTTCTTACTATTACACTGGATGTACACGTTATGGAAAAGACCCCAATTTAACACAAGGACTTTTCTTGATCCCTGTGCTCTGCACAATACAGGGAAAACACAAACCACGGACTTTTAAGCTTTGTGCTTCCTTTAACCCTATGCTGCATTTTGACTTGCTAAAATCCAAAAGCTCATCTAAACAATCTTTTATTTTTCACCCCTGCTACTTTTTTCATATCATAGTGGAAAAGTTTAAGAAAACATATACTTCTCCTAGCAGTGATGTGGTTATTTATTTACAAAACACATGCAGGATCTGATATGATTAACAGATGGACAAGAACTGTATAACCCTTTGTCAGGCTGAAAAGTTAATGATGTGGCACAAGACTCATAAGTAATTCACAAGTGAACAGCTCATTTCTAAAGATTTACCTTTTCATGCTCATACATGCTAAAAATCACCACCGTCACATGAACTAACAATGGAACTTCCTTTAAATAATAGCTTATGGCTCCAGCAGAAGATGCAAATTTCCTGGTGAAACAGCTATTCCTCATATTGTTGTTCCCCAGTTTCATTGGCTGCATTATTTATAACCATCTAACAAAACAGTAACTGTGAAATACAGTTACAGAAATTAATTGTCTTATAAGGAATACAAAATATTTCTAAAATTTAGGCTACTCTAAGACTAGATGCCTGCTGTCCTCTCTTCTCTCAGAAGTGAACAGCCCAGTCACATTACGAGCCAGCCTTAAGAACAGTTCCTTAAGATACAGCAAGTATTCAAACACTTTGTAGTACTACAGCACATCTGATAAAACAAACCATTGCCATTTATAGCGAATCTCTAAACTACTAGAATCTGTCATAAAATACATTTCATAGCGTCAATTTTTTTTTCAGCTGCAAGCAAAGTACATAACTTCTTCCCCTCAATAGTTTAAAATATATGCATCTTACCAGGAGAAAAATATGTATGGAATGGCAAGTTAAATCTTTCCTTAAATGATGATCATTCAAGTTAAAGTGATCACCTCAAAGATATTACATATTTTATGCAATTGCTGAAAATAAACTTGACTAACAGTATTGTTCTTGTGAATTGCTTTTTAAAGTAAGATACATAGATTTATCTAAAAACAAAAGGCTATTTGAGTCAAAAGCCATAATGTACTGTGTCAAAAGTACTTAAAGAACACAGCTTATAAAAATCACAGAATTAAAAAGACTTATGATACTAAGGTTTTTAGTTAATTATATTTTTAAAATAGAGTTAATACTCTTCGGAATCATTAAACTGATTTAGATTTGTTTATCCAGAGAACAAGATCAGGCAGTACACTTGCAGTCAAAATATAAAGTAGTTCTACACTACACACCTCTGCTTGCTCAGGTATGAGCGGATGCAAAACCCTCTCAGGTACGAGAGGACGCTGTTTGTCAAAAACTGCTGCTGATGTTTCTAGTATAATGCACAAGCAATGGAGACAGTTTACATGGCTGGAAATTACAATACATTCTTCCAGCAAAAACCTTAATTTTGCATCCGTATTAAGATTAATTTACCAATTATTTTTTTTATTGTCATGCTAACAAATGCTCCCGGTCTAAGTGTCTCCACGAATTTCAGATAAAATCAGTAATAATCTAGGAAACGGATATTTTCTGTATGTGTGAAGAAGGCTCATTTCCCCTAAAAATTAAGGCCTCAATTAAAATAAAAATAAAAATAAATCACTGGCAGATGTTCACACAGTGTGAGCCCTCCCTATATGTAAAGTGCGTGAGTGAAATTAAGACTTCATATGTCATTCTAGTTTGTTACCACTGACTGAAAGGAATTTTGAAGACTGAATGTGTAAAAGATCCCTGTCTCTGAAAGTACAGTAAATTACAAAAAATAAGCATCTTGACTGTATTTTAATGCAGATGCTGGTGCATTGAAGGGTTTTGTCTGCAGACTTATATTCAGGGTGGAACAGTGTAATCCTCAGTGCAAGTCCAGAGAAAGAAAAATAAGAACAAGAAAGTTAAGTGGTATTTTCAGTGTAAGACTTTGCAGTTTGTTACATACCTCTGGCATAGAACTGACTTCGTGCACTTGTCCGATAAGTTTACAGTAGGACTGAAAAAGCAACAGCAGCTGGAAATGCAGTTTATATAATCTCTGACACAGTTCCAATTGCTAAGGAAAGATTTGTAGGAGAAGAAGTAATTAATAAAGATCAGTAAGTTGGGATAATTTTCAATAACTAATAAAACACATTGAGATTGTTCAGTTCTCAAAAAACGTTTTACTGAAGTATGATCATGTACTATTTCAGAAAACAAGTAATGTTCTTTCTTCTTCAGGTAAGTCATATACGACATTGAAAATCAAAATTATGATGGCTAGCTCTCACATAGCACATGTCAACATCAGTCTCAAAGCAGTTTGTATAGGTTAGCTTCACTGTCTCCAGTTTGCAGCTGGAAAGCAGAGGCAGAATATGGGGGAAATTACTTTGCTGCATAGAACAAAAAACTCTTTAAAACTTCAGAAGTGGTCAAAGACTTCTTCTGGGAGGATGAAAATCCAAGGCAGAAGCAATGAAGTAGTTGCTCAAGAGGGTCAAAGCTCCTGCCTGCTTCTCTGAGGGGAGAGGAGCAATAAATCCAGCCAGGAGTAGGAAGGGGGAAATGCCAGCTCTGCAACTTCCACCTCAGCTCATGGATTTTCTACCATCTTAAAGAAACCATACAACAGATGAACAGAGCTTAATGTGTAAGAGGACATCTGGCTTCTACAGTTTATTCTCCCAGATTAAGTAGATATTGTTCTATGAATATTGACTTGTTTCTTCCAGTGTAATGTGCAGCACCACACAGAGGGTGTCAGAGACACTGAAGTAACACGCAATGGGCATGTCTGCCAGGGAAGTCAAGTTAATATGCTTATGATCCTGGTATCCGTGTGCCTGTCAGCAGGGGGAATCTCACAGTTCCACAGCTGGATCATGGTGGGGAAGGGAGGAATATTTAATCTTTGGCAAATAATGGAAGAAGTGAAAATTCTGTAAGTATAAGCCAGGAGGCCTCCTGACCCTTAGGCAGGAAAGCCTCACAGACTTCAAATCATATTTGATTTGTCTTCTTTTACAGATACAGTGACCGAGGGTGGGCTCAGTGATCCTTCCATTTGCTCTGAGGAACTAGAGCAGAGTTTCATGCCAAACATGGCAGAAAAGAAGCAGCAGTTATTAACATTTTTGCTTCCTTAAAGCACTTCATACATGCTTGGCTACCAGCATGTACTTCAGCTACTTGCTGAATTGTGGTCTGTGCAAATGCCAGCAAAAATACTACTAAAAAGTACTTTAGAGATATTGCAAATGTTAATTTGACTGAAGTGTTTATTTACATATGGTTCAATATTTAAGTGCCAAGGTTTTTATTAATAAGCCAAAATTAGAACCGTATCCTTAGTGTTCCAGTTCCCAAAATTTCTGTACCAGGCAGAGACGGCTGAGGTCAACAGAGAGGTTCTTTGGCAAATTTCGCCTTTGTTCATGAGGGAGGGGTGGACACCAACTACCCATCTATGAACAGTCAGCCAAGGGCACTCCCAAAGCAGTCTCCTTCTGAAGGACATTTATGGAGGAGAGTGGGAGCAGGAGGAGAGCGCCAGGCCAGCGGGTGTCAAGCGGGGGGGTTCGTCCTGCTGAAGGCCAGGCAGACAGGGCTGCTCGCACTCAGCGTTGGTCTGCCACAGCAGCAGAGCTCAGCACTGGACATTTGCCTGCTCTGAGCTCTGTGCTGTTATGGATAATCTGTTTCTGGTATCTTAGTCGGTATGTTTAGTGTTTGCTACTGGTGAGCAGGGTCCGAGTGTTCCTGCCCCAAATGGAAGGGAGGAATCCCACCAGATTTGGTATGACAGCAAAGACCCACAGGAGATGAAGGAAGGCACAACAGATCCGCAGTGGGGAAAAATGGGAGGGAACGGATGTGCAACCTGCTAGGACAGAACTGACTTGTGGGCAGGGACAAAACTGATTGGTGGCCAAGAAAATGAAGAGGTAGGGCATGAGGGATGCTGCCTGTTAAATAAACTTGCCCAGAGGCCATTCTCTGTAACTGAGGCCATGGTGCACTGCCAAGCTTACATCTGTGTGGCTAACCGTTCTCCTCCCAAAATAAAGAGTGACTGTTTAGATACAACCTCTTCGAAATGGCTCTGGCTTCCGTCTTCTTTCAAACCATGCTGGGGCATGCGAGGGGCTGGCTGGTGCCCCAGCCATGGAAGGTGCTACCCATTCAGCCCTAATGCCAGCCCCGGCACACACGCCTGCTCCCTGGTCCTGCTTAGTTCACCAGCAAGGACACAGCCCGAGGTTCTCCAGTAGGGATCAAATTCACTCCATTCAAATTTTGGAGAACCGGCAACACTACATAGCAGTTAAACACACATATATTTGAAGTAGTCAGGGAGTTAAAAATTAATTGAAAACCAGACACGGCATAACATAATTAAGAAAAAATAATCCCATGATAGTTTGGCATGTAACACACAATTTTTTTTAGTCCTTGGAGAACAATAATTCCGTTTCACCCTTCTGGCTGCTAACCTGAATGAAGACAAACTAAGGTCAAATTGAAGACTCAAGTTTGACTCGCTCAATATTTGGTTACCATATCAAGCAACTCTCTTTTTGCTCTTCTTAAATAAGTATTAGAAACCAATAGTGGTCAAACTACTCATCAACATATAAACAAAAACATTTTGAAACATAACTCTCAAGTATAAATTGTAGTTTTTCATTAGGACAAATTGAAACTTATGAATTTTAAAATAACAAAAAAAAATCTTCCACTCCAGCATATTATATCCATTCAAAGGCCTGATTTTTAAAAAATTATGTAAATGACCATTTAAAACAGCATATGAAGGTGTCAGAATTTTGGTACTGTATTTTTAGATTTCACAAAACACACCTTAGTAAATTATTTTAGTCACTGCATGTAGAACCACGTATTCTACAGGGAAATTATAATGAAAAAAGAAAACATGCTTAGAAGTAAAACAGTAAAACTGGGGTGTATTAGTCCATCTACAGATGGACAAAGAATATGAAAGAACTTCAACTTACTGCAAGAGATTCCATTTGCTACACAGCAAGCATGGCACAGGAGAAAAGGAAAGGAAAGAAAGTATAGTGTCAGTGTAATGCATGCAATAGGAAGCACAGCCCATCTTTAATAGCATCACTTGTCAGCAGAATTAGCAATGCTTGCCTCAACCTGATAACTGGTTGGAAATATCACATACAACATGCACAGCATTCTTAATAAAAATCAAGCTATCATTCTAATGGCAAATTACAAGCTAAATATCCTCCGTTAGATCTTCAGATTTATTAGTTTTGATTTATCCCACTCAGTAGCTTAGGAACTTACAGTGAAATTGTGTTAGAAAACTCTTGAAATAATACTTTTATTTAAATTTGCTTTCTTTGTTATTAAAAAGAGCTCATATTGTAAAGTAATCAAACAATTAGGCAGGGTTTTCAGGTGATGAACAGAACCAAATTTTGTTATTTATAAATATTTTGTTATTTATAAATACTTCTACTTTCGGATGTAATCAATTTGACAAAATTTCCAGCATAAGCTTTGTGACTGCTGGGTTTATTACTTGGCACATTACAATGGAAACATTTTGCATACAACTTTTAAGTTATGACTATCATAAGAAAAAAAAATCCATGGAAAATGCCAGTTTGGTTTCAACTACATGGCAATGCCACAAGTTCAGACAGCTTTGTATTCCTTCCTCTCACCGGGAATGATTCACTGATTTGTAATTCTGGAGCTACTAAAATGTCAGTGTAAGTCCTGTTGCAATAGTAATAAAAATTCTAACTGACCTGCATTAGCATTTCAAAGATTAGGGGACTTATTTTTCTCCTCAAAAAAAAGTGTTCCTCTTTTCTTTGCCCAGAACTAACATTTGCACTCTGTGTGCTGTTAATGCAGCTGTCCTTATTATAGGTATATTACGTTCTCAAGACATTTTAGATGAACAGAGTCGTCATGTAAATGCTGTAATTAACAAACACAATGACATCTGCCCAGTTACAGCCTGATGTCAGTGCATATGCACACAGTTAATAAACATTTGGAATTCTTATTAAAATGATTTACCTTACCACCAATACAAAGGCAGAAAATACAGAAATGTGAAATAATGCTAACTTGGTATAGCCTAAGAAAGTATTTCAGTCTGACTTCTTTCCATAGGCCTTACTGTTAAAAAATGTATGAAAAGTATTGTCCCAAATCCCGCACTACTCTTTTATAAAGCCATGACAAACTAAGCTTTAAGCTCTTGTGATGTTTAATTTTATGCCTTTAACATAATTTTGAATAGTTTTTTTCTTCTATTTAGTACTCTTGAAAAAAAACCCCTTTGTATCTTGGCTTCCATGCAGTTCACGTAAATTAAGCTTTGTAAAGCTAAATTCAAGATAAGAAGAGGACAAGAGTAGACAGATAACTGCGCTCTAGTAAATTCACAGGTGTGCTGGCTTGTGTTTTTCAAATCTGTCTTAAGCTTCTCTGAAGTTTAGCATGCCACCAAGTTTCATTTGAACTTTCAAAAATACTGGAATCTGCATATAATTTCTAATTTGCCATGGAATTTACTTTAAAGAAGAGGGGGGTGTAGGGAAAGAAGCAAGTAAGTGAATTCCATGGTTTTTTTTTCTAGAAAAAACCTGTCTTCTCTGTACTGCTTCCAAAACCAGGGCAAGCCAAAAAAAGGGGTGGGGAAGGGGTTTCACATTACATCAAAACCCTTTCTTCTTCACTGAAAGAAAATATACCGGATACAAAATCTCCCTAAACCACTGATGCTCAACTCCATATTACTCTACAATTTCATGACTGTAACTTATCTTCCTCTCTCTTTCAGCATAAAATGAAATATTCCTTGGAAGTTGAAAAGACAGTAATTATTGGACTAAGTGACATTTTGTTTAGTCCCCTGCAGCAAGGGCTCAGGTGGAATGATCCTAGCCTTCACTCTTCCCATTTCTAGTTTAATTCCTATAGTAAGGGAAGTGGTGTTTTAGATTAGTTGAAAGACACTACACAACCAGTGGTTTTGGCAGCTGAAAACACCAAATGTTCAGAGTATTTGGATCCCTTGCACAGTCCCTTATGCAGCTAGTAAATGCTGCACCTAAGAAGGACACACCCCCTAGCAGCACCACTTTGATTTAGTTTTTTATTGAGAGAGATAATTACTGTTCTGTACTATTAGCAGACCAGGAAGACAGCAAAGCACTAATCTTTAGATCACCAGCCTTCTTGCTTTTTTTCAAGGAATCATTTTTACATACTGAAGAGAGATGAGAGTTACACAATTATTTCTTAAGACATTAATACTTTGATGGCAACACAGTCTTCAGTCATTTAATGGCAGGAGAGACCCATCGTAACAAAATAACTGCTGTGTGCCCGGGTTATTATTTGCAAGTGCATTTTATTAAGGTATTCTACTTGATTTGACGTGCCACAGACAAAAGTTTTTCCCACAATCTAGGAAAGTGGGTATTTATACAAATTTGTGTATCTATCAGAGAGAAAAAGAGAGATACAGCATATGCTGTGCATTCTGAAATATCCACTGGACTTGAAGGATAGTGGAAACTATTCTGTCTGGAGAAATCCAAAACACAGCTGTGTTCCTCCTTTAGAAAAGCTGCCTATCTGGGCCAATTTTACCTCAATGTCAATCCATGGATCTGTCAAACAGCAGTCAGATAATTGATTATTAAGGATTTCTAACTTAACAATGAGACTCACTGTGCCTTGAGCTTTACTGTAACTCAACTCAACTCCAGATGACTATGGTTCCAGGAAGGACACCTCCAGTCTTACTGGTGGCCTAAAGTAATTGAACCTTTAGCCACAGGGAAACTCAAAGCAAAGGTACATTCTGAAATTTTTGGGCAAATTTTTATGGGGTGCAGCATGCTTTAAATATCCATTAAGAGTCTGAGTTTGCAAAGCCCACATCCATTTGTTTGTGGTGAGCTTTGGGATGAGCAAGGTTTAAGAAAGGTGTATACTGACTTTGGATTTACAGAATAAACTGAATGTCTCATTAGGAGATAAATATTTATTTGAATTAGCAGTACTAATTGACAGGAAAAATAGTATCTACCATGTATCTCTTTTCCAGAAAAACAAACAAACCAACCCAGTCTTTGACTAGGTTAAAAATATCCCTGTTTATTAAGGTTGAAGAATGTACTGATAGCTGTGCTGTACTCATCTAAGACTGTTACACCTGGACAGACAGCACAATAGTACGTGCAGTTATCTTTTGTCTATAAATTTGAGACTCTGCTGCTCAATGTAGCATGAAGGCTTGCAAATCACAGACACATCCAAATCATGCAATCTGTTGCAAGGGGGGGAAAGACATTCTGGGACATGAAGCTTTTACCCAATTTCAGAAAAGTTGCTAGCTCTAGCAGCTGACCTAGACAACTTCTATTTCAAGCTTCTTTAATATCAGAATAAGCAACTTTTGCCTTTGCCCATTTTCAGTAACAGTAACAATGGTCAACAAATCACGTGCACTTATTTTGAAATGAGATCTGATCAGAGAAACTGGTGCCAAGTTAATTACCAGCACCAGCAGGCATTTGTGATGCAACCACTTGTGCTAATGCTGAATTTGGTCTCATGTCTGTCTTGTCTGTAGAGGGGACTATTTTCACATCAAGCCTTTTACTACGTGAGGAGTTCTGAGAAGCTAAGACTTCTGCCTTCTGTAGAGAGCAAGGTGTTGCTTTTTCTTCCTTCCAATTATTCCTGAACTTTTTCCAGAAGTAGCCTGGTTTTGTGCTTAGCTAAGCAATTTTTTTAGACCAGAAGTTTTCAGCAGGATTTCAGGCCCTAGTCTAATTCTCAATGAGTTTAGGATGGTTCCCTTGTGACGACCACTATAAGACAGATTTTTTTTCCTACAATTATTAGATTCTTTAGCCTTTCAGTTTGAGGGAGAAGAGGAGAAGAAAAATAAGAAAACAAATACTTGCCAGTCTAGGAGTAATTTTTCTTGTCACTTCCTAATCACATATTCTCAGTTCCCCTGGACTCTTCCTACCATTATGCTTTTGTTGAATAAACAGATTGTTCCTTCGGGAACAGCTGCTTCAATTGACAGGTGAATGAGAAGAGGAAGAAAAAAATATGCCTGTTGATCAAAGACCTACCATCCTGTTAACTTCCAAGGAATAATGCATTTTGGGCTGAAGGAACAATGCTGGGGAGAAACCAGGGATTCCTGAAGGAGTAAGAAACCTTTCTTTTCAGTCTGTTCAATACACAGTAAAAACACTAACCCTGGCTTCACAAAACACACATTTAATTCTGAAATAGAGAACTCCTGGTTAAAAAAACCCCACACAAGTGGAACATGGCATTTATTAACTTTTAGATGCATTTAGGCTAGCTACATGAGCTCAGTTCACAGTTTATTCCTTCTCCTCAGCGTTCTTTCTCTACCTTTTCAAAAAACAAAGCAAGCAGATGATCAGCAAGCTGTGTGACCCTCCACCCCATTCTATGGGTTTCCTAAAGAGGGATGAAGAGGATAAATTAAGTTGTATACAGCAAGACATGTATACTTCAGGCTACAGTCTGAAGTCACTGTTCAGGGTGTTGTGCATCAGTGGGAAGAGAAAGCCCACGCACGTTCCAATAGTTACGCCTCCCTAGGTATACTTTATCTCCCTCTCCTGATGTACTTGCATGGATTCCAGGTCTCTCTTTTTTAGATTTCAGGATAGCTTACTTGTAACTCCCCTGTACACTATTACAATTACAGAAGAGGCAGTATCTTATTTAAATGCATTGGAAGTTGTCTGTAACTTTTGCTGGTGGCAATGCCAGGTGGGGGAAGACTGAACAGTCTTCCCACTGCCTGTCATTGAAGCCAGAGGATTTATTAGCAAATTAGATTTGCTAATACGGTCAAGGAAGCCAAAATGCAGGGGTGGCAAGGATTTGGGATTCTTGGGAAATGGCATAAAAAAAGAAAAATCAAGGGAGTTCAAGGACAGGAAGACAAATACATAGAGGTGGGAAAGAGAGGTTAAGATAAAAACAGGAGAAAATAAAGTGGATTGGGGGACAAGATAGACAAATTGAATCTAACATAAGAATAAAACAAGGTATTTGAAAAAAATGGTTAAAACAGGCAACTGTGTGTTCTGAAAATGTCATCATTATCTTTTACAAGTTATAATACATGGAAAGAGATGTCACTTTTTTCTACATGCTGTTGCTGCTTCCTGATTTTTGCTAATTCTCTCTAGCCCCTTCTTTTTCCCATCTCTTCATTCTTTTGCCTCCAAAGGGAAAACCCCCACAAAATAACATTTTTCAACTCACTCTACGCCACTAAGATACCAGCTATTTCCTATACTTATTATATCAAATAACAGGAATGCCTGCTGACGGTGCTGATTTCTGAAAAGATTGATTTCTTAACTAGAATCAACACACTAAACATATATATATGTATATATGCACATATGTGCGTAAAACTTTTGTTCAAAAGCGATAAAGAGATATTGTGCTTTAGCTATAAATTCTTATCTACAGCATAAATTATTTCACTGGCCATTTTACGGTCATTATTTCATAACTACTAATCTAAGTGTACTTCAACCAGGCAAGTCTCGCTGTTGGGCAGACCGAGTCTGTAACAACTGTAGATAAAATGGGTGTAATGTGGAAGCACAGTACACCAGCGGTGATTTTCAGAGACACTGCGCTGTGGGAAACTGCTGCTGCAACATCTTTCTAAAAGGGAGAGCACACACAACTCAGGCAGGGTTAGTTCTGCTTCCTCGTCTAGACTAGGAAGGCAGAAGTATTGCCTCTGAATACTTCCCATTTCCTGTGGCCAGGACTGAGGCAACAACAATACGTTCGAGCCTTAAGTGTGAAAACTGGATTATGCCCAAGCCCAGCAGAGAGACAAGGAGGAAGTACAGCAGGCTCTTGTGGGTCCGAGAACAAGATATATCACACATGTCAGTTTCCAGCAGAGAAATTACACTGCTCATTCATTACCTTCTCTTCTGAGTCCCCTGGCTGGCAGGTAATAACTCCATCTCGTGAGCCCCCAGCAAATGTTGCTTTGCAGTTTGCAAGCCACTGTTTTCAGAGAGAAATTAAAATAAGATATGAATAAGGCCTATAGTTTGATTTGAAGAACGGTAAGCAGTGGTTTAGTTTCACAGCACAGTATGTAAACAAATAAAAATTTGCAATTGCACTTTTTATTCACACAGACTGTGACAATTTGCTTTGACTGTAATTTAAAAAGCGTAGTCTTGATTTCTATTAGTATTTGAATCGCATAAACGAAGAAAATGAATTAATTACTGAATAGGAGAGAAACCGGGAATATTAAAGATGCCAGTGTCTCTAAAATAAGGGATACAATAACTATTTTTTTAGTTCTGGTTCACATGTTCAGGAAGAAACATTTAATGTATCAGTATCTGAAACATATTTTTCTACTGAGTATTACTTTAAATAGATCTGAGTGTATCTGCAGTCTTTTGACATAGCATAAGTATACACACGTACAAAACCAAGAACATAACATAATCCAGCATACCGAGAGTGTTGCTTCTTTCCTGTTATTGTACGTGTCCAGGTACTCCTGCAGTTCTAAAACACTGAACTTCAGCTTTTCAAGAAGGCCACAGGAGAGCAGCTGGAGAAACAAAATCAAAAGGGCTAGTAAATGTCACTATAAAACAATAAAAATGTTATCAGAGTAGAAAGTATAGGAAAGACCTTGCAAAAGTGTACTTAGATTTACAGATGCTAATACTGAAAAATATTTATATTTATGCAAAAATATGCATAAGCAGACTACTATATTGAAAACTCATTAGCAAAGGTTGCACCTATGATAATGTGGAATTGAAACTGTGTTCTGTTTATACCAGCTTTGTAGTGGACTTCCCTAAAATAAAATGCTGCACAAAGCTTAACTAGTTAATCTCCACAGCTCTCTGATGGCCTAAGGCACAGCTCCTCCACAGTCACAGCAGTGGCCCCAAGATTACACTTTGCAAGTTCCTACCTCTATACTTCTGTGTGAGGCCACACCGTCCTGATATTGCCGGATAAACATGGGCCAGAATGTAAACAATGGGAAGGGCCATCTCATTCATTCCCTAACATATATTTTTATCATCCAGCTCACATCACAGTTGACTCAAATGAAACCACTAAACATGGTACGATCTTTCATGCTGAACTATGTGAAAAACAGCTTTTTTCCATTTGCGGAGCCAACTGCATCCAGTAGGCATTTTTTGGCACACAGGCACAACACATCATAACTATTCTATGAGTCTATATTGCCTGTCTGCCAGTAATAAAATAATGTGGAAAATTAATAGAAATATGTTTAAGAACAAGAAATAAAAATTAGAGATAGGAGGTGAGTACCTTTTTGACAGATCTGTTCAGGAGCTGCTCAAAAGTGAAACAGCCAGTAAAATAACACACTGCAATGCAGCACATGCCTTTTGAAAGGAATATACTCACTGTTTCTGCATCTACAAAAAGGGTGGGACATTCCGAACACGATGTTAACATCTGAGAAGACCTCACGAACTTGGAGCCTATTCCTCGCAGGTTGTCTCCCAAGTAACTAGCTGCATCGCAGGTTAGGAAGCAGAATCTTTTCTGAATATTCTGGAAAGCAAAATACAATTTATTACATTCTTTACTCAAGCACAAGCTTCTTTCCTTCGTAAACAAATGGCATGATTTTTTTTCTTTGCACAATAACATGTGCAAAAGAGACCATTTCCCTGTGGAGAACTGAACATCTGCTCAAGGATACTGAATAATAGTTATTATGCTGGAGACAGTGTACAGCTGGGCAGCTGTGAAACTAATTACAGAATTCATAATAATCTACTCCTGAAACACATTATTTCTTGTAAAGATGATTCAATCTTTATAAAGCCTTTTACCCACAGGTAGCTTTTTTTCTTGGCTATACAGAGTTAACAGAACTGATCAGCACATTACTTTTTTCTGCCCATTCCGGGCATTGTTTTGTTAGTATTCCATGTCAAGTGGCTAATCAGATAATATAATGGACATCCTAATGCCAAACAGCAGCATGGAAAATCAGAAAAAACCCTTTTGTTTTCCCCTGTGGGAAAAACCTTCTTACTAAAACTTTTCTGCTGCTTGGGAGGACTCCAAAATACTGCACTGCATCCGGGAATTCTTCTTCTCAGAAAAATTTTTTGGTGTTCCGAGTCCTAAACCAATCTAGTCTTCCAATAAAATACTACTGCTGATACTTTATTTTCAGTGACTAATATATGAAGTGAAGAACAAATAAAAACAATATTTTGGTCTTGCAGGAACTGAAATAATGATATTGATAAATAGACAGCAGATTTCACTGCCAAAATACATCTCACTAAGGCCAACTGCTCAGCAGGTGGGAGTAACATGAACATATTTTTAAAAATAAAAGTATGCAACATTTTTATATGATTAATTCCACGTTACCATAGGCATTTCTCTGAGGAATGTAGGTTAGGATCTGTATTATGGTAAGCATGCCCAAATACCAATTTGGATGACAGATGAAGGTATTTAAAACATGGGTAGACATAGTGCTTAGAGATATAGTTTAGTGGTGGTTTTTGTCAGAGTTAGCTTGATGGTTGGATGATCTGAAAGGTCCCTTCCCACCTAGGCAATTCCATGATTCTATAGCCTGTTACTGCTCCTACACCAGAGCACTGAAGTTAAGTACCGAAACTCAGGTGAGCTGAGTTCAGACTTTCTTAATAATGGAAGCTGTTGGATTGAATGACTTTTTTCAAAAAAGCTACATAAGCCCTCACATTGTAGGTAGGGTATACATTGTCAATAATTTATAAAATGGTTAAAGAGAAACTTCCTCTACAGACCAATTTCATAACTGCTTATTTGTGAATCTCTCTCTAAAGCATCTGAACTGTCCATCTGAACACAGTTAAGATTGGATAGACTCATACTTGTGTCACTATATGTTTCTACCATCTTATTTAAACACAGAAACAAAGCGCTATGCATGTCATTCAGGACATGGCTCAGATTCTCTGCTGCACTGAGTCTGTAGTAGAGGCAGGGGCTCTTACTAATTACCACCAAACCAGGTAAATGATTATTTTTCTGAGAAACTAGCAGAATCATCTGAATCACAGAACTTGGAGACAGCTGGAGAGGGACTTTTTACAAGGGCATGTAGTGATAGGATGAGGGGCAATGGCTTCAGACTGAACGAGGGTAGATTTAGATTGGATATCGGGAAGAAATTTTTCACTATGAGGGTGTTGAGACCCTGGAACAGGTTGCCCAGGGAAGTTGTGGATGCCCTATCCCTGGAAGTGTTCAATGCCAGGCTGGATGGGGCTTTGAGCAGCCTGGTCTAGTGGGAGGTGTCCCTGCCCATGGCAGGGGGTTGGAACTGGATGATCTTTAATATCCCTTCAAACTCCAACCATTCTATGATTCTATGATTCTATCAGTGAACTAGAAATAATTAAGAGGAAAGCCAAGGAATCACAATGGAGAGAAGTAGCTACTAACAGATGCTACTGAAAAGACTGATGTGTTTAATGCCTTCTTTTGACTTATTGCTCCCAGAAAGGGCATCCGTGTACAGGTAACAATGAGACATCTATGAAAACTCCGGTGAGAACAGAGCTTGCTAGTAAGGGCTTGGATGTTTTTACGTCTTTGCAGATTAGGGAAGTTCATGCCATGATAGTTATAATGCTGGCTAAAGAGGTCTTGGAGCCATAACAAATATATTTGAAAACTCACAGAACACAGGGTGTGTAAAAAACTTGAGGAAAGTGCTTATCTCAAAAAACCACAAGAGCAAAAGAATTAAACACAAAGTCCAGGAAATGGGGGAACATAAGAAATTAGTAAAAGGCAGTACAGGTTTGGTCAGAACAAATCATATTAAACTATTTAATTTCATGAAAGGCTAAAATATTCTATTAGGAGGAGATGCAATTGATAAGTTATAGGTTAATTCATTTACTATCTTAGAAGTAAGGCAGAGAAATCTGGTCTAGAGGTAACTAGGTGTGCAAAACCATATTCAGAAGTTAATTATCAGCAGCTCACTGTCCAATTGGAAAGATAAATTGAGCAGAATTCCACTGGGGACTGTCTCAGGCACTAACCAAGTCATTAATGAAAATACTGAATAACGGAATACACAATATGCTTATTAAATGCATGGATGAGTGAGCTGCAGGGGCTGCAAACTCCTTGGAAGCCAGGATTAGAATTCAGACTGATCTTCATAAACTGAAGAAGCGGTGCAGAGAAAAGAAAGGACAAGGTTGCACACCTAGAATGAAACAGTCCACAGAGCACATTCAGGATGCTGACTAACCAGGAAGGCAAAATTTTGTAGAACAAGATCTGCATGCTAGATTGGGTTACAAGTGGAAAATAATTAACTGTATTCTACTGTACAACAGTTAGCAGAGAGAAATTTTTAAACAGGAATATGTTCTATAAAAGAGGTAATCCTCTTATAGTCAATGCTGGTAAGAACTTAGGCTGAAATACAGAACCTGTTCTTGCTTTTCATGTAATACACAGACTAACTGAAGAGAGCCCATAGCAACAGTGAGAACTTTAGAAAATATGACTTATGGAGAAGGTTGAAAGAACTGAGGTTAAATAAGAGAAGTGTGGGGTAGGTGAAGCTGTGGTAATGGTCTTTAAATATAAGCAGCAACTGCAAAGAAAAGAAGTACCACCACTGTGTATAGAACAAGAAGCCATGGACATAAACCACAGAAAATTAAGTTTTCAAGTGATAAGGAGAGTTAAGCATTGGACTACATTGCCTAGGAACATTGCCAAGTTCCACCTTAGCCTAAAGTTTAAGAACAGCCTAGATAAAAAAGTTAAAAAACATTTGACCAGAATGAAAGTTTATCCTGTCCTGGGCAAGATAACAGTCTTGAACAGTGTTTTAAAGTAGTAAAATGTGAAACAGCAAGAGACCGTACTTTGGTATCTATGTATAGTACTTCACTAAATGTATTTATTTTGCAATTACATGGACTAGCAGTTCTATAAGAAGTTATCATCTCAGCTATGTCCTTCTGGGTGCAGATTACAGTGGATGAAATCTTTCAAGCAAGGTCTGAATGCAGTATATATTTTATGAAATGGGACTACTGTGACTAATAATGCCAACTGACAGCATATTATGAATACGTATATGCCTGCATATAGTTGCTGTGCATTGTGTCAATGTAAATAATAACAAAATACTCTCAAAATGTTTTCTTCTTAACCTCAGGTTTCCTCTTCTTGGAAGAGGACTTTTCGTAACAAAAGGGCTCGATTGTGGAAGCTACTTGCTAACTCTCAATTCTACTTGTCTTGGAACTGGCTGGTCTGCTGGAAGACATTAGATTTGACGGAAGACAAAAAGGCAGCCCTAAAGATAACCCAGAGATCTCTGAGCTATGACTTGTTTACAGGAAAAGTACTTCAGTAATTTCAGGAATTTTAAACAAGTTTAGCGTGTTGTGGGCAAAGATCCAAGATACCATTAACTTGATGCAGACTGAAATGTAGGTGCCCTGGAAAATGCACTTCTTTCACTTCACCAAGTGTTTAGTTGACAAGCTCCTCCAAACAAAGATTTTGTTTCACAGTTAAATATTTTGGCAGTACTTTGCATTGCAAGCCTAGCATATATTGGGCTTGTTTCTGAAACTTCCTGTTGGTGAGGGTCAAAAGTCTTTTAAGTTAGCAGATGAATAGCAAAGTTTGATGGTGCAAACACAATACAATTCCAGACCAGCTGGGGTCTTATGAAAAAAAATCTGGGAAAATAATACTCCTATGTTTTAACCCTGAAAAGGAGAACAGAGCTATTTTTATAAACTAAAAATATGGCTGGTAATGTTTAGGTCTCGCATTACACAGTATTATTTCTTTAGTTCTCAGAAGTGTGACACCGGTTCCTTTTCACCTCTTCAAAGAGAACAAACAGGACAAATAACTCTCAGAACACGTGAATGGGGCTATTAACCTCTAGGACTGATGTAAGTGCAGAAAAGCTGAAATACACATTATGAAGAAACACAGGACTAATTTTCAAAATTGAACTGTCATGCACTCAAGTCAGCAAGTTTTTTCCTTCCAAATGGTTATTTATCGGTGTTTAAAAGAATGCCTATGAGGCACCCATACTTACAGTGGTGTGATGTTTAGAGGAGGACACAGTGTGCGGCTAGAGAAGATATGCAATTAACTGCAGTGGAGCACAGAGGAAACAGGACGGAGATGAGATTCTTACTGTGTGATGCTTCTTTCTTATAAGGATGGTCTTAAAGACATGGAAAGATCTTGAGATTGTATATTTATTAGCGGGGTACCCATTGCTAATAAAAAATTGTGTATTCTGAGATCATGTGTACTTAAACTCTGCAGGAAGTTACCTGGCTGCTGTGTACGCTGCTGCAGCATGTTAAATATTCTGCAGATGCCTCATATGAAGCAGGAGAAACAATTAAAAAAGGCTTTAAAACTAATTACAGATAAAACCAGACAGTCATTCCTTGGCGCAGCACACAGTTTTAGAAAGGAGAAATGTATTTCTAAGTCTGCGGACTCAGTCTCTGGAGTTTATGTTACATGATGGCAGCTGGATATTTCTATTCAGATGATTAGGTATAGAATATTTAATAATGTTGATATTTACATGGGCATGGTCAGATTTCAACAGTTTGAGATGAAAGCACAGATTAACAATAGTTTGAGATGAAATGACTTTTTTCTGTCTCGTGCAGTTATTCTTTCAGGCTGTTTGTTAAGTAGTGAAGAAAAGACTCTTTAAAGTGGATCCATATTTTATGACGTTATCTCCAAACCTTTAAGTATGATATACACACTATTTTTGTGACAAAACTGGTCCTAGAAGACAATTCTGCATGAAAATCTAGTATGGCAACTCTGCAGCATGCAAAATTACAATGGTTATATATCTAGTAGTTCATCACTGGTACTACTACCAAGAACCATCCTAATAGCCACACACAATCTAAACATTTTGATTTTGTATCTTAAACTGATTTTCTCACCTTAAACAGGGAAGAGAACACATGAAATGTATAAACTGCACAGGAACCATCAGAGTCGCACATGAGCTGGTTGATATGACTACGCCAGGCTTCTTCAGCATCATCACACGCTGCTGGCTGAAATGCAGCAAGGATGGCAGAAAAAAAGGGTGAGGGAGGAGGGGAGGCATTTCGATCAACATCTCCAAAACTGAAGGAGGAAAAAAAAACACAACACTGTGATGAAAGAAGAATACCAAGAAAGTGTCAGATAAAATACGCTGTAACAGACAGATATAATCACAGGACCAATTACAGCACCTTTCTAAAAATATTCATGAACTTTCAAATTACTTTTGAAGGTTGGCAAGATGTTGGCTACAATGAGGAAAAACCTCCAAATCAGAATCCCTGTCTTCAGGCCATTATCACCTATCTTCCTCCATCCCAGAATACCTGAATTGTTTTATTGTACC
The DNA here is from genome assembly GCA_947846985.1 of Fratercula arctica. Taxonomy (NCBI): domain Eukaryota; kingdom Metazoa; phylum Chordata; class Aves; order Charadriiformes; family Alcidae; genus Fratercula; species Fratercula arctica. The sequence continues at coordinate 24,750,517 of CANTUZ010000001.1, read as the reverse complement.
ATCATTTGGAGGAAGGCGTCTGAAATGTCACAGGAAGATAAAGCCCATGAAGAAGAACTCCTCAGCATGTACAAACATGATATATACCTGTTTGGTTCCCCCCAGTGTAATGGATTGGAGAAGATCCATCCCTTCTCCACGCTGTTCTTAGGACAGAGCGTTATTTTGGCACTCCATGGTCAGTGAAACAAGCTGACTACCATTTTCAAAGGGTACTAAGCTACTTGATCTCGTGTATTATCCGTTGGGACGGAGAAATACTTCCTATGGCTTCCAAGAACAGGAACTGTTATTCTGAAACACGTGGCGCACAGACAGAGCGCAAGCTTCCTTATATATCCTCATTCCTTTCCTCTCCTTAAATACAGGCTAATTGCAGTCTAACTCAGCATCCAAAATCTGACTCTACAAGGCATGGAAAAATCTTGATGCCTTGTTGCACCATATACTGTGGTCCAGCCATTTTCACCAGCAGCCTCAAGAGTACACAGAGGAGATTTTTGACAATATTGACAATATTGTGACTTTCTTATGATCCATAAGAAATTAGAAGGATGAATACATGGCTGATCTGTTGGACAGCTAACTAAGCAGTATTTCCATTGCTGCGAATCTTTAAAAATCCTTTTTTTCTTTTGATTAAGTGTATTACATACATATAATTACTAACTGCATTGATGTATGTAAAAATCATGTATTGTTTTTCCTAGAAGGAAGATTTTGGGTTTTTTTTCTTTGAGTTGTGTGATAATTATGCAGGTAATTAGGGCATTGTCTTCTCACTGTTCTAAACTCATGAGAATTTTGTAACTCCTGCGGCCAAAACAGCCTTTCCATTAACTAACACCTTGTTACCACTTCGTTGTACAGCGTAAAAGAACATTTATGAGTAATAGTATATACAAGTACCTAGCAAGAGCAAATTGTTCCAGCCTGTCAACTTTCTCTTCAGTTTCTGTCATATCCAGACTAAGGCTATCACTGCATTCAAATGCTCCAGGGAGTTCGTTTGTAGACCCTGAAAGGTCATCCTCATGGACTGCTGTATCTTGTTCTTCATGCACAGCTTCAGCCTAGGGGAGTGAATGATGATGTCTTAGAAATCAGCAAATTAATAAGTTAATTTCACGAATACACAGAAAGCATTTAATGAAAAAAAACACCTGACAACATGTTAAATTGCAGAGATATAAAGTCACAGATTATGTGACATTAATTAAGTTACACTTCTTCAAAAATGCTTTGTTCGCTTAACTTGCTGTCTTGGATCAATATTATTTTTAAGGCATTTCTTCAATTTAATTTGTCTAGCAAAGAATTTCAGTTTTCAATGCATTTAGCAACATAGCAGGGAGGTTCAGGAAAAACAGTAGGGTTCTTGTTACTGTCAGGCTGTCCTTGTCACTTATTACTTTTTAGTGTCCAAGAGTGTATTAAAGTCTCTCAAAATATACGGAAAACAATCACCATCTGCAAGACTATATGCATGTTTAGAACTGAGAATTATTTTTAGCATGTCATTTACATAATAACTTCCATTCAAGAGGAATCCAAAGCAATCTACAGGTCATTAAAAGGATTATGCATCTACCATTTCCTTCCTTTTACATCCACTATCACCTAAAGGTCTCGATTTCATTTTGAAACTGTCAAATTTCTCTCACATTTTTAATCTGAGCAAATTTTGTTTCAGTTTTAATCTTCTGGCATTTGTCTGCATCATCCATAGCATCCTGCAAAGCAGTTCCTGTAGGGATGACTGCAGTGGGTAGCTCAAATTCTATCTTTTCTGTTTGGGAAATATCTCATAAGGTGTGTGTTTGTGCACATATGCATATGTGCATGTCCATACGTGTGCTGGGAGCTGGTAGGGAGGGAAATCCATGGCAAGCGGAATTAAAAGAGAAAAGTGTCTCTCTTCAGGTTACTGGACCTGCCTGGATCCTACAGATAAATGCTGGAGATTTGTATTTCTTAAAATTAAACAAGACTTGTATCAGAAAAGACAGGATCCAAAATTAAGTAGGAGAAAAGGGTTTTGGTTTGTTTTGTTTTCTAAGTGAATGGGATAGGAATATTTCTGAGTCCAGGGTGGATGAAATGAATTAAAGCACAAACCATCTTGAGAAGAGAAATGAAAGCTATACGGCTGAATTACCAGAATAGGAACCAGAGCAATTGGCAAGAAGTGTAAATGTTTCACGCTTCTTCAAGAAGCGGTTAACATTAACCACTTTCAAATATGAAATATTAGCTTGAAAGAACCATTAGTTTGTTCACTACAATGACAGTGTTTGTATGAGGAAAACACATTTTCATGGGACAGCGTAAGGGAGGAAGAAGGAGGAAGCAAATACCTCCCACTCGTTGGAGTCCAATACAATGCCCAAAAATAAAAAAGTGGACTCCGAATAGTCATGAAGGATTGGAGTACTCTTCCAGAAACTGGTGAGTTTAGGTAACTTGAAAAATATATAAAATAGCATAATCTGAATCTTTGCATCCCTCACAGCATTATCCATCACTGCCTTCTAATCCCATATACATACTACCTTAATTATTGTGATCACTATCTTTAATAGAAAATAAGTTTAACTAATCTCATGCTGTTAACAATAATACCTGGATTTTGACACCGAAACATTTGAGAAGGGGCCAGCTTAGTCTGGTGCTCTCATTCACTGCACCTATTTAAGTGTTAAGGAGATATTTTTGGTTTTGCTTATGATGCAACAAATAAACATTTTTGTTCAGCACTAAAGAAGTAACAAAAATTTTCCTCTGCATTGCTGACATGCCATGAGGTCTCTGAAAATAAGAACTCAGAGGAAAATAGAAACAGGAAAGAGCTCAGATTTTGTGTTAGCAAATTAAGTAAAAAATATCTAGGTGCAAGTTTCAAGTTTTCTGACTAAAAATTGGATGACTTCTTCCTTGAATTTGTTTATACTGACTCCAAATTGTTTTGAGTGAAAATAGAGAAGTATGCATACTAGAAGAAAATATCTTTGAGGCAAAAAGCACTAAGGCAACATTCTTTCTAAAGCTTACCAATTCAGACATCTTTGTAATACTGGCAAATCCTTGTCAACTTGGGTTATGTATTTCACCAATATCAAACCTGTCTCAGGACTAGCTGAATTTGCCTGTCAGTCCCGCAAGAAACTGCTGTGATTTTACATTCTTCACTCATTTACTTTTTCCAAAGCTTTTAATTTTTTGATGAACACTGACACATGGGGACACTAAAGAAATGTTCACAGTTCTAAAGATTCTAAAACCTCAGGCATATACGGAACTCATGAACTGTGATTTGCAGTTCTTAATGTACATACCAATAGCTACTGCAGCTGGATGTGTGAGATTAGCCGCAGTCACCACCTGCAAACATATCTGTTCCAACTGCAGCTTCCTGACTGAAATTCTGCCAACTTCTGCTGCTTATGGTTGCTACGTGGTAACTTGTCTACCAACAGTTGTTTTGACAAATGATAATGAGTTTACCTTTCCCACAACCATTATTTTGAGAGGTTCCCCTCCTTTCCCTATCCTTACCCACATTTCTCTCCTGCTATCCTTTCTTCCCCTGGTGAGGTTTCTGACACAAAAAATTTGTTCGATATTCAGCACAATTCCAACCTCCTTTTCTATGACCTCTTCACTAGAAGTTACCATTAACTTCTGTTATATGCAGTGCTAGCAGTACTGTATCAATTTTTTGTGTGGTTGCATTTGGAGGGGACCAAGGGCTAGAACTGGAATGAAAGCTGATGATTACACAAGACATATTCTTCCCCTGCCCCATTCTCTTCCACTGCTTTTTCTGCAGAAGTCACCCAATTTACACGTGACAGAGAAAGCTTTACTGGTAAGACAACAGTGTCATAAAGCCACTAAGCCACATAAACATCCCACCCCAGGTTCTATTTCTGGAGAGACACTGAGAGGAGTAGGTTCACCTGATCTCCCACAAACAATTAAAGAAACAGTCCCCACACTGATAATCATTTACCAACCTTAATGTATGTTCATCTTCTGATACAATTCCCTGAAATAAGCTGTGGTGAACTGTTGTAGACTTGCAAATCCTGCCTTCCCACCCCCCCATCCCCCCCCAAGACAGCTTAATATTGTGGTCATGAATTGAAAATTTCTGAGTGTCTGCCAAAAGCCAAGAACTGAATCCAGTGCACACAACTGTACAATAGGTTCCCACATACAAAAAAATCTCAGAGAGTACACGCATACACCCACCACATGAGTTGGCATATCTTTCTTTTCAATCAGCATGAAGAACAAAAGAATATTCCCTTAGGGTTGTAACTTGCAGCCAGTTTTGTCTTCCAAAGAGCTTGTAGTATCTTGGTGCATATGTAATCCAATATAATTAAGAAACAATAAATAAAATCTCTTAATGAAGAAAGTGTAAGTAGAAAGGAAAGGATATGAATGTGCAGGAGCATATTAATGTTTTGTACTATGCCATTACATGCAGGAAGTCAGAATGTACTTGCTTTCACAGATCAAACCCTTCATGAAAGTGTAAGTAAAATAAACTTGTAAAAGTGTAAAGTAAAATACAGTCCAGTTGGAAAAGGAAGTAAAAATGTATTCACCTTGGATCCTTCAGACACTTGGAGATTATTCATATTGGGCAAAGACACATCAAAGCTGGATGTTCCTATATTAAAATGATGAGGGTCTGCTGAGGCTGTGTCACATGATGTAGAAAGTGAGTCAATATGATTTGTATCCTCAGATGGGGAAAGAGTTATAATCTGTTTGAAAGACCACAAAAGCACAGAACTGAGTATACAGCTACCCCACCATACACTGCTTTTATGAACATGCGAAGCAGACGTGTCTTAAGGGTCTGTGATGGTGGCTCTCTTAGTTTCTACATGCAGATGTATTATAACCCTTTCAATGTTTCTATCATAAAAATTGTATGCAAACATCCTAGAAGTGAACAATGAGAACCTGACACAGTTTACCAAACTGGAGTCTTGTCCTATTTCTTTAAATATTAGATACATCAGAAAGATTTCCTACTGGCCAATTGTGCAAAATCGTCACATGGTAATTTGTGGAAAAAAGGGCAAATAATCAGATCTGATGCCTCCTGTGTTTCGAACTTTGCATTAAAATTCCTGTTTACGTTTGCAAAAAAGGGAAAATCAAGCAGTGACAAAACACCGCATTGCGTGCCACCCCCCCAGTTTCAGCTGATTAGATTGCACCTGGGCGAGAGGAAACTAAAAGCCCAGCTTATTTAAAAACACAACCCTATCTTTTCTTAAATTGCGAGTTTGCAACTTACTAGGTCTGAGTTCTCCAAGATTTGGCTGGTGGTCAGGTCCTCCTCCTCCGATGACTCATCCGAATCCTCATGGTTCATTTTGTTCAGGCTGGGCGTGCTCCCCGAGAGCTGGCTCTCTTCCAGCAGCTGCATGTCACATTTGTCCAGGCTATCCAGGGACCGCCTGCGTACTCCCCAGTTGAAGTTGTCCATGCTCTCCCCCTGAAATCAGATACAGGGTCAGCTTCCTTAAGTTGAAACTCATCACGTACAAACAACTAATCATTAGATCAAAGTTAGCTCAAGAAATATCTTGATGTAAAAATATAATACAAGCAAAAAAACCAAACAAACAATATAATACAAACTTGATATAAGCATTACTTTGATTGTTTACCTGGATATAAGAGCAGAAGCATGGAAATGACAGTTAAATGAAGATTCATTCTTTTCAGTATTAGATGATTAGATGATTTTCATGCATTTGCTGATTTAGGAATTTGTTTTTGTAAGACCACATATACACACACCTCAATGCCAACAGAGCAGTGACAGGCAAAAGAAAAGTTTGGAAGCAATTTTAAAGGATTTTCCCATGATGTTTAAAAATATTAGTAGCACAGTTCATAGCAATGGTTCAGTTGTGAAACACATTAAAGATTTTAGATTCTTTTCATTATATACATAACCGTAATGATAAGTTAATGTAGATTTGAATGAACCCTTCATTTAGCACGCAAAATGCAATAGCTAAAGCAGCACAGCTTTTAAAACTTTTATTCTAGGCCCATATAGCTTATTTTTGTAACTTGAATTTATTTGAATTATTTGAAACTATACTCTGAGAATAACCTGATTAGTACTGACTGAGATTTCACTGCTTAAACAAGACCAGTCAAATGGACCAAACATTTTATGTAAGTATCCCGTTGCAGTTTTGGGTATTTTACCTAGGTGAAAGCCCTCAACCTTACATCAACACGGGAAGGAAATTTATAAAGAAAAAAATTTCTGTTTAAGGTTCAGGGATGACTGCTTAAAACAAGACTCTGTAAGATGCAACTTAAACAAGCAAACCAACTGCTGAAAATTCAAGTTGACATTGATCTTTTAAATATAAATTCCAAAAATATAGTTCTGCCTAAGAAAATCATAAATATGACTATCAAATCACTGATTATGAGTATCTCCTGGGCTTACGCACATTACAATTATGCACAATCATAGAGAAAGAGATCTCATTTCAGTAAGGTCCCTTAAGCAGATTTGTAATTTTAAACACTTGAGTAATCCCCATTCAGGACTACTTGGACACTTACTGAATGGGGACTAAACTGCATAAAGTGCAATTAATTCAATTGCAATTTGACCTCCTTAACAATCAACAAATTTCACAAATAGATCTTATTTTGCATCATTGCCCTTTAATACAACGGACTGTGGAACATGATTAGAAAGAGGGAAAGTTCAGTTTCATGACACTAAGCTCACTGTTCATGAGTAACTATGAGGAAAAAAGAAAAAAATATTTTTTAGGAAAAAGACAATCCAAAAATGCAAGAATGGCAATCCACAAGAACATTTAGAATTAAGGAATGCACTATATTCAAGAGCAAATGAACATGAAATTGTTATGAAGTCCAACGCATTATTGGAAGAGCCCCGTGTTTTCATCCTGGGACTGGGATCATATGGTAGCTTTGTGCAGGAAGAGAACTAAACACATCTAAGATTTAAGAAATGAGGTCTCTCTAAATCATAAAAATGACTGTTCAGTTCCCAGCTATTTATTTTAACAACTTGTTTTGTTGTCCATCCTCCTCCACAAAGGCTGGAGGACACATGCAGCAATGAGACATCCTCCACAAACACACCGGTTACTGAACTAACAAATGACAAAATGACATAAATAAGCAAGCAAGCGAAGATGACTGTCATCACACCCTGATCCTCATGATGCCTAGTACAGCTATCAGTAAACTTTGCAGCCCATGCCTGTGGGAATATTTCTTGTTGCAGTTTTATTCTGCAATTTCTGAAAGAAGGAAGCCAGCAAAAAGAAGAAAAATGAAAAGGGACACTTCCAGAGCATGCAGTTAGAAGGGGGAGTGAATTAAAAGGGAGGGAAAATGATAAGAGAGATGAAACACAGTATAACCCAAATCACCCATAGTATTTGGGTTAAAGTAAGGTTGCTACTCAGGCACCCAGAATCATATTGAATTCAAAAGAGAGATCAACACATGCGTACAAAGACAGACTGTTTTTTTTTTTTTATGGTCTGTTAAGCCATCTTTCTTTCACAGTTAACAAGAAGGAGGGAAGATGTATTTGAGAGGCTGTTAATTTTTATCTACATCGGGAGCAAAGCTATCTCCTATCTGAAGAGCCACTGGTAACAAACATCAATTCAAAAGAAAACAGTCACATATTGTAAATGTGTCTGGCCAGCAGCGAGCAGGTACCACGTAGGACTTCCCTCAATCACCAGCCTCTGGTAAAGGAGTGGACGTGCCCTTGCAGCCGCTTTAAACATTAACGACAACCACCCAGCGGAAAGGAGAGACACAGAAAAGGCAGCAAAAAGGGAAGTAACCTGATGTGGGGGAAAGCAGCGTAGCTTTTCCACAGAGCCAGTAAGAATCATGCAAAACTTCTTTCACGCAAGTTTTTATCCTTATTGTATTGACTAAGTATGCAAAGTTAATGGAGTGGCACAAATATTGTAGGGCATAGGCAGAAGTATTGTGGAACTGCATAGGAAGGCACTATTTCCATACATTTGTATCTTTTAGAGTACAGATATTTTGAGACAAAGATTTTGGGGGGGTTGTATTTGCCTAATAACTGACATACAAACTATCAGAAACAAATCGGCAAAACATTGTTGTTCCTGAATTTTGTATCATTTGTACAACTTATTATAATTCTCTATCATTTCAGTTCTCTCTATACATTGATGAACTGCAAGTTTAGGTCCCAAACTGGCAACCACTGATGTGCCTTTTCAGTTTTCTTCACAGGGTGAGTGAGTCCAGCAAAGTTGGTAGGAGTATACAGCTGAATTAAACTAAGCTGTATTAATTAATTAATTTATTCAATTAAATTCAGGCTGGGAGGCAATGATGTAAACTTTCTGAAGAAGTCTCAGGTATCAGCTTTAGCAAGATGCTAACAGGAGCCAATATACAACTGAAAAGCTGGAAATGATATGTAATTTGCCCATGGAAACAAATGGCCCAAACTTTAGTATATTTTAAATAATGAAGTTCTTCTTTTGTTTCAACATATTATTTAGGCACAAAGATACTAAAAGGAGAAATGGCTGAATTTGAAAAATACTGATACTAGAATTAAAATATTTTAAAATTTGTGAACTGTTGAACATGTCAAAAACAAACTTAAAACGACGCAGAATTTTTAAAAAAGACCTCAAAAATATTTCTAATACAAGATAAAAAATGAAGCACCTGTTGGAAGTGCAAGCACACGCACACCCACCCACCTATGCACACACTGAAGAGGGGGAGGGCAACAACAAAACTATGATGTTATTCTATAGTACAAATTTGCAAGAAGGCATAACATATGCTGGCACATCTGAGTTCAAGTAGCATTCTTACCTGAAGTTCCTGGGTAGCAGATATAACAGATAGAAAAACAAATAGAAAGAATCTATGTAAAATTACTGTATTAAAGACATCATAGACAAACATTTGCCTACAGTTGTAACTAATATTATCACAGAAACTTAACTCTTCAGCCTGTCTTTCAAGTTTGAAAATAACCATTACTTGCTTTGACATCTTTATGAAATTTCAACACACACACCTTGTGGTCTGGGAATATTACAAGCATCGCTGGCCTGTTTAATTCATACGGGTTTTTTTGAAAGACTGCGCTCTTGCTGGCTTAAATTTTCTAACACTGTTTTATTCATGTTTATGAATATATAAAATTCAGACCTGATGTTAAGGATACAGTTTTAACTCAGTCATTAGAGAAGTAGCCTCTTACACCAGGTTTGAATTTGGCTAAAGTATCTACTTATTTAAAACAGCAGTAAGTCAGTCCGGACTAAGCCTTAGAATGCAAGGTCTCAGATCCATGGCAATTTAAAAACTGTATTAAGTAAAAGACTACATTTTTCATTTTACTTCACATAAAACTAGAGAAGCTTAGTATCTCTTCCATGACCAATTTAAGACAATCAGTGTATCAATTAATTTAGGCCTCAGTCTTGAAGTTAGGCACACGTATAAAAAACATATTTGCAGGGTCACAGTCCATAAAGGTAAACTCATTTTGACAGGAATTGTTCTGCACAATTATATATAATCTGTATATGGCTTTAAATGGTGAAGAGAAAGAAGAAATTCCTGAATTTCACTGGACAAAAAATCATCCTGTGATATTTAGTCAAAATTGCAGTCCCAAGTCCTTGTAATATTTTGAAAGTATTTAAAACACAGAAATGATTGCAGCCAGTATACTTATTCACAAAGAACCTGGCATTGCTGTTTTATCATTTCTCATTGTTTGGAACATTAAAGGTCCTTCATAATATTTGGCTAATGTATTTTCAACCATTGATGCCAACTGCTTTTTTTTTTTTTTTTTTTTTTTAGTAAAGCCATGGGCAGTTGTGAGCCAAAAATTACTGTATTTTGATACAGAGATTCCTGAGTTGGAAAATAAGGAGCCTGCGACATCTCTTTTTGTTCCTTCATCCTTTCTCTTCATTGGAAAAAAAATTAAAATTCAGATGTACATGAGTTCACACCTGAGGGGTCTGTTTACCTTAAAATTACTTTACTACTGTAATTCACCTAGGGAGAAAACTGATTAATTCTTCTCGTACACATGTTCTCTGTGCTAAAAGCAATGCCTGAGAGAATTCATGTTAAAATTGAGTCCAGATTATGACAAGACAATTTATTAAACTGTTAGGTTTGGTGAACATCTGCACCTTAATTACTTCAAAAGAGCTAACAATTTCTGAACTTTTAAATAGCAACAAAATTGTTAGACTTGTTTGGCAATGGATATTAATTTTTGGCCTTTCCCACCCAAAGAAAAAGAAATACTCCAAGTTTGATATAAGCAAGGTTAAAGGGCGTAGCCCCCTCAAAATTCAGCAGTTCTTCAACGTTTTCCCTTCAGCAGTTTCAGCTCAAGGTGAGCTGACAGGCGTCACCTGCCAAGGCTTGATCTGGGCCCTCAGGGCTCTGTTTAGCTCCTGCATGAAATGATGAAATCACAGACACCTCAGCAGAGTGGAAGGTACATCTCTAAGCATTACTGATTTCACCAGCAGTTGCAGGAGTAACAATCGCCCAAGGGCTGTTCCTTTTTTTGGAGGGTTTGGAACAATTGCATTTTATGGGTTTTTAATCAGCAAATATATTTTTGTTAACAATTTAGACGTTTAAAAACTGTATTTAAAATTAAAAGTAAATTCACTGAAAAGGTACTAGAGGAGAGGCTTTATCTTCCAGTAACAGTTTTGCAGTGTTTCCTAGAGTAGTTTCAGAAAGGAAGGGTGTGGTAGCCTCTTACTGCTATGCTACTGAAATAAACACTAAGTGAACATTATAAATAATCTGAACTCAAAACTAAGTTTATAGTTACACAGTTAAAGTTTTATGTTACAAAGAGTATAGCGTTTAGTAGCAAGAATATGAAACTGTTTTAATAAGAAAGCTGTTTCAGAGAAAATATACTGTACCTCCCCATCTTCCAGCTCAACATCTAGGAAATCAAAGTCCCTAAAGACTCTGAATTGTTGTTCACTGTTTGAATCATCCATGTTCTCCTGCTCCCTTGTTCCGTCTTCTGAAGACACCAAACTCGTCTGGTGCTCAATCAGATCCAAATCACCACAGGAAGAAAAAATTACCTACAATTCAAAGGATTTCTCTTGTAACAAACTGTTCCCTCCGGTTGTTTCTTCCTAAAAGCTGTAATTGGTTATTTGGAAGACTGTATTTCCAGTACACACCTAATTCCTTCACTGAGTATTTTTAGAACACTCTTTATTATTTATGTTGGACAGGTGCCTTCAGATTAAACTTGTACAAAGAAACAACTTCATACTGCAGGAACACGTCCAAGAATATTACAGCTACCTCCTAATGGCTGCAGACTGATGTTGCCTGGATGTTTGTATACATTTATAGGAACAAAATTCAGAGAATTTAGCAAAGAAAGTACTGTTAAGGGGATGAGCTAGTAAGTTCATAAAAAAATCTCTAGTTAAAAATGATGTTCTAAAATATGTCAAAATTAGAAAACACAACAAGCTATAATTTTTCCTTTCCTACTAAAAATAATTATTCTGCAATTGAGTTGTGAAAATGCAACGGTCCCTATCTTGCAGAAATGAAGGACCTTTTCACCATAATACAAGTGACATACAACATATTCAAAAACATTCAGAAATTTTCCTTTCTCTGTGGAAAATATTTAATAACTATTTTAAGAGCTTCCTACCCTGGATGATCTATTGCCCATTTCCTGGCACCAGATAATATTAATTTTTAAAAAGTAACATTAGAACCGCTATCTAATGGAAAAATCAGACACTGCCCCCTCAGTTTTATTTCTGTAATTTAATGTTTTACTTTATAAAGGCTCTCGATTGGTAATAGCAAATGTCATTATTCTCTGCCCACTGAGATGGCATAAGTAAAACCTACAGCATCACAGATCTCTCACAGCAAAACCGTACATAGCTCTGTAAGTGAATTGCCTTTAAGTGAGAGGGCCATTCAGTCACTGGTCTATATGCTGAGAAATGCAGCGTGGGCCAGTACAAATGACAATGACGGTAATGTGACATGAAACTATGCAAATCAGGTCAGCAGCTCTGGGAAACTTAATTTTTAAAGTTTAGGACACAATGAAACAAAGAAATAGTCAATACAAGGCTACTTACCGAAGGGTTTTTACTCAGCCCAACTTCCTGACCACACAGAGAAAGGACATGCACCAGCTTTTCCTTTGTCCTTTTCTAGAAAACAAGACGTTTCTCAAATGAGCATTTTTTAACCACACATTCTCCTGGTGGCTAGAAACATACATTAATGATTTTTAATTAGGAGGAACCAACCAAAGAATTAGTCATTAAGTGCTCAAAGGGTTGCTTTCAGAGCAACTATGCATACAAGGAAACATAAAAATAGCTGTTAGCGATTTTTGTGTTTATTATTTTTGTATTAGCTTATTAATGCTATTGAGCATAATAAGCAAACATTGGATCCTGTGCATCACTTCCAAAGGACAGTTCAGAAGCTTAAAAATAAAGCACATGCATAGTTATTTTTTTCAGAATTGGGCCTGAGTCACTGCTATTTAATCTGCTTTATTTAAAAAAAAAAAGAGCAAGAAATAAATTTATTCTGCGTGGTTTTATTTTAATTGGCAGATAACTAAAATCAATAAGGTAATCAAACATCACTTTCAGGAAAATTGTTCCAAGGAATTCTTTTTACCTGATTTCAGAAGAAAACAACACTTGGGAAGCTGCACGTGCTGTCTATCTGCTCTCCTTGCTAATATCTACACTCACCTGTCATTCTTAGCTAAATCTGATCTAGAGTTAGAGGTCTTAAAGAGATGCATTTCCTGAAGGTTGCAAGAAAACCACTGGCTGGAGAGAAGAGAGACATAACTCAGTCCATTTCTGAGATTAAGAAAGACATTCAGCACGCACACTCAGTCAGATGCTGTGCTGCCACTGCCCCAGCCAGCCAGGAGCACTGCGCAGGGGACAGAGGGCACAAGTGTTTAAGAGCTTAGTGTGTGTTAATTCAGCTGTTCCATGTGCAGATTGTTAATGAATAGTGGGCTACTTTGAAGGAGATTACCTGAGAGTACTGGGGTCTCTTCCAGCTCACAGGAACAAGGACATTGGAGTTAGATCCTGATGAGGTTGAAGAAGTGCTTCGGGTGACAGCCATTGCCCTGGGTTTACCATCTCGTCCAGAAGAACTTTGCAACTCATCATACCGTCTCCCAATAATTGGAGTCTTAAACAGAGAGTAATTACTGACTAGTACAATGCTCCAGGATGAACTTATAATGGGACATATTACTTCAGCTGTAGGAAAAGATTACTCTAAAGATCATACACAAGGGTAAAACAAGGAGTGCACCAAATTTCGTGTCGCTTGGTATGTATCTTATTTGCCACTGTGAACATCTCGGTAACTATTGCCATACCTAGTAGCTAATGCTTATGCTCATGAATAGCTAATACTCCAAGCAACTGTCAAACTAGTTTATAATGTAAGAAGCAGCAAAAAAACCCAGAAAGCTTAGGAAATTTATTTTAAATCCGTATTTCTTGCACCTGTTTTTTAAAGGGTTTTTTCTAAGAGTGCTGAGCACTCTGGCCCTGTTCCAACACACAGCAAAATGCTTTCTTGGATTGAAGATAGGATGCTCAGCATTTTCTAGAACTATACCTACATGAAACAACAAGAAGAAACTCTTTATACAAATAGTACAAGAGGCCTTTTTTAATTCATATTTCCTTTTAACCCAAAGTTGCACTATTATCTATATGAAAAACTCTATAATGCTGCAAAGCCATGCAGCTTCATAACTATAAATAAAGTGAGTTGCCCGTTAAGGTCAGTAGGACCATTCAGTTCTATAAAATTAAAAGGTGTACAGGGTTTGCAGGATAAAAACTGCTGTAAAAGAATTCAGTCAGAAGTCAGAAAATACTTCCTTAAAGGACATACTTCTATGTGTTATAGAGAACATCCAAATATAAAATGCTTGGAGGGGGATTTTATACATATAGTATATTTATATATTGCAGTTGGCATAATTGCAACGTAGCTTTTTCACCAGATAATTTTAAACACAACTAGTAATTCCTTATCCCCCCGCAAAATCTAATGACAATCCAGAAAGAGTCCTCCAGCACAAGTCATTAAATGTGTCACCGTGGCTCAAGAAGAATTTAAGAAACTTTCATTTTTCTAATTTTCCTTTCATTGACAGTTTTCCAGCTTTCTTAAGGAGCTACAAGACATGTTTTAGGATTATCAAATGAGAGAAGTAAGGTTTTAAGTAGTAGAATCACAAATAGTACCTCTGAAATGTCAAAATGAAACTCTAAAGTCTTCCCTGGTAGCTCCTTGGAGGCACTGTTCCACACGCGATGTATTTCCATTTTTGAAAGATCATTGTGTTGATACGATGGTAAAACTAAACTGGCAGAACGAGAAACCACCAACTTCAGGATATTCAAGGCTTCTCTCCAGTGAATGCTCTAGAAATAGGTATATTTAATCAGCAAATGGAAAGAAAAATTCACACATATTCAAGATCATTTACATTTTACAGTTGTATTTTTTGTAACATAATAAACATGTAGAATCAAAATATTACTATTCTTTCTCTCTCTTGGCCACTGACAAGGTATGTACTTGCAGAGACCAACACTTGCCTAAGGTGTCATTGCTAGGGAACTGGCTTGCAACCTGGGAGACCTGAGTACAAGGCCAACTTGGCAAAGGATTTAAAATCTCCTACGTGAATGCCTTAATCAGTATGAATAAATATAAGGGCCACTTCAGAAGTCCCATTTAACAGAAAAGCTGACTTGACGTAGGCTCTTTACAGCTGTGAATTCCTAGTAGAAATACGTATTTTCCACTTGCCGAGAATTAGGTGCAGAAGTCTCTGAAGGGAAGTGCTTATGCCACATCTCCCTCATGCTAATAATTAAAAAGAGTGTGCAGGCTCTGTCTGGTATTAAGCTTGCTCCTGATGTAGTGTAGCTGCAGCCTAATCCTTCTCACGCAGTGAACGCACAGCCTGGCATCTGGGGATGCTCAATCTACTAGGCACTGGATGTTTATAAACGAGATACCAAACTGGACAGTCACAGTCCTCTCTGCTAATCTAGTCTTAAAATCTCATAAAGAAAAGCAACTTACGATAGTGAATACTGCTAAGTTCCTATGTTAATATAAAGAAGATAGGGTACTTACCTGTACGTATTTTTCGATGGTTTTTAGCACTTCCATGTTAAACTGTTTCACAGGAATAGCTGACAGGTCCATATAACTAAGAAGACTGTAGATCATCTGTAAGAGGGACTGTTGCATACTAGGAAGGCCCTTTTCTAGTAGCTGTGAAAAAAGCAAAAATAACTAAGTTTTGAGACATTTCTTCCTATGGAAGAAATCTGCTACTTTCATGAATACCATTTGTACTGTTGATCTCTTTTCACTCACTGATTTTGCAATGCCATTTTACAATCATTTTACAAGTGAAGATGATACAAGTGCAAAATAAAAAAAGAGCTTTAAGTTGGGAGCCAAATGCTAGCCTGTTTTGATAATGAAACATACATTTTATATATGCCTGCCCTAACTTATCCAGAAAACACATTCAGCAGTTGAGTAAACTGGTAGGTAAAATGTACACTGTAAATGCATCCAATAAAAACAGGGGAGTATCTTTTCATGTCTACCTTTGCTGAAAGTCAGTGAGAAAAAAGAAACCATGCTGAAGAAACAAAACTACTACTATTTAGACATCAATATATATTTATCCAAATATACTTCACTGCCAGTGTTCACTGGCTGTAACTGCCAAGGAAACATTTTCTGTTAAGGAGGAGATGGAGTCCCTGGGCACTCTTACTGTAGAGGCTAATACAAAGAAGGACTTCATCTAAATCCTGAAATTTTGGAACACCTGAGTGTAGATCCCGGAATACTACAATGAACCTTGGAAATGCAACTGTCCTCATATATATATACATGACAGTAATTCAAGAGGCGTACAGACAGCCATGCTATGTTTGCACATGTGTGTGAAATACCTCAGCTGAAAATTTCCTGGAAGGTTCTTTCACTGGTGACAGGAACTGTCCCACCCCACAAATTTTGGAGGCAATCAAATGTTATTGCTGGAGGTTACCAGAGGCTCAAGACTAGACTCTATCCTTCTGTTCAGGCTGACATAAAAAGTTCTTCGCACATTGATTACTAGAGATATTAGGATCTAGAAAACAATTACTTATAAAAACTCTGTGCTGCCTCATGTCTTCCATCAGAGAAAAATTTCAACCATTATCCAAGTGGAGTTTAGTCATTTCTTAGATGCCCTCGTTAGCCTGAGTGACAAGGCTCCTCTTTTTATTGAATGAGAATGTTTCACACCAGCCAAAATGGAATGATCAGGTAGGACACACACCTGTCTCATCCTGCTAAATATCTTCTGATTTCTTTCATCAGTAAGACTGAGTAGTAATCAGTGATTCATAAAACAAAGTACGCAAATTCCATTAACAGCACAATAGATGGAACTCAACTATCCTTTATCTATTCCTCTACAAAAAGACAGCAAGAATTTTTAAATTAAAAGTACTACATGGTAACCTGCTTCAGCCCATGGATACCTTTACTGAGAGATAAAATGTGCTTAGCAATTCTTCTTCAAAACAGGGTTAGACACATTTTCTTGCCTTCCATTAGGATCTTACAATGGGAGGTTTGCTTCCTTCTTTGCAAATAGTCTATATGATCCAGCACATCAGCCGGTATGCCATTTCAGCGTAGGAATAAAGGATTAGAAGAAACTATCTGGATGAGATAAAGAAAATTTTTGTTCTCTGACAGCGGCTACTGCATCACAAGATCACTTTTGTGATAGGAAAAGGAATTCCTGGGAAATAATGGGAATTTTGTCTCTATTGATGGTTAGAAAGCTGTTCTAGGAACTTTATCTCTGAAAGCTTCTAATTTCCTTTCCAGTTTGTATAAATTTGTTGTCAACAGAATCCTTTGATTTAAACAGCTCTTGGCCCTTAAACTCTAAACATTTGTGGACTGTGCCAGTTTTCGCTTGTTCAGATGAGTATATGTGGTGGTTGATAGTCCAAGTGAATTTGTAACAAGAAAGAGCATTTGTGTTTAAAAAAAACCCAGCAACTTTAAAATGCATTTAGTGCAGTAAGAATCCTTTTGCTGCCAGAAGTAACAAAAATAGCAACAAAATGGAGTTACGGTAACACATCGTTTGGATCAGTGAGTTCCGGGACAAAGAGTTTCCACTGTATTTGTAAGAAGAACTCAAAACTGCTCTCAGTCTTTTGTTTTGTTTTGTTTTTTTTTTAATTCTGGTCCATATGAACTGTTTTGAAGAACTGTGGATTTCTCTCTTGCTAGTGTGTGGTAACTATCTGGGTCTTCCCTGCTTTTAGGGATCCACATTCTGTTGGCAACATTTGTCCTGTTCTTGAAGCAGCAACTAACCTACAACTAGGTGGAGAGCAGAGTCTGCTCCTTCAAAGGCTGCCTGTGCTGGCTGTTGCTAGGACAAGAGAAAACGGCATCCAGTTGTGCCAAGGGAGGTTTAGACTGGGCATTAGGAACATTTTTTACACTGAAAGGGTTATCAAGCATTGGAACAGGCTGTCCAGGGAAGTGACTGAGTCACCATCCCTGGAGATACTTAAAAGACGGGCAGATGTGGTGCTTAGCGATAACAGTTTAGTGATGGGTTTTGTCAGTGTTAGGTTGATGGTTGGACTAGATCATCTGAAAGGTCTCTTCCAACCTAGGCAATTCTATGATTATAGTTGATGCAGCTGCTGGGTTGCTACTGCAGGTGACAGTTCCCTTTGCCCCTCCAAATCAGGCAGCAGGTGAGAAGAGATACTCAGCTCTTAGGCTATGTTGGTCAGTCAAACAAACATTTGCTGTGTCCATTGAGGAAATAAAGAAGGCATTTCACAAACCCTGTCTGATAGACAAGCTGTCAGTGGGATAATGCCTCTCTAGGACATGCTTCTCCTTGCAACACAGATGTTTTAATCTCTAGTGATTCCTTGGTTTTGAACACGTTATGAATGCTCACGCTTCTATCACAAGTAATCCTCTATCTATCAGGGAGGAGGAGGAAACATCTACCATGAGCATATTACTGTGCAATATGTGGTTTCTTGTTCCTTCTTCTGTATTAATAGCATTAGCTACTTAGGTCCAAGCATGACCCTGGACTTCACTAGTGAATCACTAGTTTAACATGTGACCTATGTCAATTCAGATATGCTCCCAGAATGATCATGCTCTCATGGTACAAGGTTGATTTTTAAAAATCAATATGCAAAAATCTAACATAAAATCAAAGTAAGCTTTCAGCAATGTGTTTGTATGCTGATTTTGGTAGTGGAGGTTCAAAGTTCTACTGCACTGTTAAACAGTGATTTTTCCTCATCTGTAGACTGAGATCCCCAACTATTTTTCTAGAAGAAATTATAATTTTTCAGGGATGGAGCTGTAATATATAAAACTGAGTAAGGAGCACTGCTTGCCACTGTAAGGTTTGGATAACAACACAGTTAAAATGTCTTATTTTATGCCAGGATCATACCCCTAGCTGACAAGCAACTACCTGCCATCAAATAGGTTAAATGCAAAATTTTGTCTGAATTGCAATAATTGAAGCTTTTACCTTCTGCAGAGAGAATTTGTTCTCATAGTCTTAACTTGTGGTATAAAGTCCCCTTCTGAAGGTATACCTGTGTGTTTGGAGGGGTCACCGTTGCAACACAGATTTCCTTTGTTAAGCACCGTATGCCTCACAATTTCCCTCAGGCCCAAGCACTGGGGATTGAGCCAGGATCGTTAAAGACTGAGGCTCTGTAACCAATAGCTAAAACATCCAACTGCGAATTGACCAGTAAGGCTTTTAATGCATTTAGCTTTACCTATTGACAGTATATCCCACAGCTGGTTTATAGGAGACAGGAGCACATTGTTTATCCTAGTCTGGGGATTAACTAAGAAAAGGGGAAACATTCTGAATGCTGGAAAAATCTTTTTCATGGCCACAGCAGGCAGAACAAGATGGTTTCTTGTCTCTTGCTTCTCCTCCAGACTGGCAGCTACCCTTTACCCACACAAATATTCCCCAGACATGACTCAACAAAGCTGCAGTCGATGTAAATACAGAGAAAGGAAGTCAGTCGTGTTCACTACTCTGTCATCCTTCAATGATGGTGTTATGTGAGGAATGTGCCTTAATTACAGCCAAAAACCTGCCTGACTTGCTGCTAATATAGCTGGTGCCAATCTACAGCAAGGTGGAAGTGCAAAGACAGAGTCTTCAGATGCATGTCTAGACCCATTTTGAGGGGAGCAAGATCAAATGCAATGGCCTTGTAGAGCTGCTGCAGCACTAGTTAACTGTATGTAGAGCACTGAGGGGAAAACAGAGGGGCAAATGCTTTCCTAAGGCTGGGAAAGCAAAGGAGAAAGAGTTTAAACTTCATTTTTTACAGCATTTATTAGGAATACAAGTTTCTGCTGAGAAGGAGACACTTGACTGGAGGACTGAGAGTCGTGTTTGAAGAGCTAATAGTTCTTCAGAGTCTCTGAGTTTAAAAACAGACTGAAAAACCTCAAGGTGCTGTCTAATTTCCTACAGGAGAGTTATGGCTTTCACCATCAGTTAAGATCTGATATGATTGTTTACCTAGAGCCTCCATGTGCAAACAAGGTGAGCAATTGCAGCTTGAGGTAGCAGGGCCAAGTTTGCTCTGGAGTCTTGAGTGAGTGTGGGAGCACAGCTTGGCCTCTGAGACTCTTGAAAATCTGTGGATAGCCAGTATCAGAGACGTCTGTGGAGTTTGCGTAGATCCTTTGGCAGATGAGAGAATGAATCTGCTCTAAAAAACAAAGCTGCTCTAAAGAAGCTAGTGAATTTATGTAATGAATACAGAACTGCCTCCTCCTTCAATGAGAGGGGAGAATGAAGGCACCTCACTACTGTCCTGATACTGATCTGACACAGAAGGCAAAAGATCAAGTGACCTTAAGCTAAAGAGTAAAACTGAGCCTTGGATCCCCAGTAACAACACTGCATCAGCTCTATACTCCACACGTGAGAATTGTTAGGAGTAAGCGAGCACAGCGGAAAACCCAGGCAGCAAGATGATCCCATTCAGTGTTAGAGGAATGCATATGAATTTGTACCAAGAACCAGATCCTTAAATAGCAGATGATATCTTACTTATGCCGCTAAACTCCTTCTGGAATTAGTCCTTCTCTTATTTTCCTCAGTGGGATCTAAATAAATGTCCAGTTTCTTACTCAATGGAAAATCTGGCCGGCTGATGAGTGAAGCTGCTTTAAGATGTATCAGCCCTGCAGACCTTTGGTGGCTTTTTAGTCTTCAATGTTGATTTCTTACAGTAATTCCCTTTCTTTTTGCTAATTTCTGCTTTTCACTCTTAATTATAAAGAACAGCTACAGAGAGCCCCCAGTAATCTGCAGGCAGACTTCAGCTCTTTGGGTACTTAGGCAACAGAAGAGTTAAAACAGTAAACAATCTTTGAAAACTTACCTCAGCCAAATATGTAACCATACTCAAAGTAATATCAGCAAATGCTTCATGAAGGTAACGGCAAACCACATTTACCCACGTAGCACAGTCCCTTGTATAGCTGTGTGTTTTATAAAGCGTCATGACATGTGCAAGATTTGATAGCTTGGGGTTCTTCTCCTCCAAACAAACCTAATTAAATATAAACGTCAAAACACATTAAGAACAAGGCAACTGCATTTACAGGGTTTGAGGATGTACAAAACAGTAAATAACTTTGATACCTGAGCAATCCTTTCGGCTATATCTTTACAAAACTGGTTTGGGCAGTCAAAATGCTGAATTAAATGGGGCAGGAGACACAAAACATTCAGTGGAAAGCCTAGAACAGGAAAATACAAAACACAATGTCTATTTTGGACAGCAAGAGCCATGGTGATCTTCAAGGTGGTGTTTCGTGGGAGGTCACGGTTTCGATATTACATTAGCTGGAATCTCACAGACTGTCAAGTTGTTCATGCCACTGACCATGCCACATTTGTCTTAAAGGGGCCTTAACTTGAAAATCCAGTATATCATTTAGGCAGCAGTACTGTTGTAAAGCATAAGCCTATTTCTCATAGAGCAAGCACTACTGCACAAGCAGGTATTTACAGGATGAAATATTTCACAAAAGTATA
The DNA here is from genome assembly GCA_947846985.1 of Fratercula arctica. Lineage (NCBI taxonomy): Eukaryota > Metazoa > Chordata > Aves > Charadriiformes > Alcidae > Fratercula > Fratercula arctica. The sequence goes on along the minus strand of CANTUZ010000001.1, from coordinate 24,729,180 downwards.
TATTTTATTCCTGTTAGAGAATACGTTTATCTTTTCCATTTAACGGGCTTATTGACAGTCTTAACTGCTGGCATTTTCATTACTGCATCTAAAACACAGCTAAAACAATACTCAATTAGTGAGTATTGATAAATAAAAAACTGTTTTGGTCAGGCTGGCAGGCACAGCTTCCATTGTTTTATACTGTTCAAGTTAATACTAATAATGAATCAAAATTCTGATAGAACTGGTCAGATAAGACTACTCAAATGGTGTTTTTGAAGCTAGAAGATGGATCCTGTGCCAAGTGCCAGCCACTGTCATTAGTGCAAGGGCTTTGTCTGGAGCTGGGATCCAGCTCTTCTGTACCAACTCATAGCTCAAGGTAATCAATGAACTAATTGGGAGCTGTAACAAAAGCTGCTCCAGTTCAGGTGGGAACTCAGAGCTCAGAAGTCAAGAAATTGTATCTGGACACAATCTGTTTTTTGAAAAGAGAGAACCTGATCTATGAAAATACCTTGCTAACCGTTAATTCCCTCTCGTTCTACACAATTAAACAAGTTGCCCACGCTAGGAGAGTAATTTCCCTCAGCTTCCTCTATACTCAGAGAAAAGAAAAAGATACCTGCAGACGGTACTGTCACAGCCCATGTGTGAACTGCCCAACCAAAATCCGGAACACAGGCACCACACAGGTGCTTAAGAGATGGGCAAGTTTTTCATGACATTCATGCCCTTACTCTGTGTCTAAGCTTGTTACGATTTAGTTGTGAAGCCTGCACAATTGTCTCAATATCTGTGTTTCTGACTGAAACAGAGGACTTCCATATCTATATGTTCCAGATACTTATCTGGAACAATACTGAAACTCTCTTCAAGAAATATAATTAAGAAGAGGTCACAACCTCAACTAAATAATTGGAAATTTCAAAATGTTACCTTATTTCCTTATAACCCAGGCCTCTCTCCTTACTCACTAATGTGCTATTGTAGTTTATCTAAAAAGTGTACAAGAGTTTTTAATATTTATATTTCTAGGAAAAATCCCACGAAGCACTAATTTAAAAATCAAATCATTTACGATATTCTGAAAATAATTCAGTGGAAAACCAAGCCAAAATACGTTCTAGAAATTTTCACAGTATCTCCTTACATATGTTTATTTTGTCAGCACTCAGAAACTTATATGCCGCTAAGCATATAGAAATGAAATGTGAAATAATACATGACTGCTTTCCTCCAAAACCTTATTGTGCAATAGATTAACTTTTCAGAACCATCTTATATTGCTATGAAATTTCCAAAAAGCCCACCCAACTCAAAGCAAAAAGACATTTTGCTATATTAAAAGAGAAAGGAAAAATGCCATTTTTTGTTTTGTGCAGATAGCCCAATTCTGTCATCAAATGCCAAAGCAACAGAAACTGAAACAGAGGAAAGTATACTGGTTTTACCTATAGCTTGAGAGGAATCCACCATGGATATTCGAGACACTGGTGTCAACAAACTAAAAAGCTGTAGTGTGAGATCAGTGGTAGTGAGGGAGGTGAAGCCTTTCAGGAGTAGCTGCTGAAGCCCTGAGAAGTCTGCCCACTTCAGCTGCCCTTGCAACTTTTCTAACTTCTCCCGGTTTTCAGCTTTATCTAGTGGCAAATGAGCCAGAAGTTTATTCAGTAACCGCAATGCCATTAGATACTCAAACTCAAAATCTGATTCCATCAAAGCGACAGCAACCCAGAAGATGGTGGCCAGTAGGTTGGTTGGATTGTTAATATGGGATGGGTCAGTGAGACTGTCCTTTAGAGAAGATGAACTTCTGGTTTTAGAGGACAGGCCTTGTTGGGTGCACGCCTGAATTCTGTCTAGTGTGGCACTGCGCGGTGGGTCCGAGGACTTGTCCACATCTCCGAACTTCTTGGGTACAGAGAAGCTCCTCTGGTGCCTGCTTCGTTCTGCAGTGGCTGTATTACCGCTTGCAGGATTCATGTTCAGCTGTCCTGTGCTCTTCCGGTTTGCAGTCAGTTTGGTGCTTGATGTTAAATCTGGCGAAGATGAACTGAACCCAAAATATATAACATACATTGCAATGCATGAATGTACAGCTTGAACCTTGTACATACTGGATGCAAGTTAAGTATTTATCAAACTGTAAATGAATATTTAAATAGGAAAAGTAAAAAGGCAGTCTATTGCAGCCTGTGTTTTTTTTTGAGAAGTGCCCACAGACATGACTGAAGTGAGGTTCACATGGCACTGCACCAAACCAGAGCAGGGTAGCCTAGAGCCTAGAGTCTAGATAGGTAAGAACGACATGGGGACAGGAGATACAGAGCTGTGAAGTGACTTGTGGAAATGCCCATATAATGGGGCAGTGGTAGAACTGAAAACAATTTGGTCTTTTAAATGCACAATGGCTTACTGGCGAATGTGAGAACTGTGGGCAGAAAAAACAGCGTATCTTAAGCAGAACCACAAATACACCCCATTACCCTCAAGAAACCTATCATGTGGCTGCCTAGTTTCTTGCTAGTACAGTCCTTGTTGTCATTGCACCCTGTATCCTAAGAGGTCTTCAAGATGGTTTACAGAAAACAGAGCTGTTTCAATTTCAGTGACTGACGCCTCCTCATGGACTACCATGTGATGATTTAGACAATCCCTATCAATTATCAGTATGAGTGAACATGCTGTGTTTATATATGCAAGGGAAGTTTGTTCTGGAGAACAGCTAATTCCTGACTCTCTGTTCCCATTCCTACTTCATATACTATGAGTCCCTACTGTATATAATATCTGAAGAGGATCTTATGGATTCAATAGCGTCAGGGTAAAAAATATTGCATCCCACTGCTTTCTGGAGTGTTTCTTATTTTCTGCTCCATCTTGCTCTTTCCTGAAATGTGCACTAAAGAAAGATAAATACCTCTTAGTTTAGAAAATAGCTGTATTTCCCCACCTGTAGTCTGTCACAAGACAATACTTGTGTTCTGTCATAGCAGTATAATACATAGCACCCTGTCTACTAGCTTCAGAAATGATAGCCCTTGGATTTTTGTTCTGCATGTAAAGCATGATAACTTATGGACATTTTTCAAAAACGTTCCCTATTCTGTTGTTGTTATTAGTAGTCAGATAGACATTAATCTCCCTCAGTACTGTCAACAGCTGTGTTACGGAAGGAGCCTGCAATTTCCGTCCATGTACAAAGGTCTACTTTAAGGCCAAGGGTTTCACAAAGATGGTCTACGTGTTTGGCAAAATCCATGGGACAAAATTCTCCCTAGTTTTATTGAGGAGAACAGACCACAATCATTTACTTCTTGGGGAATACTTCATCTGAGAATGACAGGTAGTATGAAACCAATATTACAAAAAACCATGTTTCTTCCCAGATGTTTTCAAGTATATGGTACAAAGGTGCAAAAAATACAGTATTTTTAAAGGATGTTAAAGTAAGTTATAGCCAAGTGGCAGCAAGACAGAATTTACAATGCATTGTAAAGCTCCACTAGTTGTATCACCATTATTTCAGCTATTGCAAAATTTGGCTGAGATGGGCTCTTAGTCTAGTTCTCTGAAGGTTACAAATGAGCTCAGTCTTATCAAAATTATTTTATGCTGTCAGACTGCAGAACTGCACACTTAATATCATGAGACATTGAAAAAAAAAGATACAGTCTCCTACCGTGATAACACCGTCAAAAGATCACTGTTCTTCAAACAGTCAGACAGATTATCCACAGCAGCTTCCAAAGTAAGTAGTGCCTCCATTACATACCCCTATCAATGCACGAGGTTAACCATTTCAACAAAGACATTCAAAATAGCAAAACAGTGAACACTTAAAAATCTTCAGTTCATAAAAGGAACAAGCACCTACTGAAAACCTGCAATTTCTCCTGAAAAAAGAACAACATTCACATCAATGCCACTGCCCTGACCATTAAAATGTCACTACAAATGTGTTTTATTTTCTGCCTCAGAATGATCTACGTGGGCATGCGAGAAGAGCATACATCTCATCAGGGGATTGGTAATGGCATACAGAACCTCTGACTTGCAGGTCATTGATTTAAATTCTGCACAAGCAGTTGTGACAGAATATTACTGTCATCTTGTGGCAGTTTTGTTACCTAAGTAAAATGTGGGGGTGATGTCAGGCTATTTCTTATTAAGAGCTAGTAGTTCTCTTAAGTCTGGAATCTCACAATAAATAGTCTCTGATTGTAACATTTCAGTCTGTTTAGCTAAACCAAGTGAACATCATAGTTCACTAAGAGAGGACTGGATCAAATTAGGTCAGTGTAAGTTTTGTATTGTTATGGATGGTGTGGATTTCTTTATTCCAAAAGATGTTAATATTTGAGAAATGAGGTGGTGTCTACTTCATGTTGTCAGATTACATCAGCTGGTAGGATGATGGGTTCCTGAAGCACGAATTAATGACGTGAAAGGGGAAAAAATGGCCATCACAAAGATTTCGAGTGACATTTACTAGATGTTTTCTAGCTGTTCTCTTTAGAGCTATATAAGATTGTAACAGCCTGATGAAGGCTTTAATGAGGTACATACGGATTCAGTAAACTCAGAGGTATACATTAAATCAACAGTACTAAGAAGCATTATGTACACACGCATACCTGAATCTCATCTCCATGCTCTCCAATAACTTCCACCAATCTTGACAGGAGGTCAGACAATGCGTGTGCAGAAAGGGGCTGCTTTAGGGCTCTGAATATCTGGAAAGAGCGACCTGCGTAATGTCTGGAAGAGCTTGAAAGAGCTGTTTGTAAAGCAACTTCACTCAGATGCTGCTCCAAATGAAAACCTAAGCAAAAGAATAGTATATAAATTATATTTTTTTTAATGACAGACTTTACTGTGGGTCATAAGCAGGCTGAACCAGCTCTGTGGGGAGGATATGCACTGTGGCGTATCCTGCAAACCCTGTGAGAAATGGAGATGCAGAAATGTCTGTGTTTGGGAGAATTTCCCACTGTTTACATTTATTTCACACAGAATGTAAGAAAATAAACTGCAAACCCAAATTTCTGATTCTGCAAATGTTTGTCAGCAAAACCCTGAAATTCATCATCTGATTTAATTTTTTTTACAATTCCTGGACAAACTTTCAAACCATCCACTCTTCTTGCTGGCAGCAACACAGTAACTTCTGAACACTCCCAAACCTAAAGCAGAGCTGAATTAGGAGTCGTTCTGTTAGCTTCAGGAGGCTTTGGATAAGATCTTAAATATAAATACTGATGCTACATTCTGCTTTGATCTTGGAAGATATTTAATTAGGGACTGTGTTGGTTTTCAAAATACAATCAGCACACTTCCTAAGCTCTACAAACATAACAAATTAAAACTAAATTTTCATTGCCAGGAGAAATTTAACAAATTTAACACAGTTCAATCTAACATGATTTTTAAAAAGAATTCCTTTAATATGTCGTACATCCTTATTAAGACATACAAAATGTTGTGCTTCTGCATAAGCAGATCTACTAAGTCACAGGATAAACATTCAGTGTGACCTTGAAGGAATATTCTTTCAGTTATGAAAGGAAAAAAATTACTACCTGACTTGGAATCTTTAAATACAGATACAACATGACGCAGAAAATTAGTAAGCTGTTCAGCACTCTTGGTGTTCTGATTTTTGGGTGTGATATCTTCATGGCACCAAAGTGGACCAAATGCCCTTAAAGAAATACATAACAAAGTGCAAAATTTCTTTGTGTTATTTGAAATAAATGTAATAAGTTAAAATGTATAAACTGTAAAGGCAATTAGATATTTCCAGGGCCACAGCCTGGAAAACATGCAACTGAACAGAATTTTATGAGCAAAATACAAGTAAATAAATATTCCTACACAAAACTTCTTTCTAAAATATAAATCATACCATTTAGAGAGCAGCATAAACAAATTCCTGTTTTGAAATTCAACATTGCATCTAGCATCTGCTGGCTGTAGTTGGTAGTTAATATTAGTTTCACCATGGCCTTTCACTGTGCCCTGTACACTTCCTATCTAATATTACAATAATAAAAATGTCTTCTACCATTAGTTCATTGTTGAACATAATACTATCAGTCAATTAAACATTTTATTCCTGTCAGGCAAGACTTTTTTCTGTTGTTTTGGACACTGTAGTGCTTTTAAGTACCTGCCTACTTCTGTAAGTATCAATAAGAGAGGAATGGGAGTCTGTAATTTCTATAAAAGCTTGGTCATTTTCCTTTGAGTCTTTTAAGTTGTTACAGATAATTGTAGAGAAGACATGAAAGTATGTGTTTTGAGTACAAACGTGTCCTCTGCCTATCTCCATTACCTGGTTGTCAGAAACTCAATTAATTTGTTTGCTTTCTCATCTGTTTCAGCAGCAGTGTCCATGTCCTCAACCTCTTGTGTAATCTGTGGGAGGTTTCCACTGCTACCTCCCAGACTGATACTGGAGGAGGTGGAGCTGGAGCTCAAGCCGGAGTCTGGCACCGGAGACGACTGATGTTCCCGCAGAAAGTCAAAGCCACCTGCCAGCCGAAAGGGAGGAGATAAAGATGGAATGCACTGTTGGGCCAGTGTTGCAGATGAAAGCATCTGCTAAGCAGCTCTTTTCAGAGTCAGCGGCAGACGCCTTCTACTGGGGAACAGGGGGAAAACCTGCAGAACACAACCACCCTCAAACGCCAATGGGAGCGAAAATGGTACTCTGTTTCTAAATGTGCGGAATCCAATATTAAAAGAAAAATACCAAAGTCAAGGTATTTTTTTACTGCACGAGGGCTACAGTACTTGAAAAATAAATGTTTTATGGCATTTTACAATCAGAACTATGTCTTTCTGTAAAGTGAATTTTGAAGTTGGCTAAGTGCACACAATGTTCAGCTCTGGACTAGTCTGATGAGGGAAAAAAGCTCTGCAGGGTGAAATTTTGAGGACAATGGTGTTGTCCTAATTTTACAAATGTAATGGAAACTGAGACACAAATGTTAAAGGTTTCTGTTCAACACCTTTAGTAACTGTAAACACTGGGCTACTCACACTAAGTATTTTCAGCATTAAGGTTAAACATCTGAGTAAGAGTTCTGATAGATCAAAAGCTTGCGACACAACTTCAGAGCTGGAATTAGAAACTAGACTAAGTTTTCTTTAGGTTAGACTGCTGGTCATCTGAGGCTGTATCTACAATAGAAAAACTGGCCTTGCAAGAAGACTGTGAACAGGAGGGGCCTCTCCACTGAAAAAATCCATTTCAGGTCAGGATGCTCTTAATTTAGTTGCTTGACATTATGTGGAACAAACCTGAGCTCAAGTACTTTCAATTAGGATTCTTTGCTATAGCTACTCACCCACACTCTCACTCTTTATATTAGCTGATAAAAAAAGAATTCAAATACAAAGTTTTGATAACTTCCTGGACTTAAGAGGCCCAGACACAGGGTACCAATTATGATTTTTTGAGACAGGAATGAGAAGTTTTTTGTTTTGGCAGAAAAGCAGTAATATAATTTTAATGTAACAATTTCATTCTGTATTTAATAATTCATGGACATGCACTGGAAAAGAAATCTACACAACTCAATATGGGAAATTCATGTGTGAGGTAATTTTGCACAGACTTTATTCAGAACAAACCTAAAAAGGCCAAATTAATTCATTGATCTGAAATATAAATCCCTTCTTCTCATTACTTTAAAATATTTTTTGTATCTCATAAAAAATAATAATCATTTATCAAGTAATATTCTTTATAAAGCCAAACTGTTTATTATTTTTGGTTATATTCCTAAGGAACCACGGAAATGCCACTCATTTGATTATCTCACCTTTTCATTTCTCACTGTATACAGCGAAGTTCCTCACCCTCTCCCAGACAACTAATCCTACCTCCACAACTCTACACTGGGATTCCTTCAAATCTCAACAGTATGCTTGCTTTTAGTATTACATGAAAATAGGAAATCTACCTATGTCCTTTCTACAAACTGTTCCCAACCAACCCCTTAAAAACAGGTAAATTGCTAAAAGTTAGCAGAACACCCATTTCAGCAGAGGTCTGAAGTAAGCCTCCTAATGCAGAAACAGATTCCAGGACAGAAATGAAGTGTATTTGCAATATAAAGGAGGATGTATATCATGTGAAATTTAACTTAATAATGGAAAATCTGAGCTGCATATTCTTGCTGCTCTTCCTGTGTTGGAATTATTTATTAATTTCTTTTGAAGGTTGAGAAGTAATTGCCCTCATTTAAAGCAGTCCTAGCTCCCCGAGGGGGAAGTTAGGAAGTTATTAGTCATATTAATGTTTAAAATACTACACTATATATTTTGTGTTACATCAGATAGCTTTCTCAATATCATGAAAAGTTATCTAATAATAATTTCGGTGCATCTCTAGGGTAGTTCACATGGAATTAATATTAACGGGAACTGTTCGTACTTGCCACTTTATCATTTTAATGTATCAAAACTGTTATATTTTAGGAAAGTAACCTTGACATCCTACTTTCAAAAACCTCACAGTACAATGCAATGTTCTTTTCTTCTTTTGCTTTATTACCTGTATAAAGATATTCAGGTAAGTATGCTGGTTGTACTGTCAGTGTCTTGGTCTCGTTCATCTCTCTGGTCTGCAGAAGCACTGATGCAATGGCTTGATAGTTGCTATTGCAAGATAATGCAATCAAAAGGTGAAGCAGTAACTTTTCACTGTGTTCAAAGACCTCAGGGCGGTAATGGTCAAGACCTAAACGAAAAGGTTACAGCAATCACTGAATATGAAGTAATAATAAACAAGTTCACATTCCAGAAATAGCAAAAATTCCAAGGCAGTTCATGGCAACAGTGCAAACAAACAAAAGATGCAGTATTTCTGGACACAGTTACTAGTTACAGTTACTTCAAATCATAGAATGGCTTAGGTTGGTGTATATGTATATTTAGTTTCCAGGCTGAGGTCCCATATAGGAGGTACAAAACAATGTGGTTGATGTATGTGTATATTTAGTTTCCAGACTGAGGTCCCATATAGAAGGTACCTCCAATGTACTGTGTGGCAATACAACTTTATGCATTCTGTCTCACTGCAGTGTTAATTTGACAGGGCTGGAAAACCTCTAAAGATGAGAAATTCTTGGTGGTGGTTGTAATTACATTGCAGTAGCTAAGGGCTAGCACTGAAAGACTCTGATCTGGCTAGCATTACTACCGTTTGTAAGATTTTAACGCAACCTGCACAAATCACAAATATAAAGGAAATAGATGTTTGTAAAATAAACTGCACTGTGTGGTACAATCTCTTTTCAATTCTCTTTCAGTATCTTCTAGGATATTTACAAATACTTTCTGAAAAATTCAATTGTTTTCTTCTTCAGCTCCTCTCTTGTCAGGATATATTCCTCTTTAAAACGTAGCTCTGTCTTTACTCTTAAGTGGCAGCAAGACCAACAGGTCTTTCAAATCAGGTGTTTTCTAATATACTCCAGTCACACTGGTTCTTCTCTGGCCTGCAAAAATGAAGCTGCTCATACTGCCACGGTCTGAGCAATGTATTTGGCTCCTATGGGCAAGTCTTTGGAAGTCCTGTGATTCTTGGTCTTACTCATCTGCCCATAGCCTCTTCCAAGAGAGCCACGTCCAACCTGCCCACCTCTTTTTCAGCTTCTTCAGGTTTCTGCTCCTATTCTACTTTCTCCATTTCTTTTCACCTGCCAGGAGGTAATGCACCCATTCTACCCTGTTCTAACATACACTGGAAAGGACATAAAAAGTTCTTTTAGTTTTAAAGTACATTCTATATTGGCAGCACTTGTGACTGAAATCCTGTTAAACCCTAGGGCTGTATGAAAGTATTGACATAGATACATTAACTATGAAGTGCAAGGACAGTTCAGTCTTTGTGCTTGTCCAGTGCTGGGCCCTTCTTTAACTTGGAAGAGTTCCCAAGAGGATAAACTTCTGTGACGTGGACACATTTCTATGGGAAGGGAGCCTAGCTGCTCAAATCATTTCACACTGGCAGCAAAAGGGTTTTTAAACAGCAGCTATTTTCATGCACTACTGAGACAGACAGGTTCACACCAGTAGTCTGCCTCTCTACTTCACTATCAGTACTACAAACCCTCCAGTAGCCTATTAAACACACATATGGCAGAACTCTTTCATTTTAGTATTTTCTCACTCCTTCCAATAAATGGAAGGATACAGGCTCTCCAGCTGCCCACCATACTAGTTTCCAGTTTCTTTTTCAGTCAGATGCACTTGCTTGCTCACATTCCAACAGGACAGAACTATTCCAGTGGGCCAAGTGCAGGGCCCTGCATCTGGGTCAGGGAAACTCCTGGTATCAATACAGGCTGAGGGATGAAGGGATTGAGAGCAGCCTGGCTGAGAAGGACTTTGGGGTACTGGTAAATGAAAAGCTGGATATGAGCTGACAATGTGTGCTCACAGTCCACAAGGCCAACCGTATCCTGGGCTGCATTAAAAGGAGCGTGGCCAGCAGGTCGGGGGAGGTGATTCTGCCCCTCTACTCTGCTCTGGTGAGACCCCACCCGGAGTACTGTGTCCGGCTCTGGAGCCCTCAGCACAGGAAAGGCATGGACCTGTTGGATTGAGTCCAGAGGAGGGTCACAAAAATGGTTGGAGGGATGGCATACCTCTCCTATGAGGACAGGCTGAGAGAGTTAGGGTTGTTCAGCCTGGAGAAGAGAAGGCTCCAGGGAGACCTTATGATGGCCTGTCAGTACTTAAAGGGGGCCTACAGGAAAGATGGGGATAAACTTTAGCAGGGCCTGTTGCAATAGGACAAGGGGTAATGGTTTTCAACTAAAAGAGGGTAGATTTAGACTAGATATAAGGAAGAAATTTTTTACAATGAGGGTGGTGAAACACTGGCACAGGTTGCCCAGAGAGGTGGGAGATGCCCCATCCCTGGAAACATTCAAGGTCAGGTTGGACGGGGCTGCGAGCAACCTGATCTAGTGAAAGATGTCCCTGCTCATTGCAGGGGGGTTGGACTAGATACCTTTAAAGGTTCCTTCCAACTCAAACTATTCTACGATTCTGTGATTCTATTTCATTTTCAGTGACACTCATACCTTCGGCTAATGTGTAGCGTAACTTCTTTACACCATAACAACACAGCTTTACTACAAAATACTGAAAAATCTTCCGTAGGAGGCATAACAACTCTAGAGAAACTGAACTTGAAGCTGGGAGGCTGTGATCTCATTTTAGTTACCACTAAACCAGTTACATTTAGTTACCCGTTACATTTAGCTTTAATTTCACATTTGAGAACTGAGAGTTCTTAGCCAAGGGACTGTCTCAAATGGTATAAATTTATATAAATAAAAATAAATTTATCTTTATTTCTTATGAAATAATGTAATGTTGAAACATTATTGCATGAACAAAATCAGTAAAGATAATTTTATAATGGATTACTAATATCATAACTCTGTTTCTGTATCTGTTTATCTGTATGGCTCCCTGATGGCTCTTTAAAGCTGTCTTAAACTGAAGTGGCCATGCTGCTGCATACTACTCCTGTGTTAAGTTGTTCATTTATTCTTGTGAGAATTTCTAACTGTAAGCACCAGTTTTCTCACACTTGTTGCAAATCCTACTAAAGATGTTGTTTGATCAGTTGATGGCTATTGATTTGATTCATACACTTATCCAGTTTTCTTTCAGCTCCCTCTTACACTTAGAAAGTTCAAAGCAATATAAAAAAGAAGTAAAAAATCATTATGGGCAGACATAGAATAGATTCAGCTTCTAAGTGAAGAATATATATAAGTGGAATGTATTAAAACTGACCCTGGAAGCCCCATCCAACATGGTCCTGGCTATTATTCTCATGTTTCATTAGAATTTTGCTGAAATCAATGTACTATATACAAAACTTGCGTGTTTGATGAGCGTGCATTTTCCAAAAAAACTTATTTCAAAAAAATTTCAAACAGAACAGTTGGTAACAGAATAGCAGAAAAGAAGAATGAGCTATCTTCTTCAACTATATACCAAAGTGTATCACATATAGTCTACCACTGTGCTGTAACATCCCAAATTAATCTTTTTTGCCCGCTGAACAACAGACTCTTCCCAGATTGCCAGTGAACAGACTTAGTGGTAACTATGGCAACTGAACGAGAAATGGACTGCGATCTGCAGTTATAATAAATGTATTTCACAAGTGTCTCTTTGTGTTTATTTGTGAAAACTAGTATTTATCAACCATGAAAGTTAGGGAATAGCCTTATAATGCTAAATACTCTTGTGTGCTAAAAAATTAGGCCACTTGCTTTTCATAATGTTAAATGGCAGGGTAAGGAAGGCATCACTCTCCAGTTGACCTGTGTTACAGTAAAAAACTGACACAGCAGTGGGGAAAAAGCAGCACCTCTATGCTCAGGTATAATTAAGGGAAGACATTGACGATAAAGTATTCTATTAGCAGTGAAATTAATGACACTTGCTTTCCCATGGTCTGCGTCCTACCTTCACTACCTCTGTAGTACAGTAATCTCGGCTCTCTTACATGTTTTTGCAAAGGCAAGAGACAGCACTGGTGTGTGTAGTCCAAGCCTAAGGCATGTGCTGACTGCCTGGCTGCCCATCACAAACCAGACTGTACAAAGGCAGAGTTTTGCCTGCCTTTCTTGCAGCAGGGGCCTATGGGTTTTTTTAGAGATATTTTGGTAAGTCAATCATCTTCAAATTTCTACCCCCCTCTCAAATTTGGGTGAAATTGGCCAAAATATTCAAAAGTTTCAAAGTTTTGAGACTAATTCACAGACTGTAATTGCTCCAGTTTTGTTTTTTGCTTTTTTTTTTTAGGAAAACAAAAACATATAAGAAACACAACTCTACAGTTTCATCAAAACTAAACTACAAGGACAGCAGTAGATTTATACTTTACTTCTTTTTCTGCTGGTCTTACCTAAAAAGAGAGCATGTAGCAATAAAGGGAGGTGAAGAGCCCAATCTTCTCTCACACTGTGATCCACTACCATCTCAGTCATGAAGATGACAGCAATATTGCACCTGGAAATTAAATCACAATATCAGTTTGAAACCTCTTGGAAACAGGAAAAGAGTAACACGATGGCTATTTCTGAAGAAATAAACAATCTCTACATTTTCAAATTTGTAGCATTTCGTCTGAATATGATTAATGCTGAAGCACCTTAGTTACAGTATTAAGCAGGTTAAGTGCCCATTAGTGAAAAGAACACTATTACTGTCAATACAAATTATGTAGAAGTGGAATTTCAGAATACGCATAGTCTAGTTAGAATAAAAGATCAAAGGGGAAAAGTGCTATGACTAACAGCCAAAGAGGCTTGGGAAAGAGAGATTTTCCCTTTCTTTTTTGGTTGTTTCTTCAGCCTCATTCTTATCAGAAAGTGATGTCCTACATTGTAAATAGGCTTTCCGGTAGCAATCTGGTAGAATCTCAAGCCTTCATTGCATGTTGATTTTAGCACTGGAAATCAGCAGAAACTGAAGGTATGATTTTCAGGTGTTCTGAGTGGTGGGACAGTTGGATTGGTGTGGGTCAACCACTGAGAGGAAGTGTCTCACTGTTTGAAATGTCAGAATGAGAAACTACTCACCTATGAAGGGGTCCCCGGGGTGTGATGGTTTCTGGGAGGTAGTCCACAAGTGGTGCCCAACATCCTCCATTGTAAGGCATGGGCAGGGGATGCGGTTGTTTGGTTTCAACAATATTCAATAACCAGCTTGTATATGGAGAAACAGGATCATCTACATGGAAAAGCATTAAAACACAGTGCATAAAAACCAAGTCTGGTTATCCATTTGGGGGAAATAATAAAATAGAGTTTATGCTAACTTATCAGCTCAGCTGTTTGGAACAATGTGATAAGATGACATGAGGTTTGCAAATTCCTGTGTTCAATAACAAGTGATGCATTTTTAATCCCTCTTTCACGCTGCTGGAAATTAAACAGGTTCCAGGCAGACAGCACTGAATGGTAGGAGCTGCAGCTGAATCCCTGCTGTCACTTAGTAGCTTTGGATCCAGATCACAAAGCACCAAGCAACAGAATTTCTCTTAAAAAATGCGAGAAAAGTTCAGCCAACGAAGCTGCTTTCGGAAGCCATCTGCTGCAAGGAGCTGCGTACCAGTGACACATTCTGGCAACTCCTCACCAGTGCCCTGCTGAGTGATGCTACAAAGGCAGAAGTTAAATGTCCTGAATTAGGAAAGAGGCATAAGGAATACAAAAAACATCTTCAGGGTAATTTTCTTTCAACAGGGATGAATTATCTCTTGGATTTCTCAAAGATGCAGTTCACTTTGCTTCAGTATGACAGCTGCTGTATATTAATAAGCAACAGGGTTTTTTCTTCCACTTGTTTATCTGCAATGATGTGGGTCAAGTAAGTTATTTGCACCGCTTTCTGTCTTCTCTCAGCTGCACAGCTTTGTTTATCTCTCCTGCATTTTGTTCCCTCTCATTCTTCTCAGTTTTCCCATTGGTCAGTTTTTATTTCTCAGGTCTGGCGGTCTGCAGTACACTGCCATGGGAAGTATCCTTTCCTGGCCTGTTCTTGACATATATCCAAACATTTCCCGTCGTGAATTTTTAATAAGAGCAGTACTTATTGCTCTGGGTTTTTTTGTTACACTTTTAGGTAGGTTTGAAACTCTCAGCGCTCTCAGCACTTTCCTTTTTTTAACAGCATGTATGCTGTTAAAAGGATGCTTGCCAGCTTTGCCACAGGAAGCAAAACTACTTTGATGCCTACAAAAGTATCAGAGCTAGCGTTTTCTAATGCACATCACTTCCTGGTTTTGACAAAATGTCTTCAGGTTTCCAGGTCCTCCTGGGTCCTCCTGAAATGCAGTAGCTGCTCTTCCAATTATTACTAAAATGCCAACTTTACCATTCCCATTCTTCAGTGTTAGTCTTCCAAGGAACGCTTTAGATCTTTATCATTTAGACCTCTACTTATTTCTCTCATCCTCTGGAGGATGATTTATTAGTTACAGGTAAAGAAGAATAAACCAACCTAATAATGTAGCAAAGTATAGAATTTTCACATATTCATCTTCTAAGCATTAACCAGGTAATGTTTGCCAGATGCTTTTCATATAAAAAGCACTGCACAATCCCTAATTATTACTACCAATTTAAGTGTTTCACATAAAACTGCTTCATGAAGTCCAAACTAAGATCTAGCTCCTCACTCATGTTTTCAGAGGTTTATGTGCAGACTGAGAAAAAAAAGAAGCACTTTGCACCTTAACATACAATCTTTGCCTGAACAAAAGAGTTTCTGTGCTGCACAGTTGTGTTCCCTATTTATATCCTCAGCAACACACGTATGCTCAAGTAGACTGGAGAGAAGAGAGAAGCCATACCACCAACTGGTTTGCAGCCTGGGCTGCCCGCCAGAGGGAATAAGTTGCACTTGCTTAATGGAGGTTGCATGATTTATCTTGTAGAATGAGAAATGGTGTAAGAATTACTCTTTCTTTTCAGAGTTCTATATAAATGTCAGTAGCTAAGTAAAATGTATTTTATTTTACAGCTAGGTATTTGTATATTTGCGGAAGGAACCCCTGTGAGAAGCAAACCTTGCATAAACATTCACAGTACTATAAAGCTTGCAGGTACAGGCAGGAAAAAACACTTGGGCACTGGCTTGAGGAGACATTCCAAACGAGCAAAGAAAATTTCAGTGTTTTTTAACCTTTTATTACTTTAAGCTCTTGTCAAAACCAGCTACTTGTGAAGAATGTTCTGATAAAATAAACATTGTTCTGTTTTGAAAGATTGTTCATGCAGAACAAATTAGTGCTGGTGCTCCAATTAACATCTGCTGAAGAATTTTTAGTAGCTGCAGCACTAGAAAGCCATAAGAAAAACAAGACAAGTGTACTAAAACCCACTGAGTTTAATATGTTGCACATTTTTTGTGTATTTAAATACTGTATGTACATACACAATATTTTGTAAATACTTGTATTCATATGTGTATTTGTAAATATTTGTAAATATGTGTATTTGTAAATATTTTTAAATATTGTGCTTCATAATTATGAAAAATCGTTGTTGATATACATTAAATTATCCTATCGTATTGTATTTGCCAATTTTCCATGTTTTGCAAATGAGTATTGCCAAAACATTACTTGGATTAAAGAATATATAAAATCTTTACTTTTTATGTCAAAATACTGTCCCAAAATGGTGTCTGTAGCACCAAGACAAGACACTATCATGTCTATATTATTTGACCTGTCTTTGTTAAGCTAGAGATGAAAGTCAATAAAAAAGGTCTTGCCTTTTTTACATTTGGTTAGGGCCTAGCCAAAATCTGTAGATTGGCTTCCTTACAATTCACTCCAGAAATGAAGTCAAACCATCCAACTCCTACAATTTACACTGTCATTCTACAGTTGACAGAAATACCTTGGTTTTCTTTGGAATCTCTGCTGAGCATCACGTGTCCATTTAACAGAAACACATAAAGAACAACAAGCGTGCTCAGGAGCCCTATCTCACTTTCCCCTCTAACACAGGTTTGCACAGTGCAGCCAGAAACTGGTTGCAGACAGCAGAGCAAAGCTAAAGAGGAGATAAGACCTAATTTTTGGAAACTCCTGAATTTCTTCTTCATGCTCGTATAACAGCACTTGATTTGGAGGGAAATACTGGTGAAGGGCACAATTCAAAGTACTCGCTGTAATGCTCTTGGAAGTCTTTTGCCTTGCCATGTATGAGAGGTTCAAGGTGTTACTGTCTGGAAGATTCTCTGGTGCTGCCTTCTGTGAATTTCTCTGGCCTTTAATTAGGTTTGACTGAGCATAGGTTAAACAAAGGAAATTAATTAAATGAGGTATGAAGGTAAAATAAGGACACTCACAGTATGGTGATGCTACATTACTGTTTATACAGAATTTAAATGGAGAGCCTTCACCAGTCATAAGACTATTTTCCTCTCCCACCAAAACATCAGAAATTTCATCAAACTGAATAATAGAACTTACTTTTGTCATCATCATAAGATCCTCCGGAGCTATTGCTGTACCTTGATTCTAGTCGGGTATGTGCTCTGATTACATTACTGAACCTTCAAATACAAGAAAAATCTTCATTAAAAACACAGACTGACATTAAACATCTGGACTATATGCTTACTCTACAAAAAAGGCATTTCCTTAAGCATACACTTTTATTTGGGAGTAGACAGCAATGTGAATGTAATGATGTTTCTTTCCACAAAAGAAGATTTTTGCAGCCTGTTTCTGAGAAGTTCTAACAATGTGCTCCTGTGTCACGAGCTTTTAAAATTTAGCAGAGGGAAAATTCTCATGCTGCAAACGTGTGATTTTCTTGAAGCAAGAAACTGTGCTAAGGCTGAACTGAGATATAAACTGTTCGCAGCTAGTATTTTGTCACAGCCCATGTTCATGGGTAAAATTCTGGCAACCTGCTAAAGCCTGCTAAAGTCCAAAGTCAAGCCCGCTCATGTACCAAGCAGTAAAAGCTGCATCAGATCACCCTTCAACAGGAAAATGCAGCAACTGCCAGAGCGGATGTAGCAGAGGAGTTAAGGGATATGAGAGCCAGAACAGAGCTGTCCTCAAATCTGCCACAGACCCACAATAAGCTAACTTTTACTGCTGATCTCCTTTGCTTCCTCCACCTCCTTGTGTTGTCAGCGTCAAGAGGTTCTGAAAAGTTTGCTCACGTAATTGTCTCTGTACCTCTAAGCCCTGAACCTATGGAAGGTGGGTTAAACTACTTAAGTGATACTAGTGACTATCAGGAACAGACTAACGTAATACTAATACACTTACTAATCAATGACATTAGAATTCATTGAAAGTTCTCTTACAAAAATAAGAGGGTTTCAGTGAGAGAAGAAATATATATCTGTCTGTGCTTGAGGATGTGGTGGCCCTTAAGCTTTGCATTTATTCATTCATCATTTGTCAGTATGTTCCACAAGTATCAAAAAATTAAATTGAATATATGATTTCTAAGCAAAATATATTATATAGGTTTCCTCTGTAAGACATTTTATCCAGACAAAGGAGGTGTCCTTGCAATCATGGATACAAATCTGCACACTAAATTTTACTAACTGTCCATGAAATCAAACGGTATGATCAAACCTGATTTTTCAAGATTTTAGTAGTTACTATTTGGTACACACTCTTGATTTTCTTTCTCCTTTGTGGATAATTCCCACAAATCCATGATCTACTTAGCACAATTCATTCAATGTAGGTTTAACAGCTATTCCTCTGAAATGTATTACTAACTAACAGTCAGGAACTATAATCATGTGAATAGCTTTTTTAATAAACTTTTACATATGCTCATTTTAAAATGGTCTTCCTGAGATAACGCCACCAAGGATCAGTCTGAGCATCAGGGTTCCTTACAAAACAATGTAGAACTTTGCTCAACATCTCACCCTTAGCTTAGGAAAACATACACATTTTGGAGAAAAAAACACCAAACCACAAACCTTTCATCAGTCTCTTTCACCATTCTGTTCTCCTCTACATCAGGAAAACTATCTTGGCCAGCTACAACAGTGTTACTGCTAGAGGTCGTTCCTGTATGAGAGATGTCAATAAGAACACCCGTTACATGCAGCAAACAGTATTTGCAAAGGAGTAAAAGCCCATAGCTTAAATTTTTTTAGCAGCCACAGTCAAAGCGATCATCCTGCAAGTACAAGCGCATATGAATGAACACTGCTACCTCTACAAACAGGACCTGCTTGGATAGCTGAATGGTGTAAAGTTTACGTGATGATGCTCTTCCACTCCTTGAACTAAGCTCATTCTCAGGTGACATAACCTATTGTTTTTCAAGAATTTGGTAAAACATTGACAAAGTCAAATTGGGGGTTGGTGTCTCTTAAGTATCGTTGACTACTGCAGCTTGGAAATAGCATTAGGCCTTTGAAAACAGAATTCCACACAGTTGAGGCTCTCAGTTTTCAGGAAACTGCTGCTTTTGTCTGTCTTGCTGTGATTACAGCACTGATGATGACTTCTTTTTCTGAGAAACTAGTGGTAGAAGAACCACCTCATATGAGTTCTTAACAGCAGCAAACATTGGTAATATCCTAATAAAATAGCTGAGTGAATTAAGCCTACGTTTACAAAGCATATACAACATTAAGAATCAAAAAGAACTGTAATTTAGGTGTGCGGTGTGCAACAAGGCCTCGCAACTTGCACTTCATATATACACAGATCTGAATGGGTGCAAAAGTAAGAGATTGTTTTTTCAAGGAGATGAAGACTCACAAGAGCAGTAAGGCATAACTGAAAAGCGTATGTAGGTCATACCAGAAGCTGCAGCTGAGGCTTTGTTACTGGCAGCAAAACGGTAAAATGGAGGATTATCACAGTGCTGGACTATTGGGTTCACTGGGTCGGTTTGCTGCAGCTCAAAAAGAAGCTCTTCCATTGTCTGAATAGTGTTGTTGCGACATAGATATATTGCAACCTTTTTTATCTAGAGAAGAAAATAACAGTTGTTAAACTCTGTCCAAAGTGAATTTCCAAAGAATCAATACATGTTACACTGCAGTATTGAAAAGACCCAGAATGCAAATGTTACTCCTGGACAGACACCACAACCATACAACTGTATCCACCTTGTTCATACAAAAATAAAACTGCTCACTTTGATATCAAGATCATTTCCCCAGCAGAGTGAACCTGTGATCTAATTACCCCAAAGCTTTTACTTACCACTCACAAATGAGCTGTTTATGTATATAACTATATAACATACACATATACAAAACTCACCTAATTTTGTACCTATCATTTAAGGATATCAGCATTATAGTTTGAATATGTGATTTCCATTGAAGATGAGTCTTACTCTCCTGAATGGAGCAAACCTCACCTAGAAAGCTAGATCCACCCAAAACTTCATGCCTATATTTCCACATACAGTTGATGTGAAAGAGGTAGCTGTAGCCACAAAGAATAAGCCAGGCTCTGTAGTAACTACTTTTATCTGTCATCAAAGTAATAGCACAAGGAAGAAAGGCAGAGAAATCATGTATGCAGACGTCATACATCCTGATTTGAAAAATATGAGAGTATCATTTATAGAAATTCTGGGAACTTCTGTAAAACTTTTAACAAGACCTCAAACCTTATCGTATGCACCGCAGCATTGAGGACTGTTGAGATACTGAGATCAAATTTCTAAAAATTTCGCAGGGACTTCCCAGATACAAATCCACCTCCTTTCTGAGGCTCATTTCTGTTTGGGCTCACAGCGCCACTTCCAGCTTCTTTCACCCCTGAAAAGGTCCCGTTCCTTACACTATATCTTTGCTGAAGAGGTTTCTGAACTGTAAATATTCTAAGAAACCTTTCAATACATATGTGAAAAAAAGGATAGCTCAGCAATTTCAACTGGCACACGGGTTAAAACTGATTAAAGGAAATGTAAGTATAAGAGACAAAGCAATGAATTCAGCTGATTGAAAAAAAAAATTAAAAAATGTAAGTAAGGCGTACTTTTGGCTTGGACCCACACAGGCAGAACAGATGGCTGAAGGCATGAAGCAGCTGGTGACTGCCTTGGGGCACAGAGGGCTCCAAAAAGAGATGGGTAAACTGGCAATCTTGCAACCACATGGTCTTTTGAGACCAGGTGAGCTGGAACAGTGCTGATAAACAGTTTGAATTATCTTTATTTGCTAATGCGTATGTGTTATCTACCTGATAATGGAAGATACATGTTTGTGGTATCAGCAGTCTTGTGTAAGCAGAGTTAGGTATGATTTCTTATCTGTAAACTCCAGGGCACTATCAAAACACTGAGCAGATGCCTGTGATAAACACGGTGTGTCTTCCTACTCCAGACAACGGTACCAATTAAGGGGTGACTCATAAGCACAGTCAGGCTTCCTATAGAAGTTGAAAACTCTTTCAGATTTTGCAAAATCTGAGAATCACACTTTAAACTCAACATTATAAAACACAGACTAACAATACTGGCAGAAAACAGAGGAACCTTGTCAGCTGCTGCCACCAATGAAGACCTGATTGTCTTGTTAACAGCCACTGGAAGCCTGGGAGGGAGAGCAGAAAAGTCCCACAGGCAAAATAGAAGATGCTGAGCAGATGAAGCTGGAGATGCCTTAACAGACTGCTGTCTTTGTGGAGTAAGAGGACTGTTACTGTCCTGGAGGAGGACAGGACTGTCAGAGCCAAAGTTTTAGGCAAGGAGGTTTGGAAAGAATATGAAGAAAGAAGGAGAAGTGCTATGGGGTAGCAAGGAGGTTTGAGGTAGGCTGCTCAGAGCTGTGGGGTGGCAACAGTTTTGGAAAAAGGATGTGTTGAAAACTCTGGGTTGGCAAGTATCTGCACGGGGGTGGGCGAGTTATGTGAGGGGCTCCTAGGCAAGAGGCAACAGGGTTATTAGGCGTTTCCAACCAGGCTACAGATTTAGGGGTGAGAATATATACTCAGCACAGCACACTCCTTCCTTTTATAGAACTGTCCCTATTCCTTTTTTAAATGGTCAGAAATACAACAGTCCTCATTTTGTCTCTTATCTCATTGATTTCCACTTGTTCTCTGACAACATAGTTCCTCCTGATGGAGGCCACCTGATCCCAAGTCTGTCATAGATTGTGTGGGTCTGATTCCAAGTCTGTCATAGATTGTAGGATCAGTCAGGTTGGAAAGGACCCGGGAAGTCTCTCATCTAACCTCCTGCTCAAAGCACGGTCAACACAGAATGGAGAACTTCTGTCACCATTGATGGAAAGATCTTCATTATCCCAAAGATCTTCATATTTGGGACCAATTCCTTTGTCGTCTTCTCATATAAACCTTCAGCTTGTTCTTATAGCAACTCCACTTTCAAATCTTTCCTTTTTTGATTAGCTAGGCAACACTGACCTGGCATATATATGCACCAATTTGATAATATACAACAGTAAACCCTACAAATAAAAGGAAACCAACAGGATGTCTATGGTACAGCAACAACATATTGAAAATTTTTATGGTCTTCCACATTTCCTTTGTTCTATTATGCTTAGCAGTCATCATGAACACTTTAGGAAAAGTGTTATTTCAGCAACTATAAATGAAGTATGTTTGTGAGGTTTTTAGATAAGTCTTATCACATTAATATTAATTTCAAATTTGTTTCATGGAAATCAATGGAAAGAGACTAACTAATAAAACAGCATATTTTAATTGTGCTGGAAAATTTACTAAATTTAGATTCTGTTTCACCCAGCAACTGAGCAATAAGGAACATGGGAATGAGACTATCTTGCTTTTCTCAGACGGCCCTGATTTTCTTTAAACTTGAATAATAACAATATCCTGCACAGTTTGACTTGCACATTGCAGGAACAGTTACATAATTCATGAGAGCCAGGCAAAGGCAAAAGTTGATATGTTAAAGAGCTTGTAAAGGTTAGCCATCTTGTGTTGCTTGAGATGTTCCACAGAAAGACTTAGTCTGCTAAAGGAGAACAGAATGTTGTACTTTCTTAAAACTATGTGCTTTTCTGAAGGAACACCTAAATTTTGACAACAAACAAACTAATAAGATCATAGCACGTTATGTTGCATTCATGATATAACATCCATTGCTTAAAGCTTTCAAAATTTAACTAACAGCTTTGTAAACAAATTGATTACTGAGAAAAATTAGAAACATTTAGTATTTTTACTTCTCTTAATTTTTCATGTGCAAGTTATTTAACCTCTGAACAGTCATTTTGTCTTTTTAATAAAATTTTATATCTATATATAAACCCACATGTTTTTGTACAATTCTGACATGACAAAATGTTTCTAATATTTTTTCTCATTCATTCTGGTAATTTATAGCCAGTCCCTGTTACTGGCCTTTTACACAGACATGCAAAGTTGCTTTTTTGTTTGAAAGGAGTCCACCTCTTGCTTGAAATGAGGTGTGCTCCACTGGTGGAGACGGAGATTCTCATTACTCAATTCCTTTCTTGACTTTCAGTTTCTTGGCTCATTTATTCTTGTGATTTAATTTTTACAGTGTGCTAGAGAATATGTTGGTGCTTATTTTTGAAACAGAAATTAATTTTCTACAGGTGATAGCTGTTTTCTTCATTAAAACCTGTGCAACCAATAGTAAATAAAATAAAGTGCAAACACTTACATAAGGTAAAAGGACGGTATCACTGCTAACACCACACAAACTAATGAGAAACTGCAGTGTTATCCTAAGGTTGTTACTCCATTTTTCATTGTTGGCCAAAGCATTCCAGACATTTTCCATCTCTGGTCCGGGAATTTCATCTCCATACTGCAAAGGATCATAGACATTTATTTCTTGATATATGCCGGCCGCCAAACTAAGGCATGCTCTTTTAGAGCATTTTCTCATGCAAACCCAACAGTAAAATGCTGTAACCAGGGACAAAACAGTATTTTCAAAAGCTACCTGACAGACTTCAGAGCATAAAGTCAATTTAAAAGTATTTAGGCTGAGATGCACAGAAGGACTTAAATCACAAAAAAAGTCTTTCAGGAATGTGAATTCAAAGGGTGATCCTAAAATCAAGCAGTTTCATAGAATCATAGAATCTTCATGGTTGGAAAGGACCTTTGAGATCATCGAGTCCAACCATACACACACAAAAAAAACCCCTACAGTCTCTGCCACTAGAGCATGCCCTGAAGTGCCAAATCTAGATGTTTCTTAAATACCTCTAGGGATGGTGACTCAACCACCTCCCTGGGCAGGATGTTCCAGTTTATTGGGTTTCATCTTTACAGTTGTTCAAGCCAATGAAGTTCTGTTTCTGCATGTCTGTACCTAAGTGCTTCAGCCTTCAGAGAATTGAGCAATTTGGCACCTCTCTCCTGAGTAAATCCTAGCAGAATGAAGCACTAGACAAGCCTTTGCTTCCACGCTGGAAACCAGCAGCTTTTGCTCTCTTTTGCAAGACATAGTTATAGGAATGACTCCCTTTTGTTATTTAAATGGTTAGTGCATGCATCCAGGGAGCCTAGAATTGAAGCTGTTCTGTTCCTGTGTAAAATCTTTGCCTCACGCTTTGAGAAGACTGTTTTAACCACTGCACAGACTGACATTCTGCTAGGAGAGGAGTGGCAAACTCCAGGTCATGCTATTCTACTGAAAATTATTTAATACATACTACCTACATCTGCACTGTCACTGGCATCTACATCTACTGTCACCTACACTGGCACTTCCAGGTGCCAGTCCCTTTTTCACACGCAGAGCCTCAAAGCTAGGTCAATCAATATGGTTTGAAGAAAGCATACTTATTCACTCTAGAAGAAAAACTGTGTGTGGTTTTGGAAGCAACTTTCTCCAAGGACTGCTGCTGGTTGGTAGTAAAGGTGAGACTGCACCACATCTGTTTTCAACTCATAAAATTCCTCTAATAATATCCTAGAGACTCTGTACCATCAAATAATTCATAAGGCAGTATCATGCCCTGGATATGCAACAATTCAGGTTGGTTTTTTTGTTTGTTTTGCTTTTTACCTTGGCTGTCATATACATGAGATTATTAAGAACCAGTGAGGTGGCCTCAGGAGAGCCCCAGCCATTGCCTTTAAGTCCACTTGTGACTGCTATTTCCCCATCCTTATCCTTCAATTCATCTTCTGGAGTGGTAGGGCTTGAACCAGGGAGGAGCAGTCTGTTGTCTACAAGTTCAATATTATGAAGCCATGGTAGCAGATAGGTAAGCATGATCTGTCTTCCATTTGGATGCGTTGTTGGAAATCGCTGGCTTACCTCTAAAATAGTGCAAGTTGAAAAGGACAACATGTAAGTTTATGAAGGAAACCTTAAATACACAGTTTAAGTTGATATCTGATGTGTAAGACCACTTGATGGTTTTTACCTTGCAAACCACAAGCATACAAAAACACATACTTGAGCTTCCTGAAGAGAAACATTAATTTAATGGTCAATAAGAGCAAGCAATCGGTCAGGTCTTCTGTCTAAAATAATTAACATAGTCTGGGCTTAGAAACAGAAAGTCATCCATTGTTACTGTGCCATATTATGTATTAAGTGAAACAGATGTCAATAAAGAGGAAAAAGGATAATTCAGTTACTGGTTGTTATTCTAGAATTTCAAGAGCTTTTGGAGAATTAGAATAAACATGCAAAAATGTTCTGCAGAACTGGAAGTGCCCCATCAGTCTCCGTGTTTCTAAGCTATATTTTAAATCTTAACACACTTATTATACTGAGTTTACAAAAACACCTTGCATATATTAGAAGTCTTATTTCCTGTGGGGAGGCCTCTAAAATTTGTAGTCCGCTGCCAGTCCAGGAGTGCTGTATACAGCACTTTATAAAAAAAGAACTGGCACTGGAAGGGAAAGGGAATTGGAAAATCTGGGATAAAAAAAATAAAGTGACAGGCTTCCTGCCAAGGTGAACCACATTAGCTCTCTTTACCAGAATTCTGTAAAATCACTACAGTTCACATTTCCTTTCTTTCCTCCCTGCCCCGTTTTTAAAAATCTTCAAGACATACACTGTTCTCTCTCCTCATGATTCTAGATGTATAGAAAGGGGCTCTGATTTGGACCATGTATCAGAGTTCTTTTAAACAATGTAGCCACTACAGCAACATGAATATATGGTTAACAGTTATAATGAACAATATTTGCCTTTTTTTTTTTTTTTTTTTTTTAAGATAAATGAGCCATCATAATTTCCCTACACAAGTTATTTATAACTCATGGTATCCTGGGCACTAAGAAATGGATGATGTATTGTTCCTTTACCCTTCCTCCATCCCCTACAGACTGAGAAAAACAACAGAAAGGGTTTTTAATGGCCAGTTAAGAATTCCCACGGCTACAGACATTGCATTCTGTTATTTAAAAACTAGAGCAACACATGAGATGGATTACAACACGCAGAGGTCTCAAAATGTAATTGTTCCCAGGAACGGTCTCAGAGGGGCCATATTCTGAATGGTGCTCCTGCAGGTCTGATTCTTTAACATCTTTCTCAGTAACTCTGACAAAATGTATTTCTGACAAAATGATACTAATGACTTGCAGATGCGGCAAATAACAGAAGGGAGAGATCAGTCAGTGACTTGAATCATTGGTAAAACTGGACACATGCAACTAATATTCTCAAAGTTAAAGTCACATTTATATAAAATGAAGAATTCTATCCTCACAAGTATCATCTATGTAAGTGTATGTACAAGAAAGAATCACTATTCTTAACACGAGAACCCGTTATAGTAGAGTGTGCCAATGTCTCTTTAACTTATCCAGGGCCCTTGTAATTTCAAAGTTACCCTAAGATTGTACAAGCGGCACAGAATTCCCAACCAAGGTTTTTAAATATCTGTTCTGTACTTTGTGTAAGTACCTTCAGGAAATATATTTTGCATTCCTAAACCTGATTTGACCTGAACCAGAATAAAACCAGGTCAAGCTAAATTTATAAACAGAATTTCTGTTCACACGTGGAAATGTCTTAGCCCTCTACCATTTTTACAGAAATGTAAAGTAGATAATACGTTAAATAGATATAGGTACCTGAAAAAAGTGGAAGGGTAAGTTCAGGATACATCCTTGCTAGTTCACATGAAAGAAGGGCAAGTGAGACACTGTAAAGAGGTGGCAATGGACCATGTGTACCATACAAGATACTGCCTGGTCTTTGCTCAGCTACCTTTTTTGAATAAACAAAAAGCTTTGATTCAAGGATCTATGAAAGAGAAAAAAAATAATGTTATGAGAGAATAAAAATTCATTAATTCAGGAAATGCCAGCATTTCAAGTTTACATATCAGAGAATGATCTATGTGCTTCGAAGTATACTCTCCAAATTTGAAAGACACCATAACTAATATTTTTCCATTAGTTTTTATATAAATATTCCCATAAGTATTTACAGCCAAGACAAAGCTGTTTATTTTAAAAACAAAATTAGAAAGCAAATAAACAGTACTTTATAAGAAGTTCACACAAAAACCCAAAGATAGGAGGACACGTGCATTCGATTTTTTTAAAAAAAAAGTAGCTGATACATGCCTGCATAAGTTGCATGGAAATTTCATAAATCTCTCTGTTGGTGTCAGATGCCTTGAACAGCACCAAGTTTAAAAGCGTCACTATATCAAAAGGATAGTTCCTAGAAGAATAAACAGCATATTTTTGTGAATGTTGGTGAGGAATGCAGATTATATTCACTCTGATTAACTCTGTAATATGGTGTAGAGAGAATGTCATATTTCTTTTCTCTGTTCTAGTACCAGAATATGGGAAAGGGAGCTCTTATGAATACACGCTACTTGATCAAAGGGCCATCTGGTGAATGGGAAGAAAGAAGGGATTATTTATAATTACCTTAGACTAATGCTTAGGAATGCACTGAGATACCCACAGTGAGAAATGCAATACCTGTGTCTATAACTGTTAATTCATTTTAATTTATAACATAAACTGTTTATAGAACAGTCCAGCACCCATGAGAGAAGATGGGTAGCACAAAAATTTCCAGGGATAAAGTACTTCTTAAGCCAAGTTGCAATTAAAACAGGCCCTTTGGAGCAAACTTGAACAAGTCCACTATCTATAAAGTCAATTTTAATTGCAAGGGTAAACATATTAAAGCGTTAACTTAACGAGAATATTACCGGAGAAGGCAATTCCTATATCACAATATTTGGATTTTCACTAAGTAACTTTCTGCTTTCTCATGATGATTTGTAAATGCTTGTGATTCAATTGTGAACCATCAATTTCTCATCCTAGATGTGAGCTACTGTGATCCTGGATGGCTGCAGAATGCCTACTTGGACATTTTAGTGTCCTGGATGGCTGCAGAATGTGTACTTAGACATTTTAGTGTTAAAAAATATGGCAAATACGTGTGTGGCATGGGACATTCTTGGAGATTCCAAATACTAGCTGTCATCCATCCTCTATGTCTGTCTCTTTGTCCTTCCATTAAGTTTAAAAAATAGTAATGAAAAAGAAGTTATGGGAAGTAGGTTCTTTGCAGAAAGACAGACATCAGCAATGAGATACATTACTGCTCATTTTACAAGTAGTTTAAGCTGTGGCCTCTCTATACATGTTGATAGACAATAGAGGAAAAACTGTTAACAGTTTTCAAATATTAATAAAAATCCCCAACTTGATAGAAATTCGACTTTCCCTTCAAAGTAAATCATGCAGATCATACTCTCAATTTTTACTGTAGGTATGGGAAAGATTAATTTTTAGGGCCCAGTGGCATCGGTAACACAATATGAGGAAAAAATACTAGCTGAAAACCTGATATGTTTATATGTTCATTAAACCAAAAAAACCCTTAAAATAACTGTATTTGCAAATACAAAATTCCATTCATATTTTTAAAACCTCAGTATAATGCAGTCTACAGTCTAGTTGTTCCTGTAAGAACAAAATATTTTTACAGATAAATTCTAAAATACTTGGTTTGTTTTGATTTGCTATGTCCCTAGTATTTCTCTATTGAACTACGCTGATCAGACGTCTTGACAAATTATTTTTTGTCAAGAGTAAAATTTTCAGATTTTAATTAGTTGCAAATGATCTTCTTTTTCTTAGACTATCATTGAGTGTCTCTACAAATTTTGTCTTGAAAAAATACCAAAAAAAAGGAGAAATTTTTTTATGATGGCCTGACACAAAAGCGGTATTTGTATTTGTGTCTTCATGTAGCTTGGGCTTGCTTAGCAGCAATCATGATACCAGTCTACAGAAAAGGAACAGGTAACCAAATCAAAGGAAAGCCAGTTAGAAAAAGAAAAAAAATAACTACTTTCAAGCTAGTAACATTTAAAGCATTTTTCCTTTTATAAAGTAAATGAAAAACCATGCCAAATCTTTTGAAACTATATTTATGACCTATGTTCAAAGTGTTGTGGTTATTTTGTATCTTCATGAGGAAAATAGCACAAAAACGCCACAGATTTCAAATATACATATGGGAAGAGCACCTTTAGCAAGCACACCACTTTGTTTTCAGAATCATGGAAATAAAAGGATACAGTCCCCAAGAGTTGTTTCAGAGGATATAACGTAAGAGTGTGACCAACAATTCTTTACAAAATAAGCCGAACCACCAGTTTTCTTTACATTTGAAAGCGTAGATTAATAGACTAACAAATACCTGCTTCCACACACAGTTGCAATGGCTTTGAAACATCCAGAGGCAAGCTGGTACGATCCAGTGTAACATCGATCTATAGCCCAGTTGAAGAGATTGATTTGATCAGGATTCAGTTCTAGCAAGAGGACTACAACTTCACAGCCAAGCTGATGAACCTGAGCATATAAATACATGTCAAAAGATGATCGGTGAGATCAGATATGTTCATTCTCTAAAATTCTTAGAGTGACATAGGCAAAACAAGGGGAAAACAGAGTATTCAAAATAAGTAAAATCTGAAAATTAATCATAAATTTACTTCAGGGATAGCTCAGTTGAAATGTGACTCAGTTTCCAGTACTCCTCGCTTGAAAGAAAATTGTATGTATGAAGACTACATAAATGAAATAAATTTTCAAAGGAGGTTTCCAAAACTAAGCACAGAAAAAAGCAGAATCTTTGGAAAATCCAATACACTTGATAGGTATTCTAGGGCAACTTCCATTTGAATTGGTTAATTGATTTGTTAAATGTTTATTTCCTACTTCATTTGAGTTCCATAAAGTGACACACTTTCATTTTTATCTTTCCTTTGACTACCACAGAGGCAAGGCAGACAAAGAAAAATACCGTTTGCAGGCCTGGGGCTATGAAAACTTCTCTGTTTAATCCAACTACATCAAGCAATCATAACAACTCTACCTACAGACCTTGTATCACTTAATCCTGGCACCACCACTGCTACAAACACATCATAACTAAGGCTTGGACTGTGCCTTTGTGATCCTTCGGTAGAGGATAGTACCAGAACACCAAACACTAATGTCTAATATGTCTAATAATGTCTAATAATACTCTGTCACCAAGTGCAGGTAACTACTTGTAAAGACTGCAAATGATATTTAATATTAATGGACCGATTAGGACCCTTCTCATCTAAATCTGAACTAGTTTTATAGGCAATGCAGTTTAGTTACGGTCCTTCATTACAATGATTATTCATGAATTATAGTGATTAGCTTAGAGGAAACAGATTTCACCTATCATATCCAAATTTTGCATTTCAAGGGGAAAAGTTAAAAAATGGTAATTTTTGTCCCCAGTTACTTTATGAGTGGCATATACTAATGACTAATTAGACATGGTGATATAATATTTATTGATGATAATGAAAACACGTCAGCAAGAAAAGTAGATCTTTTCCTTTCTCGTTCTGTTTGTTTCCTTCCCACATCCATAAGAATTTCAATTATACAAATCACTTACAAATATCTTTATAGCTTCATCCCTACCAACGTTCCAAAATCTTACCTAATTTCCCAAAGATTTTCTCTGTAGCTGTCCTTTCTTTCTTCTAATTTATTCAACCTTTTTTTTCCCCTCTAATCAATTATCATTTCTACAGCATGTATCCTCTCGCTGCTCCACAAGCAGCTGTCTGTGTTTTTAGCAACCACAGTCACCTGTGCTGGTATGAGACTTTTAGGGAGAACAAGGGGCCAAAATGCAAGATACCACAAAGGGGAAAGATCATTGTTCTCTCTCTCCTCTTGATGTAAATCACCAATCTACTCCTCCTTAATCAAAGAGATAGTCCAATCAGCTGTAAATACAGAACTATGAGTGGGTAGTTACAAAGTCAAAACTCATCTTCACAGAAATGGAAGAGAAAATTGCAAGAATATTCTATTACATGTTCTTCAAAAATAATAATAAAAAAATCTTTCTTTCCTCTCTTGAATCATTATCCTCTTGACTTCTTTGGAAGATCCACCCACTCACTTTCACTCAGATTTCTTTCACCAGCATCTATGTTACCAAGAAGGATGGGATTTTACATTCTTACTCCACAGAAACTTGAAGCAGAGGTGGGTGGAAGTACTCCAAATAGAAATACAAATATTTTTGAGTTCATGCCATTTTTAACCTTTCTTTATCAGCAGATGAAAAGCCTAAATTTCTCTTGCAAGCAACACTAAACCATAAGGCAATTTTGGGGGGCTTATTATTTACCTGCATTATATTTTCAGGAATAATAATTCTTTTGCTATTTAAATGCTTTTAAATTACATTTTTGTATTAGAACTTTGCATAAAGCTATTGTTTCCTACTCAACAGAGAATGTATACAGCCTTAGTTCTTACAGTCACAAACTCTTCATCAGTATTGCGTTTTGGTGAGTCCTTACCCGTAAATCTTGACAAGCCAGAATGTTATCAAGCCATTTGTAAAGATATCCATCAGGGGAAAGACCAACATTATCAAATACAGGTCCACAGCAGAGCACAGCTGACATGGCCTAAAAACACAAAGAACTTTAGTTACACAAAAAAGTAACAAGAATGAACCTTTCAGAATGATTTGAGCCCAGGTCCAGGCTAACAGGACTGCCGCTTGTTTTTATTTTGGGGGGAACTATGGTGACAATGGTAACAGGTGATTTTGCTAGAATTCAGTGATTATGTTGCTATAGATGTTACTGTATTTCAAGATAATGCTGAGTTTAAGAATTCTGGCAGGGATATTACAGCCTGGTCTTCAAGACACCTTTTGTCATTTTACCCAGTCTTTACAAATCAAGCTACAAAAACAATTAAAATACACAGATTTTTTTAACAGTATCTTTCTGCAGAAATTAAAAGTTGTTGTATACCAAGTGATGCAGCTTATATAAGTACATAAGCTATTATTTTCCTAGTTTACTTTTGTGGGTGAGTTGCAACTGGTTTTGCCACAAAAGTGTTTTCTTATTATTGAGCATGTGTCCAGGCAAGCATGGGAGGTAGTCCTGAGATGTGCACGTGATAGTGAATTGGTACTATATTTAATTTCAGAGCCTAATATCCTCTCACTGAATCTGATAACCTGGTAATGAACAGCTAAGTAAAATTTTAAAATGCATTCTGGTTTTGAAAATAATTAGCCTTGAAAAGTGTCTACAAAGAAAAAAATGCATAACTGCAGCAGCTCATACTGCTATATTCTATGATACCACTGTACACATATATATGAGTATACAAGTTTGCATCAAGTATGCCAATTCAAATTTCTGTGAAATTAAAAGGAAATAAACCCCACAATTACTTGTATTTTGAACTGGAAAATTGCTATTACTGATTTTGACAGTGAAACTTTAATACCTTTAATGCACAATACTGGTATCTTGTAATCTGATGATTTCTATCGCTGTACCGGTCCAGTGGTGTGAACATAATACTGAAAGGTCCTGCCCACTGGCTGAATAAGATGAACAGGTGATGCCTCAAGCTCTGTTGAGGGAAGAGAAATCTCCTGTGGTGAACTAAGTGAACGGAAATAGAAGTTGTTGTGATTTGTTAATGTTAAATACACATCCATGTGGCAGAGATGATGACATGAATTTTGAATTTCAACAAAAAGGGAGTTTTTCTTAAATGTTCAATATACACTTACTCCAAAGTATCTAAGCTCCTTTTGAAAATCCAACGTAGTGAATAAGATGTAGCTTATTTCTAAGAACCTGCATTAATGTGTAGTTATAAAAGTATATACATCTGACTTTAGAAACAGCATGCAAGAAACTAATTATGGAATCAGGATTTTCACTGCTTCTTGCATTCCTTTAGTGGCAAATATTGACTTGTTGTTTTCCAATCCTAAATGCAAGCCCAAACAATACATATGTCTTATTCCAATACAGTAATAGGTAGGGACAAGAAATAAAAGAAACTTGGTGCCTGTTTGGTTTTGACAGTGCTGTGGTATATTTTCTGAACTGCTAAATTACCTCAGCAGATGAAAAATATCTCTGAATTCTTAACCATGTGGAGAAAGAAAAAGGGCAATCTTTTAAACAGTAGTTTTAATTCCCCTAAGTAAAACATGATGGCAGAAGCAGTACTACGCTTATTAAAGAGGCTGGCAAACTACTACTGGCCAATTATTTTTCACATAGAAACTGTGCTGGAAGCCAACAAAGTCTAACTAGACAATAGTAACGCAAATCAATATGAACAGTGGCTAAAGATGACAGATGCTGACACAATAAACATTTGTTTGCTAGGAGTTAAATGTTACGGCTTTGTTAGTTATTAATACACTTTAAAGCTGTCTTGTTAGCAGAAAATACATCTCTGAATTATTGAAATGCATCAGTTATTATTGTATTCTCTCAAAACATACAACATGGCTGTTTCGTTGTGGAAAATTCACATAATATGCAGTCATTGGTCATGTGCCTTGTAGAACATAAGAAAGGATGCAAAGAGGAAGGCCTTTGCAAATACTCCTGGCAAAATAACTATTAAAGAAATTCTGTATTGTTAATGAGCACCATTCAGAAAAGGAATGAAGGAAAGAAATTCAGCATTTTGTTTGTTAACAGCAGCTAAGAACTTCAGTTCAAAGGGTATTTTTTTACTGTCTTAAATAAGAATAGCAGGGATGCCATTTTCTCCTTATCTTGTTCAGCTATTAAATACTTATGTATCTCACAGCTGAAAGTAACTATACAACTGACAAAATTTGCACACTGGGAATTTACATGAAAACATGTGTTCATTATCTATTCCCTTACTGAGCTCTTTGGAATTCCTTCTTATTTGTTGCTACCAATGCTGTAATGTCCTGTCATAAATGATCTGGAGATAGCAGATTTACATAGACCGAGTAATCTCCAGACTCTGCCTTGCAGTAATCACACAGACTTTACAGTAGACTTTTTTTTTTTCTGTTGGAATTACATTTATGAAGTGATCTTGCAATATATAAAAAGCATGAAATCAATTGGAGAAATCTTTGCTATTCAACTGGAGTCAGGTAACATAGGATACAGTCTCAACACCTCAGGCAAGCTTTTCACCAGATTTAATATTGTACATTTTCTGCACCTACCTATATTTTTCAAAGCCTGTCTGAGTTTATGAAGAGTCTGGAAATAAAGCCAAAGGGGAGCAAATAAGGCCTGGTGTCAAAGAAATCTGGAGCTCTTAGAGGTCACAGACAATTTCTTTGCTGGGCTTTTAAAGAGATCATTCTTATATAGATAAATATTACAAGCTTAAACAAGCTTTACTGTTTTTTGATTTGACTCTTAATGGACTTTTGAACACACTTTTGTCCACATTCCCCTTTACAATGACAATTCACAAGCAGTGAAAAAGGCACAGAAAAAAAAAAAAAATTACTTTTCCAATACATCTATTAAATGCAATTTCACAGTATGTGAAGATAATTTAGCACCATACCTGGAACACACTGAATCAAGTTGGCAATCATTGCACTGAAATGTGCTCTCATGTCCTTAAGGATTTCGACTTCTTTATCATTTTCAGCCTCCAGAAGCATACGAGTCAGATCAACGTACTCTAAAAACAAGGCTCCAAGGGCTAGGGTGTCTCTTTCTAAGGCTCCATTTGTACTAGCATAAAGGAAAGTTGTACATTAATATAGAATAACAATGTAGTTATACTACAGCTTTCTGAAGAAATGCATAAAAATCTCGCAATATCTGATAGAATTCACAATTCTTCAAAGAACATACTGACACAAAGTCAGTGTTGTAAACACTGAAAATTACTTCACCTAAAGATCAGTATCAATGGTAAGTGATAGTCCTACCTGTCACTTATAACACCAGCATCAGCAAGTAGTTCAAAAATTCGCAGTAACTGCAGTCTTAGTAGATCTCGGCGTTCTCGACGTTTCTTGTTCTTGGAATTTAAAAAAACAACCATTATTTATATGCATAGGTGCATACACTAAAAACTAGTAACTTCAGAAATGTCAGCACAGTAGTGAGATTTAAGAATTCCAGTTCAAGCATTTTCTTCATGAAGGAACTTGACTGCTTTTGGATATTTCATCATAACAGTGTGCTTACAGATCAACACAGAACTTAACACGGTCTTTGTAACTATTCTTGAACAAACTATTAACAGATACCTTCGTCCTCATTGAAAATGTAGAAATGAAATAATGACGAACTGGATAAAAATTAATTAATATTCAAGGTTCCTGTGCCAAAAACCATGCTATCTTCAGGATATTCATGTTAGCTTAACACCATCTATTTTGGGTGCTGGAAGCATTGTAAAGCGCAGAACTGATATCTAGACCCCAGGAAAATACTTTGGTGGTTTTCCATTCTTGTACTTGGCAATGCTGCGGCTACATCATCACCCATATTCAAGTTAGCTCCTAACAGACACCACTTCAGTACACTCTTGGATGTGTTGACTGCAGTGGTTGTACACACAGTTAACATACTCTTCCCATAGAATAGGACTACACTGTTGTTAACTGGTTCATTGTATCTCATTATCTCCTAGAAAGATGTCCTTTCTGTCTTCTATCTTGCCTTGAAAGACGTGAATGCAACAAGGCCTTTTCGTTGCTGAAGGGCTAAATTGACTTGTTTCTTTGTATCCCACATCTCCACTAAGCAAAAAATGTGAGGAGGTCAAAAGCTGCTATTTTGCTCAAAGAAATTTGCTGCCAGAACACAAAAAGCTGAGAGAAAGCTCAATTTTTCCTCTTCAGAATGTAAGAATTGCAATACTGAGTCAGATCAAAGGCTTATCTCACCTAGTACCCTGCCTCTGCTGACGGCCAGTAGCAGATACTTGGGAAAAAGAAGTGATAGTTTCCCTGTTATTCTGACCCAGGACTGGCAGGCTGCAGCATCCTAGCCAAAGGTTTTATTCAAATCATTATGCCATGTCATTTGTCCTATTTAGAGCCCTGCTTTTTTCCAGTTACACCTTAAAGGTTCCAGGATGCACATGTAGAGAAAAAAGCAGTTTTATTGTAGCAAGAGTATTAACAGTCTCTGCTGCCTCCTGCAACAGTGTCAGAGGCGATCTGGCAAGCTCCGCGCCCGAGCGCACAGGGTGGATCTTGTGTCATGTCCATTTCGGTTTACCCCTGCAGTTCTTGGCTGCACTCTTTCTAGTCACAGCATATGTTGGTTCAAGGAAGTTATTTCTGATGTGTTGGATACCTGCCTGCTGACAGGGAGGCCTGCCATGTTCTCTCTGTACAGCTACATGACCTATACAGTCACTCCTGGGTTTACTGGTGGTGCTGCCTGCAGGAAGGTGGCCCAATTCTTTGTATCAGGAGCAATAGAGATTAACATTGCAGTCTCTTGTTCTCATGCTCCTCTGCTGAAATTTCCCTGTGCTAAATTTGCTCTTACAGCACACTGTAAACCTCTGCATTCTTGTGATTCCTTTCCTGAGGGTAGACTGCACATCTCCAGAAAAGGCCTTTCAAGTCTAAGTTGTTTTCAGTGGTGCACAGGCAGAAATGCAGAGGCCAGCAGCTGCACTAACGTGTATTAATCCACTTTTGACCAATATCAAAACAAGTGACCTTCAAATCAAAGACTTCATAGGGATGGAAGGCACAGAAGTGAACTGAGGTGTGAAGCAACAGAGTGGAAATCGTAGTGGACGTTTGCCACACACAGAATTAAGAATTGTCCACATAAAACTTAACACGAATGAAGTGCCCGCTGATTTTTGTTTATTTCCATATTGGGCATAGCTGAGAGCCTCTGTCTACCTATTAATGATTTAACTTCTTCCTGACCACCATTCTCTGCGCGACTTCTCCACCAAGGACTATGACTTGGCAGACGGGGACAGCACACTGGGTCACCATGAGGATACCTTTGTGAAACTGCTGTGGAAGACAGAGCAGTGAACACAGAGTTTGAAATTGCTTGAGAACCAGGTAAACGAACCTGGGCAGAGAACGGTATTAATGCAGCAACATTGCTTTCTCTATGTAGCTGTGTAGACTTCCCAGCAGAGCTGCACGGGCACAAGGGCTGTGTCTACACTGGTAAACAGAGACAGGGACTGGTCATGGCCCCAAAGTCAAGTGGCATAGGCTGCCCCGTATTCACACTGCTCCAGAAGACCCCAAGGCCATGTCCATGTTGCCTAGCGTGACTTAGGCAACATTCCTCTGGCCCAAGACATTATCACTAACTATTTTCTTATCACAAACTGCCTGCTGTAACCTGAGGCGAGTTTTGCAACCACAACAGTGGTTTTGTAATGTTTTGTGATGTGGCCCTTAGGCTGCTGCACACGGGGATGTAGGGGATGAGGGGAAGTATAGCAGAGGAAAGGCAGCTGGGGTAGTTTGGTGGAGGACAAGTTTGGTAGCTTGGTGCCTTCTGGGCCTTTTCCTGCGTGTGAGCTACCTCCAGAGCCATCTCAGGCTTCTGTCTTGGGGCCAGCTGGGAGAGCCAAACAGATCCAGGGAGGGGAAACTGAGCAGAACATGAACTCAGGTCCAGTACTCAAGCTCTCCCCATGGCTTTCCCGTTTTGCCGCATAGACACATCCTGTGACGAAACTGCTTAGTCAGGCTACAGAGTCTGTCACCAGAGGTTTTTAAGAACGGTTTAGACAACATCTGTCAGGAATAATGCAAGACTAGTTCATCCTCCCTTTGACAGATTGGATGATCTCTTGGCATCCCTTCAAGCACTGCTTTCGATTACAACAAGGGACAGTACTCTAATGAGGGTGAAAATAATGATGAATTTGCCAGTTAACCTGCTGTATTTAGCATAAACAAATAGAGTACATTGAAATAGATGAACCTGCCTACCGTGCAAAAAAAAAGCACATCTGAACACTGCCACGAAATGTGCTTGTAACCCCGCTGTGTTAGAAGGTATTTTTTCCAGATGTTGAAAGTAGATATATCTGAGTTCCCTATGAGGAGGTTCCACATTTGACTGGAAATTTTTCCTCAGAACAGATTTCTCCATTGCACACTTTGTATCACTGATGAATTTAAATTAAACTAAGTTTCAATGGAATTATTTTAAATTAAATTCTTATACATAATAAAATTCTTGTTGCGCGCAGAGCTTAAATTGTTACTTAGTAGAAAAGATCTTTGTTTTTCAAGGAGATGAAATGACTACTTTTAAATTAATTTTGCAGTCTAAAGAAACTAGTACATTTAATTTCCTCAACTAACCTCTGGTCTTCTTTCTAGGGCTTCTTTCATTAGTGGGTGAAGTTCTTCTACTAATTCCCTAAATTAAAAAAAAAAAATTGTAAACAAAATCTGATCTCCTCTGAAAAGCATCAATATTTTAATCAATACATAAACAGTAATGTCTAAAGTGCAAATAAAAATTTGAGTATATTTAAATTAAAACAAAAGTAATGCATTTGAATTAGAGGCAAATAATTGAGAATATGATAAGTGGGGAAGTACCTGAAAACAAGGGAATTTGTTCTTCCAAATCCTAATACAAGTGATTCTGTTATTTCTATGCTTTCAAGTCTCATCAACGGCACTAGCTGCTTTAGTAAGACTCCAACAGATGGAGTTCCAATAGCCTAAAATATATTAAGAAATCATTGACATTTAATTGTCAGGATTATCAATATTAAGCAAATACATTTTATTTTTTTTTACAAAAAAACATTGTCCAAGAATCAATATGTATTTAAAAAACATGCTGAAATGATTTTACTGTTATGGATATTAATACACCAGCCTAACTGGATGTCTGCTACATCATAATCATCTCAATAAGGTTTAGCAAATAAATACATCTGGGAAATCTCTTTGCTTTCATTCAGATTATTGTAATTTGCTTAATTTGCTGTATCATTAAAATATTCCAGTAATTGCATTTGTGGAGCTACTGCTCCTCTCAGGTTGCTACTACTTGAAACTATAGTTCATATAATATTCCTTCCTTCGACAGGCATACAATGCTCATTCAGAAATCTGCCTTATTGTTTAATAATGTTATAAATTTACAAATTGGAGAGCTCTACAAGGAAAGAAAGGGAATGACAAACTGAAGTTAACTTCAACACATATGTCCAGAACTTCTATATTTTGAACATACATCACACCAGAATGTGAAAAAAAGGTAATATTTTGAATATGCCATAGCTTTTGCCAAATATTTGTTGACACATCATGTCGATACAGATTATACAGATGTTTTAATCATTAATTATGTGCCTTAAGCAACTTGTGTACATCAAAATATTCCCCAAACTGAAATAGTTTCATCAGAATATTATTCTGCATGCAGATGCAGTTTGAAACTCTCCCAAATGAATAATTTGTTTGAAATAGGATGCATCACCTTATTATCATAGTTCACTGTTCCATCAGGAGTGGTAGCCATGATCTCTGGT
Organism: Fratercula arctica; assembly: GCA_947846985.1. NCBI lineage: Eukaryota > Metazoa > Chordata > Aves > Charadriiformes > Alcidae > Fratercula > Fratercula arctica. Next base: position 24,689,843 of record CANTUZ010000001.1, on the reverse strand, counting down.
GTTGAAGCACGCAAGTGTCCTGGACTCATAATACTGGGCTTTGCTACTCCAAAACAGAGAATAAGATAGTTTCTCCACAAAGTAACATAGTTGTCACCACTGCTTGCTGTACTTGTTTTCTTTGCATTAACAGGAATACTAGAACATGAAAATAAATTAAAATTATTAAAATGATTTCCCAGTCTTAATTACACAGTATCTTAAACTATTTTAAAAGGGAATAAAACATGCTACGTAGCTACCATCTGCTATTCAACATGACATGACCCCATGTAGGAAAAATTAATGAAGGTAGAAAACTAGATTTTTCCACCTTACAAGTTGCAATTATGAAACTCAAAACTGAATGTTTGGGTAGCACCTTGCAGGACCTAAAGACTGATACTGAAACATGAGATAAAAAATATGTTGTTTTAAAATCACACAACCCATAACAATTAAAGTTAAATGCAGATTGCCACTTACTTTGGATCCACAAGAGGCATTATCAGCTGTAGCCTTGTGAAAGCGTATGGCCAAGCATAGCTGAGAGCTGTAGGACAATGTTTTGGTAAATTCTCCTGCCTAAGAAAACTGAAAAGGCAGAGAACCCATGGGTCTTTAACAGACTGTGCAAATATCCAGACATGGGAAGGACTTTTCACATCATAATGGCTATTTACTAGGACAGCATTCCACTCCACCAGCCACTGCAAATCCACGCTGTGTGTTAATGGGATTGTTGTCTGTGGAGAGCAAAGATAAAAAATCATAGCGACAGTCATTTATTCCGTGCCATGTTCCCCCTCAATACTTGTCTTTATTTTCAAGCTCCATGGACACCTTCTGTTGGATTTTTTAGACCAACACTTTTTTGCTTCCTGTCACATTGCACTTTCACTCAGGAGGAGCTTTAACAAATGTTGATAAGAGCTACCTCATTATTTCCCCTCTGGTTCTTCCTTAAAGCTCCTATTTACTGCAACAGGCACCATAACTTGCCCTTATCTCTATGATAGCTATTGATTATGCTGATCAATATAATCTCATCACTTTCTATTCCCCTTGCTCCCTGCACCCATCCACTGTCTCTTGTATGAGACTGCGATCCGCAATAGCTATAGATTGTCCTTATGTTCACTGTCTGAACAGCCCAACAGAGCCTTAGCCCATGATTAAGACTCCTACATGCTATGACAATATAATAAATACCAATGCTATTAATAAATATTCTTGAGACTTAACCAGGGCATTTGAATACGTCTGTAGGGAATTAAGAGATTGAAGCAGGTGCTCACAGAGTTTTAATCCACTTTAAATCCTTCTATCTTCAGTGGCAAGTAGGGTTCTCACATCAACAAACCATGTCTCTACTGTAATTTAAATTTTGTCTTGAGAAAACAACTTTGTGGCATGAAAACTTAAAACATGTATTCTGGCATCCTTATTATTCACTGACCAGACCTCAAATAGGATGTAACAGTTGCCTGCATCCTGCATCCACTGTTACAAAAGTAATCACTAAATTACCGCGCTCTGCTGTACTTGTCAGAAACCAGGTACACAAGCAACAGATTTGCTTTGCTATATTATTAATGCATAGAATTAAAGCACAAAATCCAAATCTTCATCTATAGAAACTGCAACATCTAAACCCAGATGCTGTTATTTCAGCTGAATTTCCTAATTCCTGGGTTACAGAGTCAGAATGTCTCTTGCTCGCTTAGTTTTTGACCCCTCAACCTCCCTGTTTTCATCTGCACAAAGGCCTGACTTCACCATCAGTTCCATGTACCCTTCCTACCCCAGGAAAGGGCACTCATGTGGCAAAGCCCGATTGTTGCTTTAAGCTTAATCAGGCTGAAAAGTGTCCAAAATAGATGGTTTCTGCTCTCTGGACAAGGGCACTAATCTCTAAGACAGTATACAAAACAAGTTGCCCTATGTATCAGTTCTTCTGCTGGTAACGTTTTCATTCTAAATGCTTACTGCATCTCTGCTTCCTCTGGTGGCACGTTAGACACGTCAGGTCCAGGAGAGAGCAAAAGCAGGGATTCACCCCAGCTGTGAATGACTCTAGATCTTTGGCTTAGGTTTGCAGGCATGGCAACTTCTGAGCACACAAGGGAGCTAAAGCTTATTCCCTTCTGGAACAGATGATGGCAGTGAGTGGCTTCCAGGAGCCCCAAGCATTAGGTGGTGCTAGAAGGAAGACTTTTACAATGGTTCTTTCGGATGCAGGTCACAGGTCCAGATCCAGGTAGTTTTGATTATAAATTTTGCTATATTTTTTTTTCTATATGTAGTATCTTTTATACCCACAGTATGATTATTTTCATGGAACAGATTGTCTGGGACATTGTGGATCCTTGGAGATCCTGGGTAGAAGGCTGGAGCCTTAAAGCTGTATGATTTCTTTGATTTCTAGCTGCTTTATTTTCAGTATTTCATGTTTGATATTTGTTACATCCATTTATTATTATTACTTTACTGTAAAGTAATACTTACTGAATCTGAAACAGCCACATGAATAAAACTTTCAAGAATAGATGAACTCAATTGATCCATGACATCAATCATAGGCCTGTCATCATCCTGCATAACACAGAGAACACAAGTTAACTGCTCTCCTGACCAAATTATTTCCCTTCTTATTTTCTGGTACATGAAATAGAACCACCTAAACATTATGACATGAATCTAAAATTGCTAAAAAAATATCATTGGTAACGATGGGTGCATTTTGTCTTTTTCGTATCAATCTCAGAACCAAGTCCAGGCTGTGGTTTGAAATGAAGTTAATCCGTGGCTATAGCTCACTGCTCACTGAACAAAAGTGCATATCAGAAAATCCCAAATGACTTTGGATAGCTGGTATCAAAAGACTGAAAAATTAGTTACTGTTTATTAAAGCATTCCTTTGCCATGAACACACATATTTGTGTTCTTAGGCATTTAGATGGCTCACTGAGCTGTGACCGCCAACACACAACATGACTCTCCATATTTCTATATCCATAAAAAAGACTTTGAGGTCTTTCCTATACAAGGAAAATATATGTGAGTAATCTTAAATGTGTCTTATGCTGTGTTTTTTAATGGTATGCTACAGGAATGAGTTTCATTTCCAATACAAATTTATAATCCTGACAATACAAAAATGATCTATGCAGTAAAAAAAAGGTTTTACAGTGTCTTTTACATTCACATCATGCCAAGAGAAAATATTAAGTTGCTGTACATGTTTTCCTTCAAATTTTTGTACAGGGCACATGTTATTAATGTTACATTGCTGAGTACATAGAAAGGTTTGCAGTGTCAAGGCAAACAGAAATGGTAAGCTCAAACCAAATGCTTTTTTATAAACTGAGTGCATACCTGCTACAACGCAGCAATTAGATCAAAAGCAACTGTAATAGCAGCTTTGAACTTTATCTTTGGAAAATCTTAGTTCAAAGTTCCAGAAAAGGAAAAATCATACCTCTGCTTGGCCAAGGGCCAGGAATAAAGCGCGGATCTCTCTGAGGATTAAAACAGCTAGCTTACGTGTAGCAACCTGGAAACTACACAGCAGAACAAGTGCAAATCCTTCGACTGCGTGTAGTACATTAGAATAGGGGCTTCTTTCAGACTGTATCCTGTGGCTGGATCCATTTGGTATCAACTGTAGAACAGTGCAAGGGGGGAAAATGGAGTGATGGTGTTTGAAAACCAGGTCTCCAAGAAATACACTATTTAACAAGGACATATAAAGAAACAAAGTGCAGAGGCCATGTAAATGCTGAAGCAGGAGATTGACAGCATTCCCTCAAACAACCAAGGTTGCTTTAAGCTACATTGTTCCACAAAACCAATATCCGAGCAGAGTCCTTTGGCCAAACCCCTCCCTCTAGTTTGCAATTCAACCATCTGTTTTATTCCACTCTCCACTAAAAAAATGAAGTCAGACTGTGAAGGCTTCACACTTTTTCTACTCCAGACAGCCCGTTCTCAGGCCCTTCTTTGATCCTGTAGCAGGCAACACCCTGTCCTGGTAGGTGGCCTCTAGAACCTCAGTCCATCAGTAAAGTGTAACAATATTTACTGAAAAATATGTGAGGCTTTCCCTTTTCTGCATTTTTGTAATACTATTATTACCTATTAATTAATGGTCCTCTGCGATATAAAGCAGACATCATGCTTGCCCAAAGGAAAAAATTTCCAATGTGATTGGGTTAGCAGATAAACCTGAAAATCATCACTCATAGTGAAATTATCTGCGGGACAGTGCAGATGGGAGGAGCACGAGCAAAGCTGTTCAGTTCCCAGGAATGTTTGTAACACATGGAGACAGCAGGCTACAGAAACAATCTGGTTCTCTGATGTTTTTGAACTAAATGAAATGGCTACGGCAAGGGAAGATCCACGTCACTCTTCTCAGCTTTCCCACTAGCATTATCAATCAGTTTCAGCCTTGGGAAAATGTCCTTCTGCCACATCTACATACACATATTTCACTTTATGTGCTTTTGTTGATGTGCATATTTCAGATTGACATGCATTCTCTTATGTTGCTCAACAACAATAACATCTGCTGTGTTACACAAGGACATAGCTGTCCTCAAAAGACAGCTGAACTAATTACCTTAACAAAACTTACGTAGTAAATTCTTCTCAGGTGAGTAAATACAAAATACATAAACCACAGCAATACCAAGGAACATAATTTCTGCCTTCAATTAGTATAAATGTTAGGACACAGATTGCTTCATTTCATACCTCTGCAGATCTGGTTTTTGCCTGTTCAGAAGCTTTTCCTGGAGTGTGTATTACAAGCTTCCATTGTGTAAGCAACTGTAGCAGCAACTTCAGTGAAGTATCAAGAAGGGTATGATGCATATCATTCACTTCACGTAGCAGAAAATTCGTAAAACCAAAGAGTACATCCTCCCGCCAGTCAACAAAGTCAACAAGTAGACCCTGAAGAGAATTCTGTGCAATGTGTCGAAGTTCATCATCCATATGGATAGACAGCCTGTAAGTAAAAGTAAATGTCAGGTAATAAAAATCTAAGGAGTGTTTATTGTGGTAAAGAGCACATGCTTCTCCGTAACTTAACACTGACAGAAAATTCCCAATGACAATGTAAATTTCAATGATGCTATCAGGGTTTCATTATTACTGACCACAATTAACATCCTTAACCTGTTTTTATAATGTAATTCTTGCTACAACAGCACCTGAACATATTAATGGATCTGAAAGAAGTCTTTGTTACGCTCCTGAAAGATATTATCTTTAAAGTACATAATTTGGCAACTTTGCTGTCTCCCCAAAACAAGCATACTTCTGATTTACTTACTTATAAAATAAATTCTATTTAGTTATGATAACAGAAGTCTTCCAGGTTAATACATCATTTCACAATTTATGTATTTATTTGTTTTCTTGCAATATAAAAATAAAAGAATCACAACACTTCAGCTGCATAACAGTTAAAACAATCGTTAACGAAGAAGCAAATCACGATTATTGAAAGCGAATCTTCAAAAGAAATACAAAGAAGCACTTCAATCAAAGAACTGCTTCATGTTTTAAACAATTTAGGATAGAGAAACGGGGAAAACAGCATCAGGACTTTCCATACTTTTAAAAACACATTGGGCACTCCCAAAATCCTTCTGAAAGATGGTGCAATTGTAGATCCCATTTTCAAATTTTATTTCCTTCTGTATTTGCATCACGTTGAAGTTCTTTTCAACATAAAAAATCTATATACTTGCTTTTGACACAAAAATTATCAAACTACTTTGGTGTTGGTAGCTTGGCAGAGGAAGTAAACTCAGATCAGTGTGTTCTGCAATTTTTGGTTCATTGCCATTATGATTTATTTTGTTTTTATTACCCACAAGACTGTAATTTTCTCTAGTGTGTTAGAACTCATTTTCAAAGTATTTTATCTACATTTAATCTACATAGTCAAAAACGAGGACGCATTATAAAGAAATGGACAGAAAGCTAGGAACAAAGACCCCAAATAGAAAAACGGAGTGGAACCAAATTCCATTCAGTTGGAAGAGTATGATGAGATGAGGCTCATAACAAATTTGGCTCATTATAGCCGCTTAATTGGGAGGCAGGGGACATTTCAGTTAAGTTAAAGGAAAGCGACTGCCATGAAACTTCACCCCTGGTGAATATGACTCCAAAAATAACTGTTACGCTTTAATAACCATGTGACTTTCTATATAAATTTAGAAAAACAGTATTTTGTTGTGCTAAGAAGGGACCATTTTTGTCTCCTCTTTGGAATGCCAAAACCAGAAAAACAAGCAAAAGCCCTGAGACTATGATTAAGTCATCCGTGAAATGACTTCCACAATGACACAAAGTAATAACAGGTAAGAGAATACAGAAGACATGCATCTCTAAGTCCAAGTTACCGTGCAAGGGCATTATCACATGAGATGAAATTCAAATTGAACATAAGAATGCATCTGTGTATTACCACACGCAGCTTGAGGAAGCAAGTAAATGTTTTGTTTGTTTGCACTTGAGTCTGTTAAATTTAAGACGTGCTTGGGAATTTTTAATGAACAGTTTCAGTGGGCACTGAAAGGGCAAAAGGTACAGTATATACTTGACATCTGCTTTATGGCTTATAATTTGAATACAGCTGTCCTGGAAGAAAGTCTAGCTACTGAGTTACCAACTCCTTCTGGAAAAAGCCAAAAGACACATCTGTCGTGAGGACGAAAAATTAAAACCAAAGTGTGAGTAGAAGAACCCATTAACCCAAAGCTATTATTTTATCTTTAGCAAAAAGAAAATATCTTACAGCTTTCCACCCCAACAACACAGCCCCACACAAATATCTGACAGGACAGCTTCTCGTGTTCTTTTCAGAAACAGAGAGGAGCTGAAACGTCACCTCTTCAAAGTTTTTTATTCTTGTATTGATTTTAGTCTCTGACCCAGAGAAGATACAATACTGTAATGCAGTGTTCTCTAGAACAGCAAAGATTTACTTCATGGAACTATTTTTTCAGAATTGGGAGTAGTAGTCAATCTGGACCCAAATAAACATGGGAGAGTATAGAGAATGTAGAAGCAGCTCCGGTGCTGGGGTAGTCTGGAGGTTTAGATTAAGATTAGCCAGGTATTAACTCCTTAAACAGCATATTACTTTCTTCTCTGAAGATATAGTGTTGTAGACTGTTTTCAGTCCACACAGTCCCAGACTAAATTAACCTAATTCTTTCAACTCACTGATCTTACTTTCTCTTGTTCTCTGGTCAGTCTCTTCTTCAACTGCAATGCCCCATCTTGGACATTTGGTTGTTCTCCAAATCAGGCATCCTTGATACTGATTAGACCAGATTATACACGTGAATAAGGTTTGCCTTTTCATAGGAACATCACTTCTTTGGTGTTTTCAGTTTGTGATCCTGCTCTGCAATACTGAGACCGTACATGGTTATTTCAACACCATGTTACACATCTCCTGAACAATGAACTGTCCATTAACTGCTTTCCATCCTATTATGCATCCACTTACTTTTACCTTAACTATGTTTTCCTTGCTTACACTCAAGAATCTGATTTAAAACAGTACCAATGTCTCAAAGATACTGTAGCATGAGTACGTGTAGAAGATGAGCACAGCTTCCCAAAGATCCCCTTGTTGGGGAAAGGCTGAGCACATAATTGCTTCCAAAGTTGGTCTAGAGATGGTGTCCTCAGCAGCTCTTGATGTCTCACTTTTTCTCACAGTCAGATAACCCAGCAAACCTACTACTTGCATGGAAATTACCCAAGAAATGCTTACAAACTGACTGTGGCTAAAGAATCCCAGCTAACCTTTTCTGCATGAAGTTTGATGATAAAATAGAGATAGACCAGTGGTTATACTGACAGTTGTGAGACTTAAAGAGGGAAGCACCAATTTATGAAGAAATATACATTAGTCTCCATACTTTCTTAAGAGTAGTGACAGATCTGACCTGGACAATCCTCTGTGATTGAAGAGCTGTGACCAGAATGGATATGTGCTTTCTACCAGCTTAGTTAAGCCCATTACTAAGGATAGAAAGCTAGTTAAAATATTGGATTAAAGGAAAACATGTCCTTTCTCATTTCCCTTCAGTGGAACTGATGTTACTTTTTAATATGGTCTCTGTATAATTTGATAATGTAACGATTTAAAACAACCCACAAGCGATTTATAGCAGAGGATGTAAACACAAGGAAATCAAGCTGTCCATGCACCACAGCACAGCTATCCTTGGCTGCAGTTTTGGCTTTTTTGGCTGTCTGCTCTCTTTACTGCTAGCAGAATTAATTGTTTCACTGTTTCAGCACATCACTGGGAGCTGGGTGTTCACAGAGCAGGAAAAATGCTTTTGCATGTAACCCTCTGACTCCCACACCTGCCATTCCTCACAGACATTTCAAAAGCAAGAAGAGAATGGCAAAGATTGCTTTCTCACAGTTACCTGACAGCAATAAGCTGCAAGGGCCTCGTGGCTCAATATACCACCATAATCCACTTACATAAATAACACATGCTGGAATCTTTGACTTGATTACTAAACTGAAATGTAACAGATTTTTCTGTACTGACCAGTACCTGTTATCGTAATTATTTGCAGTAGGTCACTGATTTGACGTCCTGCAACCTAAACTGTTTCAGCAGTCATGTGTTGTAGACTACCTTCTTCAGTGAAGTGAAGTCTACCTAGATAAATTCAGTGGACCCCAAGCAGGGAGAATATGAAATTTAAACTTATCCTTTTCTTTATTTTCTGGTTTTAGTAAAAAAAAACAAAAAAAAGGTAATTAAAATAATTATTATCAATTTAAAAAGTATTTGTAAAGATACCACATCTAGCACATTCTATTTTATCAAACAGACATGTGGGAATCATAAAACAAAACGAAACAGGTATCTCCACGTTTTTCCACTACACAGAAAAGATGTTCTCTCCTGTTAATTAGAATGGTTAAAAAAAAGGCAACAAATATAATGAAGAATAGTGAATATCACGTAACCTACACACTGATAGAAAAGAGTTCTGGATGATGTATCTACTTTTTATGAAATTAGGAGTCTATACCATAAACACAATACCTGTAAAAAAATGCTAGGACTTCTATGAATTATCCATTAATATCAGATTACTTTTTATAGGCATATGGTTTTGCCTAAGAAACCATTATGCATTCTGTGGCTCAGTTTTTTCATTCTGTTCCCCTTGAGCAGTCCTTTAATGCTTGAAGAGCTTACCTTGCCAGCAAGTCGATCAACTCAAGTTTTGACATTCCATCAGGAAGCAATCGAGGAATAGCAGCAACACATGTTCTGAACAGATCGATTTTTGGTTTTCTTTCACCACTGAAAAATTAAACCAGAATTTTGACTAAGCTTATCAAGTAATTGTGTTAAATGATCCACCTACAGCTTTTCAGAAAAGGGCTGGACATAATGGAGTGCCAGAGGCCTAGTAAAATCATCAGGAGAGGAAGCTAGACCCTATAAATGAAATAAGAAGGAAACACGAATAAATGTTTCCACTGAATAGTTTTGGTTTTGACATTTTTCATGCATCCTATCTATACAGTGCTTGAAAAATCAATTATTACTGACTCATTTGTTTCTCTCTAAGAGGAACCGGCAGATATATCACAGAGGAGTTATAATGTAGGAGAGTTCCTCCATCAAGATCAGTATTTGCGTGATGCAAGTTTTGAATGAGGCAATGAGGAAAAAGCTGGGGTATTCCCCATCACAGTACAGCTATATTACAACAGTTGTATAAAGCAAGCAGTAGGTGTGTAAGAAGCCCAAATAACAAGACTGAAGATACAGACCATTACTCTCAATAGGGCACAGATCTGTGGAAATCGAACAGCACACATTATTACACTGAAAAAGAAACATAATTTAGAGGTAGGTATGGCCAGAGAGCTTCTGTTGTTCCTCCCCTGAGACAGAAGCACTTTAGCAACCATTATCAGCTAACACATGTTTTAGTAGCCCCAAGGCGGCTCTAATCCGTGGAATGGCTTGACTGCTCCCTAACAGCCTGGGAAAGTGGTTGAGTCTAAAAATTCAGCAGGAATCAAAAATTAGTTTGGAAGTCCTTAAGTCTTCTAAAAGTATCTCAAGTTTCAGCTGCTGATTATTTTCACAATAGATGCAGTTGTTTTATGGTTTGTTTCCAATATTTTTTTGCAAGAATGCAGATTAAAGCAGTCCTTCAGACAGACACAAAATTGTGGGGTTTTATTTGCTCATTTTTAATGATCTATTATTTGGTGATTGAGTATAGAGAAATAACCAAAGCATAACAGCATTTCAAACTGTACATTCTTTCCCACAATATTACTAATTACTAGCCTGTAATATGCTTTGGAGGAATCAAAAGAACAAGGTCCTATTTAAGGACCCTACTATAAACATGCAGAGGAAGACTGTTCTGCTTTAATATGCTTCCAGTTGAACTAGAAGAGAATGGGGGGAAAAGAGAGACATCAAGAAACATTATAAGCTACTTAACACCACACTGAAATTCAGTGACAGAACAGAAAATGAACCTAGTTTTCCCACACCCCAGTTCGATGCCCTGCTTACTACATTACCCTGTCTCTCCACCCAGCAGAGGATGTTGCATTTGGATAATTTACTTCTGTGTTCAGTCACAGAGAAAGCCTTAATGTAATATCATCTCACAAGTCTAAAATAAGATTTATAGAGTAACACTGAGCATTCACTGAAATAATAGGTACAGAAAAGGCATAAACTGACACTAGGCTTACTTAATTCAAAGATTAAAGACAGTTCTTTAGTGAATACCATTCTTTCTCTTAACACCCTATATACTTATCAGCTTGGATATGTATTACATGAATAAAATAATATGATTATATGATTTTAATGGACTGACTTAAATTGTACAATGAGGGGAAACTATTTTCACAATGAATTATCTCTATTTGATTGTACTTGTATTCTGCATCCTAACAGATAGAACTTGAAAGGTGTCAGCAATTGACTTGAAACACATCTCATCTGAGAACTTAGTTATGAACTTGCAAATACTAGTTGTATTAAAAACTACTGCAAAATATTGTATTTTTATAGTTGTAAACAGTAATGTGCTAGCAGTAATTTTATCTGCAGGCAAGCCAATGAATCTTCCCCACTGACTTCAAGCGGAAAGTGAACTTTGGAGAGTTTCCTTACTATCAGTCCCTGGCAAGGGTACACAGTTTGTGCATTTAAAATGGAGGCAAGTAAAGTAATCATCTGAGAGGAAACAGTTACAAAGGCAAATGAGTAATTATTTATAAATATAAAATCTGTGGGTGTTTTGTGGCTTATCGGCTTCGCAGAAAGATTCAAACCTGAGGCTCAAGTTCCCAACTTATCTGAGCTACCAGGCACAGCATGCGAATTGTCTGGCAAGGGGGGCCCCACAGCGCTCTGCAGTCATCTCTGCCTGACTCAGGATCCAACAGGATAAGCTCTGGATGAACACACTGACAGCTGTCCTCAGCTGGAAGCTTGCGTTTCCATACCAGCAAGTAGCAGATTTTAGTTAGGTGTTGTCAGCAAAAATCTTTGAAGCACAGGCTTGTATGTTAGAAAAATGGAAGCCCTATTCTGACTAGATGTTGGAAAGTATTTATAGCCAGTATCGAAATTCATATCCCCATGGAGGATGCAAAGGATGCTCCTTAGTCAGGATTTTAGTAAGACTCTTCAGAGTGGCATTTACTGCTTCAACAATAAATGCTTAAAGGATCAGCCATTAAATACAGAAGCATGTCTAACACTGACAAAGAAAATGACAGAATCTGTATACTTTAAAATGTTATGACTATTCATTGCCTAGCAACTTCCCTCTAATTTTTACTTGTTATTAAAAATATCATTATGATATTCGGTTTATACAATAACATTAGCTATATGTAAATATGAAAAAAGCCACAACTTTAAAATATAGATAAATGTAGTGTTGTATCTATGTATTAAAGTCCATAAGAACTCAAAATAAATATGTAACTCTAGTGAAGCATGAAGTTCTGTGAATTTGGAAGAACAAGTAAAAAGTTTTGTAATGTGGTTTTCCTTTCAAGTGTATGTATTAAGTTACAACTCATCTGGATATAGCCTACAACACAAAAATACAGTAACTTACATGTCTAGAACTTCCAACCTTAAAATCTTTATATCTCTGACAACAGTTACTACCAAACCAAAAGATTTCCTGAAATTCAAAACTCTTTTAAGTCTATGTGTTCACTGTCTTTAAAAATAAAAAACACTTTGGTGATGCTAAGAACCATAGAAAGGATATTTACAGCTAAGGTTAAGTACACTTCTTATCCAAGTGCTCAAGGTTTTTCTATGCAATTATCTTTTGGGAATAAAATGTGTGTTTCAAAATTCACTTTCCCTCTTGCAAAAGCCTGAATACCCAAAATGGTTATGAAAACTGGCTGTGAGTACTGAGCAGTGTACTGGTACTACAGTACTATACTAGTACTATAAGAAAAATATGAAATATTGTTATATAGTAATATTGGCATTTAATATAAATAAAGTAAGACAATGCTAAAGACTCAAAGATCTTACAACCTGATCTACACAGTCACAGCTACAAGGGCAGAGGAATTACATTAAAATATAATGTTTTAATATGATAAAGATTCTATCAGCTGTAAAAGGCAGTTGAATTTGGCCAGTCATTGCAGTCTATCTACCACTGAAGGTATTTTTAGCAAGTTGTTTTTTTTTTTCTTTTTTGAGAGTATATGAAAAAAACAATCTCGAAGAGACCAGTGCCCTTTTTACTACACGGCAAGCTTTTTTCTAGGGGTTGTTTCTCTTCTAGCATAACTACCACGTCCACCTCTTTAACAGGAAAGATATGCAAGGTCACCTTAGAGTTGGGATCTCTATAATCTGTGCTCTGCATGTGTCGAATGATGCCTGTGTCTCTAAGATGTCCACCTCACTAGAACTCTCTCCAGGAAACTTTCCTCATTAATAATTTTGCTGCTTTTCAACACTGATTGAGATGTACTGGTTTCATTCTGTTCCAGTGGGGTACTGCTTAAATCCAAGACTCTTATCACAAAGTGACTTGGGTTTTTAATTAAGATTTGATTTTGATTACAGGCATGAATACTAATGGGAATTTTAAAAGATTATTATTAATAGGGGTTTACACAATTTGCTGCATTCATTTTGAAGTTCAGTGACGCAAATATACCCTGAAACAGTGTTCTGAGCGTAGGCTAACAGGTTTTCCACTCTGGGCTTTCAATTCTACCATCTAAACATTCATAGGATTCACATGTGATTTTGGCTACATCGAGAGTATCAGTTCAATTCCAAACACTGCAACATGCGAAGAAGTACAATCAACTTGTCATAAACAGTTTTTCAAAGTATATATTAATTAAGCTAAATGCTCCTCTTTCTTGGTGTTTCTCTGATGACTCATGATAGCCAGAAACAGAGAAGAAGTTCTGAAATTACTTCTCAATATTTTATGGCATTTACTGTTCTTTAGCACTCACGTAATCATATCTTCAGGTTCTTTGTTAAGCATCTGTACGTTGGTGAGCATCATGCACCGCCCCACTTCCTTGTCGAGATGTCTGAGTATGTTGTCCACAGCTTTTCTTACTTGAGAATAATATAATGACATACCTGCAATAATAGGCATTTTTTTATAACTTGGGATATTTACAGATACATATCTTTTGAAAAGAAAAGCTGCCTACTCATGCCGTGATGCATGAATTAAGAAAAATGTTTTCTTCATGAGACAGCGTATTCCACTAGTAATGATGTCCTGATTCTGAGACGGAATATATTGCCCTGTCCACAAAGAATGCTATCATATGTAAAAATAGCCCAAGTGATATATATACACACATATTTTTCGTGGAGAAAAAATTATAAAATACCTAGTAAAAATATGTCCCTACATAGTCAAATGAAGCCGCACAGTTTGCCAAGTTATACAACATATTTTGTGACTTTTCATGACAAAAGTAAAAGATTTGAAAACTACAGGCAAAGAAAAAAAAGGAATCTGAATGAGCTCTCCTAAAACCTTATTTGGTATAGAAATTAATGGCATGACATTTTATGTGAAAAACAGTATTAGACATACAGCTTTACAGCAGATGATGGACATCAAATACTTTAAAAATAAAACTTGAATTAACCTTTTTTCTGTATTCATCACAGGATAAATTTTTAATTTTCTTAATGGAGTTTTATATATTAACACTGAACAATATATTTTTCATCATCTATTCCCTAGTCAATTATTTTCCTATTTGATAATGACAACATAAGCTTAGAATTTAAAAATTACATCAATTTTCACCTCTGCTACGGTCAAAAGTTCAATGGCAGAGTAGAAGGCAAAAGAAAATATAGGAATTACCTAGCTTAATCTTATGTGTTATACATGGAAACTAGAATACTGTATCATCAAATCGTGACAAAATTCCTAATAAAATATAAGAATTTAATAGTGCAAACATTTATTATCAAATGCACAAGGAGTAATATTACTACAATGATCTAGCAACAGTACAACACAGGTCTTTGTCACTGGTGTACAAATATGTAGACTTTGTTTCATTCATGTAACTTGGGGGACTTCATGAAGTGCAAAGGTGAGTAGCCAAATTTTCTTTTTTTGACAGCAAAAACAGGGCATGATATCGTACAGTACAAGATTCTCTCCCTATATTGACTATGAAGGAAGCCCAAAGTAACAGTGCTTTCCACTTAGGCACTTCAGTTCAGTTTTATTTTACATTTTAAAGTTTCTGCCATTTTGAAAGTTTCACTTGGTGTTAGATACTGCAATTAAAATGAGGATATCAAAGAAATCTGCTGGTTTTCAAAGCTGGTACATTTTCTGAACACAGGCTCTATTTCTAATAAGATGAATATCCGTAACTAAATACAGCTATAATTCTTAACTATCTGTGAACTTAACTCCCCCCAAACACTGGGTTGCTACCACTTGTGTAGCACCACTCAGGACTTTTCCTGAAAGTAATTGAAAAAAACCAGTATTTGTCAAACTAAACCACAAATTTCATTAGAATGCATAATAAAGTATGTTTACAATAAAGAAACAAATTGAATACTTAACAACAGTAAATTATTCTGCTCAGGTACTGAAGACTTCTTCACATTCATTCTCACCCAAGTTTCTCTATTGTCCATTCTCTTACTGACCTATCATTTTCGCTTCCTCCTCTGTAAGAGTTTTGCTCAAATACGTTTTCTTCACTCTGAGAGTGTTTCCAGAGGGAAGGACAGCTCCAGTCACTGGCATTGGAGGTTCACCGTCTTTTTGCTGCAAGCTATCAGCAATTACCAAGAAAGCTCTCAGACCAATATTCATTCTCTGTAAAGTTCAGAAGATGAATGAGTACCATAATCAAATAATCATACTCATATTTTTCAATCACTTTGAAATTTTGAGTATGTACTTGCCAGCATTTTTTCTGTATCTCTGCTACATTGACTGATATATTTTACAAAAAATGCCCATGAAATAAATTATGAATTCCTATCTACACTCTGAGCAGTGCACTCCCCTCTCAAAACTTTATTTCTAGGTATTTTCATTAGTGCATTGTCTCTTTATCTTCAGGAGAAAACACGGGGATTCTACCTTGAGTTTAGTAATACATCTTAACTGGACCTTCAGTTAAACACAAATGTCCTATGTGGTCACCATGAAAAAAGACTAGTAACTGTCTTGAAAGGCCTCGGGGTTGACCATACTGTGTGAAAAGTCTGGAATGGTGCTCAGCACCAGAACTGCAATGTGAAAACACCAGGAAGATGAGGCTAAGTGACCTGAATGTCTTCAGGGAATTCACCAGGGGAAAACCTGTGGGCTTTGCATTGCAACAACTGAAAGACCAGAATGTTTCAATTTCCCAGGAACATATTCCAAAAACTCAGAGGCTGTCCTACATACAGGATGTCAGAGGTGCATTTACATAGATTATGCGTATTTTTTTAGAACGCCGAAGTCTATGTACATCAAAAGGTAGCCCTATTATTTCATTGTTTTCGGACTTACATTGTTGAAAAAGTAAAATTTCAGATGTTGATTCATCAAGAAGCTGTTTGAGGCCAGGCTGGATGGGGCTTTGAGCAGCCTGGTCTAGTGGGAGGTGTCCCTGCCCATGGCAGGAGGGTTGGAACTAGATGAGCTTTAAGGTCCCTTCCAACCCAAACCATTCTGTGATTCTGTGTGACCATGTCAATTCCCTGTAAGCTCGGCTTCATGCAATGCTAATACACAATGTCCTTTGCAGGACCTTCCTCAGTCAATCCTGCAGGTGACTCTGACTTAGAATGTGGTGGGGACTGCCTGCTCAAGAATTCTCTTTAATTTTTCTTTACTTTGCTGAAGAAAGGATAAAAGCTGTGCTCAAAGTAAAGCTTGCCTTTTACTTCTGCTGCTTTTGACAGTAAAATGTTTAATCTACTTTTCCAAATATTTTTTTGTATCAAATATAATTTTTGTAAGGTAAGGTAACTCATTCTATTTTAACATTGCAGTGCATGGCTGTTTAATACTGAAAGATTAATATGGATGTATTTTATGAGATGATCACAATTGCTTTTTACTTTTCATGTATTTATTCTTAATTTTCAAAGGAAAATGTTTTCAAAATTATAAGCAAATACATTATTTTCAAGAGAACTTTTCATTATTTCCCCACTTTCACTTTGATTTTCTTTTTAAGTTTTTCAAATTTCTGATTGTTTTCTCTAGGGAAAGCACTAGGAAGCTGACTCACGACACTAACACTAGTGGAGCTTTACCAGTCAGAGTGATAAAACTTTATTAGAGTTTTTTCTTTTCTGTCACCTTCAGTTCTTCTTGCATCATGTGCACTTTTCCAAATTGAAAACATTGAAATTGTTACAGAAAATTTATTTTTATATTAAAATAGTTTAAGGCATTGCATAGAACAACAGTAGCATGATAAGGAGATACTGCGATCAATAATTTTATCTTTTTGTTTTATACATTTGCACTCC
Source organism: Fratercula arctica (assembly GCA_947846985.1). Taxonomy (NCBI): domain Eukaryota; kingdom Metazoa; phylum Chordata; class Aves; order Charadriiformes; family Alcidae; genus Fratercula; species Fratercula arctica. Next base: position 24,672,775 of record CANTUZ010000001.1, on the reverse strand, counting down.
ATCAAATTTGATAATCCTCACCAAGCAATCACGAGATATGCATAAACAATGTGACATTTCACAGATTAAAGTCCACAGATGTATTTTAGCAATAAATCAAGTTCAAGATTTGTCCTGAAAACTGGACAAAGGTGAAAGCATGCCTAGACTGTAACCAGAAAGTAAGCGTAGGACAATACAATATATATTAACTCAAAAAAATGCAGATGCATATCATACCTCAGGGTTGAGACTGAAAGCTTTTGCTGGTTTTCCAACACAAAGGAAGTCAAAGATAATTTCTTTCATTGCAAAATCTAAACGTTCCTAAAATAGTAAAAATATTGCAAATCGTTAAGCTGCTCGCTTATGCTACTTATTTTCTTTAAGGCAACATAATTTTGAAAACCAGTTTAATCAGGATTTATTTAAACGTATGGAAAAACAGATTTTCAGAAGTATATCAGATTTAAGCTTTCAACACCGCTGTATGTTGACAAATTAAAAAATGTATAGCATTTAAATAGGAAATGATTCATTTTGTAAAGAAAGCTTTTAATTATTTCATTTAAACTGTGGTAATTATGGTACTAACATAGTATTTTATATAAAAGAAGCTTATTCACAGATGGCACAGTTCAGGGAAGATTTTAAGCATCTGTTTAATTCATTCCTATTCAAAGACTTTAAGTATGTGCTTAAGTGCTTTGCTCAAAGGGAATGTTTTCTGAATTTAAGTAATAAAAGAGATGCAACTTCATGCACCGAAGGTTAGTTTATTTTAGCAATTCCCATTTGAACTGATGAAAACTAAATGTGTCAACTACACGCTGAACTGGTTTTCCTCTGACTTAGTGCTTTAAAAGCAGTGCAACCCTTTGTCCTATATAGCAGGAATGATTCAGTATCAGAACAAAATATGGCTTATTATTTTTAACTGCACTGACAGTCAGAGCCTGTCAACAGATGCATTTTCTGACTTGCTGGCAATTCCAAAAACTGACAAAAAATACTTTCGAGTTGAACTGAAAATATTTGTATTCATTTTCAGTGGAATGAAGTTAAACCAAAACCTGTTGTTCAAAGGAAGTCTGCCCCAGCTCAATCTTTAATAGTATCATTGCCTAGATGAAAGATGCTGACAATGGTGTTGCAAAAAATTCAGACGATAGAAGTTTACTTATTTGTTAATTTATTATTGGGAAAACGAGTTATTCGTTAATTGGAAAGACATATGCATGGTTGTCCCATACCTGTGCAATAAACTGTATTATTTTCACAAAGATGTTTAGAGGCATGTCTCTTGGCACAACACCACGGGACCCTTTTGGGAAAAGTGTTGTAACAATAGTAATAAGTCGACTGTAAAAGAAGGAAAAAAAGCATTAGACATTTCTGGACCTTGAAGACCTTCAGTTACCATGAAAAGTAAGTTGGAAATCCTACTCCAATCAGAAAGTCTAGAATGTATTTCCTTTGAAATGAAAATGTAATCGGGTATTTTGTTGTGATCCTTTTCTACAAATTCAGTGTAATCATTTTATTTCATTATATTACAAGTAACAATAAACCAGCTGACAACATGACACTACAAAAATATTTCCAACTTTAACCAGGCAAAGAGTGATTTTTAGCTCTTTCAAAAGCAGAAACACTTTATACAGTAATTTTAATAGGTGGACGAATAACTGACAGTGCCACAAAAGGGAATATTTTGTTGTGTACAATTGAGTTTTTTATTTCACAACAGGAATAGGTTAAATTCAAAGGATTCAAGAGAACTACAAAACCTCTTCACTGGCAACATCCACTCTACAAGACCTGACTGTCATTACAAATACAGCGTCTTACCTTTGGGTAGCTGTGTTGCTTTCACATTTAATTCTGATCATGTAAACCCACAGTAGTCTGTACAGAGATTCCAGTGCAACTCGAGCCATTTTTGGGTCCTTATTCTAGAGAAATACATAATGTAAGAATAAACTTTAGACACAAATTAGAAAGGAAGTTCTGCACTTAATGGATATCAAGGTTCAGACTTTTCATAACGACGCTACAAAAAGATACAGCCTCACAGCTGCCCAGTACCCCATTCCTGTAGCTGCAGGATGCTTATGCATCTGACCTACCTCTCCTGGTATTACATAAATTGTCAAAAACCCCAAGTATCAAGTTACTTAAATTAGATACATGTTGCAATTTAAAATCTCTATTTGAAAACCACTTCAATTTGACTCTGAAAAGAAAACCTCATCTTCAGTTGATTTTATCAATTCAAAAGCTGTTGACCTATGGTGGAGACCTGGTATGAAGAACACAACAGATAAATAAAGGTACTGTGCATATTCAAAAGTGAAAGGACAAAAATCCGTGGATGCTGAGACTGGCCTAATTAATATGGTATCTGGAATCATCTGGACTGAATTGGATTATCTGTCTGGATTGCTCTTTATTTTTGGAAACTTTTGAACTAGTACAAGATTGTCTTTGGGTCTCTCTGGTCATGTGCAGTTTGCTGTTTCAGTGGCAGTTTTAAGGGCTTTCTGAGTAGGGTGCAAGTATGTGCAGTCCAATCAGATAGTGTCCTGTGTGTTGGGCCATCCACTGGGTTAAACTTTGAAGGAGTCCAGTACACTTTAACCTGAGATAAGATTTGCCTGGCCCACAGTGCAAATCTCCATGGCAAAGATCTGAATTTTTGTCTGCAGACAAATGTTGAGTCATAGACCAAAGACCGCAGTTTGATCAAAGAAACTGCAACCAATCCCATCAATAACTCTTGAATGTGTATTGGTCTAGGTCCTGCAAAATGGAAAGAAGACCTGCCAATGATACGGGACATGGCTCGAATTTCCAACACAGCATCTGCCACAAGCTTAGGAACAGGAACCCCGTCCTTGGGTTGCAATTTCCATTTAACTCCTTGACAACACATTTTATACAATAAAGCTTTCTATGGAACAGAAAACTGAAAATCCTTTTTGTTTATTACAGCAGCATAAAATGGTTGTAGTACATGATTAGAATAAGTATTAAAAGGAATGACAAAGTTTACGTGGCCTATTAATCTCTGCAGGATTTTAAAATCATAACATTTGTTACAATCAATTTGTTTAATAACCCATTTACTTTCAATCTATTTTTCATCAGGTATCATCATGTCACTCCTTGCAAATTTCAGTCCTAAGAATTCGATCTCTTCAACAGGTGATGGTGTACGTTTATCAAAGTTTATTCTTACCCCAAAGCTTTCAAGAAAACAGCAGACGCTGTGGCTAACTGAGTTAAGGTAAAAAGAGCTTGTTTGGCAGAGGAGGAAGTCACCTCTATAAGCAAAAGTCCAAATATTCCAGCTACAAGATAGTTCAGCTGCAAGAGCAGTAGAGAAGAGATGGGGGAGAAAAGGCCTGAGACTGGTATCATTGGAGCTTTCCAAGAATAGTAGACCAGTTTTCTGTCAGAAACAGCAAACTGTACAGCAGAAGCAGGATTGAGAGGAATATGATAAAACACCTGAGAAACATCCAGGGAAATCATGGGCATGTCCATGGGCAAGATCTATGCAAGTGCATGGTGGCTGGGTGCCCAGTACTCTGGAAAGCACATAGTGTGGCTCCCATTGGAGAAGTGAGAGAAGTCCACTATCAATTGAGCCTCTTCAGTATTTCGGGGATTTTTATCAAGAAGAAAAACCCAGCCAGTAATCCTATTAGGACAAGGAGTGTTCGGCCTAATACATCTGACATCTTCTTCACTTTCCCAACAGGAGGTATTGGTACTGGATGTAGTTCCTTTACCACTGCTGGCAGTGTCCAACTCACTGTAGGAGACAAAGAATTTGTTGAAGTTGACATGGGCCTCTTGAACACGGAAGTAGTCAGCAGCAGAGCTCTGCTAGGATCTGCTCTGTTTCTTGATTGGTAAGTGCGGCTGGCTTTTATCCGTTGTTTTTGCTCCTCTAGAAATTTCTTTTTCAATGCCTCTGCCTCTTCTTCTGTGATTGGTGGAGGAGCAACTGGACTGCCAGGAGTGAGGCCCATCTTCTTTAATTCCTCCATTTCTGTTTTCCAATAATATGGTGTTAGGTCTGGCCCATTCAGGCCGAAGGGATATTGTCTTGGTACCCATGGGTTCATTCCTGAGATAGGCATTGTTTGACCCATTCTTTGTAAAGTAAGTTCTGCACCCTTGGCTCAAATTGTACTGGAGCTTTCACCTTGTCCCATGTACTTTGGAGATAAGGAACTCTTGCTCCCACTGAAAAACTTTGCCTCTAAATGAAACACAGTGATTTGACTCTCCTATATAGAATTCCTGCCTTCAATAGTCTTCCGTTAATAAAGTTTAGTGAATGATAAATGTTACATTTCAAACCCAGGGTACTTATTAACTTCTACACCACTTTGAACAGGATAGTACAAAGTGCCCTTTGGTCAGAATTTGGGCAGGGTCAAATATTCCCATGTCCTGGCAGGAGTCTCCTTTATTAATTCAAGAGAGAAGTTCATTTCTGTAAGATCAGAGATTTGCCAGTTTATATTAAAATCAGAAATATGATGAGAATATAAACCTTTTCACTTTCCCAGTGTATGCTTGACCTTAATGGGTTTGGGAAGGAGACTGTGCTCTATAGGGTGAGGAGGCTCTTGAGAAACTTGATCCATTATGTCGTTCATGAGAGCTCACACAAGATCGTGGAGTCCCATATACTGTCCTGGTGTGCACAACTCCCCTTGTAATGGAAGGATTTCTCCTTCTTGTTGATCTACCTCTTCTTCCAGCTGCGTGAGTTTGGTTTGGGCTTTGAGGTGCCACTCTGACTGGTGAAGTGATTGCTTCAATGGTCAGGGCTTCTCTTCCTCTGTACTGGGAAGGAGTGGCCAACCAGTTCTTAATTTAGCCACATATTCAGCTATGTTATCTTCTCCCCAAACTAAAGACTGAACGTACCACAACATTAATCTATGAGCCCTATGAGTTGAAGTATATGTCAATAGGCGGCAAGATGACTACCAATTTGATTTTCAATTGGTAAGGTAGGGGCAACTTTACTTATATTTTCTCTAATGGTTTCAAATCATTTGTCAGGATCTCCCTAGTTTTCAGAAAAATCTATATTTCCAGCTGGGTCCTCAGAGATCTTACAGCTGCAGCCACCTTTTCTAAAGACTGTATAACCTCATAAAAATCCATAAAATTAGTTGCAGCAACAACAGGTTTATTTTCTGAATCTCTTTGCAAATAAGGTTCTAATACATCTTCAGCAGAAGTAATTCACATACAGGTGGAAAGAAATCTTCAGACAGACTATGAACATTTTGAAGAGCTATTCTAACAGTAGGATCCATATGAAGAGAGTCAATACAAATTGTTTCATTAAGACAAAGTACAGCAAGAAAGCAACAGCAATAAAGGATGTAATATGTACCTTGACGACAAGCTTGGGAATTCAACTTTTTGAGAACAGAGATTCCCTCCACAGTCTGCCTCTGAGCTGAGAAAGTGGCTGCATGTTCTACCTGTGCTGTTTGCAGAAGCCTCCTAACCACTGGTTCATCAAGCATCAGTTTGGAGGCCCTTCATCTGAGCTAACCACTTCACTGTGTTTCTTACATTGACCTTTTCCGGTAGGCACAGGACCATCCTTTCAATGGATCCACTTTAAGTGTGGAGTGGGACATTAATTATTGAGCAAGTAAAAGAAACGTGGAGGAATAGTAACATTAACTAGCATATGTGTATTGAACAGTATGTGCTGGCCAGGAACCACAGCAGATTGCAGTGGACAGTTAGTCTTAAACTTCAAAGACCTAACAAATGGTAAAGGAATAAGAATGGATATGTGGAGGAAACAACTTAAAAGAGATTAGGATTTTTTAATGCAATTTAACAGAGTGAAACAGGCAGTGTCCTGCAACTAGTTCCATTCTGATAAAGTAATAACAAATGCTTTGTTGGAGAATGGCTTTATGAAAAAAACAAGTTAATACTGGGTCAGTTTTGGTATGTCACTCAAGTTAATAACTTTCATCAACAATCTTGCCTGTTTCACAGCTGTTTGACTCAGGCTTGGCTTGAGTGAGAGAAACAGCAGAAATTCAAACTAAGCACAAGAATACTTGTTTGTTATTGAAAAAATTTGCATAGCTAAAGCTAAAGAATTTATACTGTTGGAAATAAAATTATGTATGGAATCAGATAACAGCAATAATGCAGCACATTCACCTAAAATGGATTTGCAACAGATCAATAGTGCATACGGAAGTTTTAATACAATATTAAAATTAGAAGATACTAACCTTGAGATTGGATAGACAGTTGTTGAGGAAAATATGCCATCTGTTTAAAAAGAACTGCTTCTGACTGACACAAAGCAGGCATGTTACCAAAGGATACAAAGCCTAAACAGGAAATGGATGTCAATACAGTATTATTTGCATGTCTACACAACGTAAAAGTAACTTAAGAGAGCTACTGTAATCTTAAAGCTCTAACTCCTCCATTTTGTGCAATACATGTTAGCCAGTATAAACACATTGTTTAGCAGTACAATTTAAAAGGAACCTTTCTCTAAAGCTGTTACAGATATGTTTTATGGATGAACTAAAACCAACCAAATGCCTACTTATAGCAGTATAATAAATCCAAAGATGTGCCACAATTTTACAGACCCACAGGGCTGATTTCTGATGGTTAACTGAGAAATTATAACATGGAAATAACTAAACTTTATTATAATAACAACAGGAGCCACAGAGATTGTTGGGACTTATGAATGCTCAGATACCTATTATTCTTCAAAATCTGCAGTCACTATATTTACTGAGAGACATGTCAAACACCCTAAAGAATTGTTTTAAAATACAGGCAATGTCTGGATCTGCTGGTACTTACATCTTGCAATGTGAAAAATAAAAAGGAGGAGGGTAGAACGTAGAAGTTCAAATACTGGACCCTGGTCTCTGTCAACACTTACTTTGACACTCATCTTGTAAATGTTACACTAAAAAAAAAAAGCTAAAATGCAAACTGACTTTGCTATTTCAGCAAGATTTTTCTATTTCAGTTGTCATGTTAATGTACCCAATCAGGACTTCAGAGTTATTAGTCAAAAATAAGGTAACTTCATCTTAAAGACCAATGATTCTCAAAATTCTCAAAACTTAATTCTTAGAATTAAAATTCTAACCTCAGTCACAGATCAAAGTATAAAACTCAACTTCTGTTCCTTTAATATATAACATAAATTGTCTATAGCTAGGTTAGACCTAGTTTCTTGAGCAAATGGCAAATGTACATCAATTTTTATGTCTATAATCTTCATGTCCAAAATCCATATGGGAGAGGATAACTGAAGTCTTCTCATGGAGAACTGTCTTACCATATTAACATTATGACTATAATAGTTGAGTACTTGACAGGATCACAGAGTTTAGTAACAGCCCAAGACTGTTATAACCCATCCTATGTAAGAGCACTAGGAGGGAAGATACAAACCATCTCCTGGAGTTTCCTAATTCACTCCATTCACAATCAAGAGAACCTCAATGACTAACTCAGATGAGACACTTTTAGATAGAAAATGAGGTAAGATGAATGCCCCCATCCTGCCTGTACAGTGAGCGCACTGATTCAGAAAACACTGATCTTGGAAAGGAAGGTCCTCTTCAGACTCTAAAGAGTGTGCTTTCTTCCTGGAAGCCTGAAAGTACGCACTGCAGCTATTTCTGCCAACTGTTTGCCTTTCCCCTCCTCCTCGCAATGTTTGTATTTCTAATCACACCCTCACAAGAATCTATTCTATTTTGTCACTTTTAACTATGTAGCCTCCAGTGTGGTATGTGTAGACAAGCAAGCAAACGCAAAGCCCCAGCTGTGCAATCCTGTCTCAAGCACACAGTATTGACTTTGGCAAGTACAGCCACCAGTTTGGGGAAGTTCTATTTAGTGTAAAAACTGTACAGCAAAGCTCTTACCCTGCCGCAGTTTCAACAACGTTTTATTAATTCGGCAGAGTGGAATAGAGCCACACAAACACAAGCTGAGTGAAATCAGAAATCCATCCCAAGACTCCCACTAATTCAAACCGGATCAGGACTGCACTCCAGGGGATGCTCTGACTCTCTCCTGGGACTGGCGTAACGGTGGCAGAGAGCTCAAGCACACGCCCGCAGTCTTCCCAGCAGATTCACTAGCGCTAGTGACCAGCATTTGCCGAGAGTGCTGGGAACAGGGAAGTCTTTTTGACTTTCCCATAGAATGAGGCAGGGATGAACGACAACTTTCTTTACTTAAAAGGTCCAAGACTTCAAAACGGATTAGCTAACGCTGCAGTGCTGACGTGTGCTGACCCAGTTGGAGACACAGACTGCTTAAGGCGGCCAGCGTCAAACTGACTCAAATCTTCATTTAATTCAGATCAACTCATGCTTCCAAAAATACACTGCAGTGCCACTGTTCATCTCACAAGAAAAAAATGAAATAGGGAGCTGCACAGTAGCCAAGTTACGGATTTAAAAGGGCATGTGTTATACATTTTTTTGTTCCTACAATGTATTATTTAAGCCCCGTGAAAGAGTTGTTCCCACATGCCTCATTTGTTCTCGCTTGACAAGAAGTGAACTCTATTCTTTCTGCTCTACTCCTAATGTTTACACAAAACAAGTATGAGAAAACCTAACCGTTTAACAATCACAGACCCAGAAGCTGAAAACATCTGTTTGAGTCAGACTGATTTTGATCATATTCTGAACAAAATAAATACGGTTATTTTCTGCAAACACAATAAACTTCCCTGCAAATAGAAATGTATTGGTTATAAAACTTAATGCAGAAAAAAGTTTTGCAACCAGTTCTGGGAATTTCCCAAGAGTCTTGCTCAGAGATATTTCTGACAACGAGTTTTAGCCTCTGCTTCTTCGGGTTACTGACCAATGAGTGCTTCTTTCGTGAGGAAAGTTCAAGTGTTGTATCATACAGGCTTTCAACAAAGTTCCTCAGACAGGGGACATTCACTTCATTTTTAACAGCCTGAAAGAAAATTTCATGTTAATAAAACACTATTTCACAAGCTGTTTTATCTAATTTAAAAAAATTATGCAAACAACCTGAAAAACAAACTCACAGCAGCTACGGGGACAAGAATTTCAACAAACAGTCCTGCCAGTGCATGCTTGATATCTTTGTCTTTAACTTCAAGGAAATAATGTGCACATTCCTAAAACAAAACAAAACAAGAAACATAAATTGCATATCAGCTGGAATAAAGACCTCTACATGTTTTCTGAATGCACATGAAGTGTCAGAGACTATTTTTATCTTGCAAATCCCACAGAAAACATTTGTCTATTAACTTCTAAATGTGCATTTTGCAGCAAGCACAAAAGCAGGACGTAAGTCAAGATCAAGGATCTGTTACTCTAATCATGATAATCCACAAACTGTCCACTGATTCCAGCTGTGCCTGGTGGTGTTCTGGGGATGGAAAGGGACTTGGACCCAGGGGCTGACCTCACGCCTTCCCTGTGTGTACCTTCAGGAGCAGGAGTAATAGCCCACATGGACTGCTTTACACAATGCTCTGGGAGGCCAGAAAAGGAATGTACTTCTTTGGTAAGATACTCAAGGGAAGGAACTATCTTACTGTAAATATTTTGGATAAATTTCACTGCTAGGATCCATTGCAGATTAAGGGTCTATACGGAACTGTGCTATGTGAGGGAAGAGACCTGTGGTGTAAAGCCACCACAATTTCCAGCGTGCAAATGGGGATTGAGAGAGAAAGTAAAAATGTACTTTTGTCCTAAACATGCAGCAAGCTACTGTCCACACAGCTGTGCTGCTCAGGAAGTGAGGGAAGGGAGATAAGCATCCACTCACTCTTGTGTTTCTGCACAACTTCTCTGAGGATGACAAATCATGTTGCTCCAGTTACTTCTTCCTCTCTGGGTCCGAGGTCCAAACAAACCCAAACAAACATTACAAGGATGTTCCTCACTGACCTTTTTTTCTGCAGAGTAATTTACACTTCAGACCATGCATAATTTTTCCTGTCTGCAATCAGGATCCTACACCATGTGGCTTCAGTCACTCTGGCCATTTCTGCTACACAGCTGAGGCCCCTATGCAAAGACAGTTGCCTTCCTGGGCTGCTTCTGCCCTCCATGGTGGAAGACAAGCTTTTCTGGAGCTCGCTCCTCAAATTAGCTCACCATGTGAAAGTGTCCAGCTCTACTAGAGCAGAGCTAGTGTGACAGAGCTTGTACATGAGGCACTGCATGTAGATACTCTAACAGAGGAACTGCCCACAGAATTGAGCTGTAAGTGTATTTCACCAAACTGAGCGAAACTGGTTTTCCTACATACACAGTGCATCTTATGATGCATTGTAGTATATATAAGAATTGATTTGGTGCTGAGATACTGTAGTCATGAGCAACAGAAGAGATCTTTTGCATCCAAATTTGAGTCTACTCAAATGGGAGCTTTACCACTGATTTCAATAGCAGTGAACACTGCTGTGCTATAAAGCTGTGCCACAAAGTCATTCACTCACTCATATTAGTCATGTGCACTGAATACACACTACTTCGGTATCTTGCCAGCTCTGGATAACTTACATTAAGTCAACACATACTAAGATGTGTTCACATAATGAAGCATAAGGTAGGAAGAAAAATGAGCTGTTTCTGTGCTGTTAAATGTTTTAAATATGTTGTTAAATATGGTTCAAAACACATTACAAAATTGAAATAGAATGTGATTCCTGTTCAGGAAAAATGGCTCTGTGTGTCTGTACACATGTGTATTTGTATTCCAATGTCAAATCCTTATTTGTGGGCATCTAACATTGATTTTTTTTACTCCATTGACACCATGTAAGATGACCTTTATGTGGAGGTTTACATAAAACGTGTATTTTACTGTATGACTGGCTACAAACCATGTACCCATGAGGGTGATCCCAAGAAAAAACATGAATAAAAACGTTAAGCTAAACAAATCTTTCCTTTTACAAAATGATGTAATCTGTTAATGTAAAGCATTCATGATAGTCAAACTGTGCTCTGTACTAGTGGCTCTCAAACTGGAGTACAGAATGCACCCTACAGGAAGGGGAGTGAAGGTGTAGTGGAAGGAGACAACACATCCAAGGGAAATTCCATCCAGCTTTTGCCTCCTCCTGTGTGTTTTTCTCCATCAGAAGTTCCTCTGTGACAACTATGTCAAGGGTGGAAGATTCACTTTGGAGGCAGTGAGCAGCTAGGGAGACATAGCTAGGCAGGGACACAGGGCAAGGAACAGCTGTGGGATGGCAGGGTGGAAGGTCTGGGGTCTACAGAACCAAACCTCTTTTTGTTGGAGGGTGAGATGTAGGGACTAGGAGTGTAAGGCCAATGAAAAGTTTCTATGGAATAATACAATCAAAGATTGGAGACTGGAGTGCTGAGGTTCAGAACAAACAGAAAGTAGCTGCACATACATTTATGTGGGAATAATGTATGGAAAATCTCCTGCAGTATTACAGGAAAGATGAAGGGGAGCCCATTCTAAAAAGTCTGGGAACCACAGTTATATACTTAAGAATTTTACCTGCATAAACTGAAGAGAAGCTTCAAAGTCCTCCACAGGATACATCTTAATGCGAAAGAATTTCATTCCCATTATAAGACTGATAATGCTTTGAACTACATATGGGCTTTGTTCTTTATGCCGTAACTCTTTTAACTCTGCCATGAATTTCTTCTTTACAGCAGGAAATCTATGAATTCACATTGGTTAGTTACATTAAAGTATAGATTCATATTTGAAATGTATTGTAAGGCATATAAATGGGGAAAAACCTAAAGAAGATTCAACCTAGGTTGTAAAATACCATTTCAGTCAGTATGTGAAGAGATTTCTTTCTGTTTGGTTTTTCATTTCTGATAAACTCAGAAAAGAAAATGAATTATACAGCCTGATCTTAGTCCCTTTGGATAACCACATCTTTCCAATTATTTTCTTACCATGCCCCTCTTTTACATAAGAGCTAACAATATCACTAGAATAACCTCCTCAAAAAATCCAAGATGAAACATAGTTTTCTTGCAAGTACATGCAATGTTTTAAAAAGAAAGTGCTTAAATGATAACCATGAAAATATTCAGATAGGCTATTCCTCCCTTCAGTTTTTTCTAATAGCCATTACAGTAACACTTCAGCGTTAACTACAATAATTTGGGATGGGGTGGTCTGTGACCATTTTTGATCTCCCCCATGAGACTATTGGAGGTGTGTGTCTTTTGAGACACACTGTCCATAAAAATAACATATAGGAAGATCATCCAATAGGATCTCCTGTCCTTTTTGAGACCAAATGAAAAGAATGTCATTTTCATGGGCATGTGTAGCACATAACTTTTTGTTATCTCCGTTAGGGAACACAGGAGAGTTTCAGAAAACAGGTTGGCAGGAAGAAGCCCTTCACTGGTAGTAACATTTTATCAAGGCCCTTCAGAATTGGAGAAGAAAAACAGTATTTATGGAGAAAAGGTATGTTTTGTATTCGACAGTCAACTTGAAGCTTCGGATCCAGATGTCATTTCCCCTCTTGCCTTTGACCCAGCCAATTTAGAAGCCCACATAAGGCCTGAGCCGAAGTCTGTGAAAGTCATATGATTTCCAGCAACTCAAACTGGTTTGCCTACATCAGGCTGAAAAATGAGTTTGGTTAAGTTGATTGGTCTTACAGAGCAGACTCGCTCTCAGCAACACCAAGAAGTCAGGAGACAGAGATCACTGACATGGATCTATGTTGGAGCAATAGATTTCACTCTCACTCTTCTGCTTCGTTTGTGTGACAAGTCTATGATGAGAGATTGTATCAGGTACTTGAGCTTCTCAATCTGTCTGCTTCCACATTCAAGATTTAAGACTGGAGTCCACAAAGTGTTTTGTGTCTTTACTGTGCCATCTGTGCTAAGATGTGCAGGATGAAGGATTTGGAAGCAGATGCATTAAGTTCCATACTGAAATAACTGCAGAGAAACTTTAAATGTTGCTATGTTGGGAGTATAGCCATTTTTAGGTTTGCCCAGCTAGAGAAAAAATAGCATATAGAAAAAAGGTTGATTAAAATAGCTCTCTTCAGTCCTTTGGGCTTTCCACAGACGTCATAGCTGAGATAAAGAAAAATAATGCTGCTGTGTTCTAGTTGAATTTATTCAGTATCACTGGACTAGATGCAGAAAGCCTGTGATTCCCTAGAGTTTTATGCTCTAGAACACCTGGATGAACAGAGGGCCAGTGAGCTGAAATGATTTATTCCTATGCTATCTTTTAAGAAAGTGAGAAAATCAGAATATTCATATGCTAAGCAAGTAAAACTTCTCAGATTTCTATTATATATGGTATTCAATTTTACTTACTTTGCTTGAGCTAGAACACCTATTACTTCCGCATACAAATCTGCAACAATGTGCATATTTCCAGTGTTAGGACCAAGGTACCTAGGCAAGAGACAAGAAAGAATTCTTGGCTGAGAAAGCATCCTGCTTAAACTGCTACAATTAAAAAATTCAGCAAATAATTTTTTCCATAGAATTTTTGTGTGAAAAAGAGCCTTACCCTTCTTTGTATTTAAAGTGCTTGAACGCCAAGTTAATAACATCATGTACCAAGCTGTCTATTACAGGATGAAGTGGAATCTGAAAACACAAAATAAAACATAACCAGTACACATATATTACACTTAGTGCTTGGTTACTCCTGGGTACCTTCCCTTCACAGCTGAAATAGCATTTATCAAACAAAACATCTGAAATGAGACATTCATTTAAAGTTTATTTAGTTTTAAAGAGAAATACTTTATCTCCAAAGTGTTGGCAAAGCAAAGTCCATATGAGCACATAATACTATGCATCCTACAGGTGCAAGAAAGACAGCAATAAATAAACATGCAGGATGTATCTCTTGATTTTATTAGACTCTTAAAGACAGACATAGAAAGAAGAATCCTAAGATTAAGTTGCACTGGTCATTTCCATCATTTATTAGTTAATGAATAATTTAAGAACTCCTCACCTGTTTCAAAACTTCTATTAATACTAAAGAAAAAATAAAATCAATAGCCAGATCCCTTCTCTCCATTAAATAATCCCGCTGCTGTTCATCACTGCAAAATCAAAACAGGAAACACAATATTTAGAAGATGTGTCATAATTCATATTATATGCCTTCCTCAATTACACAAATACAGATAACAAAGGATTGTTCTACTTTTTAAACTGCGGTCCAGCATTTCAGAAAGTAATGTACTAATATGGTCTTAAAATCTGAGACAAATAGACCAAATAATTAACTTTTCACTTTCACCTTCTTTCAAAGGTTTAAATGTCACTCTTCATTTCCTCCCTCTTTTTTCCCAGTTTAAGATCAATGCAAAACTTTCTCAAGAAAAAAAAAAAACAAAGCAAAACCAAGGAAACTTTTGGATTCCATATTCTAACAAATGGATTTCATTTCAATTTCCTTGTTGATGGCACCATTTAGACGATTCTCAGTTACAGTTTGGAGACAAACATAATAAATTATTTTGTACTATCAAATTCATATTTAGACTTGTGACGGATTTTGAAAAATGCCTTAATAGTACTGATGGAGAATTCATAACCAAACTACATTATCTTTTTAAAACTGTTCCAGTTTTTTTTTTTAACTTTGTTATCACTTGTAAAATGTTTAAAAGCATTTTTTGTGAAGAACAACACAGAGGAATAAACGTTTTGGGTCTATTTTTGCTTGCTTGTTTTAAGACCTAAGGCAGTGTTGCTAAAGCTCTTTGACTGATTCACAATTTTTTGGATTGAGGACAGGTGTGAAATTTCCTTGACTAAGCAGAACGCTGTATTAAAAAAAAATCCTTCTAAGTATCACAGAATTATTGCCTGCTCACATGAATAGACAGACACAGTTTACACAAACCAGTATTTAAATGACATTAACAGCATTCAAAACAGCAGTAAGAAATTGTGTTTGAACTATCAGGAGCATAATTTTAAAAAGACAACTACTCCATCCATTTACAAGCTGAGAGAAAGTTCCAGGAAGAAGAAGGAAAAGATGACAAAAAGATTTCAAACAACTGTAACATCACAAAGGCTGATGGGTGAAATGTAATACATTTTACCTTAGGATCTGGCATTAATATATGTATGCATATTCAAAATCATACCTTTTGGATTTAGTGCTTGTTCTTGGTCTGTACTCATGAGATTCATCTTCTATGCCATTCTGTCTTTTATACCAATCAAACAAAGTGCGCAGGATAGAAGGCAGACAATATTCTGAAAGTGAGCTCATTGAGCTTATTACCTACAGGGAAAAACCAACAGATCAACAAATCAACTTGTGTTCAAGTTCCCCCTCATCCTTGAAAAAGTACTAATTCAATGGTAAGACATGTTCTTTCTTGTTTTCATCTCATTTTTGAGATCCATGGTACAAGCAGTGACTTAATATTCTGCATTTTCTGTTGAAACATAAGCAGAAATACAATAATGGGCTGCATGTCTATAGTGTCTTTCCACTGATAATACTAAAATGCATTAAAATTCTGTATTACAACTTACAACACACCAGAAAACTATCTAGTTCTTCAAGAGGCGTTTTTTTTAATTCGTTACACAATGTTGATTTGACTTTGAGTACATTATAAGGAAAGAAAAAGTGACGAATCAGAGGTACTGTTTCATGGGTTGTATCTAACTACTGGATGCCCCTCCTGAAACTCAGAATATACTGAGAAACCCCACAAGCTCTGCAATAATCTTAACCAACGAATGAGCAGATGCATCCATCTTACTATTAGGCTGACACATCCAATAACTTAGACTTCTCTTTTATATATAGGAAAATATTTACAGTTTCCTGTGTCTTTGTGTGCACAAGTAAGTAAAACATAGTTTAAAATCAGTCCTTAAAAGTTCCTGATTAAACAGCTCTAGTGGCACACTGGAAAGGAAGATTACTGCTCACTCAGTATAATCTGTGTCACCAATTATAGAAATGTTACAGAACATATTACTACTGAACTATGACTTAAACTTCCTATTACAGGAAACCATAAAGCTGCAAAATATGAAAAGATCAAAAGCTAGGGTGAAAAAACCCCCACATTATTATATAAGAGGATTATATAGGTATTGCAACTGAATGTTCACAGCTACTGCATTTGTGTACTTTCTAAGAAGTTAGGTAACAACTATTTAAAATAGGAATAAATTGCTGATCTGGAGATGTGTGACCACCTCAAGAACCTGCGAAGCGCTGAGTAGCAGGAGCGAGGTGCTGAGGTGTGTACTTCACGGCGAGTACAGTGATTATGTCATTAACTCTGTCAGGTTTATCCACCTGCTTAAACTGGAACCAGCACATTTTGGTGCTTGTGGAACAACAACAGTAGAGTTTAATGTCTCGTATAAGACCAAGCTTGTGTGAAGTCTGTGACTAAGACAAGAGCTAAACTAGGGGACTGAGCCACTTACATACAATTCCCAAACACTACTAAAGCCTTAAATTACAACTTCTGTGGATGACAGTTAGTTTAGATCAGTAACTCTGATGTCTTTTGGAGTTTTTCTGCTGCAGCATTTAACTAGTTCAAAGTGATGTGAATTAGTTGTGGTCTAAAGTTAACAAGACACTTTGAGGACGAAGTAGTATTGTTTTGATTGGATTCAGGTATTATGGCCTAAAATTAAACATGGAGCATTAGAAAGCTTTAACATTAGAAAGCTTTAACAACTGCCCCTGTAAAAATAAAAGTTTCTATAAAAGTACTATTTTAAGAAAGCTGTCAACCTAGTGTTTCCAGTATATTTTATTACCTCAAATATGTCAATTTTTGTATGTATGTAATTTTCCAAGCAAGAAGTTGCTGTTGGAAGATGGCGTGACGGCACTGCTTGCAGCCGTGACAGGAGGCCTTTCATGAAGAATTACTACAGCAGCTCAGGCTCAATTACATCAAAGCCTTCAAGCTTAAGACTTCAGATAAATACTTAGAAGACATGAATCGCCAATTCAGTGTCAGTGCAAACTATTCACTACTGTCTCAGGACGCTTAGACATTTCAATTGCTTCTCTATTGTTTTCCAAAGGTTTTTCTGAAGCTGGCATTAACCAGTTGTTAATTATGAGAGGCATTGAAAAAGGCTTTGCTGGGGAACACTAGAACAGAGCTAAATATCTTTTAAGAGAGCCCAATATCTAACTGCAAGTGAAAAGTTGCTTCAATCACATCTTCCTGAACGTTCACCAACATATATATCAACGCTGTCCTCTAAATCCCAGCTACACAATTTCACTGACCACAAAAAGTCGAAGTGATTCCTGTTAAATCTCCTCAAGCCATACCTTCTCTGCTGAATTTACAGTGTGTGTCTTTAGTACGGATAAAAGGTCAATATAGCTTTTTTTTACTCTTTCTGTCATTGCACTTTTAAGACAGGAAGGAAGGGTGGACTGGGGAAAGACCTGGCTCTGAGGGAACAGGAAGGGAGGGAAGTCTAGCCAGTGCGTTGGTTACTCAACCCTTTCATTTACTGGAAGTAAGTCCAGGAGTGAGATGAATTCTAGCTCTGTGCTGCTCCTGAAAGGGAGTGCACAGATGTACAAATATGTCCTTGTTGGACAAATGATCATGTTCTTCCATCATAAATGAACTACCTACTGTATAGCTTAAGGATAAGAAAGCTGCACAAGTACGGCTGTTTAAAACTTGTGTTCACAGAGCATTAAATATACTTGATGTAAATGCTTAATATTTATTTTGGAATAATATGTAAGAGTAAATTTAATGAAATTCTGCCCAGACAGTTTGCTAAAATTTATATACTTTCATAAAAGTCTTGCTATATTGTCAAAATAGAAATATAAGAAATGTTTCCACCAACAGCAGACAGATTATGATTTTTATTTTTTTTTATTTCACATATGAACTTCTATGTACTTTAACAGCAAATAGATTCAAAACTGCATTCAATTTCCAACAGTATCACTACTTTCTTGGCTCTGCATTTTTTTCATATACCATATATGTCAGTATGTACGTTAAATGTGCATTTTATTGCCATTTTAATAATGTAGAATCACAGTACTTCATTTTTGCATAGTGTTGGTTCATTTTTTGTAAATCTATTATTCGCACAGTGTCTGTATAATCTGTCTTCAAACTGTTGTTGTGTAGATTCTAAATAATGGACATTAGGAGTGAGATTTTACACTTTCTATCAATCAAAAGCAGAATTTGATAAACATTGTCTTAGCTATATTTAGGATACTCATAGCCATGCAATAACTTCTTCCCTACATTCAACGTTTTTTCCACTTCATGCATGTCCGTAACAAAGCCCCATAACTACAATCAATATAGATTCAAGGAAAATAACAGCTGCAATGAAATCCTTGCTTCTTGAAATCAACAGCAAAACTCTCATGGACCACTGTAAGACTGTGATTTCATATGCAATATATGGAATTAAGGAGATAAAGGTAACAATTCCTATTCCAAATACTCTAGACAGGGGCAGGGGGAAAGTGGAGAGATGAACTGCCCTAAGCTCTAATCAAAGCAGCTACACGCTCTAATTCTGTCGTACCCTTTGAGACAAAATCTTTTTTTTCTGCTAATGATAGATTTCTAGATAAGTTAACTCTAATAGAAAAATCTCTGGAATGAAACATTAGAATCAAGTACTGCAGTTGTGTTTGTGCAGATCTTTCATTCACATCTCTGTTGTAAGCATTTTTTTATGTGCTACAAAGTAACATGTCCCTGGGAACCATTAAAACTGATAACTATTAAGTTGGACTCACTAGTTTTCATTTATGACCTTTCTTTTGTGAGTAAAAAACCAGGATTTTTTAATACCATAATTTTGTAGATTGTTAATTTAACCTAACTTGCTTATACATTAGCAATGTTTATAGCTATCTTCCTGCCAGAGTAACAGTTTACATGAAAACCCATTTATTTCTAGTGTGCAGCAAGTTCAGTTCTTTTAATTTTGCCTTCAAATTTACTTTACACGTTGCTTCAACCCAAACCTCGGATCAGGAGACAAGGGTTGTTCTATAACCCCATCAACACCATTTGTTATACTCCCTCTACCATGTGCCCTTCTGATGGTGAAGAAGAACAATGCGTACAATGCAGGGAAAGGCAAAAAACAAAAGGGGCCAACTGTAGTGCTACTGCAATGATGATGATACCATTATTCACTTACTACATCTAACAAATATAATATTGCATGGGAATAATTACCAGCATGTCATTAGGCTGTTATGAAAAAAGCACATTTAATCATTAGTATGTTGCTTAGTGTCTTTTTTATTTACATTTGTATTTTCCACATTTTTTATTATTACATTTTTATTTTCCCTTTTTTAGCTTGACCTATTTTTTGTTTCTATCTCCTGAAAGCATACAAAACATTAAACATTTTTGCTTTCCAATCTGTATTCTCCAACTGAGTGCGCTTCTAAGAAGAGAATAATTAAAATGAGCACAAATTTTTGTGCAGTTTATGCTGAAACTCTTGCAACAGGCACCTCATATAGACAGTTTCATATGAAAACTGAGTCTTGTTAAGTTTTAACTTTCATGGCCAAGGCATTACATTCATTTTGTATTTTCATACGGAAAAATGTCTGCAGGTTGGTCCAAGATTACATAGTGCCCTTTTTCTGCCTCCAGTGTTGTCAGTTCACAGAACATTTATATACTGTGGTAAGAACAGAAGATACTTTAGTAGGGGCTGAGAAAGGACTAATAAAAATATTTCCTTGGATAAGGATAAGCCTCTTGGATAATTATGGTTTTTTTCACCCTAGCGTTTGATCTTTTCATGTACTGCAACTTTATGGCTTCCTGTAACAGGAAGTTTAAGTCATAGTTCAGTAGTACTATGTTTAATAACATTTCTGTAATTGGGGACATAGAGCATGCTAATGCTGCAGCAGTAATGCTCTTTGCCAACAGGCAACTAGAGTTGTCCCATCAAAAACTTTCAAAACATGATTTTAAATATACTATAAAGATATTTAACCATATGTAAAAACTATATAATTTCCTGTATATATTTTCTTTATATACATGCACACTCAAAAGGAAAATGCAGTCAGTGTAAGGAATCCAGTCTGTGAGGCTAATGGTGAGACATTCTGCAAGTCAGGATAAGTAAGATGATTACTTCATACATTGCTCAAGATTCTATTATGAGTTTGAGGAGGGTGACGCAATCGGCAGCCAGACAGAGCCTGCAGGACAATACTGTCTGCCTAACAGGAGCCACGGACACTACATCCATCTGGAGAAATGGCTCTGCCTGTGCACAGTCAGATCCCTAGATGCTGGATCCATCACCACCATCACCACTAGCATTCCTAAAATGGTGTTTGAAAATGGGCAGGGAAAAAATGCTGGTTCTCAGAGAGCTGTTTAGGGGAAGTAAGCAATGCTTTCAGAATAATTTTAAATGGTCTGGGGGTTTCAGTGTTAAACTTGATGCTGATTACTCTGGGTAGCTAAAGTTCCATTCTGCTCATTGTAAGTTACTGCTGTTTTTTCCACCTCTGAACCTGACTTGCAAAAGGCAAATTTTAAATCACATCATGCCTTTTGCTGCTTGTTAATTTACAGTTAGAAGATGCAGCTCAGATATTTTAAAGTGACTAGTGACCTGGTCACTTCATCATCACTTAATCAATTTCATTCAAATTGAATACGGAAAATTTTGATAAAGTCAAAAAAAACCAAACAGGCTTATCAGCCAGGTACAGTTCAGGGCCCATCTCCCAATTACAGGCATACATCAATCCCAGGAGCACTAGAACATCTCAAAATTATTGTGCTGTTCAAGCACAAAACAATGTGAAACCTGAAAAGGGAAACATTCCCAACAACTCAGGCTGAGGCAGACAGATAGGCTGAAAATTTCAATCCAAACAGTTTGAAAATTTCAAGGAACTGAAAACTAGGTTTTCTTACAGGACATCTAAGGCAATCTCAGTTCTATATTTTTCTATTAACTCTACACATAGGTAGGACTCTAAATGTACAATTAGAAATCTATACAAATGTTCTGGTATAACAAAATTTGCCTTTGTTTTTGTCTGCATCTGTTTTTTTTCCCCCAGCATTCAGAGTAAATTGCTACAGTAGGACATACACAGTTGTTTCACTCTAGGAAGCATTTGCTGTTCTGATTAATTGATCTTCACTTAATTGTTCAATTTTCTGCCTACTTACCGATAACTAGGAGAAGCATAAGTCTTCTAATTCTTCCTTGTAAAGGGCCACAATTTGCTTAACCATGAATATTTAATCAAACCATGGCCACACATTATGTGTTTGTTTAATACACTGCAGGAACAGTATCACAAGTTTTGCATATGGGTGGCTTAATTTGTTTTTCTTTCCCATTTATGTGTGACACTCTTCCCACAGGAAGGAAAAAAAAATATATAAAATTAAGGTCAGAATACCACAAAAAATTTCATTAGGCAGCTACAGAGTACTCACAAAGCAGCCTCCTTTAGCCTATAGTGGCTGGCTCCCCTGTGGGGTCTCTCTGTGGTCAGCAAGGAGAGCAAGGAGCTCCCTGGTGCAACGCAGAAGTCCTGCCATTTGCCTCCTCCTCTCAACAGCCCCCTGAGCAGGCTGCCTCTCCCCAAAAAGCAGCTACAGAACAACCTAGAGAGCATCACTTCATCAAGCTAAAATTATTAAGTGAGCCTTTGCGAATGCCACAGGGCATCTTTGCTTCTGGTGCAATGTACCTAATGTCCCAGAAAACACAATACATGTCTTAAATTCATTTGAGATTCTGAATTCCTACTCATACTTGTCTCCTCTCCCAAAGTTAAGTTAATCAGTATGGTACCTGCAGCTTGTGGCATTAGTCACAGTTGCTTTCAGAGTTGTTGCTGTTGCTGCTGCTTCTGCTATGTCTTTCTCTCCTGTATTTCTGGCACTGCTGGTAGCACAGTGGTGTGGGCAGCCATGGAGCAGTAGCGACAGCAACAGCAGCTGAGGCAGGAATGGCAGAGCAGCAAATCATAGAATCATAGAATCATAGAACCATAGGGTTGGAAGGGACCTCTGGAGATCATCTAGTCCAACCCCCCTGCCAG
This sequence comes from Fratercula arctica, assembly GCA_947846985.1. Lineage (NCBI taxonomy): Eukaryota > Metazoa > Chordata > Aves > Charadriiformes > Alcidae > Fratercula > Fratercula arctica. The sequence continues at coordinate 24,650,620 of CANTUZ010000001.1, read as the reverse complement.
AGCAGGGTCACCTAGAGCAGGTTACACAGGAACACGTCCAGGCGGGTTTTGAATGTCTCCAGAGATGGAGACTCCACCACCTCTCTGGGCAGCCTGTTCCAGTGCTCTGCCACCCTCAGGGTAAAGAAGTTCCTCCTCATGTTTAGGTGGAACTTCTTGTGCTCAAGTTTGTGCCCATTGCCTCTTGTCCTGTCCCCGGGCACTACTGAAAAGCGCCTGGTCCCATCCTCCTGACACCCACCCTTTAAGTATTTATAAGTGTTGATAAGATCCCCCCTCAGCCGTCTTTTTTCCAGACTGAAGAGACCCAAATCCCTCAGCCTTTCCTCATAAGAGAGGTGTTCCAGTCCCCTAATCATCTTGGTAGCCCTCTGCTGCACCCTTTCCAGCAGTTCCCTGTCCTTCTGGAACCGGGGAGCCCAGAACTGGACACAGTACTCCAGGTGTGGCCTCACCAATGCAGAGTAGAGGGGGAGGATGACCTCCCTTGACCTGCTGGCCACACTCTTTTTGATGCACCCCAGGATGCCATTGGCCTTCTTGGCCACAAGGGCACATTGCTGGCTCATGGTCATCCTGTTGTCCACCAGGACTCCCAGATCTCTTTCCACAGAGCTGCTCTCCAGCAGGTCAGCCCCCAACCTGTACTGGTGCATGGGGTTGTTCCTCCCCAGGTGCAGCACCCTACACTTGCCCTTGTTGAATTTCATAAGGTTTCTCTCTGCCCAGAGAATACCTTTGTTGCTTGTAGAATCATAGATTCATAGAATAGCTTGGGTTGGAAGAGACCTTTAAAGGTCATGTAGTCCAACTCCCCTGCAATGAACATCTTCAACTAGATCACGTTGCTCAGAGCCCCGTCCAACCTGACCTTGAATGTTTCCAGGGATGGGGCATCTACCACCTCTCTAGTAGGTGAGACCTGTTCCAGTGTTTCACCGTCCTCACTTTTTTCGCATTTTGCTTTTTATTTTATGATATACCTTGAGTTTATCTCTCCTCTTTGTTTGGAGTGAGTTTTGGCATCCTTTATGCAACTTAAACTCTTTAGCAACTATCTTATTTCTTTCAAAATAGGTTACTTGTGCAGGATTTTTTTCTGGATGCTTTTTTTTTTTTTTTAAGAAACAGACTGCTGACAAAAATTAATTTTCTTATACCATCATTAAAAATTGTGTATATTGCTGCTGGTTTTATTTTTATCCTTGTCCTGTTTCCCTAACATAATCAATTTATTAATCTAATACCAGATAGGATTTTCATTTTATTCATTAAAATTTTATTGTTTGATTAAATGAAATCTAATTCATTATATAAATTCTATTTTAGTTTTTAATTCTTTTTCCCTGACAACCAATTTTCTCTAATTATTATTTACATAGGCATATATAAGCATTTATTCTGACAACTGAATTTATGCTTAATTTTAAATACAACAGGTTGGCTCAGCCTACGTGAAGTGCAGCGTATGTGTAAATTGTGCTGGGTCACGGCTACAGAGACAAAATATACTGATGAGATTGATGCCAGTGACAATGATTCTAAAGGCCCTCATATTAACCATAAGAGAAACCCCATAAAAGGAAGACTGGAGGCCATGTGATTGTTTCAAAAAGCAGATATCCTGAAAAGATACAAAGTTTGCTTTGAAACCTCCATCAGGGGAAGCAACCAGGAAATAATACCCGTGCCTAATACACTGTGAAAAGAAAGAAGTTCTATGGCAAAAAAAATACTGATCTTGAAAACAGTGGAAAAATCCACCTAATTTTAAACCAAGAATGGTTAGGCAAAGCACTCCTCATTCTACTAAAGTACATTGAAAGATGCTGCTTTTGCGGTATGCAACCATAGTGTAAGGACAGTAGACTGCCTTCCAAGTATTTGTCTTATAGCCTGAGGAATAGAAAGAATATAATTTCAAGTGTCTTACTTGATCAAACTGGGGGTCTTCTCCTCGTTGCAGAGATTTGGTCAGTGACTTCTCCTAAAAAAAAATAAAATTAAATATGTATTACTTAAGATCAATACTAGGATATATTCTGTCAACTCTATTTAGACACATAATTTGCCTCCTGACCAGTTTCATGCTGGAGATCGTGTTTGTTTTGTATGCAAAGGAGACCTAATATGACCTAATACTGACAGAGCGTCTCTACTGTCTTTCCAAGAAAAGTATTAACCATTTATTACACCTGAGTTACTTGGTGCTCACAGTGACAATAAATTCTTTCAAAATCCTAAAAAGCACCTGGTATTTCCTCTAACACATAACCAAGGAGCTCTATTTAGCTGCTTCATGTGCATTCTTGTTACAATACCACCAGGCAATACAAACATTTCCATAGATAGAGTGCATCACACAACACATAATGAAAGAGAGGTGATTTTAGAAGAATCAAACATCATAGACTCCATTTTTAAGGAAGATAATTGTGGAAAAAATGACTCTATTGCTCAAAAAAACCCCCAACCAACCAAAAAAAGGCATTTTTGGAATGGAAGCAAATTTTCAGGACAAGTTCTTAGAGTATGTGGGAAGCCCAAGAACCGCACAACTTAGAAATCTGAGTCCTCACATATGAACATCCATTCACCCTTATGGCTTTTTTGCCAAGCAAGCTCAATTACCGAGACATATAGCAGTACATAGTCCAGTATTCTAGATATACACAACAGCATACAAAACATGAATCTCCTAAACCACAATGAAAATAACAATACATAAAGGCAAACAACAGTCTGAAAAACACATCACTGTCACCGTCACAATTCTGCACTGAATTGTACTACTGTTGCTGGTGTCTAAAATGTGTCAGCGCCTTATTCTTCTGTAAATCATGCATCTTTCTTCTCTCACAGCTGCAAGACCGGGGCTCTCCCACCAGCTCAGCATGACATTTTCTGTTCAGCTTTCAGCAAACTATTACACTCATCAGCATCTGTTAATGTATCAGGCAAAATACCATCACTGCCAGGGGATGCGAGATGCAAAACAAAGAAATCTGTAAAGCTGCTGAGATAGTGGAATGGAAAGATGTGAGGTGGTCTAAAGATTTATATTATTTAATGTTTCTCTCTGGAGAAAATGTTGTCCAGTATAATCTCCTGCCTGATTTTTAAATTAATTATGCTGATTCACTTGTAATGCCAGCTGGCGAGGAGGCTGGCTGCAGGGTGGCTGCAGTATCCCCTGACTACCTACCAGATAGAAAAATCAACAAGATGTTTTCTACTGAGTCATTTATCCAGGATAGTCATCACTATTTTTCATTGTTACCCCTAATGTCTAGAGTGACTCCTCCAGGTTACATTAAAAGCACAACAACCATTAATTAGAACTTTATGACAGATTATTGGTAATGAACAGACATGGTAAAAACTTGTTGCCCAGAAACAGACACATGAGACCACCCCACCCGCTGTCTTCCTCCTCAATCACTAACTCGGTGCTATCCTACCTCATTGTGTCTCATGGGAGGACAATACTTCCTTTGTCTATTGCCGCACACTGAAAAGGACAGCAGAGAATCTTTCAAAAGTAGAGTTCAATTTATTTAAAAGATTCTGAAGTTTTCATGTCCTGGACAAATCAATGACCGAAGAATGAGTGCAGATTAGGGCAAAAAACACCCAACACCCAATCGTTTTTTTAATTAAATTTCTGATTCTGTTACAGAAAGCTTGTGTTACTACAGAGACATTTCTTAAGGTCTGTTTCAATAAAAAGGGCTTTGGCATCCAGAAGCTTTGTGTGCCAGCGTCCGACACTGCAATGCTTGGCTTTCAGAGTAATATCTAAAATCCTGCAGAAATGCATTCAGTGTTTTGGGCAGAAATGAGGTGTGGGATTCCTCATTACATGCTTGTCTGTAAGGTGGGCACAGCTCAATGAGAAAAAATGTGCTCTGGGAATCCAGGTCTGAAACTGCAGTCCTGAAAATGTCCCAATCACCTGTTGCCTATCTTTGGAAGCGCACACACCTCACAAATACTTCAGTTTCCGACAATAACGTCCCCCAGGGACCGGTTTTTCTAAGTTGGTGAAGGTCCCTCCATTTCGACAAGGCCATAAAACTCATCTCTTGCCCTCTTACAGGCAACTAGACCAGGGCTTCCCAAACCATGGTACATTCACCTAAAGAAACTGTTCACAGGCCATGTAACAGACTTGGTCGCAGCAGAAGGCAGCCATGGGATGGAGACCAGCCGAGGGCACCAACCAAAAGCCAGGAAGGGTTCTGCTGCCATAACTTCTCAATCTCTCCAGTCTAGGGCTTTAATTGAGGCCTTTTTCTTCCCATCCTGCACCTACTGCCATTCTTGCTGCTTCGCCTCTCCTCATGCTCTTGCCAGGCAGCAGCTGCAGCTGTCTCTGCTTCTTCGTCGTCCCCCTGTTGCCGCTGCTGCTGCTTTTTCCTCGACTCTTTCCCAGTACAGTGCTGACAGTGCCTCTGCCTGCTGCGACCCCAGCCATGGCTCGGCCTGGCTAGATCCAGGCTGACCCCATGAAGCCAAGTGTCTCTGCACAAACCCCCCTGTTCTGGGAGTGGGGAGCCCACCTCAGAGCAACTCATTGTACCCCTGCAGGGAATGGCAACAACCACAAAAAGTTATACTTGGGGCTTGGAGATTTGAGAAAACTCAAAGTGGAAGTTATTACTATTTACTTTACTACTAGTGATGAGTACTGAATAGATAATGAACTGAATAAAGATGAAGGGCTAGACACAAATATGTTTTTTTGGGGTCTAGGTGCTCCTAAAATATAAAAGGGCAATTGCTTGCACAATGAGTGTAACAAGTGATCATGTCAGGAAGACACTGCTGAGTAAATTCAAAGACAGCTCAGTTACATGCAGGTGCTTCAAGTGTCCTTTGAAAACAGCATTTTATTCTTTATGCAACAGATAATTTCTTCTCATCTACTGTAAACAACTTGCCTATTCTATACCACTTAGTTCTAATATCCTTACAAATCTTACCATTTAATTTTATGCAGTATTTTCAACATCATTGCTATGGCAGCTACTATTTAAAATATATTTATACTCAGTGGTAGACATTTTCATTATATACCAAGTGTTCAGGGCCGGCAAAGACAAGGTTAGAAAGTATAATAAAGTGAAATTGTCTCTGAGTAATAGATATCATAGCGGTCTATTTACCCTGGAGGTATACTTATTTAAAAGTTTTTAAAAAAAATCTTAAAAATGTTTTCCAGCCTCAAGGCACTATTTTATTTTTATTTATTTTCTTGCCCACCCAATTCAGAAATGGCAAAGAAGCCCTTGTATATTATGAGTTGACTCTGTTTGAGTCTCTGTAGCTTTAATACATCCTACAGAAATGTCTTCCAAATCTTGGATGAATAGGTAGGCTGAATTTGGAGCCAAAGCCTACAACCACAAAATAGGAATAAAGAAAGTTTTGATTAATCTGAAAGAGCTCATAGCTTTCTGGGCTATAAAAAACATCAAAAAATTCAGAAGAATGGATCCTCAATAATAACATTTCCATTTTTAATCACTAAGTTAAACATCTTATTTCTCGTTTGAAGTGCTGCCTTCAATTGTATACTCTGTATTTGTTCATGCTGGAAACTCCCACGATACGAATACACGTTAGAGATAAGCAGTAAAGATCAGCAAAGACAATTTTGCATTTAATATTTGAAACTATCGTTTTTCAATAAAACCGTCTAAACTTTTTGCATCACCAATGCTCACCTAGAAATTAATTTACTTCCTCTGCCTCACTGCTGTTGTGAAAACATTAATAGAATATAATAAAATAGAATACGTTGGATATGCAATGGCAAATGTATACTTTATCACATTTGCATGCATTAATGACATATAATATTCACAATTTATCTAATAAATAACATATCAGTCAAACCCCTTATTCACAGAGGCACATTAAAACATTTCTCCAAAGACTGTCTGCTACTTTTAATGGTTAATATATTAAAGTTTTTTCAGGGCTGCTACACAAATATAATTCGGTAAATTTACACAGGAATAGCTTTCCTGGACCACCTGTCACAGAACTGAGCGTTCACAGAAACATGAAACAAAAGGATGTTATAGAGCCTATTAAGCTTCACTATGTCAGCATGTTATAATGATACATAATGCCCCTTAAAGTTATTTCTAACCTCAGCAACCATTAGGCATGTTATTCCTACTGAACTATGACTGCATACTGTATTACTGACTGAGATAAACCTCATCTTTTTATAAGAGCATGGAGGATGCAAGCGTATTTTGATACAAAATGTAACTTTTGCACTGCATGCTAAAAAGCAGCCACACATACTCTACTGAATAGTCTGCCGGGATGGAAGAGTTACCAAAAGGAAACAGCAGAAGAGTGGACCTTTTCACATAAAATGGAGTAGACATAGACCACATTCAACTACTACAGCTAAAATATATATTTAAAATTGAGGTAAGCACAATCTTAAGAAATAAAAAATCCCCAAGTGTAATTCTTTCCTGCTTAAGATTACATCACCACACAAGCCCAAAAAGAAATTGAACATCTTTGTATTATATTCTTATCAGCAGGAAAGTAAGATGTTTTGTAGGAAAAGGTCTGCTCCAAAAATAGCTGGATCAAACATGCTAAATTTTTAATTTTGCCATTGGTTAATTGTACAAAGATCAGAAAACATATCGCTGTCAATCTTGCGCTCGTGTGGTCTGTAGACCGCTATCTGCATCATCTAGGAGAAAATGCCATGGCATCAGTTTGCTTCTGAAGGCTGGGCATGCCGAACTTTATTCCACAGAGGAGCAGCCACTGACCTACCAGTTCGTGACCACTGAAAGGGACTATTTGTCCGGTCCCTGCCTCCTTTTCTCCTGTGGGCTCCTGCCTCCTCCCTGCCAGAACCTCCCTCCTCCCTGCACTCCCTGCATTGAGCAGGTTCATGCAGCTGAACTGCAAGTACTTACTTCTGTTTTGCCCTCCAAAAAATGGACAGAACAGTCTTATTTACCTTTTTATTCTTTGGGAATTCCCCCACCCCCACTCCAGTAAGCCTAGTTAATTTATACTTCAGCAATTAAGAGAGCCAAGCTTTTTGACTCAAAAGCACAGTCTGTTTACTCTGATAGTCTCCCAAATGTCTCCCACCTGGAACTTCTATGAAACAGGCAATTAGTGTCCTGTTTTCACAGCCATTCTTTGCAAGTCAGCAGGTCCTTCTGCATAAAAATAAAAATTGCCAATTCAGTGGATGACAACAGAATCTTTGATTCCTCTTGTTGCTCTGCTCAGCATCAATTAGCTGCTAGATACCTCTTTTAAGAGACTGGGTCAGTGACCATGGTACACAGATAGTAAAATAAACAGAAAAGGGGATTTCCTTTACTAACATTTGAAATTCTAAGCATACACCAAAAGGAAATTCTAAGTGCAAGCATAATAAAAAAGATATGATAGCTTTAAGAAAGCACAACAACTCTGCATAAGAAAAAATTACAGACTCCAAAAATGTTAAAGAAAACTCTGATGAACTTCATGTAACTTTTCAAAATTAAGTAAAAAAGCAATGCTAATTCCACATGGTATTTCACACACAGGAAAAAAAAAAGCATATTTCAAGTGGCTATGAAATATATACAAAAATATTCTACATCTCCCATAAATGTTTATTTTAGCAAACTCACGTCAAAAAGCTGCTTGTATTACAGTTATTGCATAAAACTAATAAAAGGTGTATGTTTAGAAGACAGGCTCAGTGTTACTCAGTCTATTCTTTCTTCATGCAATTGCTCTTTTCTTTGTAAGAGCTCTTCTGTTTCGTTCACGTGGAAAAGGATGTGCCCAGTACTGCTGTAAGTGCTGAATACAAAACTGTGTAAGAAAACACCAGTTCAGCTTCAAGTACAAGTTTTCATTCACTGGTTCTGACTCTCGCCTCTTTGGCATCCACGTTGTGTACTGTTCTGACCCAGTGATAGCTTATGTCATCACATCAGGTATTACAGGCTAATTTTTGTCTGATTATCATATTCTCTGCAAAAGGCATTTTTTACCTAGGCTGTCCTAACAACATTACAATGCGGACACTCAGAAATTTTGGTCATGAGAATGTTTTATCTGAAGTAACTGATATATCAGAAAAAAAAGGCCAAACAAGCCAAAGAAACAGCAAATTAATTTTCAGTACTACACAGAAGTGCAGTAAATTCCAAGCAGGCTGAAGAAAGAAGCAAACCCACTTAATTAGAGATTGCTTTCCAAGTTACTAGATGCACAGTGCAAAAATTAGCACTGCAACTTTCACAAAATAACATGGAACTTAAGAAAAAAACTTCACAAAATATACGAATGTTTTCTTTCCTTCACTTACCTCGAGCAAACAACTTAAGAACTCTAACATTCTTACCTGATCAGTAAAAAAATTCCCAGACATGACCTCAACTTGGTGTTGATAACAAATGGTCACAAACCTTTAACAAAGGTTAAGTGCTGTTAAAGATATAAAGGTAACTGAAAAAATAAAACAAACAAAAAAACCCAAACAAAAAACCTACTGCTCTCAGCATTTGTATCTTCTCTAATATTTTTCCATTGTGAAATAAGGTGCTTTCTTGTAGGTAGGAAGTAAAAAAAAAAATCCTTTTACTAAGGTATTTCAAGCCAAAATAAGCTGATAGCTACCAGTGGACCAGTTCCAAAAGCGTTTTAAATACATGCTTTTGTATCATCTGTAAAGTTGAAAAGAATACTAAGGATGACTTTACTGAAATTTGAGGTAGACTCTAGCACAAGCGAGAAAGAAAATTTTACTGGCTGTTTATTTTCAGAGTATTGTGTTCATAGGAATGACTTTTGAAATTGTAACTCATTGAACACATCAAAATCCTTTGGCTGAACACATGCAAGTTGTAAAGTCTGGGCTAGTATCATAATACTTTCCTTGGTTTTCCCAGATTTTAATTACTCCAGTACTACACTGTACAGAAGAAGAGGTGAAATTTACAACCTGTAAGTTTGATAAATTTAAAAAGAGCATCTAGAAACGAGGTGTGGACACTTAATGTTGACACCATAAATCCATCGTAGACCCGTGTTAGTGGACTGACTGATTCTGACTTAAAAATTCCCAATATAAGAAGATAAAATTTTGTTAATTGGAACCTAATTTCCTGCGGCAGAGAATATATTAAATTTTAGTGGCCTCCTTGCTTATGATGACAATTCATGAAAGACCATAACATACAGTTTGGGGAAGGACTATGAAGCTAATATAATGGATTAACTAAGACACTGTTAATTGAATTTTAGGTACAGGATTGAGTTTCTTAGTAGTCCGAAATCCAACCAATGATTTATATGGGTTAAGTCTGACACTATCAATATTCCCGATTTCTATAGCTATAATCAATTATTACAGATTCAGTGATTTACACTCCCAAAAGAGTTATCGACTAAACTGTATTTGACTGTAAATTTGAATATTCAAAAACCTCTAAACCATTCTAAGTCAGTCATTGTTAAACTAACTAAACCAGTATTAATGAAATGAGAAAGGTCTGTCATAGGAAGCAGCAGTAATAAACTGTTGCGGAGCTGGAAAACAACATGGCTATTACATTGCAAAGCCTCACTGCAGCAAGACACAAAAAACAGGGTTTTTTTTTTGCTTATATGATGCATTTTCATCAAGGTGAGCAAGGATTTTCTCAAAAATACTCAAAAACTATTGAAGTAAATACAGATTTTTTCTTCTGCTTTTTTTTTGTGCTGAGATCCATTACAATGCATTTTCATAAAAATGTTTCTCCAGAATAGGAACAAGAACAGGCTCAAAATACAGACACCCAGAGCAAGCTATACTCCATAAAAACACTATTGCCACCTTGCTCTCAACATGAAGCCAGGAAGAAGGCTTTCTGGAGTCATACTCTTACAATCAATGATACTTCGTATAAGGCTTCAGCCAAGAGTGGTGTCATGAGAGGCAGTATGAGAGTCCAACGTCTTTTATCTATGCGACTGCGGGACTGGAATAAACATGATGCTCTGAAAAAGCATTTGATACAGTGATTTGTATATGTAACTTATTGTTGCATACTAAGAACAATAGACTATGGAGATCTGGACTTCCACATCCATTTTAAGACCTTCGCATGAAAAGTGCTATTCAAAGCCCTGTTTGAGCTGTTTACCGAGGTGGTTCAGCTGGCACTCTTCATTTGACAATATATGTCTTTTTAAAAAAAAATGTTTAGAGGTATGCATACAATAATCACTATACAATAATCACTTCTATGAAGAGAAGGTTTTTGTGACAGTAGAGTTCTGTAAAATTGAAACACTGAAAGATACAGTGGTAAATTAAATAGATTTAGGAGACAAAGCCACTACAGTCAAAAGTTTGTAATTTCAACAATACTGTTCCCTGCTTTCCATCTCTGACATTACTTCTGGGAGCTGGCGGAGAGGGTGAGAGGATGCCTGATGCACCCTTTTGGCATTTGGTACATCTTTGTTTCCTAAACAAAGAAGTTAACTGACACTTCAATGCTATATGCAAAGAGTTTTACACCTGATTTATGATGAGCAAAGTTATTTCTTCTGTGTAAGAAGGACATGGTAGACAAATGCAGGAAGCTTTTCTTTTCCTGCAATGAATGGGGGATGCCCAGCTTCCCTCTTGAGCTCACCACGTTTTCCAAGTTATTAAGAGAGTGCTGTCCTCACCTTCAGTCAAACCTCCTGCCCATGGCGAGAGCAATGCTACGAGCATTTAGGGGACCTCCATGTTCCAAGCAGTGGATGAGGTTCTTTCTGTTAGCACATTTATAGGGAACACATAAAATGCTATAAAAACAGGGAGGTCAGGAAGGGTGGGTAGATTTCCCATGTTTGCAAGCCTTGGGAATGAAAATACAGGATTAGCACCAGACTTCTACTAAAAGGTACAGCAGAGTAAAGTGCTGAACGCCTGTCTGGATGCAGACATCCATAATATCCTATGACCAGGCAGGACAGATATCCTACCTGCTACCGCCTACTAAGACATGGCTACATGAGAGAGAGAGACCTGTAATTGTTTCTGATACAGAACTGCCCATGATTCCACTCTTTTCCCAGTATCTTACCCTCCATGGGAAGCACTAAGCAGGACGTGCTTCAGTTATGGCGAGGTGAGCTGCTGAAGTGCTTCCATGGCTTTGCTGGTACCAGGCCCAGAAGGGCTGGCTGCGGCCGGGGGTCCCCATGGGGACAGCAGGGCCAGGCCTGTCAGCCAGGGCCTGTCCCCCCGCCCCAGCCAGGAGCGGGGCCGGGATGTGGGCCCACGGGTGGGCCTAGCTGGGCAGGGCTGTAGGGAGCTGGAGACCAGCCCTGTGTGGTGTTGCTGTGGCAGGGACCAACAGCACCAGCACCTGCAATGGGGTCCAGGGCCATGGGCAGGAGTGGTCTACACTCACAGAAGGCCATTAAGGCTTATTAGTGCCCTCAGGGCCCTGATCTGCTGGTTACCCATTCAGAGTAATGTGACCTAATTTAATCAAAGGTATAGGAAACCCTTATCAGTTGATTTGAATATATTTAGAGTTGTAATTGAGGGGGCTCCAGGCACAGCTGAGAGCTCTGTAAACAGGAATCATATTTCACTTAGCCCTCCAACAGCCGGGTTTATATATGACAGCTACTGACCCCCGCAATGGTCTGCTGCCTCGCAGCCACTGCTGCTTTAACATCAGGTAGCTACTTAATGTAATTAACGATATGTTTATTTTCATAGAATAGACCAAAAGAGGAGGAAAGATGTATTTTTAAAAGTGAACTCAAAAAATTCTGATTACTGTCAGCAGTTAGTTTTCTTTAAACTTCATTTATGTGGGACTTTCTTGGCTACGTATTTATCTCGAAGGCTGTAGCTGTACCATAAAAGGTGTGCCCCCGGGTGACTTGATCTGCAGCTTTTTCCTCCCGGTTACTGGTACCGATCTGACAGACATTCAAGGAGGATGCCAGGGTGCCCTTGCAGAGCTAACGTCAGCCTTCACTGTTCTTTTGCTACAAGTACGACGGCCACAAAAGCCATAGTCTCCATCAGTAATACATGCCCAGTTAAGGAAACAAGAACTTAATGGGTGGATTTCCAAATTGGGAAGGTGGCTATGTGAAGTATTTAAGTTTTTCTCATATTTGTCGTGCCAGCAGATATGGAGGATCAAATATGGCATAATTCAAGCTATCTGATGCGTAAACTGTACCATGCCAGACTCAGACCCAGAAAAGAGCACAAATTTAAACTTAAAAACATAGTACCTCATTGACTTCAAATATGACTCTGAAAGCATGTGAAGGATGAAGCTGTTGCAACAATATGTAAAGATACCTCTTCAATTAATTGCTACTTATATAGCAAGAACACTACCAAAGTAGATACTTGATTTTCATTCAGCCCTTCGTTATGACAGACCAATGATAAGGCTGACCTGAGATGACTGTAGTATGACTTTAATTTTCTGGATAGTAGCAATAACCAATGTCTTTAAAAGACATAAAAATGTGATTAGGGGTATGTGGTAGGTCCTGTGCTATATTTGCATCAGCCAACACGTGCCATAGTGTGACAGTCTCGACAGCCTTGTATTGAATCTACTTCCAATGTTAAATCCTCTTAGCGATTTGAACTATCATATGGACCATTGACAATCCTCCAACTATATCCATGTGGTAGTGACGCCCAGGGACAGTCAGCATCCTGGAGAGTTTTGCTGTCAGAATGAGATCTGAAGCCTCAAACACCATTCTGCCCACATGCTCAGCTATGGAAACCCTGAGATCACTGAGAAAGCTCCTGTTTACATTGCTTGGCTCTGAAATGTAGGAGTATTTTTATGGACATGTATCTAGCTGCAAATGCCTATGCCAATGGCTATGCATAAATGTCTCCTTTTCTTTCCTGGTTGCTAAAATGGCATGTACTTTTTCCCTCGATCTTGTATATAATCTGGAATCTGACAGGCTGCATCCTGTCTCCATCCTCCTGCACTCCCCATGATACCTTCTGAAACCCTACATTTTTCTCTTCCTCTAGCTCTTTTTCCAACAGTGTACTTTACACTCTTTCCCTGAACTCCTGTATTTCAACTATATGATACATCCCCCTGCACTATATAGAAGATGTTTCATCTGTGACCACTGACTAAACCACACAGACCTTTCTAGGTCTTTCAGGAAGATAACTGTCCCGAGGTTCAAGATTAGCCACCCTAGAAGGACTACCACTCTACTCTGTTCAGTGCTTGGCTTCTGCTACAGGTCTCAGCCCGAGATGTGTACTGAGATAACTAGAGGGGGATATTACTCCTGAGGTGACGAGTGGAAGGGGAAGTGAAGGCTCTTTATGCTGTTGGAGTTGTCTTTGCTACATTTGATGGCCTCCATCTTCAGTATAGAAGCTTGATTTTTCCTGTATTTTTCTGCCTTCACATCCTTTGACTACGGGAGCAGAGCTTGCTTGTTTCACAGACAGTATCTCCCAGGCTTAGCTGCCTCTCTCTCTGCTAGGAGAATGAACAAGCTGATCTGGCCCAGCTTGGGCTTCATCTTGGGCAGAGCCAGGGTATGTGAAGGGGATTTTGGTAAGACTGGACTGTACTTGGAGAGCCAGTGAAGTTCCAACAAAAGCCAAGGAGGGGGAGAGTGATGTCTTAGATTTGCTGAACTTATTGCTTGAAATGGAGAAGTTAGCTGCTGGGATGCGAGTAAAAGGAAACAGAACCAAGGGGACAATCCACACAGAAATCAAGCTTAGTCCTTAGATACGGCTGGGAGTTAAATAAAATACTGAGACCAACTGTTAGTCTAAAAATTTGACCCATGATCCAGTCAATGACCTGCAGGAAATAAACCACTAAGCTGACACTTGCTGGGAGCATAGGAGATGGGGCATTCTCCTGAGGACACTGACTGTCCTCGGTCCTCCAGACTGTCCTATGACTGACAGACAAACATCTGCCCCATTCAATAAGCCACTTAATGCAGCCACTGTAACAGATCTGTAGGGCTGCATACAATAAAAGGACAGTATATTCAGGTTACATACCGAGTAGCTAAAATAAGATGGTGTGTAAATGCTTCACTTTCTTATGAATAGGTGAGAGGACAGTCCACAGCACAGTATAATAAAGTGAGACAGAATTTCATAAAGAAGTATCTTAAGTACTCCAAAGACAACTATTGCAATAATAGATAATTATTTGTAATGTCCTACACATTATTTGTCACAACTGGATGTAAAATTAATCCACTAATATTTATTTATATAATTTAAATACTAAATAAAGAATACAGTAGAAATAGTTATAATACATTAGATATAGAATTATAATGTATTATGTAAATATAATAATATTATGAACTATGAAATCCTTAGGGTTGGGATGGACTGGGATTTTGAATTTTTACAGAATTCCACTAGTGGAATAAAACAATTACATTAATGACTAGCGACCTAATCTTTGAGTGATACAAAGGGATACAGAGGTAGACAGGGACAGATGACAATGGGAATCTGGCACGTTTGTAGCATTTACAGAAAAAGGTCCTATGGAAGATAATTTTGTATGGCAATAAACAACAGCATTTTCAATATGTACTTGCATAAGATTATTCAAATAAAGTCGTCTTCTTTTCAATTTATCTGGGCACACACAGACTGAGTGAATAATTAGAACACAGCAAGGCAGTTTGCCTTTCCTCTCTTCCAATAAATTACTTGTTTCTCATAGTAACTCCTGTCTGTGCAGTGTGAATAAACAGGGGTCCAAAGTTCCTGTGTATGCCAAACCATTCATGAGGACGCCAAATGTAAAAAATGTGTAATGCTGATGTGTTTCATCACAGGTGAGAACAAAGGAGTCATTCCTCATGTGACACAGCTGGAATTTTAGTCCATGTAAACCAGAAAATTCTACATTATAACTGTGCGATAAAACTCCTTGGTATTATTATAGCCTGCATAAATCTTACTAGTTCTCACAGCCCAGCGGTCGAAAGCCAAAAACCCTTCTGCTTCCTTTTCTCCCAGCCTAGATTAAAGCAAATCGGACAGCAGTGCCACTATACATGCTGATTGGTCAGTCTTTGCGAAACCAAACTTGCATTATTCTTGCCCTTTCAAAGTCTTCCTAACCACCTGCTTGGCTGTTATCACCAGCTCTGTTTTGATACAGGACTATATTTCAATGTCTTTGAGCTTCTAATGAAATGGAATGAATAAATACACCAATATCAACCACATCACTGCTTTCATTTTTTTTTTCCAAAGGCCAGATATACCTACCTAATAAAGGGAGAAAGTTACAGGCAGAATACAGGAATGTGCTCATAGTCCTAATCCTATAATGAGCAAATTATGTTCTTGAGTTCAGAATTCAGAGAGATCCTGAATTTAGATAAGCTAAGTGAAAGAAGATGCTTGCAGGAGAAAAGCATAATGAAAGTTTACCAACAGCTAAATTAACCATTAACCACTGTCAATGCCTGCAGCTCACTATTTTATCAATGTCTACAGCTGTGTGTAAGTACTGCTGAATGCTGTATTTAAAGATTAGCCTGATCAGTATGCTATTACCCTAAGTGATAATCAACAGTCCTAAAAAGGAAACTATTTTCTGTTTTTCTTTCCTTACAGTGTTAATATACGTAAGCAGATTTTATCATTTGAACTGGCAAAAATATTTCCCCGGCTTCCTCATTCTAGCTTCATTTTAAGGTCACCACTGCTTGAAAAGAAATCAGCAGTAATAAAATACCAAATGGTGTTTGTAAGGGAAGCAATGCAAAGAAGATTTACGATATAAACTGATAAAAATGTACATATGAATGCAATCAGCTGTGAAAAAAGGTCTGCAGGAAAAATTCTTAATATTCATTACAAAGGAGAACAATTTTTTACAGAAAAGGAGCAGGAAATTATTAAAGGTTATCAAGAAGAAATTATTTACATTTCATTTATGTGAATTTAATTTTATAAACTGGAAAATCCCTTTTAATTAATTCTGCTGTCAAATAGCTTTAACTTGGATTAATATAACTTGACAATGCGGGTACAGTAGTTTAATCATCAAAAATTAGCCACATACTTGTGAACTTAATGTAATTATTGAACTGTTTGTTATATTTCAGAGACCCTAAAAGGGTGAAAAAAATTGACCTGACATTCCAGGTAAAATGTTCTCCAGACAAAGTGAAAAAAACCCACATCTGGAAAAAAAAGGTTTCTGTTCTAACTTGTTAAAGATTTAGCAGTGGATAATTGACATTAGGTTCATGCCTAAAAAACATATTAACTGGTGAGTGCATTTTTTATGATGATTGCTGCCAGATCCAGTAACCAAAATGTCAAATTATACTCAGTTGACACCCAAGGCAGCAGGAGGAGTAGGTGACATTGCCCTCTGCTTTTTCTGCTGCTGGAATCTTGCTACCCCAGCAGAGATTTCATGGTTCTGCAGGAGGGGCTGGGTGCTGTGCCCTTCACTGCTGCCCTAGAAAATAGCAAAAAATTTTTGCGCCTTGCTAGCATCTGCAACTCATGGTGGGACATAAACCTGATTTTCCACCATAGCTGCCAGAACACTGTCATTTACAGCTGGGCTCTGTGCCCATCACAAAAGGCAGATCTTATATCAAATAGGTATATGGAACCCAAAGAAACTGAGAGAAAAATTTATAAAACCAACAGTAACGATAATCAGAAAGGACAAGCAGACAAAATGTGTGTATGAAAAGAAATATCTAGGTAAAAAATGCATCAGTAAGTCTTTAATTTAAACCCAAAGTAACTTTAGAGCTTGAATCTGAGCTAGACTTTGTGATAAAAGAGAGGAAAAAGCAATTATATTATAAACAGATCACTTTAGGTTCTCTAAAAGGTATCTTAAGTATTCATCACTCATTATAAAATCAAACTGTCATATCTTGTAATGATTTACAGAATTCAAACTAGAAACATCTCAGTGTTAGAGCACTTTGCAAGTTTGATTTACTTTGAAGTATGTTTGAGCTTAATTAGAACAGAATCTTCAAAGGGCTCACCATTTGACTACCTATTGTGAAAAAAGGCCAAAGGGTGGCTCTGTACCACCAATTTATAATCTTTGTCTCGCAAATCCTTGGGACTTCCTGGTCACAATTCTAGTCAGTAGAGCAGAAATGCATGAACAAAGCTGCTAAACATCCAACAGCTATCCCACAAAAAGGGTGGACTTAAATTCTTAGCCATTATTCCAGAATAACTTTTGCCATTTTCCCTTGTCACTTCTTTCATTAATTATTTCAAGATCATTTTGACTGAATGTCTACAAAAACCTGCTCGCACATTTGTCACAGTCACCCTCAAATAGCAGCATGCCACGACTTGTAAATCCTATTAGTATTAATAAGATGTGAGTATGTCATCGAATTATTGTCAGTGTCTCATGGTTAGACCCCTGTGAGAAATACATTCTGAAAATGCTGATAAGAATAAGGTGACATTCCGGTCTCTTGTCATATTTTTACATTCTACATTGAATTTACCAAGTAAAATTCCACTGAACAACCTCTGGAATAAGATAAGATCAACACTCAGGTATAGTTTCACAAAGCAACAGAAGTAATGTATCAACACACAGCAACTCAAAATCATCTTAACACAAGGTGAAATGAGAATAAATCAGGGTCACTGGTTCATAGCTATGTCTGAAATATTACATGAAAATGCAGAGATTAGTGTTTAGAGTACCAGAGATGCCACAAGAAAATGATGCTCTCAGTCCTGGTCTTTTTGTTGTTTCCCTGATCTTGTCAAGTAATTTTACAACACATTTTGCCTTAAAATTTTAAAGATGTTCACTGTGCATCACACGAAGACTGGATGGTAATAAATAGCTGCTGGCATTTCTTTTTAAAGGACCTACACTACAACTGTCAGTTTATTCTATTTTTTGCGATTTGGAGGGGACTCATGAAAGAAGAACAAACTGAATCTTGGATAAAATATTACTTCCTGTTAGCTTTTTTTGTGTTATTTCCAAATTATGATGTAAGATATTTCTACCTAATGTTTCAGAGGAAAATCTGGAAAAACTTTCCAAGCATCAAATGCTTCTGAATCTAAATCAAGATATAAAGCTAAACAGATGCCACCAGAATCAAGACAATCTAAATTTTTCCGTTCTGAATATTAGACCTGAAAATGGGAAACTGAACTAAGTATTCTGTACTGTGCTTCATTCCAAAAATGTTGTAAGATTTTATAAAAATTTCCTTATGTCTCAGAAATAGAGGTTCCTGGTTACTTTTATTTTTTTTCTTTTTACTTTGTCAGAACTAAAATCTAGCTTACAGAACTATTCTTCCCTAATCAAAAAACCAAGAATATATATAAAATGTAGTCTGAAGTTAAAATAGCAGACTCCCAGAAGTTCAGTTACATAAAACAATTTGCAAAAGACATACTCATATGTTAAATTTGCCTGAAACATAAATAACGGCAGCTTTCTCACTGACTGTGCAAGACCTTGTAATGTAGCTCCTTTTTCAATTTCTGCATGCTTTTTCGTTTCTGGAAAATAGGTGCTATAGCACTTAGATTATGAAACCTACTACTGTCAGAACTAAAATAAAAACCAGCAGTACTACTCATTTTCATGTTTAAGGTGAAAACCGGTAATGTTCAGAAATACTGGTTTTATCATATTTCAGCATTTTCTAATCTATTTGGACTCAAGTGACCGCTCTCCCAGCTGTGAAATCTATGCTGGCTGACACCCCTCCTGCCTCTCGATCACATTAACACATGCCCACATTGCAAACAGAAATAAAATATTCATTCCTTTTCATGTCACCTCTTCGGCATATCTCGCATACCTCTGTCCTCTCCCACAACCTTCTAATTGCCATAGTAGCGTATCTTGCAGTTTGGGAAACACTATCAAACTCCAACGCAGATTACAAGCAAAATATTCTGCATTGCATGGTGAGCAAGCCTGGTTTAAAAATAAATTCAAAGTAAAGTGCATATATACTTAGTTCCTTTTTACTCACAAGAGGTTCTGCCATGATGATGCGAATCTTGCGTTCAGCCTGAGTAGTAAAGTTCACAAACAAGCTCTTCAGGACATATTCGCCTGGTTTACTGTCTGGGTCAACGTTGATAGGCAACATGGCTGGAGGTCCTTTTTCTCTCTGTGTACCAGAAACGGGTGGGACGGGTGGCTTGATATATCCGTTACCAACTGGAGAAGCTGAAATGTAGAGAGGAGACATTTACTTGTGAGTAATTCAACAGGTCTTAACTTTTCCATTGGCCCACTATACTGTCAAACCAAAACTGATGAACAGTTGATAATCAAAGAAATACACAATACATAAATACATCCATGGTACAGTTATAGGTTAAATTTACATAATATAAAGAAGAAATCAAAGATAAAATCTTATGTATTAAAATCGAGTAGTGTTTACTATGCAGTGCACACTCAATCCTCTTTTTTAACATGGTAAGACTTGCTGACACCTAACTGTTTGAATAACATCCTCATTTCTTATTCTTCATCTTGTAGGCCTGATCTGTGGCTCAGTTGTCAAAAGACAGATTTATTCTTTATTGCTACTCAAACTGACCCATCCTTGCAAAAGTCAGGAGTCTGATCTTTTGGCCAAGATGAGTTGTAAAGGGACTGATTTTCCTCTCATTTATACTGAGGTCAATCAAGAAGGACTCCTTTAAAAACAATGACACTTCACCAGTATAAATCTCATACGAAGAGTTAGACACGAAATGTTTTCCATGGCCAAAAGATGTTCATTATGTAGTAGTTTTTCTGAAAGTCCAAACCCTACAGTCCCATTTGGCACTTGAGAGATCATATCTGGAGTGCTGTGTCCAATTTTGGGCTGCCCTGTACAAGAATGACATAGCTACTCTGGAGCAAGGCCAAGGGAGGACCACGAAGATCATCAGGGGCTTACGTTCTTGCTACATGGGTACAGGCTGAGTAGTGCTGGACCGGCTCAGCCTTAAGAAGAGGAGGCTCAGGTGAGATTTTACTGCAGTCTTCAGCTACCTAATGCGATATAGCAAAGACGGAGCCAGACTCTTCTTTGAGCATGGTGACAGAACGAGAGTCAACAGACACTAGCTGGAATGCAGGAAATTCCAATTAGATATATGGAAAAAATTTCTACTGTGAGGGGGTGATCAAACACTGGTACAGGCTGTCCATAAATATAGCAGAAATTCTACTCTTGGAGACACCTGAAACTTGACTGGACAAAGCCCTGATAAACCTTCTCTAGTTGGTGAGCAGAGGCTGGACTAATCACCCTCCAGAGATCCCTTCCAACCTAAATTATCCCATGATTCTGTGAATTCCATATAACCTATATAAAGATATCATGTACTAGGCTTAGATCTACTTACTGTTTTTCTGGGAAATTCAGGAAAATAAATAATTGAAGTACTACAAAACAAAACCCCATTAATTCAAATATTACCATTCTACGCATAAAACTTCCAAAACAAAATTCTCAGGTTTAGCTCTTATTGGCAATAAAAGTCACGCCTGGTCTTCAGGCAGGTACTGGTAGCACCCTCTGTCAGAGACTTAAAAAGTAGTAAACTAAGTAACACTGGGAAGACCAGCCATTAGCCACTCTGAATGCAATATAAGTGTCGTAACACCCGTGAGCATGGCTGGTGATTGGGACAGAGGTGCTTTAATGCAATACAAACTGTGGAAAATATCATGAACTAATATCATTATAACATTTCCCCATAGCATTGCATTCCATAGTGTTACACTGTATGCTCCATCCAAATTGCAAAGAAAGAAAGAAAGAAGAATGAACTACAATGATGCATGCCGCACATGTAATGCCTTTAGCCTTTCCTTTTGAGGAACAGAATTTCAACTACTACTGAAAGTAACTGTCAACTATGAATTACATGAGATTGTTTTAAGAAGAAATGAGATTTTAGATCTTTCCTAAATACTTTAACACTTACTGCTGAAAAAAAATGTAAAAACTAAATCCCAAAGACTACATTATTGTCCGAAAGTATTCAAGATGTAGCACAATCAGACTCCAAATTAATGCACTGAAAAATAAAAAAGACGCATTGAAGAAAAGAAAACATATTTTCCTTTAAAAAAGTCAAAGTTTAGAAGTCCACTATATGACTATAATGCAATTATAGCAACAAATGCTTTTGTTCATGTAGCTATTATTCTGCAAGTGTAATGTATCCATACTTTACTTTGAAAATAACTCCCCTGATTGATAAGGTATCACTCATTGATATGCCATCACTCTTTAGCACAGCAGCACCACTTCTTCCACTCCAATAGATGTTTCCTAAGAGAGTTGTTTCCTGCAAAGTTTCGCTTGATTTTTGAGGGCAAAAGCATAATCACGGAGTTTTGTTGGCATTGTGACTCTTTGCATAAAACAAAGTGTACAGAACAGTTCTACATTTATATTCTGGAAAACCATTTCTAAAAATACCCTGTTGTACTTCAAAGCAATGAAAAAAGAGGCACCAGAGAAGAGTGCGAGCCCTACTGCTCTCCTGTCATCACCTAGGCTCTCCTAAAGTTTAGGTAAGAAGACAGCGGGATGCAAAGGATCAGATGCAAATTTATATGGACTACCGAATACACTAGGTAATGGAAATTTCTCCACAAATAGCTTTAGGAAGGAGTCAGACAATATTTTTATGATCACTAATATATTTGCCAAATGCATGGTTTCGACCGGCTCGCAGCTATCCATGAAATCAGTTTGATTGCTAAGCGCTTAGTTAGGAAAAATGTGCTTTTTGTGAGCAGTGAAACCAATTTTCTTAAGGGTTTGTGTCCTTTGTGCAGTAAAAGCCCCATCTTCCCCTCTGTCACCATCCTGAGCTCCCCCCAGCCGTTCCCAAGCACCCTCCGGAGCCCTGCTCCAGGGCCGGGCAGGCAGCCTGCCCACCAGCCAGACTCTGCCAAGCCAAACACACCCGGGCTAGGCCATCCGACTCTCTCCAGCCACCGAAACCATCCCAGGCTCCCTCCTGAAGGAATTCGTAGCAATCTAATCAAACACAAACTTGCCTTCTGGTCCTCAGGCAATTTTGGCTTAAATTGGCTACTAAGTTCAACATTTACTATGCAGGGACATGCAGGAGGGATGGAAGAAAGGAAGGAAGGCAGCGTGTGGGATCAGGCACGCTCGCATCCTTACGAAATTAAGTTTCAGAAACCCTAGTTACACTGCTTGGGAGCTGCTACCCTTATCTTCAATCATCGTGGCATTCAGCCAGGATTTTGAGGTTGGAATTTAAATCCACATAGTCATTGCTAGTAGGAAGTCTTTTAACAACGATGCTGTTAGATTTGTGACACAGGCTGATCTATTTTTTTTTCCAGACATCTAACTAAAAAATCAATTATTTGCACACTGTAATAGAGAAATGCAATTATTTGCACGGTTTGTCAGTGCACCAAAAATTTTATTCTAGCTCTTCTCTGAAATAGAGGACTGTACAACCTTTCCCCCAAAGCAAGGTAAAAGGATATCCTGGGGGTTAACAGCTCTCATTGCTACAGCAATTAAAGCAGTTATAGAAATGACTGACATATGACATTGATTTAGTTCAAATTTTTAAAAGACCATTTTATAGCTGTTAACTCCATACAAGCATCTTCAGTGTGGAAGTTAATATTGCCAAGAGTGTGAGGGTTCTGAGTTAATCATGAATTGTTCATGAACTATTAGATATAGGTTTGTCTTTCTAATGCATCTTTTCAGTGCCGTTATCTCAAGCATTTGCATATGCTTGATATTTGCATTGCAAAAATCTGGCCCAGTGACCAGCATATCACCAATACCTACACTGATGATGTATGAGCTTTATCAGAATAGTTCTTTTTCCTAGACTGAGAGCCCTAGAAAGCTCATAAAAAAAAGTTACCTCTGAATTTAAGGAACAGCTGCATTAGAGTCATCCATGATTGGTCCCTTTATGTTGACAAATTATAACATGCGCCTTAGAAATAGCAATAAAAAGGATGTGTCCATTTCTGCCATATATGCCAGTGAAACACTGCTCCATTAAATAAAAGGCATAATTTTTCTGTGAGAAATCACCACATGGGTTTGCATGGGTTTATGCAGCAGATATCTGGTGCGGCTGGGGTCAGAGGAAGGGGTTATATTCAAGTCTAAATATTGATTTAATTGACAAATTAAGCTTTTACTATCTGATTTCAAAATAATAATGTTTTACAAAGAGAAGTACCAGAATGGACCACTGAAACATTTAGTTTGAACTCCTAACATATTGTAGGATACTGGTCACCACACAAGTACTGCATTAAACTAAACCTTTCCCCTAGAGGAAAGGTGCTCGCTCCCAAGGAGAATGAATGGTGATGCACATGCAGGAGACCACAGTAACCCTGATGCCCAATGGCCCTGCAATAGCACGGAATCTGTAGATCAATTTTAGAAAGCTGTATACATATTTAAAGCTGCTATCCTAGGAAAATCCATAAAAAAGATTAACTATGCTTGATCAACTAGAAGATGTCCATACCATTTTGAGGGAAAATTCTGGCTGAGGGTTACTACTCTCAAACAACCCATTTTCTTGTTTCCAAGATACGTTCCCAATTTTTCTACTGCATCTGCCATAAGCTGTATTTCAAATGACATTATTTTCCTACACAATATTTTAATTTAGTCCAGGCTACAACCACAAGATTTTCTAAATGTTATGTATTTTTAAAAAATTTTTGAAAAGAAGTAAATATGGAAGTAGCAATGCAATATCACATATGGTTGTCACCACAACCATATACTATTGCCACAGAAAGGATTACTGAACTAAAATCACTGTTAAATTTTTTCCCATATTCATCATTTCCCTGATCAGAGAAATAGTTGTAAAGAAGCCCAGTAGTTTTAACACAGACACACGGCAACTAAGCTGAGAGTAAGCATGAGTACAAAATTAAATTAAGTTATCATAAAAGACTCTCTGCTACGATTTCCACTACAGGTATTTTACTTAAAGCTCTAAGATTAAACAAAACAACAGAACAATCATAATGCAAAAGCCAAGAGTCTGTGCTACACTGGATACTTCAGCCAAACACAGTTACTGAATTTTCAGTATCATTAAGCAGAAAAAACAGAGATTGTGGGTTTTTTTAGTTAAATGTGTCATATTCAAACTTTAGCAACTACGAACAAACTACTAACACAAACCAAAACACATACTTGCAGTATTTTCATACCTACCGAGCCCCTTTATAAAGCCGATCACGCTGGACTTTCTCCAACATGCTACTGTAATATCCATGAGCCTGTGAATACCTGAAATGTTCCACTCCTTCAGTTAGAAAAGTTTGAATCCTTTTCTAACTAAAATCAAAAAGGAAACTAGTTGTCTCATACTTCACTATAAATTTTTCAGCACTGAGGCAGACATTTCTTTTAGGTTTTTGGTTTTGTTTGTTAATATACAAATGCTGAAGACCTACAATGTGTGCGCTAGGGCAGGCCTCCAGATCAGATCAGCCTTTCCATAACCAAAGGGGTAATTTTTAGCTTCAGCATATGATGATGACCACTCACGGAGTGGCTGCATGTCTATATTTATCCACAAGTACATACTATGCTGACAGATTAGCGAAACTACTTCAGGCACTCCAAGAACATGAGACAGGATAATGGAGTCCGACATAAACAAACCACGCATATCAAACACACGTATTATCATACAATCCAAGCTGAAAGCAATTAGTACAGAAATGCAAAGCACAGAGACAACACAGGGTGGGTTTTGTTTTGTAACTAAGGTCTTTTAGCCAAACGTACATACAGTTTATATTCCTTGCGATAAAACCAACGCAGTATCTCTTCTTTTTGCATGCCAAGAGTCAGTGAGAAACCACATATCCTTAAGGATAATTATACTTCTGCTGAAATAACTCTTAAGAAAATTTGCTTTGGTTTTAAACGGCAATCATAGTATTAAAAAGAAATCACATCTTTAAATAAAGCGTGAAGAATTTAATTTACAAAGATATGGTACATGTGCCAAGGTTACCAAAAGGTGGCTTTTTCACCCTTTGAAGAACATTCCCAATTAGTTTGAGCTTGACAGACAAAGAGAATAAAATTCAAAGGAAACTTTTGGTGAAAGAAACAAACTAAAAGATCCATTTTTATCTTGGTGGAAGAAATTGCAGGATTTCCAGGGAATATGTTATTCCAGTGTATTAATAAGATGCAGTAGTAGCACTAGAAAGTGTTATTTTCATAATTCATTTGCAT
Source organism: Fratercula arctica (assembly GCA_947846985.1). Classification (NCBI taxonomy): domain Eukaryota; kingdom Metazoa; phylum Chordata; class Aves; order Charadriiformes; family Alcidae; genus Fratercula; species Fratercula arctica. The sequence continues at coordinate 24,625,267 of CANTUZ010000001.1, read as the reverse complement.
GTTTCAACAAAAAATTATCATAAAGGGATAAAGTTAACCAATAAAACATAATATTAAAGGCTTGCAATATACATGATAGGAAATAAGTTTATTTAAAGTACAGGACTTTACGACGAACAACTGATGCTCCTCATGTGTTTCTGATCCTCTCTTAGGAGGATTTACAGTCAGAAATGACACCAGGAAGAACTCAGTGCACGGAAGTCCCACATCCAGACTATTTGGAAAATAAAAGTGTAAGTTATGGTGGTACCAGTGTTGGCCTTACCCTTCACAGGGAATCAATTCCATGCAATATGAATATTTGCCTACCTGTTTTGTTTATTTTCCATTTTTTATTAAAAGAGTTAATAAACCATGGAGTAAATATACCATTTTTAAGATACTTCTCCACTCAACTGCATGCTTATCTAAATATAACTTTAATTATTAAAGTAAATATAAGATTGTATGGCATATAGCAATTTCTAAGGTCCATATAAAAGCTGCTGTATAAATCTGGCATAAGCAACAGTATTGCAGACATAGCTTAACTTTAGTGCAGGAAACCATTTACACTTCCAGCTGTAGTGAGGCTGGCATGCATTCTCCTAGGGATGGAGAGATCTGTGATTATGTTTTGCATATGTATGTCCCAGGCAGACAGTATCAACCGTGGAGCTTTGATATTACACTTAGCTGAATGTACTGCTGCAAAGCTTCCTCTATTTTAATAAAAAATGTAAAATAAGCAGTAAACAAGACGTAGGCAAATATTCACATTGCATGAAACTGATTCCCTGTGAAGGCTCATTTGCAGGTGAGGGGACCCTTTGCAGTGAAAAATTCACTCACTGACAGCAGTATGTAGACACAGACAGTAGATACAGGCACATACAGACAATAAGAACATATGAGAGAGTCTATATAGCAAAAAGCTCAAACATATTTTCCCTCTTATAAGAACTCTCCAAAACTGCACATATTAGAAATCTCAGTGAACTTGTATTTTAAAATTTCAAGCTCTGAAGACTCTAAAACTGTTATTCAAGCTAGAAGACACTAAGTCATTCTGTGCGGCTGTCTTGACACAAGAACGTGACATAAAATTATCCCAACTCATCCTGTCTTTCAGAAGTCTATTTAATCCAAATACAGGATTCTTCAGGAAGAGTTACTTTGGTTGACCAATTAGATAGATGGTCTGCAATGTTAACGAAGACAAACCCCAACAATTCCACACAAAACCAAAGTCTGGGCATAGCATGTAAATCCCTATGCCAGAGGAAATACTCTGGAAGATAAAATGGAAGAGGTCATGAGGTCAGCGTGGAAGTAGAAAAGAAGTTCAAGATTCTGGAGCAAAATGGCTCAATCTGAAAACAAGTCTGAAGGAGATAAAAGATTTGGGAGGATTTCCAAAAAGGTGGTGAGCTCTTCCAAATGGAAATTCTCAAACTACTTGATTATGCTGAAACTGTAAGGGAGAAAAGGCTAATTCCTCCGTTTCTTTAAAGAAATGTTTCAGGAGAGTCATTTGTATAAAATGGCATGGGCCAGAAAGGAAGGAGATATCTTGAGTGATAAAGGTATTCCAGTACTTGGTCACAGATTTGAGATAAGACCAATGTTTTAAATTATTTCCGTCCAAAGACTTATTAAAAAATTGCTGTTCCCAGGTTGAGATATATTTATTCCACTCTTTTCAGAATACTTTTTCAACTACAGAAGACAGTTCCAACCCATGTAGACTTGGTTGGGCCATCCTGCTCCAAACTTTCTATTCCTTTTACCACAAGAGAGTGTAAATTCTATGTGAATACAAGGAACAGCAAAGCCAGGAAACAGGAGAAAAATTAATTAGTGCGCCCACTAAGAAGTGGCAGACTTGCCGATACAGTATAAGCTTTGGCCAACCCAACTACTCCAGCCAAGAAAAAGGAGGCTTAAACTTCATGTGTGTGAGTGCATGTGCACATGCATTCCACTCTTCAATTTATTCTTAGTATCTTCAGGGATGTTATAAAACAGCAGGCCTAAAAAACAGACCATATTATATCCTCAGTGAGACGGAACATTTGAGGACTTAAGGCTAACTCCTTGTAGTAAACCCATTCTGCACTCCCCTGAATGCAGGAGTGGGCAATGATTTGTAGAACAGAGACTCAGAACAAGTCCTTGATGCAGTATTTCTTAATCAGATCCAGTCCTCTGCAGGATAGAAACAAAATGCAGCATCCACTAAAATAGGTATATGGCTACTCAGCAGGCCTGATGGATGCTAAAATACCACTTGTGGGGGACGCTCTTCTCTGCACGTCCACAAAGAGCTCAGACGCACATTCCACTCAGAGGCGCTTATGAAGCAGCCATCTTCTGAGATGAATCCCATTAGGAAATAACCAGTTTAATACAGACATCTTTCCCAAGCTCAAGGAAACATGAGAACATTCCTTACACACACTGACAGGTCTTATTTGAGATGGGTGTATGTGGTGAAGTGCCTGTTTGCTTTGAAGCTTACGATCTTGTTCAGCCTGGTACCTTGGAAAACTTAGAAGTGTTGGTTTGGCTTTATTAGCCACTAGCAACCTCCTGGCCCTCACACCCCAGCTGCTGGCAGGTAGGCGTTAAGCTTTGTAATCCTCAGACGTGCACTGCAATTCTGTGCAAGAGAGGGGTAATCGATATGAGGCGCCGCAGAGGAAAGCAGTGGATGGAACACATTTTCTCCTCTTGCGAGAGACCATGTTTCCATATGCAGGGGATTCAAGAATGACTGCCAAAACAAACAAACAATCAAACAAACAAACAAACAGGAAATCCTGTCATATACATCCATCCACTTTCTAACATCCTTTTCACTGACTTGGCAAAGCTCCTAGTAACTATGATCCTGTAAGATGCAGACTTTCCCTCTCTCTTTCTCCTAAGTAGCAGGTCAGGGTTTAGCAGCTGAATGACGTTCCCTAGGCTTTTATCTCAGATCCCCACAAGACATCTGAGTGAGGCAGGACAGCAATTCTCCTTCCTGCCCATTCTCTTTGCTCACCATTTATTTTTCTGCTCCTTTTCCCCTAGATCATTATTTTCTTGTTTACATATGCCACTGTGCTGAAGATACGTGGGAATCTAGGCATGTAACATAAAGATTTTTAGCTGTGGCAATTTTAGAATTTGCTTGGTTTATTGGAATATTAAAGACTGAAAAAGCTAAATGACAAAGGAAAACTAGTGGACAATTCCAAAACAATTTCCAACTGACATTTGAGTGCTCCATTTGGGGGTGGCTTAAGGAAACATCTGTGTTGCTTCTGATGGGATCCAAATCAAACATAAATACTTCTCAGTTTCTGTGTTTTATATGGTAATGACATGCTGCCTCTTTGAAGGCTGACTTGCGATTAACAAGATACTTTCAAAATCTTGATATCTTTTCTAGATAAATTCAAAAGTTTTGTTATCTTTGCCAGTTATTCCAAAAGTAAAAACTCCAAATAAGGGTGAAAATATATATTCAGATCATCATTTTCAGATTAATAGATTACCTGAGTTTTAAAAAATTAAACCAAAGACAATTTTTATTTCTGAAACTACGCCAGAATTTCTTTCAGCTCAAATAAAAAGCATTTTATTTTAAATAAAGATGTTCATACTCTTCTTTTACACTTTTTTATGTACTAGAGGAAAAAGCTAGCCTCCACTTTGGTTTTCTTGGATCAGAAAATAGCTCCCTGTAAGATTTTTAGACAGACGTTTTGTTGGGTTTCCTTTCCTTTTCAGAGATGGGGAGATGAAGATATTCCCGTCATTTTGTGGTTGATGGGTGTTAGCGGAAGAATTATTTTTAGGGAACTTGGAAAAGTGCCGAGGAAGCACAAGGCTAGAAGAGTCCAAAAGAGGAGGAACAGTTACTTCCAAAAGAGGGACCAGCAAACAGGGAGGATGTGACCTGCATCTTCCTTCCACACACATTTTCTCTTGGAGAGAGTATACTTTCCCTTTTCTCCTTAAATATTTCATAACAAAACTGTTAGAGTCTGGATAAGATGGAATTTTAAAAAGATAATTAAGCTGTTAGTTTTCTACTACAGAAAGACATTAAATGCTTGCATCTGTATTTTTGCTGTCTGTTTGTCCACTTGCTCTTCCAAACCACTGACAAATTTTCATTTATTCTGTTAAAAACTCTTGTGTTTCATTGGAACGAAAACAGCATATCGATTATGGATGACGTGGTTTCTGTGCAATGTACACATGTGAATTAAACCCGAGCATGTTGTAATGCACTTGTGCAAACATAAGCAGCATTTTATTATTGATGCACAAAAATAAACAGGCTGTAGCTCATTTCCCTCTGAAATTGCATGGCCTGAACAGCCCTAGTGACCGAACACAGAACACAGTTCAATGCCTAAGAACTGATTTCCTAAAGAGTTTTGCTTATTTCATGCCATAATAAATACGTCATGTTTAGCTATGTGTCAAAGTGTAGTACTACATTGAAGAAAAATCTTTAAAACTGTACTTGCTTCCTTGACCTCATCTACACCTCATCTGGGAGTGTAATGATAGGACACGGGGCAACAGCCTCAAACTGAAAGAGGGGAGATTTAGATTGGATATCAGGAAGAAATTCTTTAGTGTAAGGGTGGTGAGGCACTGGAACAGGTTGCCCAGAGAAGTTGTCAATGCCCCATCCCTGGAAGTGTTCAAGGCCAGGCTGGATGGGGCTTTGAGTAGCCTGGTCTAGTGGGAGGTGTCCCTGCCCATGGCAGGGGGGTTGGAACCAGGTGATCTTTAAGGTCCCTTCCAACCCGAACCATTCTGTGATTCTGTGATTCTGATGCACCTGATCTACAGCTGCCTTTTAGGGAAAGGTTCAAATTTAGCCACCTACAAGCCAAATATCAAATTTACCCTTGCCACCTAGGCTCTGAGTAGAGTAAAAGAAGAGAGATTGACATTTCTAGGCAATCCATTGTATCCTTCTTAGATTCTTACCTTAAGACAGAATAAATCACTTACTTTCTAGAGGTGCCTATCACTTGTCAGAGATTACTGAGGGAGAACTGACAACAAAGATACGCATCCAAGGCTATACGAGATGACTCTCACTCTTAAGTCTGTAAACTCTTCAAGAGCATCTTGTATAAATTGAACTGCATCGTGGTGCATTTCAGCTGCTGCTGGCTAGGATTCATACCCTTGCTCATGTGGGTGGAAAATGGCACAATACCAGGAGTAAACCAAGCCACAAGCTGGCACTGTGAACTGGCAAAGCTAAACCTTCACATATCAAGAAGACTTTCACAAAATTTTGTGAAGCTTTATGTGATGAAACCACTGTGAATAAAGACTAACATGAGAATATGTCAGACATCCATTCATGTTTCCCTCTACAGTGGAGCATACAAAGTAACATCTATACAAAGAAAAATGAGAGAAAAAATTTTGCAGCCAAAGTCCGGATTAATAATTATCATTATCAGTCCCCTACTCTATGTCTGATTACATCATTATTTTTAGTACTTAGTACTGGCTGCAGCAGCACAGTCACAACATTGTCTATCTTCTATATTAAATTAAACACTATTTTGCCTCTTTGCTTACAGACAACCCAACACACGATGTGTCATCTTTTATTAGCCACACCCCATTATGATGCTGTAGTATCTAATAACCCTTTATTAACATTATATTCACAACTCTTTCTTTGAAAGTGGAGTTCACTTCTTTCTTAGCCACAAACCGAAAGGAAAATGTAAATGCTCGGGCTCCAGGACGTAAGTATTTCTCGTGGTGACTCTGAAATATAAAACCAGGAGGGACCAGATAATGACTTTTACCATCCAGAGGAGCTCAGTGAAGGTTTTTGAAAGTTTGGCTTGAGTACAGCTGCCTACTGAAAAACTTTCACTTGAACAGATGAGTGAAGCGCATGGAATTTAGCTGCTGTCCAAGGGACCTTCTGCACGACCACACAGTTGCAAATACCAAACACAACATGGACAGGACATTGCGCTCATGCTGGTCAGTGGGCCATGACAGAAAACTCTGTCTATATATTGAAATGTCTAAATGTTTTGGAATAAGTGACTGCCAGAAATACATTATTAGATTTGGAGAGGAACAGGCACCTATAGAGATGAACTCTGCATCAGTTAGTTATGAAAATAAAGAAAGAATCCTAAGGTTAGCATCGGATTTTCCAAATAAACAGCTTAAATGCTGAGAAAACAGAGTAATTCCTTAGAAAAACTGAAGAGACTAATTACATCTGAAAGTAATAAAAAGATTCCTTTTATGAGATATTCAAAGGGAAATTCTGTATTCCTGAGGGCTGGGACAAAACTAATGTTGTATCAGGTTTTTTTAAAGTGTCAACAAGGACAGGCCAGGCAACCGCAACACAGTTGGCCTGATATTCGTCCAGGAATGGCTGGATTTGATTAACAAAGAACGATAGTATAATAATACAGTGCCATAAGCATAGGTTTATGGAAAGCAGATTTTTTAAAATAACTGTATCTTTTTACAAGATTATAAATTTGGTTAACAAGGTTAAAAGCATAGTCTTATATTTCTGTTTGGCAACTGGATTGGTGTCTTACCAAACTGTGAAATGAGAACCAAGGAATCAACATTCACAACAAAAATAGATTAAAAGCTAAGGAACAGATACTTCTCAACATGGGTTAAGGGAGAATCATACCCTAATGAATGCACTTCTAGTGGCGGTACAGAGACCACTTCTCGGTCCTGTACTATTTATCCTTACTGTTAATGACATAAAAGAAAACCAAAAGCATTTCTATATTACAGGCAAAACACAAATTAAGAGTGGTAGACAGAAAAAACATCAAAAATATCCTTCTACTTTGAATAGCATTTTGAAAAGTAAATGCAAGCAAAGACTATATGAGATATTAATTCTAAACTATGGAGAATTGCATACCCAGAGACAAAGAACACATGCCACATGGACAGAATAAGGCTTTCTATTCCTGGGAAGCACTGATTATGAAAAAAGGCCTGAGACCAGGATGACTAATGTGTTGAAAACAGGCTGCTATTCTTGTGACCTGAAGAGCTATGGAGAGCCTTTTCAAGCAGGATAAACAAAAGCAAATGCAGGAAAGCTCTACTGCTTCACTGCCAGTGTCTCTGCAACCACTGCTGGGTGCTCGGTCCTGTTCTGGCGTCTGCAACTTGAGAAAGATGCTGATGAACTAGAGGACATTCAGGAAAGGCAACTATAACTAGTGAATGGAAAACTTGCCTTAAAGCTTAATTTGGTTTGACCATGAGAAAGTTACACAGTCATTTAATCACATCCTCTAATGGCAGGAATTTGTACCTATTGCATTTACAGTGGCACCTATTTGCAAAACATATTTACATGGAGCCACTCAAGCCAAAATGCCTTTTTAGACAATACAACCACTCAGGTACTTCCAGGGTGTGATTCATCCTCCTAATAAACACATCTAAAGCAGCTCGTCTGAACTGTACCCTGAAAGTGTGTATTTCTCTCCACTGCTTATCAGAAAAACCAGGCTTGATGTCACATATAACATAAGTTATCGAGAATGCCTGAAAGTTAGGTGAGATGACTTCCATGCCTGCTAAGCATGAAGATGAGGAACAGAAATTTGCTAACAGACTGCATTTCATTCAGTAACATCCAATGTCTGGAATTTTAAACTAGACAAATGCAGTAAAGATGTTAAACACAAAGAGGAGGCAATTAACCCCCAGAATGCTATTAAGGCTGGTGCTGATTCTTCCATTAGAGGAAATTTGAAATTAAGATTTTTTTTTTTGAAGATGTGCTTTAGCTCAAACAGAAATTAATTCAGAGAAGCCATAAAGCCTGCTCTATGAGGAGAACAGATTGGATGACACAATGGGTTTTCTGGTTGTATAATTTATGACTCGTTGAATACATTAGTAGAAAACATATTACTGAGAACAATCTTTCATTGGTAAAAGTACAATACAGATGTTCTAAGAAGGATTATTCTATCTCTAATCTTGATAATATCAAACAGCAAACAAGTCTGAATGCCTATCAGTACTTGATTTCTCTTTGTACATCCCAGTACAACTATAACTTGTATCATCAGAGCATTTGTAATATATGTAATAATTTCCTGCCATGATTGTTTGCTTGTCAGACACACTTTGCCAAAACAGACGCTCATTTTAAGGGTTGTTTTTTAGAACACACCTTGGGGGCACACGGAAGTGGAGGCAACTTATTGGGATGATACAATTTTCAGGGAATATTTTAAAGAAAAAGTATATTGCCAGAATAATTTATAAATATGACCTTATAACTAAAAGTGATAGCCATACAAAACAGTAGTTTGCCTAAAGAGAATGCTTGTCTAGAAAAGTGAAGCTCTCTGAAGGAGCAGTGATATGCTCCAGGGAAGACATATTCCACTGTCTGAGGAGCACAGAAGAACCATGGCTGAAATGCCATTACTGAAAAAATGTTCACACGCACATGAAGGCAGACTCTCCTGAGAATCTGGAAGAGGCTCAAACCACATCTTAGTGCATGTTCAACAAATGCCTGGTCATCTGCTACAGAACAAAGCTGAATCAATACAAAGATTCGAGGCCTGTTCCCTGTATAGTAGCACTGTCTGAAATAAACTTCAGTTTTATACTTGGGTGTATAAAAAAAGGTTGTGGTAATGCTGTATGCATTACAGAACTATGTATTCCACCTATTGAACATACTTTTTCTCATTCTTCTCTTGTGGCACCCAAGAAGTTCACCAAATCCAGTAAATTGTCCAACGTCTGTGCCAAAAGGAACTTCATAACACAAAGCTGAGGCTCCAAGGGGGCAGGAGAATTCAGAAGAAAAACATGTTTCTAGTTTTAAGCAAATAGGCCAGAACTGTTCTGTTAAAAACCCCTGATTCTCACTATAGAAAGAAATTAAAACCAGAACAACATTGACCTAAAAAATGCATAAATGGTTTTGTAAATAGGTATGGAATCAAAAAGATAATTCAAAGAAAAGAGGGTAGGCAATATTTGGCAATGCTGTTCCATAAACTGTGATCTTACCATAAATTGTATTAGTTACAAACATCAGCTGTTGTTATGGTACATCACTTCGCATCAAACACAATGACAAGCTATATTAGCATAATGGGTTATTATTCCCAGATCTGTGTGATCAGTACTCTATGGCAACCCATGGATAATGAACAGCTTTGTCAGTAAGAAAGCATGCACAAAACTATATGAAGCATGAATCTCAGGTACCTGAAATGGTAGATAGGGCTGCTAATAAATTAAGAATTTAAAAACCAGCATTGATATTTCTTTCGATGCATACATGGAAAGGAAGCACCGAAATTTTCAGTACCTTCTCAGCTAACCATCGCCATAGTGGGGACTTGGCATTTCCCAAGATACTTTCACTCAGGGCTCAAGTCAGTTGAGAAGCTGGGTGCTTAAACCTGGCCCACCGAACAGAAGCCAGAAAACTGACCCAAATGATCAGGTTCCCAGTGAGTCAGGCAGCAGCTCAGAACAGGGCCCAACATCGCCTGAGATACATCCCCATATGGACCTGACATAGTTGGGCCACTTCAGACGTACAATGCAGAGCAGAGAAGCAGCTCCTCTCCTTTTCCATTTGGCTGTAACTGCTTTTTATGTAACAGCTAAATGGATACAGAACTCGCATAGAACGTGGTAGCGTTGGGTTAAATGCTTAATTAAACCTCGGGGTTTTCAACTCTCAACTGTCCACCTTCTTGGAGAGCGCTCTCATTTTCTGGCTACCAGCCACAACAGGAAGGATTGTCCATGTCCTGCTTGTTCAAGGTTTGTCAAATTTGAAGAAAGAATTCAATGCGCTTTGAGTTAGAGATGAAATATAACAGCAAGCATGGTTCTAGTTCAGTAGTTGCCACTCAGTTAATCAATGAGTGACAATTACTAAAAACTCTGTGACAATTAAATTAAAATAAAAAGTAACATTAAACAATAAAGATATTTGGGCAAGGGAATGCCTACATTGCTAAATTACCTGTTGTTCTTGTCACTGTGTGTTAGATACTGTGTGTTAGATACACTTCATGAATGCCTCCAAATCAGATCCTTCAGGTACTTCTACCTGTTTTCTGCCTGAGCCTGAGCCATGCTAAATCATGTCTGTCATATTCATTCTCATCCTCTTCCTGGGCTTCTTTTTGAATCCCAGTTTATTGTCCCACAAAGCAGAGCAACGGGTAGGGCAAGAATCAGCCTCCAAAGCAAGAATTGTTCCAGATGCTCCTCTCTTCCTACTAAGACATCTCTGGTTTGGCACAGTGCATCCTTGTGATAGTAAATGCCACTAAGCAATCTCTGCGCAAAAAACCATAGGAAATTATAAATGCTATAAAAAGGACGTTATGCTTTTTATGTATCCAGTCCAGACCAATCAGCACCAAACTACTAATCCAAAATAAATCAGTCTTTCACATGAGATAAAAAGATGCCAGGATGATGACCAATAAAATTAATGTCCATTTACACCAACTTATTTTCTTCTCCTTCCCTCTAATCAACAGTATATGCTGCATATATCGTTGCATATAATTTCTTAACATCTTTCAATAAGATAAATGAAAATGTGAAAGGATTACAGTTAAGCAGATTACTTTAAAGACCCTGGGTATGTTAAACATGACCCTTATATATACGAGGCAGTTACTTAACCAAAACCACAGGGATGGACGCTCTCTCCTGCAGCTACACCCAGGCTAACTGGTCCCTACTCTCTCTTTAGGTGGAGGCAGTTCCAACCCCCCTGCCATGGGCAGAGACACCTCCCACTAGACCAGGCTGCTCAAAGCCCCATCCAGCCTGGCCTGGAACACTTCCAGGGATGGGGCATCCACAGCTTCTCTGGGAAACCTGTTCCAGTGCCTCACCACGCTCACAGTAAAGAATTTTTTCCTAATATCTAATCTAAATCTCCCCTCTTTCAGTTTACAAACGTTACCCCTTGTCCTGTCACTATACTCCCTGATAAAGAGTCCCTCTCCACCTTTTCCGTAGGCTCCCTTTAAGTACTGGAAGGCTGCAATAAGGTCTCCCCAGAGTCTTCTCTTCTCCATGCTATCCTTAAAGATAAAGATAGGTAAGCATCCTGAAATGCTGAACTCTATAGGGTAATCTCTTGTTCAGTATTTCAGAAAAGATAATGTCACAGAAGTGAGTTACAATAGATGAAATTGCAAACATAGAATCATAGAATCATAGAATCTTCATGGTTGGAAAGGACCTTTGAGATCATCGAGTCCAACCATACACACACAAGAAAAACCCCTACAATCTCTGCCACTAGAGCATGCCCTGAAGTGCCAAATCTACACGTTTCTTAAATACCTCTGGGATGGTGACTCAACCACCTCCCTGGGCAGCCTGTTCCAGTGCCTGACCACTCTTTCAGTAAAGTAATTCTTCCTAATATCTAATCTCAACCTCCCCTGCCGCAACTTCAGACCATTTGCTCTGGTCCTGTCATTATTCAGCTGGGAGAAGAGGCCAACACCCACCTCTCTACAACCTCCTTTCAGGTAGTTGTAGAGGGCAATGAGGTCTCCCCTCAGCCTCCTCTTCTCCAAACTAGACATGCCCAGTTTCCTCAGCCTCTCCTCATATGGCTTGGTCTCCAGACCCCTCACCAGCTTGGTAGCTCTCCTCTGGACACGCTCCAGCACTTCAGTGTCCCTCTTGTACAGAGAGGCCCAGAACTGAACACAGCACTCGAGGTGAGGCCTCACCAGTGCCGAGTACAGAGGCACCATCACTTCCCTACTCCTGCTGGCCACGCTATTCCTGATACAAGCCAGAATCAGACATAAGGACTGATAAAAAATTGTATTATGTGCTGTTGTTTTAAAACTTTACGTTGTATTTTGATTTTACAATTCTGTAAAAAGAAAGGAAAGATAATTTTCTTTTCCTGAAAAAGTATGGTCTAAAACTTTATGTGGAATATCCTAATACAGTAATTTTAAAATATAGTTTGTGGGCTTTTAAAAAACACACATGAAATCAGTCTAACTCCAATTCTACTGATGTAAACAGTTAAATTTTCCCTTATCTTCAGTGAAAAAGCCTTAGGACAATGCTCAGCTTTCTGAAAATGCTGCTCAGTATATCTTACTTAAATTATCAATGTAGATATTTATCTGAATTTCATGACACTGTACCGGTTCTTGTACAGTTTATGGAAAATCATAGCTATAATTTGAACCCACAATGTATATGATGTGTATGACTCAGAAAAAAGAGATTGCAAAAGCTTGTCATTGATCACACCGATCATTTGTGTCATAAGAAGTTTAATGCATTGATTACAAGATATAATTTGTTATATATATTTATGCACACACACATATACATAACAACATTGTATGGATTCAAACCTTCCCGCCAAATGTTTGAAACTCTATCCTTCAATACAGAACGTAAACATGTCCAACATAATAAATGTAAACTAGATCAACTTGAAGTGTCATTTCTGGATTTAATATCATAAAAATGAAAACTTTATAACAGAGAGTCATGTCCTGAGGATAATGCCATCATATAAATGTATTCTTTAAAATGCATGACATCTCAGTCAGGTATGCTTTAGGAGAATTTACCAATAAGGTTGAAATTTGGTATGTAAATCTTCAGGATATGTGCTAGCTGTGCAGAGTATCTGACCAGTATTATATACCCCTTTGTACTTAATTAAGAAAAATGCTTGATTAAAATCAGTGGCAGCAACTTTGTAGAAACTATCTATCTATCTCATTATTTGCTGGAATAGATTCCTTTTTGTAACAAGAAAATGACTGCATAAAGTAGTAATAGCCTTTATGGTGAACTAGAAAGAATGGTATTAATATTAGGCAGACATTCTAAGTATCTATTAATATCACAAGCACATAATAAATTTAAACAAATCTCTAAAGTGCCAGTAGTGTGATGGTTCCATTTTACTGCTTGAAGGACTACTGTTTGTTCTCAAAGAAATTAAGAAATTAAAAACCCCTCCTTGTAATTGCCATTCCCAGCAGCTTTGCTGTAATGGACAGACCTCTGGGTTTCTCACTTCGGGCAAAACAGAGCTGGGAACTGGCCCAGGTGCAGCTACGCATGTGCACGGACCTTCTCTCACTGCAGTTGCAGAAGACAGTCAAGCCTATGCCTGCCCTTATACTACAGTTTTAAAAAGCACCCAGTCTTGTTTTTCATGTTTCAAAAATAAATTCTGTCTCAAAGGACTTTTACAGATTCTCATGGAAGTACATTTTCAGATTTTTACCCTAAATAATCCCTCATTTCATAGAATCATAGAATACCAGGTTGGAAGGGACCTCAGAGAGCATCTGGTCCAACCTTTCTTGGCAAAAGCACAGTCTAGACAAGATGGCCCAGCATCCTGTCCGGATGAATCTTAAAAGTGTCCAATATTGGGGAATCCACCACTTCCCTGGGGAGATTATTCCAATGGCTAATTGTTGTCATCGTGAAAAATTTTCCTCTTGTGTCCAATCGGAATTTCCCGTGGAGTAACATGTACCCATTACCCCTCGTCTTTTTCATGTGACTCCTTGTAAGAATGGAGTAATTTGATTATTATTCTTTTTTCTCCTTTTTCTTTGCTGATACTTATGTACTGTAATGTAAGGATTATCACAAATGTCATTAACATGCTATTTACCTTCTTCCAAATCCCTAATGAGGATATAAAATAGAATGAAGCCTAGAGTCCGTCCCTGTAATACCCAACTGCTTAGCTCAACCTAATGTGACAACAAACCATCAGCAAGGATACGTTATTTACAGTGCCTCATGCCAGTTTTTAACACATTGCTCATAAAACTATTATGCTTGTGAGTATGCTGAGTGACTCTTAATTATTCCTTAATGCCCAAATGCATGGTCTGTTTCTTCATTCACCTGAGAACTTCTGTCAACCAGATCTGTCCGACATCCTCCCTCAGGAGCTCCTAGGACAGACTAGCTTTTATTACTAGCTTATACACTACCTCCTGTATTGGAGAAGAAATGCATTAGGAAGTTATCTGCTACTGCATTACAAGTAATAATAAATAGAATAATAACCTGGTAAGAGTATTTCTTTGTACATCTATGTGCTTTCCACTGTGTGCTGCATCACCTCATTGGACTCAGGCTTTCAGAGGTAAAAATGATAAGCGAGGTAAGACAGTGGACATATGATTAATCTCATGCCAAAGGAACCAACTGTTGACCCAGTTACCTTAGCAGCACACACAAGTCACTTGCTGCTCTCCTCACCTGATAACGTTTAACACTTTTGTCACCTAACCCAAGCACTAGGGCAAAGCGAGGCACACCCTTTGCTGGAGGAGTGTGCTATAAAGCAAGGATGCAGGATGGAAATCAGGACTGCTGCACTGCATTCTGTGCTTGGGAGGGGATTTCTCTGTCTCTCACCTCCCCCAACTCCCCAGCTGCTCTCTTACTCCTTCTCTACAATCTGGTGTCTCCTGACAGCTGTGTCTTCCCCACTTCAGGCTCCGTGTTGCAGTCCCAGACTCCCATACGCTGTTCCCCTTGCTCAGCCAAATATTGCTCATCTCATCCTTTCAGCCCTCTCACACCCGTACCTACCTCTTCCCCCACCCCTTTCCAGTCCCCCCTTGGCCCCATCTCCTACCAGTCACTCTTCATTTCCACTCCCACTGTCTGGGAAGTATCAATTCCCCTATTTCTGATTCCAACACCCACGATGACTCCCCTGCCTCTTCTCCCTTCGTTCCTGCTGGCTCTTTGCTGGGTTTTTAATCCAAATTCATTCTCCCCTCCGCCCTCACTTTCTTTGTGCAGTCACTGTACAGACACAGTTGGTTGTAATGTGTCTGTCCCCCACCCACCCCCAAGATCCTCTTCAAGAGAATTTTTAGCACGAACAAACAACAGCTCTTTTGCCTTTGGTCATTCTTTAAGAGGGTAGAACCACTTCTGCAAAAAAAATTCCAAAATTCACCTTCAGGGACACTGAGTTTAGAAGTGCTTTAGCCCAAACTGCAGAGCTCCGGAAAAATTACTGGCAACAGAAAAGAGGGTTTTTACATAAAAAAGTAAGCACATCAATATACACATATAATTAACAAATATTCTCTTTTTTTCTATCTTTTTATAAAACCCCAACCTGTCTATATTAACAATTTAGTTTTAAAAGTTCATTAAAATAATAATTCCAATGATTCCAGTAATTTCCCTTGCCATAGAAATCTGCAGTTCCCTATAACACCTACTTCTTCCTGCCCTGTCCTTTACTGCTTGAACACGACAGACAAATTCGTAAAAAAAAATCAAAATTTTAAATTTCACTTTCCCTTTGAAAGTATTTCCATCTTCTATTTTACGACATACATGTTAAAGATTCACTGAATATTAAGGATTCAAGCTGAGACTTTGCTTAATTCACTACAAACCCCAATGACTTTTGTATTTCAAAAGCAGTACTTTCCAACTTCTGATTCCCAGAGAGTTATTGCTCTTGATCAAGCACTCAGCCCTGTAAAGAATACATACATTGCTCTGGCACATTTTCCTACCTATGAGTAATAGAACAAAAATCAAAATAACCACCTTGCTTTGGTTCAGATGGCACACAGATAAAGGGTGTGGTAAGGCTATTTGTTCCAAAGATCTGCCTTCAAAGAAAAAGAATTATAGCAAAGTAATTTTCTCCTCATTCAAGGCATCAGTAGCAACAAATATGCACCTTGTGGAATTTAAAATATTCCAAGGACATTTCCATTTTAAAATTACTCCTTACCACCAATTAAAAATCTCATTACAAATAATAACTAGTTGAGGCATGATTCACAATGTGTCATTTGGCTACCAAGAATGTGAAGGGAGAAAGGTTCTTCCAATAAAGGAACAGAAGACGGGGTTTCAGTTCCAGCTCTAATACAGGTTTCATGTGTAATCTTGTGTTTCTCAGTTAATGTCTCTGTTTCAATTTGCCCGATAATAGCAATAAAGGAATAATACTTGCATCTTTCATATTCATGTAATAATGCTGAACAGAATTTAAGTCTGTGAAGCTTCCAGATGGGAAGCACTGTATAAATATTATTATAATGTAGACCATTGCAAGCAAGGTATTTGCAGCAGTTTCCCTGCATCTGAAGTAATGAATGTCAATTTGCATCTTGGGAATGTATTTTAAAGTAAGCAACACTATGAGTTCTGCGTGCAATCCTCGCAAAGGTGGGACTGAAGCTTGTCTCACAGCTGGGGTATTTACAAAGGCTGTTGCAGCAAGGATTTTCTTATGTCTAAGAAGATGCAAAGCTTATGCAGCCATTTTTCATCAGGTGGACTTCCCTCTCCACTACCTAACAGCCTTGTTTTACAAATTCTGTAGGAACTTAGGTTACCCTTCTCTGAATTGTTCTGAATTTGGCCCACATGTCCAAAAAAGGCAGGCAGACTGAATAAGCTTTGCTTCCATTGGAAAGCAGTCTAAAAAGAATTGTAGTTACAAGGGAAAAAATTGCAAATCCTGATGTCAGGTAGCTTAGAATACTTTCAGATACGCACAGAATAAACCTGATTCTGAAAATACACAGCAATGTATTACTGTGAGTATATGCAGAAACCTACTCTACAAACTTCTCAAGAACAAACTTTGGCTAGAACTCTATACAGGCATCCCTCTGATCTCAAAGGCAAATTGAGACAGACATTTAAAGACATTCATAAATAACTATCAGAAATGCAGTAAGACAGAAAGTTGTGTATATTCTGTTCAACAAAAGTTGCTCAAGGGAGTCAGCATCAGAACAAACAAACCGACAAATGGACATCCTTCGAAGTTTCATTTGTTCCACAAACAAGTTGAGACTCTTCAAAGTTACAGACACAGAGGAGAGTTAGATAGCTAGAGATTAGGAAAAAATGTTAGTGTAATGATAATGTAATTATAGGAGAATTCCTGCAAAACAGTACCTTTGGCAGACTTCTATGCCGAGCCAGGTACTACTGGTAACTTAAGAATTCAAGGGAACATAAAAAAATCTTTCAACGTCAAGGCTTTCAAAATAAAACTAAAACCATCGGCAACTTCACAATTATAAACAAAATCAAGGACAATAGTAATAAAGATCTGTTACATTCTTTTGATCAGTCCTTGTCTAACGCCCATCCATCTAACACCTTCACATTTCAGCTGTACACAAATCATGATTTCTGACCCCCCCACTGACAACTGAAAACCACAGCAGCCTCTCTACTTGTATGCGTTAGTGCTACATTTGATGACAGCAAATTTCTGAAAGTATTAGAAAGTATTCAGGATTAAGGTTGTACAGGATGTCTCTCAAAAGAGTCTCTTTTCTGTGTGTGAAACTTCTCTGCTAAGGCTCCAAGCACCTAATTAAGCTCTTTATCAGCAACACATTCCCCTGGAGACACGTGATACCTGTCACTACAGTGATCCCACAGTATTTACAAAACAACACTCGGATTTCTCTTCAAACCAGTGGCCTGAAAAGCACCGCAAAATCTCCCTTCTGGGATGTGACAGAGCTGAATCTCTCAGGTGACTCTGTAATACCAGTTGCATCAGTGATCTTGATATTTATGCACAAACACCAGTACTGTTGGTGGTCTCTCTATATTGGTGATCTCTGTACTTCATGCAGAGGAGGACGCAAGCAGCATTTGACGACTCAGTGAAACCACTGCTACTTGTCCGAGAGCAAACTAGGAAACCAGGGTTTCTCAGATGTGTTTTCATTCAGCCACTCGTTTCAGCAAACTCTGCTGTATGTTTAGAAAACCTTTGCTATCCCTCCATTTTGAATGTGACTATAATTTGAAATATATAAAGTATCACAAATATGTATGGAATTGCCAGGCTTCTCAGTAGTTCCTGTGAGGAAGAGAGTCTGTGCTCCCGAACTCTGGACTTGCACAAGTTCTACCTTTCCCCCTTATCAGAAGTGCCACATCAAGGGGCACTCCAGCACCTGGCAGACAGAGGCCAGAAAGATGTTGCTGGTGAACTGGTGAAGACTGAGGCAAAGGCAGCACTCAGTACCTCAGTCCACTGTCACTAAAGCCCCTGCCCCATTCAGTGACAGGTCCACATTTTCCTCGTTCAGCCTTTTACCAGTAAAAAAGCAAGAGAAACTCTTCTTGTTGCCCTTCATATCCCTTGCAATTCCCATCTCCAGGTAAGCTTTGGATTTCCAAGCATGCCCAGGCAATGTTTCTAAATTCCTGCTTTGCAGCCAAACCCCACTTCCGCCTCTGATATACTGCCTTTTTTGTGCTGGAGCTCAGCCATGAGGTCCCTGATAAACCAAACTGGTCTCCTCATATGTTTGCTTGTTTCCCTGAGTATTGGGGTGTCCCACTCTCACACTTGGAAGGTGCTGACCTCAAAGACCTGCCAACTTTCCCAATTTCCTTTGCCTTTCAGAGCTGCCCCCCAAGGGATCCCACCTAACAGTTTCTGAAATCTGAAAAACTGAAATCTGCTTTCCTTAAGTCCAGGATCTATACTCTGACACTCTCTTTCCCAACTTTTCTCAGGATCTTGAGCTCCAACCAGTTCTTTCTTGTTAGTGGTTAGCAAATTCAGCTGCTCTTCACCCCTGGTTGGTCCATCCTGTATCAAGAAGTTATTCCCAACACCCTCAAGAAAGCTTGGCTGCTTGCATCCTACTACATTGCACTTCCAGCAGACATCAGGAGGTTCAAGTCCCCCATGTGAACCAACATCAGCAATTCATCAGCTTCTTCAAGCTGTTTAAAGAAGGCTTTGTCTGCTCCTCACCCTGATTGGGTGGCCTGTAGCAGATTCCCATCATATAACCCCTGAAGTCCTCTTTTCTGTTCCAGACTTACGCTCTCAGTCACACTGTCACCCACACATCCCACAGAAGAGTTCCATACACAGGAAGAGCTCCTTCATGATGACGGTAACCTCCACTCCTCATCTTCCCTGCAGGTCCTTCCTGAAGAGCTTCTATCCATCCATCACAGCCCACCAACCCTGTAAGCTGTTAACCCCAAGTCTGCTCCCCCAATGATGCTGTAGTCTTGTCACTGCATCCAGCACTTGACTTCCTCCTGCTTGCTTTCCAGAGTGCGTCATTTGTATACATACACTTAAGGTGGGTGTCTCTTTATCCTGTTTCACAGTTCCTGAGGTGTCCTTTGTTCCCTTTGCCCTGCACCCTTTGCTTTCCACCCCAGTTCACTGCTACCTAACTGAACTATGGGTCATAATCTCCCTCTACTGTCATTCCTAGTTTCAAGCTTTTAGCAGGTTGATGAACTGGTTGGCAGACGTCTTGCCCAGCTTTGTCACAGCATTGAACATCTTTCCATTTACATTCTTAAAAAATATAAACAGCTTAAGATCTTACAATATGTGGCTGAAAGAGCTGCTGTGAAGTTTGAACACTATGTTTGGTATTCCTTTTAGCTGAAGCAATAGATAAAGGATTGGATGATTCAGAAGAAAGTATATTAAAGGAGAAGGGATTTTCTTTCTATGGACAATTGATTCAAATCTATTTTAGGTAATTGTAGTGAATGAAAAATCACCAACTCACAAATAATTCAGCTACCTACCTTCTGTGAAATTATTCTGCAGTCCAAATTTATCACAGAAACAACAACTTCACTCCTGATGCTCTGAAGCAGAGGAGAGAGGGATGCAGAAGCTAGATTGGCCTGGAGAAGGAACTATCTCTGAAATTTAGAAGCAGGGACGGGTACAGGAGTCACTATTAAGAAAGTAAATACAATTTAGCGTACAGCTCCACCAGTCTAATAGCAGGAATCAGCCAAAAAAATGGCCTTTCGCTCTTAGCCATGTATTCTTGTCCCCTTCCTTATGCTGATGCCAGCATCTACACCATTTAAGAAAGTTTAACTGGCAGGATATTAACTGTATGGGGAGTTAGGGTGGGAGAGAAGGGGTTGGAGGATGGGGACAGGGACAAAAGGCCGGTGGAGGACTGCCCCTCCCAGGCACAGCTACTGCAATGCCACACCTGCCCACCGCGGGTTCAACAGCCACCGGAATTCAGTTTCTAGGGCTACCAAGTCGCAGCACTTACCAATTGCTTAGAAACTCAGGAATGAATACAGAAAATAAAGCTGGACAAGCACATGCAATCGGAATTCTGGAAGTTCCGAGACTGCTTCAGACTGTCCACAAGGTCAACATAGAGATGAGAGTTTGAACTATTAATGAAATGAGTGCATAAAAACTGACTGACATACAAAAGGAATGTTAAGAAGTATTTCGGCTTATATCCTCCTTTACTAAACTATAGACACTTTCGTACACTTTATACACCTACAGTAACCTGTGTATTATCCCTTCCCTTATAAATGTTCCCTTATTTATAAACCTACAGCTTCTTCAGTGGTATTTGCATAGAAGAAACCAGAAGAACTGTTAATTCTTTCCCTGATCTTTTTGAATAGTAACTAGCTATATTGGAAAAAAACAAACTGCTGGTAATTTGATAAACCAACCGTACTGCAACATCGGATATCACAAATTAAATCACTTAGAGCGGATACTAATAGTACAACAGAATAGTTTTGTTTTTACCACAAGTAAAATCACTGAAACCTTTATGGAATATGTACCAGTAATTATCTATGCCTAGTTTATGCCTAGTTTCTAGACTATTTTGTATTTTGAGATAAGGACTGAAGTTTTGCCACAAAAATTTATGCACCAAGACTGCACTCAAACTATTTGTAGATACTTACAACAATAATTCAAACTTCTTAATGGCAAGCAAACTCATTCTGTAAATAACCTGAATTTCACAGCAGAGGATTTTGGATTTTCTCATGCTTTTTTCCTCCCAGTATGGTAGAAAGAATTCTGGAAAGTCTTGAAAAGAGTAGCAAACATCAAAATAAACAAAAATACTCTTTTAAAAGTTCTCAGGTCCCCAAAGTCGTAAAACTTTCATTTTCCCTTCTAAGAACAACCATGTCAAAATGCAAATTCTAAAATGGTTACCACCCAGAAAACAGCCTGGTTTAATATACCTTTCCCTACAGCTCTGTGGAGAAGAGGGTCAGATCTGCAGACAAATTAAAGGAAGGTTGCCCTGAGAGATAACAGTCCACTATTAAGTAAGTCACTTTGCTGCTGGCAATCACAGGCTACTTAAAGCTGAAGGATATACTAAGCACCCTAATTTCAGGCTCAATGGATAGAATAATCAATTCCCTTTGTGTAGCAAGACAGCTTGAATTAACAGTATCCTTTGTCCACGGCAGAGTCACATGCCAAGGGCTGGGCAGATGCTAACCTTGGTCCCCAGGGCTCCCTAAAGGCGGAGGCTGTGGAAGTGGCCAGCTTTCTCCAGGTGTATTACAGTTGAGACCTCAGTAGCAAGCAAGAGCAGAAGGTCCAAGGATGGCCCCAGCTCAGGCTGCAGTTTCTCCATCGGTGCCAGCCTGCTCTCCTGCATACCACAGCCACACATCCCTGCCCCTTCCCCAGCTGCAGGCCACTCACTCGCTACAGGCAAGAACCTATCCTTTCCCTGCAGGGTGAGTTTGCAGCACATCAGCTTCTTGAATCATCTCACTTTGGGTCTGCTGGAGTAGCAATGACAGAGCAAGAGATGGTGGGGAAGGATGGGTTCTTCTTGTTCAGCGACCGTATTTGTTTAAGTGGGCACCGAGAAACACGAAGGAGCCTCTTTCCTTCACTGTTATCTTGCTACAATCACCAAGTCTGATAGCACAGTGTGCTTAGCGTATTCAGCTTTAAACAGGTCTATGTTTGCCTGCAGATAAGCAACCCCCTGCAAAACCGCTTTTATCATCTTCCTGCACAATAAAATCTTACTAGAATATCGAAACAGTGCACCACAGAACTTGCACGTAATGCAGACTTTCACCTAAGAAACTGCCCACAGCCTTCCCTTTCTCTTGCTCATGGACACAAGACTTCAGCCTGTAAAAAGGCTGAATTTTATCACAGAATCACAGAATGGTCGGGGTTGGAAGGGACCTCTGGAGATCATCTAGTCCAACCCACCTGCCAGAGCAGGGTCACCCAGACCAGGCCGGACAGGAACACGTCCAGGCGGGTTTTGAATATCTCCAAAGGAGACTCCACCACCTCTCTGGGCAGCCTGTTCCAGTGCTCTGTCACCCTCAAAGTAAAGAAATTTTTCCTCATGTTGAGATGGAATTTCCTGTGTTCCAGTCTGTGTCCGTTGCCCCTTGTCCTGTCGCTGGGCACCACTGAGGAGTCTGGCCCCATCCTCTTGACACCTGCCCTTTAGATATTGATAAGCATTGATGAGATCCCCTCTCAGTCTTCTCCAGGCTGAGCAGGCCCAGGTCTCTCAGCCTTTCCTCATAAGAGAGGTGCTCCAGTCCCTTGATCATCTTTGTAGCCCTCCGCTGGACTCTCTCCAGTAGTTCCTTGTCTTTCTTGAACTGGGGGGCCCAGAACCGGACACAGTACTCCAGATGTGGCCTCACCAGGGCAGAGTAGAGGGGGAGGATGACCTGCGTCGACCCGCTGGTCATATGTTATTGCTAAACGTATTACATTCCTTTAATGAAGGACTACATGGCAGCCAACAACCACAGGCTTCACACTGGCCATCAAGAAGTTTCTGTTATGCCTGATGCTCTTCTGACAATGTAACTTGTTTGGAGGCTAGGATTACATTCAGCTCCGTACGTTATGAGCAAGCTCTGCAGGAGCCAGGGGTCCTCCTGGGACCACTCTGGGATGCTGTGGAGTTTGAGCCACACGAGCAGTAACTGATGCGGATGCCTGTATGCCCCCAGGATTAAGCCGTCTCCAGTGTTACACCACTAGTAAACCTGGTGGTAACTGGTCCCCTACAGGGACTGGGCATGCAGGAGCTCAGGGTGTGGAGCTGGATTGAGCGATGGGCTTCATACAGCACAAAGGTGAAGAGGATGATGATACGAGGATTTTGATGTGGATGGTGGCTACTGTGGAAGAATACAAGGAAGTATGGGCCACAGGAAACAGACCTGAAGTCGTAATACTGAAAAAGGCCTTATTCCAAACCTGAATTAAATGCAAATCCACAAAAAAAATAAAATCTTGCCATCCAAAGGTAGACAAACAAGTGTTGTAATCTTAAAATAAGGCCCTGAAGATAGCTCCATTCTATGAGAAGTGGCAAGTAAAATTAAAATGTTCACTATGCAAAATGTGCTCTCTTATTTCATTATACAAAAAGACACCTTAAAATCTATCTGTAGTAACTGGGAGAAGGTGAAATGCAGTCTCTATCAGCCCACATAAGAGCTGACTTGTGAGAGCACAAGTGAGCCATCTACCTGTGCTGTTCGGATTCGTCTACGGAACGCCTTTCTGCAATGAAATTAAGTGGTGGTCTGATCTGGAAACTGCAAAAACGAGAATTTATTATCAAATTTCCTGCCGTTTATACTGATTGTACTCAAGGTTCATGTAGCTTGATTTTTAAATTTCTATTCAGACTGTTTTTAAAAAACTATGAATTTGAAAAATGCATTTGGAAATTAAATTCAGAATAAATCTAGTTATCATGATTCATTCCAAAAGTAAAAACAGTCAAGAAAAGAGCAGATTAAAATTCTTAACATTTAGATTCACATGTTATTTTAGAAATATTTATTTACAAAAAGTATTTTGCAATATTTTCATAACAAATCTGAGGAGAAGCCTCCTAATTGTCCTACTTTTGGTGAGCCCCGTTTTATTCTTGTCATCTTATTGACCTCAGTGCGCCAAGTGAGCACTGCTCACCTTGAGTAAGCATGGCCATTTTAGCAGTAATTTCAGAAGAAATAATGCAAACGATTAATTAAGTTGTTGACTAATGCAGCGTTGATCAAAAATACTTGAATATTTAAGAAAACATCAGGACACAAATGAGATCAATTAAAAAAAAAAAAAAACCAACATGATTAGTCTTATTTTCCAACCAGAGAATCCCAATTCTGATCCCGTCTCCAACATATTACAAGAATATTTTCCAGAACTGCATGACGTGCACAGTATCTTATTGACATGTGCAGAGCAAGAGTCTGTTTTGAAAGCTGCACAAAGGAGTATTTTGAGGTCTCTCAGTTTGTTGGGATGATTCAAAAAGCCAGACCGTGACTCGGCTTTTTTGTCCCATAGAAACAAGAGTGCACGCTCACTGAGAGCACACCACCGACTCTATCATCCTGATTACAACAGTTAACAGGTACCTAAAATAAACTGACTTCAGTGCCCATAAATTACCTGCCTCCTTAGCTGGTTGATGAACATGAAAATCCAAGCAACATTCCAGGTGAACACCTCTGCAAGTGCTGCGTGACACTGAACTGAAATCCTGCCCAGCATGTCAAGAATGCCACTTTGTTCAAGACCTTAGACAGCAAAATCTGAGAAAACTGTGATCCCAGGTAGAATAACTCAGTATATTTCATGGTAGGGTACCGGCAATGGGTGCAGTTGGCAGTCTATTAGAAAATCTTAATGCTCCGTGTAAGCCAAAACACTAATCAATAGACAGGATTGGTTTTGGACTATAAAGCCTGGGAAGGATAAATTGTACTTTTTTGAAGTGCCAATTTACAGAGACATACATGGACAGCCTCTCTACACTATTGCCATTTGAGCAAAATATATACCGTAGAACCCAAACTTATTTTTCTTTTGAAACAGTATGTTAGACCTCTTTCTATTAGGTAAATGCCGTGGCATAATTTATAGCTTACTTCTGCTCTTGGGTATGCAGACACAGCACCTATTCTCGGAAAAACATGTTCCTGTGCATGCATGTGCAGGCTTCCCAGCAGTTTCTCAAGCAAGGGAAGTGTTTTCCTCTGCTCCACCCATCACACAGCAGAGCTGAAGAAAGCCCTAGGTCTTTTGAACTCCCTACTGTTGTCTTATCAAATTGTTTGTTTTTCATCTAGAAAGGATACATACAGATTTATGAACATAGCCTTCCAGACTGAAAGCAAAAAAAAAAATAATTGGCAACAAGTTTAAGTCAACCTGGATTAATTTATTGTATTTCCTCTTACTCTTTATTCAAATACAGTCAAAACCCTGTTTATCAGCTAAAAGAACGCCAGAAATACCAATTATTCACATACTGTTTCCATTTCTCTAAAACAGAATTTCATTTAAGGACTTCTGATTTCAGACTAGAAACATCCTTGCTGTTTTGAAATACTTTCAATATACAATGCAGACACAAAAGAAAAAAAAAGATTAAAGTGTTATATTTAATTCCACAATATAGTTATTTTTATATTCTTAAGTGCTAGTTTTACTTGTCTTAAAGTTATAGTAGCTTATTACAAAAATAATGCCAGAACTGATTTGATTTCTGCACCATAAAGTGACTTCATAAACTGTGACTAGCTTGTTATAAAATATGTGTTGTCACAATACACACTGATGTTCTCAGTATTTGATTAACATTAGTCCAAAAAAGTAGCTAAATTATAGAAGTATCTTCCAGTCCTTGTGGAAACAGTTATTTGTATGAATATGCACTAAATATTTTAGAAGGAGGGCAGATAAGCAACGCTGTTTAGGTAATAGTATTATTCCCTGGTGGCTTCACACTTGTGGTAGAAAAACAGATTCAAACAAGCAGTACAGTGTTACTGAGGTTACAAATGACTTGGAAAAATACAGTTTCTATGGATATCATTTAATGAAGACAAGCCTTGCATGTCACATATCTAATATAGTGTTATTTTTATTTCTTTGCAAGTGTTCAGATACACTCCTTTTATTACGCAGATTTTGCCATTTTTTATACCATAGAATTTTAAAATACTAGGCTTTTATGCGGAAGTTATTAAATTATAGATAGTGGGATGATCAGAACCTTACTGCATACATAGCCAAGTTGGATTTTTCCAGAGACATTGTGTTCTATCTTTTAAAAACAGTTAATTATGGAGATCTAGCACTGTTAATACAAGCTTCTATAGCAAAGGAATATATTGTTCATGTATTTTAAATTAAAAAGCAAATTTCTGCCAGAGTTATCCCATGGCCTTACCTAATCTGAATGTATTTGCAAGCACTAAATTTTATTCAGAAATCTTTATTACATAATATTGCTAAAAATCCAAAGAGTGATTGATTTAAACAGCAATGGAAATCAGGAACAGCAATACTGAAAAGCCCAAGGAAGACTAAAATGCCATTTGTTTACATTCTGCAAAACCCAGCCTGGACTAGATAAACAGATGGATTCTTTCTGGATGGAAATATTGCATAAGATTCTGAAATTAAGCACAGAGGGTAGGAAGTGCAGCTATGAGCAACTAATGTTTTGCTTTTCATCATATTAAAATAATGACTTTCAGACCTGAAGTATAATCATTGTATTTTTGTCCTTGGTGCACAATTAATAAAAACCAACTTCTGAGCAATGCCACACCCTTGTGATTAAACAGCATTTTCAAAAATATTCCGATAAAGCCTGAACAAATCAAATAAACATGTAGGCAGGAAACGCTGTTTGGAATGCACTCCCTGCAATGTACTATTAGAGCCAGAAAGCAGCCTAACTTCAGAATTCAATCAAGCAAAATCTAGTATAATCTCATTACAGCCTTTGCAGTTAATGAAACCTATTTAAATCTCTGACATTCTGATTTTTAGAGCTGACAAAAGCAAAAATTATTTGGTTTATATAACACAAACATACAGAAATATAAGATTTTATCTTTTAGGTTAGCCTAGCTGTTTACCAAGCAATGCGTAATATGAAAAGATTACTCTTCTGCTACTCACTATTGCTCCAGGATTTCAGTAAATATTTGATACTGATTTCAAAGAAGCCTGAATCCTGCTGGCTAGCCATGTCTGCTGCATACAAAGAGGCTTCTATAATTCTGAGCAGCTGAAGTGGCAGGTACTATGTATGTAGATGTGACTGTCACCAGTTAGTGATGTAAACGAGGGGTCAGAGGAGGAAATGAAGTCTCCGCAGATCCACTTCTTCCGTTCATGGTAGGTAAGCTCATTAAAAAAAAAAAAAAGAAAAAAGGCTCTCAACAACAACAACAAAAACACACCATGGGATTTTTATCCTTTGCTCTTCCTCCGGGGCTCGTACTTAATTCTATCTGCAGAGTATTTTATTCCCTCACCCCCTCAGTATGTATTTTCATTTATTCCATTCCACAACTGGGCAGATTTCTCCCGGTCAGTTAAGGCATATGCAGTACCACAGCACTTGTTCCATAAGCACAGTTAGAGTATCTTCCCGAAGGGTGTCTGAGCTGTGCTTTGAATAACGTGCAGTCTGCCTGTCTGAAGCTTTTTTTCCATCAGAAGCTGGCAGCCGGCGCGTACGCACCTCCTCTTGCCAACCAAGTATCAACTTGAAGCCCCACTGAAACCGTCTCTTCTGCAGCTGGAGGAATTTCACACATACTGTTTAGCTTGAGGAAAAAAAACCCCATCCTCTAACGAATATCCTCTGCATGCTCCGGTCAGCTGCTCTCCTTCCGCCCGTTCCCAAGAAGAGCGTGCTGAACGATACACAACCGCATCATGCTGCGGTAAAGCAGAGCTGCACCCATAGATCTGATCACAGTGACGTTGGGGGGGGAAAAAAAAAGAAAAAAGGCTCTCCCTCAGCCCAGTTGCACAAGAGAAGCACTTCCAGAGCGCTAAAAACAAGGCATTCAGCCTGGCTGCTTCTGCTTTTCTTTCCCTGCTACAGAAAAACGTGCTGTCGTTTGTTTTCTTGACTTTTTTTTTTTTCTTTCTTTCTTTCTCCCCCTTAACAAAGATGAGAGACGGCAAGATGAATTCATAATGGCAAATAAACCAGCCTGCTCACTGCCTGGTATTCACCTCTGAAGGAGCCACAGATAATTCTCAGTTTGATGTAATTTTTATCATGAATAAATGTTTGGGTTTTTTTTTAAAAAAGGAACTTAATTCACATAATGAATTCACATAAGAAAATGAGGCAGAAGCAATTCACTGCTTGTTAACCTCTCTGTATTTTCTACAAAATTTCCATATTCCTAAGGTTTTATTTCAAATAATCACAGTATATCACTATACATATTTTAATGGTAATGAAGAAAAATAAGAAGAATCAGTTTCTCAAATATTTTTGTTTCATACAATTGTGCTGTCATCCTTCCAGATATTATTTCCTGGGAGTAACACTACTTCGTTTCTCACTTAGTGGAATAAATTTCCTGCAGCATCTCATAATTACAGTATCTTAGCCAAAATAAGAGTTTTTCTGCTGATGATTCTTCTAAAAACTTTGTCAGCAGTTACATTTGCACATTATTTTTAGTTTCAGTATGCAGAATATTTGATGTTTGGATTGGAAACTGAGGAGCACAAGGGTCACTGAGACCAAACTCCCATGGTTCTCGCTGAAAATATGCTAAATGTCTTCTGTAAACATACCTCATCTAGAGATAAGGTTTTGTGTCCTCACTAACAGAAGGCTGTTGTAGAAACTCACTTTATAAACCTTCTTTCAATTCCTAAATGAAGCTTACACCCTTTACAACCAGTCTACACCCTTTTGTGAACACGGACTATGAGAAATGTTCAGAGTATCTCAGGTTTGATCTCACCATCTGTCAAAGAGATCTGATCAGCTCTTCCTCCCTATGATGTTAAATACCATGATGATGATATTCATGTCATGATATTGATGTCACTCTGGGTCCCCAATTTCTTTTCTGAGACCCCCCCGTCCCCCCTACTGACAATGCCTCCTCATCATACCATCCTGTTTTAACCAGCGCACTCTAACTTTTTACAAGTAAATTAAATTAAATTAAATTAAAACAAACAAAAGAAAGTGATTCTTTCTTCAGGAAGTTGTGAGCTTCTGGAACTTGTTGCTACTGGAGGTTGTGGAGGTAGACAGCATTAGCAGCTTCAAAATGCTGGTAATAAACACAAATTTAGGTCTGTAACGATGCTAAAAGATGGGTGGGACCCCATGGGATGTTCTTGAGGGTCTCATGTTTCCCTCCTGGGCTGAATGAAAAGTTCAAGGTTTTGTTGGTTGGTTGGTTTTGGTGCTTTCAGGTTAAAGAAATTTCAGACATCCCCAGTAGGTGAGTACCTGATTTCTTCATTGTTACCAGTTCCTTTTATTTCTCACAGTTTGTCTTTTCAAAACTGCTGGCCTATTCTTGCTTATCCTGAATCAGCTTGTACGAACATGATCCAATAATGTTCCTGTCACTTGTCCTTCTTGGTCTTCACCAGTTATCAAGTCTAACCAGCACAATCTCTTCTTGGCTTTGCGATCATTTGGCAAAGAAATAAATGGGCTATCACATCCCAGGATATCTGGATTTGACTACTGTAAGTAGAGTTTGTGTCTGGGATGTTAAAGTATCACCCAATGCCTACCAGCACTTCCCTGTGGACTGACATTAAAAAGGCTATAGCTACGTTCAGCCTTCAGTCTAGGAGTGGCACATCCCCTAGCATCTTTTTTGATGACTTTCTCCAAAGTGATTTGGAGCCAAAGTAATTCCGTTTCATGTACAGTAGTCTATTTTTAACACTGCACCATGACATTATTATACAATGCAGAATCCCACTGCTTTCACCTTTTAGTATTCTTTCTGAAGAACACGTTTACCTGTTGCGCACTTCCACTGGCAATATGCTGTTGTACTAAAATACCAAACAACTTAATGGATGTCGTAAAGCATATTAAAGAAAAATGCTATCATTCTTAGATTATATATTTTGGGCATCGTATAAAAGAGTTCATACAGAATACAACTTTCCTGATCTCACAATTGTCCTAAGGAGAGGTACAGACTATGGAACTGCTTTCAGTCCAGAGAGCAGTCTAATGAGCTACAAGAGGAAAAACTGCCCCACTACTTTAATACGGGTGTTCGCAGCACAGTATTCAGTACTATTGCTAAAGTTTACTTCAAGGTTGATACTCCTCCATTATCAGTTCTGCTTTAGAAAATACCACGCAGAACATAAATGCCTCTGAATTTAACTTTTGCTCTAACAGCTTCTTTAAAACTAAAAGTATAACGAATTAAAATCTAATACCTGTCATTAAATAATCATTAAATATTTTAAAAAACTTTTAAATGCTAAACTTAATTTAAATATTTGCCAGTCTAAATTTGCTAAAATAGGACATCCTCCAGATAATATCAAGGTTTTGCCCACATATTGGAAACACTCCTAAAACAGGTGTAACACACTGAAATGGCAGAAACAGCAGCATTCTAACCTAGTGCTCTGAATGTATTTTAGGGAGGCTGACAAGACTAAGAAGTTTTGAAGGTATACAACTTCCACTTTAATTCTTGTCAACTTTATGATATTTAGAATTTAATTACATATTTCAGGTTGTGAAAGACTGTATGCACAGGCATACAAAATCTGTCAGTGTAAGATTTCTGATGATGGATGTTACAGTCTTACATATTTATGAATACCACGGGCTTTTTTTATGATATTGCTATATGGGAGTTTACAATAAACTAATGACAATGTAACATTTTTTTCACCATAAGAAATCATAGATCCATAATGCAAGGGTTTTCATGGGTCTACCAAGATGAAGCACCTGCCGATTTACCATGATAATAGAAGCACTGTTTCAACTCTAAACATTTCTCTCTAACTCGAACTCCACGTTTGTGATGTGTAGTGCACCTTCTATTCTCTCATCTTCTTTCTGAGATCAGAGGTAGCACACATCCAGGAGCCTTGGGTACTTGGCTTATACCCTTCTCTGGCTAAACATACCCTTCTCATGGCATAAACATGGGGAGTTTCCATGCCCCAACTTTGGAAAAAACAAGTTGGTAGAAGCTGTTCGTCAGCACGGTCAGAAGTGTTCTTGTGAGCAGAACGCTGCATGAACAGCTATTTTCGTTGCAAAATATCTAAAAAATAGATTTCCAAAACTTTCACTCATTAAAAGAAAAAGAATAACAAAAATACATAACCCTGGAGGTATTCACAGTTATCTGTCTTGAGGCATCCAGCTTAGATGCCTGTGCTGGGAGGTGAGTGCCTCCAGCATGACTCAAGAGTTCCCAAGAGTTTCAGTACAGAGCACAATTATTTTCCAAAGCACCCTATTTCTCTTCACTGTCTACACATGATACTTAGGGTAACTACTTTTGTAAATCAGGTACTTTATTTAGATTCTTAATATTTGGTACCATAGGTACCCATTTTATTTCCATCTTTAGTGACTACTATTTATAACAGTCACACAGGCAGTTTAGTCCTCTACCTTCTGAGTGATGCTTGCAGGAATCCTTAAAAAAGCATAAGGAGATATGAATATAGCACTGTCCTTGCACAATCTTTCAGGGCTCATTTTAGGTTGGTATGAAAGGACGTATTTGGTTTTTGCAATCTGAACTCTCCAGAATCTCCGTCTAAATGCAAAGAGTAGCTGAAGGCCTCTATGGGATGACAACAGTAACAAAGCAAGTATAAACGATAGATGCAAATTTTGTACACATAGTTTCTTTCCTAGTGCACACACACTGATTGTCTTCTAGTTGCAAAAACCATTAAGTAGAACAGCGTGTTCCGTATTTGTTGCTAACAGAATGAGTTCTTTTGACTTATGCAGCAGGTGATTATATTTTTGATCTCTAAGGACTTTTATTCAAACTCCATCGATAAACCACAGTGAATTGTATTTATGAGTGCTAATAGTACAAAGCCTTTCCTTGGTCTGCAGTGGTACATCTTTATAACACAGTCTCTCCTACAGCGTCATCCTGCAAGATAGGAGTACTTCAGCCCTAATCTAGCAAAAAACTTAAGCAAAACACAGCTTTTTATTTGCCCAGTTTGTGCTCAGTACTTTGCTTTCACCTTTGCTAGGTGTCAATCATTCTGCTCCTGCCCAGCTCCCCACAGTTTCCAGGTGGTGATGTAGACACCGATCTCAAAGCCAAAAGTAGCTTTACTGAACTGTTGGAAATTTTAACATGGTTTTTGATTTTTCTATGGCTTGACCCAGTCATACAGCCTTTCCATCTTAAATTCGGTCAAATGCTATGTCCTTTTAGCCAGATAGTGCTGTATACTGAATTACACCCATGTCTCTGATTTGCACGGAATCAGCTTGGATTTATGCAGTTACAGTTTGTATGCAAGTTTGGCCGTCTGGAGTTTTTCCTCTAAGGAGTAAGTAAGGGCTGCTTATTAGGGTCTCTGTGGTTTTGATGTGATCTAGTCCTTTGGGGCAAAATAAAGCACCCTACAAAGAATGACTCCCAGATCAATTTAATTCCAATGCAGAACACACCTAACAGACAAAACAAAAAGGCTCTATTACATTATCATATCCTGGGATATAATGCATTGCATTCATGATTTCTCATTCCCTTCTTTAATAAAACTGCTTGGAACCTCTTTATGTTCTACTCTTGAAAGCCTGCACTAGCTTTCAGATGGATATCGGTCATAGTCAAATGGCATTCAGGTGCCTAAATAGAGGTGTCTAGTGTCACTGTAGATACCCTAAGGTATGCAAACAATTCACGGAGCCTGGCAGATATGACATAAAACCTATATTGGATCTTCTGAAGCAGTTGGAGGCTTTCTGCTAGACACCTATGCTTAGGTATTTGATTTGCTCCATTTGGTTTCAGGATGAAAAAAAGAAACAATGAAAAAAACGATGTGCCTTTGTATTACTTGTGCAGTGACAAGACAGTGTGTAAGCAAGCAACAAAAAAGGAATAATATTTTTACATTTAAGCAGAAAAAAACCCAGTATTTGTATGTAGTGAGTTTATTATCTTCAACTTAGCATTTGTTGAGTTTATGTACTTCTTTCCTTACATTAAAATATTTACAAGCCTTTTTTTTTTGCTTTTCTTATTACAGCTTGCATAACACAAAGCAATTCAAGCCAAACATTAACAAAGCAGCTTGTACACATGCTTTACTAATGTCCTCTGTTAAAATGAAATGAAAATTATCTAAATCAACTAAACTCTTATGTACCTATGAAGTCCCATGATTTAACAAAGTAAAATAAACATCTTACTAGCATCTGAATTAAAAGTACAGTGACAGAAAGCACTGCACAAAATAAGATTTCATTAAGCAAGCCTAATTTAATGTGATAAGCTCTAAATAAAGCAACAGAATTCTTCCTTAGTTTATGTCTCACTAGTTTTGCTGCACCATTTTGTTTTGCCCTGTGTTTGTAACTGACTGTTAAGATATTGCCACCTAGTGATGAAAAGCAAAACAAGCAGAAGCAGTAGAACAGTAAATAATGCATAGGGAATACATGTTTACATTGCAAACTGTCTCAGCATGGAAGATAGGACCATGGAAGTAAAGGACGTGTCTGCATTTCTGGAGAAAGGGTATCAGTCAATTTGGGTAGAATCATATAAAATATTTTAATAGAAACTTCATTTGGGATTATTCATGTATCACCCAGCTCCCATCCTCGGCTTCTTCGGTGAATTCATAAGATAATTAAATAGGTCGTAAGGGGGTTGTGACTCATCTATAAATAACAAAGGATAACTACCTATTAGGCATTTTGTGGAGGATTTGTTATTTAATGTTGGAATTATGCCTTCAAGATTCAAAGTACTATTATCCTTCCCTTGGCTTTGTTTTGGAGCTGTCAAACTGAGATGTCCTCCTAGGACTATGCCATTCGCCTGAAAGTTTCTCCCAAGCAGAACAGCCTCTGGAAGCATCAGCCAGTCAGGAACAAACTTCATTTTCCCAGACCTACCATACGCATGTGAAAAATCTACTATCCCATAAGTCAATTTGAAATCTGCACCACTATCTCTGGGGCACAGACTCAGGCAACACTGACAGGAGAAATACTGCTGTGCATGAAAAATGCAGTCTGCGTCCTGCAAGCACAACCTACAGATATCAGCAGGCATGAAGAATAACTCAAGTAGCATTTTCTTCTTGCTCTTCACCTTAGTTTTCAGGCACCATCCCTAAACAAGCTGTTTTCCATTATTAGAATCCTATAAATTTATTTCCTTCACAATTTTATTACAAACCCTTGTCTATATTTTAGATGAAATCCTGTAACGTACTCTCCAAACATCCCAGCATGACATAACTTGTCAGAACTTCCTTAGAGCAGGAAATTTCCAAACAGCCATTGACGGTGCCTCTAATTTTAGGTGCCTGTTTCAGGGACAAGATTAGTAACTGCACCCCACCCACTCACTCAAAGTATAATTTGCATTAGGTAATTTATGCCCAAGAGACTGGTACCAGCTCACACAGAGCCTGGGAGGAGGGAACACGGGGGTTGTGGCTGTCCCTCTTTTCCTCAAGTTATGAAATTTCATTGCACAATGCTCAGACCAAACCCCTCAATACTCAAAAATGTAGGGTTGTAATCAGGGCCTCTTCCAATTCCCATCTGCAATGTAGCTGTATCTCAAATACATTTACAGATATATTTTCTTTCTCTTAATTCTGCCACAGCAGTTCTTAAAGCTTTCCCTGACTTTAAATAAAGATGCTCTTGTGATAAGCTACTTACTTACTTGTTCTTTTTTTAAACTTTCCTTTCCATTCTCTAGTTTTCTCTTAAATTATTAATACTTCTTCCTTTCTGGCTGACCTATTTGGATACTCACACCTCAACGTTTTCATTACTCTGTAGCAAGGTATCCTTCTGCTTATATCCCTTTGCTCCACTAGCAACATCAGCCTTAGAAGAGAAGATGGTTTTTTACTTCCCTCATAAAATGAGAATTAAAATGTTGGGAGGGTTTCAACCAACTTCCATCTACTGCAGATCAAGATGAGATGGACATGGGATCAGACTGTACTACATTTGCTGCCCCTTACACCTTCCTATCAGGTATCGTGCTCTGCCCGCTATCGGAGAGAGGCTGTCAGAGCAGCCCGGCATTGGGTCTGAGCTGGCACACAGGAGCCCATGTAACGTGAACGCCTCCACAGTTCCCTCAGATGGGTCTTATGCATACAGCGTTCACTCTGAATTATTCCAAAACCTGCTACCTCTTGCAACACCCGTGTAAGAACGACCCTGCTGAAACAGAGAAACTGAGTGCCATCAGGATTAGCTGACCTTAGATAACTAACAACAATTTTTACCACTCTTTCAAATGATGAAGAAGTATCAAATTGGATGTATCACTGCATCATCTTTCCCCACTTCCCTGACACATACTGCCACATCCCCTCTCAAACAAGACTGTACACCCTCCAGAGGAGGACTCAGGCCCTCGCTGTGAGTGCAGCGCTTGGTAGAGCTGGAGCCCTGGCTCATTACGGGATAAGGAGCTTTTTTTCTCATTTTACTCAGAAGTGCTAATGGGAAGATCCACAGTTCAGGTTCAGGTAGCTCAGATTAGTGCTACCTCCAGTTAGACCAGGGACCCATTGACTCGGCTGGATAACATCTACAACTTTTAAAAGTTCTTTTTTGTTTCAAGGTGGAAAGAAGTAATACTTCAAAAATTGGATTACCTAAGAAGTCATGCCAGGAGGTAGACCAAAAATAATATTTTTCTTTCCCTGACTGCAGTTTATAAACAGGGCATGCACATGGAGTTCTTAGCTCACTTGATACCTTTAATAGCTAGGCTGTCAATCACCATGCCCTTCATCCTTTTGAAAATATTTCTGTATATCCAAAGTAAACATAAATAGCTATCAGCAAAAATCTTCATGACTCAAACCACTGGCTGTTTTACAGCAACTTTATACAAATGACTGCAGTGAGGTAGTGTCAGGAAAAATCAGGCCATATGATTTTACAGTGAAATTTCTGTTTCTCATGGTTGTTTTTGCCTCGTGTTCCTGCTCATTATGTGCAAACAACCCTTAGGTTACAGTTTCTGCCTTAGTGCTCTCCTATTACTACTCAAAATTGTTTTCTCCGTTCTTCAAAGAACTGATGCCAGTTAACCATCTCAATCCTAATCAGTTGTTGAAGGGAAAGTGTCTTGTTTTATGTAGTTTGGAAATCCATTTCCATGTAACGCTCCTAGGCAAGCGCTGGTGAGACACAGCCTATGGGGTTTACTATCTAATAACCTTACTTGCACAACGGTGTGCTTAGATGCTGGCTAAATAGGAGGTAACACTTTGGTTTAAAAAAAATAAATCACTGGTCTTACATAAGAACCCTTGTTCTTACTTGCAAAATCTTTTCCATGTTTTTTAAAGTATAGGGAAGCAAAATTTTTTTTTTTTTTTTAATTAAAAAATTATCTGTAAGGATGTATTGTTTCACCTTTTGGAGTAACCTGTGGCAGGAAAAATCTTAATTTCAGAGAGAGAGTTTTTCTTAGCTGGTTTTTTTTTTTTTTGCCCTCAACATAGTACTTTTTAACTGATGAGCACTTGTACAAGGGCTCTC
The DNA here is from genome assembly GCA_947846985.1 of Fratercula arctica. Lineage (NCBI taxonomy): Eukaryota > Metazoa > Chordata > Aves > Charadriiformes > Alcidae > Fratercula > Fratercula arctica. The sequence continues at coordinate 24,588,809 of CANTUZ010000001.1, read as the reverse complement.
CCTTGCTGTGGTGAAGGTTTTGCAACAGCAACTCTTGCATCTGGGCACAGGCAACAGATTAATAGAGCTCCAGCATCCTCCAACTTGCTGCTTCCCTACAGAAGCACCAGTGTGTTCACAGAGGTCAAGCCATGTATACGCACAGTCTTTGTAATTGGGCCTTTTATATCCTTCAGAGTCCATCCCTTCCTGCTAATCTAAAAAACAACTTTGTTTTCTGAGAGCTACAAGGTCTAACACAGCTCCCTGCTTATATCGGAAAAAGGCAAATGGCCTTCTTCGTGTTTAAGAGGGTAATGTTACTCAAGGTTTCTCTCATGCTACATTTGAATAGAAATTGAAATTTAGTGAAAAAATGTACAAAACAAAACTTACAGTCTGCTTTTTATTAACTAAAAGAAAAAACACTATTCTGGGCTTAGTACCCAAGGAAGAAAGCACAAAAAGATAAGTCATATATAAAATGGAATGATTTCCTAGTAAAGACAGCAGTAATTATAGTTACTTTAACTACACTTAAAATGATTAATGATTTTGAGTCACCACAGGCTAGATTTTCAAAGGTATTGAGCTCCTGAGATATCTAACAGTTGCTTTGTAGATTATTAAGTGCCTAGTCTGGTTAAGTAGTACTTGTTTGTCCACTGCATCATTAAAGATTTTGAAAATCTAAACTCATTTTATTTAAAGTTATTAAAATTAGTAGATATCATCCTTTCCCATGTTTTTTCTTTCACCAGGTCAGAAGAGGAAAATAGGTTCTTTCTTTTTCATCTCTGGATTGGCTTCTCGGCTGTGAAATGAAATCTAAAATAAAGGACATATAACTGAAAACAATCCACTGACACAGAATACTTTTACTTGAGTATTTGAATATGATGCTTAGATCTGGTGAAAACCCAGTTCACTTTTATAACAGTGTATTTCAAAAGAGAATGGTGATCATAAAAAATAACAACTGGGATTCACCCGCTTTGAAATCGTGCAGCAGAGCTGCAAGCAGCACTGGGCTGCGGTTCTGGATGTGGAACTTGAGCTTACGCTTGGTCAGGTACTGGTGCTCAGAGACACCGTATCCTCCTAACTCACACGGCGCACTAACACACGAACCTCGCCTGAACTCTTCCGCAGATCAAGGGAGGTCATCGGTAGCTACTGACTAATTCAGTGAACTAAAAATATAGCATCATCACAGACGGAATCCTGAAATGGAAACTTCTCCAAGAATATAAAGATAGTTCTTCCTCTTCTGATAATATGACAGATTTGACCAGATTTTCATGTTTGACTTAAGCTAATCGAAGATTGTGCTACTGTTGGAAAAGCTGTGAAGTTCTTCCTTCCTCTCCCTTTCCCCCTCTAATTTCCATCTGGTCTCCTTACGGTGGCACTTGTTAGGAGCTTAAATTTGATTTGGGTGGCGTGTGTGTGTTTTTGGGAATACCGTTGGGGCTTTAGTGTTACCTTCAGTTGATGAATGAGGTTATGAGTCTCCACACAGAGCCACATGATCACTATGGTCAACACAGGGGAGGTTCCATGGGTGTTTAGGTGGGGAAAAAGAAGCAAAGGAAGAGGTTTCTAAATTGAAAAAAGAATGTTTTAAAAAATCAAAGATATACTTTTCATAGGTAAAATAGCTTTCCTAACTGCTCATATGCATTTAAAAATGCCTATAACAGGCACTGTATTTTATAGGAAGAACATTCTTTTGAGCCACTTTTCTGGCTGAGCCATCAGTAAACGTTGGCTGTTGGAGGAACAGATACATTCTAGGTCTAATTGCAAGAAGCATGTCCAGATGATGAGCTTGAAGATTTTAAAAGCCAGAATGGACAGTGATACTCAGTCTGATCTCCTGCATAGTTCAGGCCAGAGAATTTCATTATTTCTGGTCCATGTACAGTAATTCAGAGGAGCCAGACAAAGCAGAAAAACTTTCTGTCAGAGCTCTTACAGGTAATGCTAGATCCAGGTTAAACTATTTGCAAATGCTGAAAACAGGCACTTATGGAGTCAGCTCCGCTCTCTCTGAGACACAAACATAACATCTTACATATACTTACATACGCAACACTATTAAGTCTCAATAATATACAGTCAGATGAAAATAATTAATCTCAGATATCCATCTACGTGGACAACAGGCTGTACAGTATTACTAAAAAGCAATTACTGCAACTCATATCTGTTTCTGTGAGGCTTCCTCAGCAGATTACAATATTGAGCTGATACAGAACCCTACATTGCCGACTCCATATATGACACAGAAAAACAGATTGAAAATGGCATAAAGAGAAAAATAAAGACATTTATTCATAAAATACATAGAGCATCTTAAAACAAAATCCACTCAGTTCTGGGGTATGGAAATATAAATACAAATTTACAGGGTTTTGGTGCAGCTTTCTTTCCTGGGATAAACACTGGTGGCGGAACAGCACACACATGTGGCTCTGCCAGCAGGCAGAACCCAGCTAATGAAACGTAGAGGAGAGGAAGGCCAGCTCCAAAGAAAAAGGGAGCATACCTATCTAAAAGATCCTCTATAATCAGTTCCTCAGTGGACACACAGCTGGCAATCTGTACCTAAAGTGAATTTGGACTGCAGAATAGAAAGTCTGGTGATCATAAAAAAAAAAAAAAGGAACTATGAATTAAATATCTCAGATATGTTTTACTTATCAGTATATATGCACTTACATATTACTCCCTTTTAACGCGTTTCTCTGGGGATGTGGAAAGGAGCTTCCATGCAGCAGCCTTCTCCTTTCAAATTCATCTTAAACACTGACCAATCCAAAGGTCTTTACAAAGAAGTGTACTTATAATGAATGAAATGACAAGAATGTGCATTCAGCACCTGGCTAACGTAAAGAAATAGCGCTGAGCATGCTAAAGAGTATTAATTTGAACTGAAGATAGTTAAGTGAACGTAAGTGTGATTCATATTGTCAATACACATAAGTAATTTATTCCTTTTTCACAATGGTTTGTTTGCACCAAGGTCATCCACAAAAAGATTTCTGAAAGAAATCTTATTTTGCCCTTCACAAAACAATAAAGCCTTCAAACAGACAAAACCCCTAACTCTGTGAAAGGTCATTCTAGACTGCAATGTCTTGGTGTCTTCTGAAACTTAGAGGATATCTTCATAACAGGGACATACTGTGCTGTTGTTCATATTGTGGAAGTGTTACACAGATTCAGTACAGTCAAATGCAGAACACCATCTGTGACATTCATTTCTTCTAGAGTTGCCCTAAACAGGAGCAACAAATGAAAGAAGACAGCACCATCCCTTCAGTTCTGGGGAAAACCTCACTGGAAGCCAACTGATGATACAACATTGCACCAGAATACTGGTAATTTGTTGTTAAGGCGATTGTCATGTAAGCTCTGGAGTAAATACTATGCATATAACGTTTTGTATTTTAGTGTTTTAGAGCATTCTGCTAGACATGAGTGGATGGGGATGTAACATAAGGGATTTGGTGGGGCTTTTTTTAACAATAAGGGGAAATAAGGATGTTATACTGTGTACTTAACATGCCAGGATACCCGTAAGAAGTTAGTTAAAGCAGTTCAGAGCTCACAGAGTGGAAAACAGGACTGTGGCAACTGGCATCAATGCTAGTGACAGTCTGTATCTTCTGCAGGTGAGGCACCTCAGCATGCCACCCTGATTGGCGATAAAGTGCAGGATAAGTGTCACAGCATTGATGGAATACCAAAAAAATTGTTTAAAGAGGCACTTCATGTTCAAGGTATCTGAATGTTGTGTTAGTAAACATAATGCTGGAGTTTTTAGAAGAATCAACAATGTTTTATTAAAAATAAAGTGACATACATGTTCATGAATATGGACAAACATTGTACCTAATAATTATTAAAAAATACAAGAGTAACTTATGACCAAGAGGCACACAAACCCCTGCTTTATTATTTTAAAACCTGAGGTTTCAGAAATAATCGTGTCATAATTTTGAGAGCTTGGCTTATGAATCACCAATGCAGGGCCAAACAACATTGTTTGCACACAGAAGAAACACTTGGTGATATCAATCTATGGAAGAATGGAAGCAATTCACCCCTTCACTCTTCCTGAACGTCTGTACATGGTCCCTTGTTTGGCTAGAGAGGAGAAGCTAAAGGTAGAGTAAAAGTGGGACTTATTTGTCTTAATACAGATGTTTACAATATAACCCCATTTTCGCTACTCAGCTTGGATGTCTTCTAGTCAATATAAAGAAATAAGAGCTGATTCATCCCATTTTAATACTGACATCTACAACAGATGACAGGGATTAAACTCCAGTAATACCTGTTTCTCTCCAACAACTGTAAAGGGAGCTTGAAGTCACTAGCTTAGGTATGGACATCTATTCAGCAAACATCTGAGTTTGGAAAGATGACACTCTGGTTGTCCAGATCAGAAAACATCCTAGTTAAAACCCCCAAAATACTGATGCTGGCTTTCTCCACAGGCTGTTCCTCTCTTGGGACTAGTAAGCGTTTTAAGATGCAAAGCCACTAGGAGAGCACAAAGCCATTTCTTACCATTTTTAGCTTGAAGCACAATCAATTTATTTCTATTTATAAATATAGACTATTTATTTCCCTAAAAAACTGTTTTAAATATTAAATTTAGCCACCTATACCTAAATTCAGGATCAAAGTGAAAATCTGAAACTACCTAATAAACAGAATGATAAATCTGTTGAAGGAACTGCACCTGTTCCTTCTAGACCTCTACTGTGAGAATGGAGCAATGCTACTACACATGGAAGCTCCTTCTGCTGTTCCTCCCTCAACTATCAGCAAATGAGATGAAAATGACATGAGAAAAGGTGTCTGCAACTCCTGCAACAACTGGCATTGCCTATAGGCAACACACAGTGACGTTTAATGTAGGTCTATAGGATTACTTGACAGTTTTACCATTTATCTTTCACAAAAAGCAAAAAAAAAAAAAGTAGATTATGTTTTCTGGCAATATTTAATGGGTAAGCCTGCCAATAAAACAAGAACCAGGAAAGGACTAAACAATTACAATAATCGTGGAATGTAGAGTAAGAGAATTGGTATGATTTTCAGTAATGCAGAGTGGATTCTGAACAAAGTACTTGTAGAAGTAGTAGGCAAAATATTGAACAAAACTGTAGTAAAATCTTGTTAACTTGACTTTATCCTTTTGTTGATCTTCATGAGATTCCTGTTAAACAGTACTGGCCCCAGTATTGACTCCTGGGCTACACTATTAATGACTGAGGTCCAGCTACCCTTCGTGCTGCTAATCACAACCCGGTCAGCCTGGCAGCTCAGTTTTCAACCCACCTCACTGTCCATTCATCCAGTTTGTATTTCATCATTTTGTCTAATAGGATGTTGCAGGAGATATTGTCAAAAGCCTTTCTAAAGTTGAGACAAACAGCATCCTTTGCTCTCCCATCATCCACCGAGCCAGTTATCTTGTTTTAGAAGGCTATTGAGTTGGTAGTGCATGATCTCCCCTTCATACAAACATGCTGACTGCTCCCAGTCATCTACTTCTCTTATGTTTGGAAATGGGTTATAGGATTATTTGCTCCATCAGTTTCCCAGGGATTATGATGAGGGTGACCAGCCAATAGTTCTCTGGATCCTCTTTCTTGCTCTTCTGGAAGAAAGGAGTCACATTTGCTCTCTTCCACGTGTCAGGAACCTCCTCCAGTTGCCATGAGCTTTGAAAGACTGCCAGGACTGGCCTGACAGTGACATCAGCCAGCTTCCTCAGCACTTGTGGTTGCATCCTATCAGGTCCCATGGACTCATGTATGCCCAGTTTGTTTAAAATGTTCCCTAACCTGTTATCCCTGTACCAAGGGTAAGTCTGCCTTAGTTCAGGCCTTCCTACTGGTCTCTGGGACCTGGGATTCTTGAAGGCCTCCTGAAGGTAAAGACTGAGGCAAAGAAGGCATTTTCCACCTCCATCACCATCATTCTTCCTGCTGCTGAGTGAAGTTTACACAGTCACCAAGACCTCTTTCAGGATGGTCTTTCAAGTTGGAGGAATCAAAACATAACAACAGATAATGCAGAAGTATTCTTAACCCTGAAATCAGATAAAGGACAAACTGTAACACTACTCCTACTTAAGAGTCACATAACATTTAGTATGGCATATCTAAACTTGACTTACATTATTACTAGCTTCTAAAGAGAACTGTTGGTTTTCTAGTTCCAGAATGGATTTAGAATTGGACTTCTACAGATATGGTTTGTTTATCCTTAATCCATTTGGCAGAAAATGAAATACATTTCATAACCTGAAATTCCATGTTGAGAGCTTAATTTAGGTTCTGGTATTCTGCTTTTCTTGTTATCATTCTTTCACCCTGGCATCTTTGTGTGATAGCAAAGCCTCTGCTGCAGATCAGACTTTTTACTTCGGAGTAGAGCCTCGGCATTAGTGGAAACCTAATGCTTGAATGATTGTCCATACATGAGATGTCCATGATAAATCTAAACAAGTCCTCTCAGAAGTACTTAGAGGTGACTCATTAAACAAACTGGTAATAAGTTTTAATGACCTTTATATTGATTAAAATTATGTCTTGCTGGGCAGACTAGCCATTCTACTACGTTAGACCACGAATCGCATGCCTATATTAATACCTGGAGCTGTTCTCTGGCCACAAGGCCAGACAACATGAAACAGTCTACACGCATACAGTAAAACATTATCTAAATGCTGGCAGCAACATCCAGCTCTCTCTTGATTCCTCAGCTCTTACCAACTTCTGAATTATGCCTGAGAGTTTTAGGGGAGGCTGCGGGTTGGTCCAGGCGAAACGCGGAAGAAGTGGAGCAGCTTTGCTAGAGAGGGATTTCTCTGACTTGCGTATGAGGAACAGGAGAGAACAGACAGGCTCTCAAGAGATTGACTAGTTTAAAGATCCTAAACAAAGTAGGAAATACAGGACAACTGAGGTTACAGTAAGAAAGACGACACTTGTTGATTGCCTCTTTCCTTACCAATAGGCTGACTAAATTATTTTGCCAACCCTTTATTGTTTGCATCACAGATTACCCCAGAAAAGGTTTATTAGGAAGAGCAGTTAATTGACAAGAAAGTGAGCATGGGGATGCACAGTAACATGTTGTAGAACTAAAGCATGTTGCCAATACAGCCACCATGAAATTGCAGAACAGTAACTCCAAAGATATAGAGCAAAACCCCACAGAAAGTCATACCCTCATGCAGTTCTAAAACAAACAAATAAATAAAAACCCCACTACACAGCCAGGTCTTTGGAATAGGAGCCACTAGATCGTATCACACACAATATACACGACTTTTCTACTGAAAATTTTTCATGACAACAGTAATGTTTTCCAGTAATGGATGGGAAAGATTTCTTATTTTAAGAAATTTTAAAATCAAGTGCAACTTAAGTATATGATTAAAAAGCGTGCGCAGACATTTGTTGGGTCTTCAAAATTGTATCTGATTGTAAAACTGCATTCCAACATTGTGTAGCAGCTAGAGGTTAGTATATCCTGTGCAAGAAGAATATAAACTGATCTCATCTTGCAAAGCACTGTGCAATTTCAACTTCCCAGAAAACACAAATATAATAATGTCCTGAGCACCTCAAGTCAAGTTCCTAATTTAAGATCCAATCCCCAAAATTCATAAAATTCACATCCCAAATTAACAACTCTTGATCAGTAGCAATAAAGAAAATTACTATGAGAGATACAGTTGATGAAATTTGTTCTTTATGAAAATCTAAATATATGAACTTAGTATCTATCTGCATACAGCTGGTTTATCAGAAGTGCCATAAGGATTTCATTTCACTATCAGGGCACCTTTCATCATGAGAAGCAGTACAAAAAAATCTTCCAGCTAACTCAAGTTGTTTTCAAAGAGTTTTCATTAGGTAGTCTTTTGTAATTAAAATGAATTTTATTATCTACACCTGCCTTCAGGCAAAACAGTCTCCGAACCTAAACAGATTAATAAAATACTGATTTTTTAAAATTCTTACTGAAATTAAGTAAGTATTTTCAGAAACTCCTAAACTTTTTGCTGTGGTTGTTGAAATTCAGGTACAGTATGACAGCAAAGAAATTAAAATGAATAAAACGTTGAGATTTTTTATTTCAGAGATTCCAAGATTATCGGGTGATTTAACTTGGATACAGTATACTCCTATTAAATGTGTAAGACTAGGTGAAGTATAAATAGCTGAAAGGAAAATAATTATCTAACAGATGCACCCAACACGTCTACAAAAGTACCTTCCAGTAAACAAGCACTATAGAAGAAATATACTTTGAGTGATTTATATGCAGTCCATAGACCCATCTGACTGTCAAGAGAACACACTTCAATGTCATTAACTACATTAGCTTATGTGAAGATTGCACTTCAGAAGAGGAACAAAATATACATCAGGAAGAAGGTGAAATCAAAGCCATTATGATAACCTTTAAGTCTAATTCTTTTAAAACATTTTGCTTGGCTGATAAGCTTTTGATTACAGCGGATGCACCACTATAAGATTTTAAAAGTAATGTCTTTCACGTCATGAAATGATATGCAGTTCTCAATCCTATGAAAAACATATTGTAGACAAGCTTTCCAATCCACTAGCACAAAAATAACTCTTTATGGGACAAAGATGGGCATATTTTTATGGTGAACCTGCCCTTTAAGGTGCATCTTAAATCAGATAAAGAAAATAAAAGATTTTATGGTCTCATGATGGCCAAAGAAAGTTTTACTTAAAAATAATGTCAACAAACCCTCATGGATGTACTGCATGTGAGCTGTAGTTAAGGCTACTACCATTTGATGTAAAAAGTATCTGTCTTGTTCTCAAGTCTTTTAAAACATTTTTGTATGTTTCCTATTTTGCTAACACTTCTTAGGACTCTGATTTTCTATTTTAAAATTCAATACATTTCATATTAACATACTTAACATACTTTCTTGGAGATACAACCAATGTTGAATATTAATTCAATGCTTCTTCTTGAAAATTACATAAACGTACAAAAGAGAGAGCCTGTTACATTTCCCAGAAGGCGAGCACTCAGCACAAGTTTTAAGATTTCACTGTACACTTTAATCATTATCCTCTAGATAGGACATAGCAGAGAGCCAAAGGGTCAAACTGGCAAACTATGTTACTAAACCAGATTCTTTACCACATGCCATTTCTATGGCAGCAGGCAGAGAAACTTGTGCTGAAATCAGGAAGCAAGTGCTCTAATTGCTTCACAAGGTCTTTCTGCACAGGGAAGTCTGTAAACCCTTAGACACCGGAAGATTTGAGGTTTACTGTGCGTACAATGGGTTTTGTTCACTTGAACACTGCAGTCTTTGGTTTAAAGTGGAGTCTTAACATCTATAACAACTGATGTGGCAATCTAACTCTAGGAGACAACTAAATAGTTTTGAAAACAAACAAACAAACAAACAAACAACAAATCAGAAAACAAAAATCCAAGCCCCAATAGCAAACGGAGCCTTCCCTATCTTAACCTCACCTTCCTCACTATCTTCCCCCTCATCTTCATGTTCAAATCACTCTCCAATGGACATAGAGAGCTTCCTTCATGTCCTAAATAAAACTTAAAGGTGAAGCAGCATCTTCATCACTTCCCTACAAGAACATTAGGAAATCAATCTCCACAGTCCATAAAATACCAGCGCACCCAAGAAGAAAACAAGTTTGACAACATGCATGTATTACATCAGACTTCAAAATGCAGAATCCAGACCTTTCCTCTGAATCATCGACTCATCCTTTCTGAACAAAATGCCACTTTAAAAAAATCATTCAAGAACTAAAATGCCAAAGAGTATATTAAGCAATATATGTAGAAATACAAAAGCGAACATAAAAATACAGAAGGCCGAGAGAAAAAAAAGACATTATTAATCTGATAATTTCTATTAATAAAGCAGTGCTCATTCACCCAGATCAACAGGTAGACACACATTCAATCAGCAATGCACCGATTTTATAATGTGGTGGCGTATCTTAACATAAGGCTCGATAAAACACAGTAACGTACAGAACTAATGACAGTTTACAACACGAACAGCAAATTAAAAAGTGCAACACCCCCCTCCCGCTGCATTTTCAATCAGCGGAAGGTCTTGCTAACAGTATTAAGGGGAAACCAAGCCAATTTTTTCAAGTCAGGAAGGGAAGAGAAGAACTTTGGGACAGGCCAGCTTTGCCTTCCCTTCTGCTGTCAGTGGATGATAGTTGTAAAATGCAGCACCAACACAAGCCATTCTACCAAATGTCAACGTGCAGGGTGACACTAGGGTTACCACAAGTGAACAGTAATTATCCTATGCAGATTACAAGCATATGTTATTACGATGCAGTACAATTTATTCAGAGAGGAGGTAGGATATTCAAATCTTCACTAAATTAAAATACTGAACACAGATCATTATAACTCATTTGAATCAAGACACATACTGTACCCATGATTTTAAGCATCCTTATTAAAAGTAATTAGATCTTGGCAAGGCTTTCCCAATTAATGTAGCCAGTCAAAAGAAAAAAAAAAAATCATACATACTGGCTGTTTCATCCCCATGTCTCATGAAAAATTAAATAATTTATTCATATCACTGTTGAATAACTTTTAAATATTTTTTGTATATATAAAACCCTTCTTTCTTTTATTATTTTCAGTATTTTAATTTAAATACAAATATGGTGTCAAACCAACTTACTTATTTTAGAAAGTGACTTTGCTAGACTGTATGCTGGTCTGAACTCCAGAAATGCTTTGAGAGAGTGCCTCAAGACTTCTAACTGCGACAATATTTTCACTGAAAAAAAAAAGCAGTGAATTTGTTACAGAATACTATCTATTCTGTTGTAAAATCAGAGACCAGCAACCTACATTCTTACTTGCAGTAGCTGCATAAACTACTGTTAACAACTGACCTTCATTACATCAACTCACAGCAACACCACAACGCTTTTACAAAAGTAGAGATCATGTGTTGTCCCACAGAATACATAGAGCTTATTTTGGCTGCAAAGACAACGCCTGAGTCACAGGCATACAGCCATAAAATGGAGGTGTGCCTGCTCCTGGGAGAGGCAGAAAATCCAAAGTATTTTTTCACCTTCTCTCCTTTAGAACTGACACATCAGTCAACAAGCATTATTCAACAGTAATACAGACCACTTGCATATGAAAATGAAGGAGAAGAAAAAAGCTCACAACATACTAATGACAGTACTAGAAGTGGATTTTCAGTGGTACTTACTTAAACAAACATCCCCAGCTCACAATTCAATTGGCTTTATTACAGTTTTTTTAGTATTTTGACCTTTGCAATTTCAGTAGTTTATTCTGCTTACTTCAGAAAATTAACAATCCCAGACTGTATCTCCCACCTTTGCCATGTATAAAGAGGAAACTCAAAGAAAAAGAATATCAGCAGCCTTCTTCCAAAAAGAAATAGGAGTAAAAACTCATCCTATACTTCCTTAGATGAAAATTAATAAATACAGACTAATTTTCTTCGAGCTCTTATGCTCTTGAATATGAGTCTGCATAGGCATTTAATGATGTTTAGCTAATCCATTTTAATTTTATGCCCCTTCAGTTACTTCAGTTTACCTTTCCTAGGTAACTGTAAAGACATGGCCTCCTAAGGCCCCTTCGTTGCCCACTGTCTTTTTATAATTCTTTCTTTTCCCATTAACAAGTCACAGGTTTATCTTCAGGTTAAGACAAGACATGATTCATTTTTGCCTCGTCCTGCCAAGGTAAGGTTCAGTCATGGCTATGATAGCATGCTGAGCTGAGGGCATGTCAGCAGATCTGTATAAACTCAACTAATTAAGGTGATGAACTTCTCTATTGTCAATAAATGGCCCAGTAATGTTGATTACGATCACTTGTGCCTGTGTCATCATCTTAAAAAAAAAAAAGCGTAACAATGAAATAGTAAAAATGAAAATTTAGATATCAACCATTGGTATTAACCAAGTCCTGAAGTATGCAACAGCTCTAAACATTTCAAATTTAAAGAACATGAAGAAATGCAGTGCTTTGTTGAAATAAGAAAAAAGCATCTCTGTGCAGTATATCCCTTTGGCAATGCCATGGTTTCTCCTCACAGTCGTAATTTCTCTCCTCCCCTTGCCACGTGGGAATGAAAACAATAACCCAGTGATACCATTGTTTGGATGGTCCTGCCTAGGCATACGTGAATGACTAACTTCATGATCACAGGACAGATAGACATGTCACTCTTCTTGGGTTTCCGCTTTCATTTTTAAAGAGTAAGCTTCTAGCTATCACAGTTAAGAAAAAATTGTAAAACAAGCCTGTCGCATGCAAGATGCCTCCCTGCGTCTGCACCAAGAATGAAACAAGAGTCCCAACGTATGAACCGACCTATATCCTTGCACCTAGATGCTTTGATGTGTCACTATTCATTATTTTATTAGTTAAGCTCTTTAAAATATAATAAAAGGGAAGAAAACGATGTACGTGACTTCAGCCTAAATTGCAAGCATGGCATAAAACTAGGACACATTCATGGTGACATAAAAGACTAAGCAGAGATACGTGAATTAGAAGAAGTTGGAAGAGTCAAAATGATATAGATTTAAAGTATTTATATTAAAGGATGACTAGGCTGAAACAAAGAAATATGAATTACTCCATTCTTCAGAGGGCTTCAGCAGTGATCCAAAAGATTGCAGAGCAAGTATATCTCTCTCTATATATATTTATATATATATACATATTTAATATCTATCTATCTATCTATCATCTCAAGTGTTAACAGTCAGGTTGGACAGGGCTTTGAGCAACCGGATCTACTGGAAGATGCCCCTGCCCACAGCACAGGGGTTGGACTATATGATCTTTAGAGGTCTTTTCCAACCCAAACCACTCCATGATTTTATGGCACAGCTCTGTTTCCATTCTAACCTACATTTACAGCACGGAAGACAACAGTCTAGAAGAATTCAAGCTTACTTTGTTAACCTGTTTTCAAAAGCAAATCAAGTAAAGCTTCTCCCATGTATACTGCTGACCTACCAAATGAAAGACAACACCTATCTTTCCATCATGCTCCATCAATTGCTTATAGCAAGCAATTTGCATTACCTTTGAGTTAAGTGCCCTTGAGTGTACAGTAACACAGCTGCAGTGGATTTCATAAGCGTAATGGCAGCATTCCAGACACACAAACTACATTAAAATGCTCATATCTGACACAGCACAAACAATGGAGTATTACTGCTAGTGTGGTAATTTTGGAGGGTGGAAAGAGAACAGAAGGAAAGAAGAGTTGCATTCAAAAAAAAAAAAGAAAAAAAGAACAATCACAGATAAAAGGAGAAATCTGGGAATCCGGGTGGGCACAACAGAGTATGAGTGTTGGAGACCAAACACAAGGTTATTCAATATGTTTTTTCTAACAAAAATGTTAATGTAGGGGGAAAAAAAGTGAAAGGTTACAGGTGGGAAAGAAAACAAACACAGAAGTAATTAAGGAGTGTAAAAGGTAGCTAGAAGGCAAAAAGCAGCAACTGAGAAAGCATAAGATACAGAGGGTCTATCCTGCCCAAAATAATGTGTTTTGACAGTCACCAGCAGATCCCATCACCTGAGGAGGAGCCTGTTCAGGCACTGGGAAGCACAGGAGCCTTGGGCATGTCTGAGTCCCCTGACTTAAGATCCGATAAGGTTTTTTGCATTTTTTTTAAACTGGGGAAGTAGAATAAGAAGGAGGAAAAAAGCTTTATTTCTTAAGGTGCTGAAATATTTCGAATACCTTAACAAACCTACAATGAAGGCTCTAAATCCTACACAAACATTGCAGCCCTGTGTCATCTTTTAACATTGTAGTCCCACTCCTTCGGCAGTGTTTCAGCTCATGAGAAGGTACACATGTCAGTTAAGCTGCCACTAAGGAATATAATATTAATATTTAAATAATCAATAACACTTTTTCATATACTTCATAGCTCTTCAAAGATCTGTATGATTGTACTGTTTCCCCCTAGAAATTTTAAAATCTTCATTTTCATCTGGAAATGGAGATAGCTAAATTTAAAAAACAGATTATTTTTGCTTCTTTAAAGGATTTAATTTCCTCTGATCGCCTCACAGAAAACACATCTTCAGTTTCAGTAGGGATGAGCTGGTATTGATTCCCCCCCCCCCCCCCAAACCTTTTAAGTCCTCCTACTAAAGATGACCTGATTGTTTTGCAACAAATCCTTTGTCCTCATGCTAATCTGTTGCCTATTTTTAGGCATATTTCAAATAAATTTTAAAAATCCCCAAATAACCCAGACTTGCTATTAGTTTAACTGAAATCCACTCTTACACCTTGTTGCTACTTCGTAACAACTAGAGAGTTAAACTGAACTATTAACTACACACATTACAGGCTCCAGTGCAAGCCAGGAATTCAAAGCATGCATTTGACTATTTAGTGATGTTAATTTCTGGCTACGCACACACAAAAAATCAGTTAGACAGAAGAGGTCTGCATAAAAACCACTCTCCTCCAGGAAAGCAATGAGGTACAGTATTAGAGCAGCAGATACTTATACTGCAGCTATTGGCTGCATTGCTTATAATTAAAGCTCTAAGAAACAACTGGTTTTCTTTAAATTTTAAGTATTTAAAAAAAAATCCTCACAAGCAAGCAACATGAAATGAAAAATATGAAGTTTCTCTTTTTGGTTCCATCACTTTAACTCTAATGGCTGACATAATTTAACATAAATTGTACTTGATTAAATCTATCTGTGAAGACTGTCTTAGGTTTTAAAACAGAACAAATGCTGACTGCAATCAGTTACTGAATCCTTCAAATATTGCCAGAAAGGTTTAGAAGATATTGCACCAACATACTACTACTCAAACCAGGACAACATACCATTTCCTACCTGAAAACACAGAAGGTCTTTTCTTAGGGCGCCTTGGATGTATAGGCTCTATATTCCTAATATTTCTTTGAAAATTTCCTTTAAAATCATTTTCTAGCAGGATGTCTGGTGGTAGGCTTCTCCGTCTTGTTGATTTATAATGAGTTTGACAGGAATTCAGTTTGCTTTTAGTCCTAGAGCACACGTTGCTGTCATCAACTGCCATTATAAAGCACTAACTGTTAAAGCCACCCTCAGCGCAAAGCCCATCTGGACATCCAGAAGGATTTGGTCTAGTGGCCGCCTACCCAAGCAATCTCGGATGTTCTCATGCTCAACTCGGCACTCGTTGGGGAGGTTGAGCAAGTTGATAGGCGTGTGCTGGAACAGGTGTAGAGTTACTGCATGGCCCCTCCTTGCATCCGTGAAACAGCGCAGGGAGGAAACCTGCTGAAATAATTTGTTTGAAAGTTTTGGAGTAATTAGGAAGTTCAACAAACCTGAGCTCAGCAGCACAGTCTGCACGAAGGGGGAAATGCAATTTAATGGGAGGCACCGTCTAGGGCTGGTATGGTTTATATTATACCAACAGCATTTCTCAGATCAGTTCATTAATAGTTCATTAACTTGGCAAGCTAATCAAGTGTTGCTAAACCTTAAAAAAAGAAAATTGAGTGTGGAGTGAAAAAAAAAAAAAGGCAACAAAAAAACCCACCCAATGCCCAGCCTAGGGACCCGTCTGGGAAAAGGTACCACCTGAACAGTATGTTTGGGGTTTCAGACCTGTCCTTTGACAATGTTACAATTTAAAGACTGATAAACAGTCCAAAGCACAAAGGTTTTTATGGCCACAACTATCGGTTTGGGGTTTCCTCCCTCAAGAAGCAGTAATGTTATTTCCTACTGGAGTCAGAATCAAAGATCTGCCAGTGTCACTGATTTTTCCTCTATGTAACTGCTGACAAATGAAAATGAGCCATTTAAATATGTGTATGTCAAAGACAGTCTGTAAATTCTCCATTTCACTAAAAGCCAAGGTACTTTTCTTGTTTTATTCCAGTTATCCCAATGAAATCTTTCAAGCGTCCCAAGGATATGATCTTACTATCTCAAACGTTCAGAAAGAAGAAAGGAGAAATCCTAACATTTCCTATGAACCTGATAATTTTCATGCTTGAATTCTATCACAAATGAGGCAAAATGAATTAGTAAATTAAAACTAACAAAACTTCTGACTACATACACTTTGCTGTTAAATAACAATAACTTTTGATATGGCAAAATGAATAAACAGAGTGGTAATTTAAAGTGAGAGTAACTAATGTTTCGACCATGGATACCTAGGGTAAAATGATTTTAACACCTGAAGATAGAACTTGGTTTCTCCAAACATTTAAAACACTTAAACCATGAATGCTTTAATTACTTTCCTAATAATAGGGTACACCATATGATTGGTGTAATGATAAAGAGGTTGTCAGCTCCACATACAGTTTTTGTATGAAATGCAGTACAACCTTTATTTTGATGACAAGAAATAAACTGTTCACCTACATGCTTTTTGCATGGAAAGAGGGTAGGTGATGTATCTTAATACATATCTATGTAGCTTTTAAGATATCTTATTGTATTAGAAATGCAGAAGGATGCAAATAGTCTGCTAGATTTTGTCTTCTTCCTTTGGAAATTAAACCGCACTTGGCTGGAAGCTTAAATTATGAACATAAGAATCCAATCTTAAATACATTGAACCCAGAAATCATACCTTGCATTCAGAGCCAACTAATTATTTAAACCAAGTGATTTAAACCAAGTGAACACTAACTATAGATAGCAAATTGGTTATTTCTGGTCTTGCTGAGTATTCAAAGGATCATGAGCTCTGTTTAGATGCAGAAATAAGCTTTTGAAAATCACCCTGGACTCCAAAATAGGTTAGGAAGTTAGGTGGTGGGAATTAGGTTATTACCAGAGGGAACTGTATGTCTAAATTGTTCAGGTACTTTTTAAAAATTCCTCTAGGCACAGGTCTTCATCATTAGAGGCCAAAATACTTCTTTAACGTCCTTCAAATTTGTAGAATCTCTGTATCTCATCCTCTTTTTTTCCAGTTAATAAAAAAAAAAAAAAACAAACAGGTCAGAGAAGCTTTCCTTGCTTCCCCTTCTCTTCCAGCTCCACTTGCTTTTTCAGCTTTGACTGAACAAACATAAAAATATTCAGTCCGTTCCTGATAGTCCAACTAAACCAAAGTAACTTTTCTTTGTTTTTCAAAGCTTTTCAAAACAAAGTGCTTAAACCTGAGTAATTATTAATATATTTGAACCATGTGTGAAGACTGAGAAATAACAAATACCAAATGCAGGAACTGACATTTGAGGAGCTTTAAACTGAAATTTGACAGAAGCTTTAAATAAAATTTCAACATCTTCAGTAAGTGACCTAACCACCAAGCTACAGTATATTCTGGAAACAGCTCTTAACTTTTCCTGCTGAAACCACTCCAACACCTATAAATAATTAAATATTCATTAGAAGAGTGACTTGAAAGTGACTGTCCCATATTCTAGCTGAGTGATACAATTGCTGCACTATGCAGTCTTACCTTCTCCAATGAATATTCATGCCAAGTGGAACATTTCAAACAGGAGAAATCGCTGCTGGGATACTCAAAGGTGCAATACTGATCGCACTCTTTCAGATGGGGGGAGACCTGTCAAGGGCACAAGCCCCTGATCCAGCAGTGGCACACAGGAGTCTAAGAACAGTTTACCCTTGAGCGGCCCTCACATAGAAATCTGGAAGAGGACAGATGAAAACCCCAAACTTCTCATCACTAAATTGCCTTTTGTAGCATCCACTCTAGAAGACATACTTTGAAAATTCATTTAGACCTAAAAATCAAGACCGGTAAATAAGTGGTCTGAAAACTGAAAATCAGCAGGTAGAGGGATGTGTGCAGCAATAGAACAGAAGCTGAGGGTCCTGGTGGTGTCTGAAAGTTGTTGGAATGAGGTGCCTGACTGCCATTTTAGTAGCCTAACTCTTTTAGTTTATGTATCTCCTGTTGGTAATTTTATCATCTTTGAGGGGCATGTGTAAAAAGTTGACAATCTAGTCCCAAGTGAGACCACCACAGAATAAGCTACAGCACAATATGAAGAAATAAAGTTAATGCACTGAGCATTAAAAAAAAAAAAAAAAAAAAAAAGATGGTTTTAAGGTTCATCATGGGAAGAAAGAAAAAGAACACTCTTGGTAAAATTTGAGATTCTTCTCCACCGAGGCTGCAGTGACAACATCCTCTTAGGCCTCCTATTTTCTACTTAAAGATGGAAGCTTTGCACCTTTATAGATGAAAATAAAAACAGAAAAAAACCACCAAAAACCAGCCCCCAAAAAATGCAAGCATGATGTGTGGAAATATAAACTTGTAAACTTAAATGCAATTAATCACAATTGCATGTAAGGAATCCAGAAGGAAATCAAGAATCAAATGGTTGAAGTGTTTTGCAAAAGTAAGTAAACCTTGAAAATTACAAAACAGAAAGGAGAATGAAATATTTACTTTTTTTTTCCCAAAGATACAACATAGTTTAAGAAATTACACTTCATTAAGTCTTCTATCTGAAAGGGTGATTAAAATGATAATTAAGAGTTGAGTAAAACATCAAGATTACAACACAGGAGGACTAATCAACATGGTTTCTAAAAAAAAGTGTCATCAATCTATTAGAGTTGTTTGAGCATACAAGATAAAAGAAGACTAATTATTTATTTATCCCATCAAAGATTTAAACAAGATCCTTCAGATGAGATGACTAAAAGAAAGTAATCATTGTGTTAAGTTCAGAATTGAATCATGAAAGTGCTTCCATGATGAAAAGCAAAGCACGGGAATTATAATTTGGCTACGTTTTCAGGTTGGCAAAGGTTTATAAGGCTTCAGGCTTCTCTAGTAGGTTCTGTGGAGTCCAGCACTTTCTTACAATTTTGAAAGTTCAGTGTAATAAAAAAAGCACCTGATTTAGATAGCTGAACTACACATTTATCCATTATGGTGGAAGGCTAAATCAGAACATCATACTCTTTGCCTCCAGCAGACTACCCAATTGTAATCTCTGCAGTTTCTATTACTATTTCTTGTGATTAAAGTTTGGTAAATAGAAGCTAATGGAAACTGATGTTTGGTAACTGTTTTTTGTTTGGACTATACGCTGTACTGCAAAAATACAGATTTAGAGCTACAAAATTAGCACGGTCCAGGTCATAGAAAAATAAGTTTTCTCACAGGAGGAATTATCATTAGCTTTTTGTTTAATAATACAGCAGCAAATCTTGTTATATTTCATGTGCAGTAACTCATATGTTATTATGATTGCATTAGAGCTGTCATTATTGTGTTCAGCTGAGGAAATATTTGTGTTCATCAACAGTAGAAATAAGAAAAGGTTTCCTAAAAAGTGTTCTCAATGTGTCATCCAGCGCAGGCTGGCTCAGAAAATCTCTATTATGGACAAAAAACCCCCAACAATACAATGAGTTCCTGTCTGGTTTGATAAAGTAACATCCACATCAGCGTACGTTGATTCATGGACCTTCCCACCATGCTATACATACCAGAGGAGAACGGTACGTAATTACCTCTAAGGGACGATAAGGCCTCTAGGCATGTATGTTGGAGGAACTACAATGGCAGGAAAAGAAAGTTTGAGCTTTACTAACATTTTAAACCAGCACAACTTAATCAATCCAGCAAGCAAACTTCATCCTTCTTGCCTGTGGCCCATGGAGCTTCCCTGCTTGTTGCATTAGTGCCCCTTTCATGAGGCTGCACAGCAAACCGTGGCACAAGCCTAGGTTAACCTTTTGTATGTTTATTTGGTTTTAGCCATGCTGCCACAACGTACAAAAAGACAGGAGTAAGCATCAAGGACAGGGATATATGAATCATTTCATTTAGTCATTGTGCCAGGTTACCCCTAGTTAAAATATTTGTAAAAATAAGGATACAAAGGCAATGTTCAGACTACTTACTGCATTTTGGGTGGATTTTA
Organism: Fratercula arctica; assembly: GCA_947846985.1. Lineage (NCBI taxonomy): Eukaryota > Metazoa > Chordata > Aves > Charadriiformes > Alcidae > Fratercula > Fratercula arctica. Next base: position 24,568,816 of record CANTUZ010000001.1, on the reverse strand, counting down.
CAGGTGTCAGAAGTGTTTAAAGAAATCAAGTTGATTGATAACAACCAAGCTGAGGATTCTTGGGTACCTCCTTGCTCAGAGGAGGCTGTTTAATAGTACATACCCATTGAGAAAACTTTTTCTTCTTCTTTTACCCGTAAGCACTTATTACCTAGGTCTCACCCCTATACATAGCAAAACAGTCACACATCTGCAAACGTATATGTGCTATGAAGTCTCTAACCTCTTTTGGCTTGCATTTCAAATAGGAAAGTTAAACAATGCAAGAAGAGAAAACAGGGAATCAAAAAGTGAGGAAAATATACAGGTGTTGAAACCCTCCAACCGTTAGTTAAAAATGATTTGTTTAATTTTCTGGAATAACCTGGTTGTCTTAATCCATAGGATATGAGCATCTGACACGTTTTATCCTTGAATTAACCCATTTCTTCCAGTCTAATGCTGTTATAAGCAAAGAGCCTGGATCAGATACAGCCGTAGCATCCAAAAAAACCTCTCCTTAGTCAAGCATCACTTTTCAGAAGTGGGTATAAGAGGAAAAGGTCAACAAATAACCAGTCATGGTCATACTCTCAAAGAGCGCAGAGATCATTTTAGGTTCACATTAATTTCTATCTTTGCAGCAAAGGCTTGACTCGTAGAATAGTGCAATTAGGACTTAGTTGCCAAGCTACACCTGACCTTAGGGCAAAGCAAATCCGAGTATTAGATGCTAGTCATATCATGCACTACATTTACAGTTTTAATTTGCGATAGATAACTTAATATTGAATGACATTCACAGAAGCTTTCAACCCAACAATTCCTCTCCTCATTCAAACACAGATAAAACATGAAGAAGAGCACACAGCTTTTCCAGAGTAGCCTTCTATAGTGGCCTGCTGAGTTTTATAGATGGTTATTGACAGGAGATTTGGCCAAGTGTTTCAACTGCACTATCTTTCAGCTGAAAGAACATAAGCACATTTGTAGTCATATACTTGTTTGCTAACAACAAACAAAATATATGGTTAAAGCTGTAATCTGGTTGTAAGATAATATTAGTCCCTTACTGTTTGATCCATAATGCGTGCTTCCCATATTTAGAGGGGAAGCTGACTCATGTCACAGTATTTCATAAGCAGAACAATTCATATGCTAATGTACATTTGTAGTAATTTCACTTCATGCTGATGTTCCCATTACATGACGGCTGTCGCAGCCTTATCTTCACGAGGACTTGAAAGCTGATCCCTCTGCAATAGAAAAGCAGTGCAAACCCTGGAAAAGGCGTTTTCTGGCCGGGTGCAGTGTAGAGGCTGTCCTGGTTTGAGGTAGCCCAAACCACGGCAGAGGCACAGTGCAGGAACCCAGGCAGCCGACGGGGCTCCTCACAGGTGGCCTCAGAGCTGTCAGGACACACAACTTTGTCCAAGAGGCAGCCCAGAGGCTAGGCATCTTCAAAAGATCAAAGGCTGAGGCTGGAATTTGCCAGAATCCGCATGATGGTAACACTCACAATTACATGCTTGCTATTATTCCACTGCAATTTGTGGCATTAGGCCAATGATCTGGGTACAGTGCTAAGAGAAAGACCTAGAGGCCATGCAAGACTTTTTTTTAGTAGGGTGTAGCATTAGACCTGAATAAAACATGGCAGATGTCCCTGGTTTTTCTATCGCATTCTGTGTAGAAAGCAAATACTGCGAGCAAGTTATGAATATGAAGGTTACAGATTTCAGAGGCAATTTTCTATTTAAACCCACTTCTGAGTGTTCGGTATTTTACACAAATTAAGTTTTGTTAGCACGTATCTGTGAGATAATAAGAAAGCATTTAATCTTCTGTAAAAAAAGGGTTACAGATATAGAGGAAAAACATTCAAAATGTTTGGAGCTTGAAAGTACTTTTTAGAGAAGATCTTTATAATGAAAGTTTCCACCAATTACGAAGAGTTTATTCTACACTTGCTGTTAAGTGAGGCCACTGTCCAAAGTGATCACAGAGATTTAGGAAATCCAGTCTTCTTCCTTTCCTTGTCATGAAAACTAAAGCATAATGAAAATTCTGCTTTTCATGGATGGTCTAATATGTCTGTGGCCTATTAATAACATATAGACCTTTTAAAATTCCATTTTATTAAAGTTGCATTGATTCAATGCTGGATGAGATGCAACACAGATAGATCGGGCTGCCCTGTGGCAGAAATAGTCCCCTGCCCAAGACTCTGGATTGCTTGCATTACATGAAATTCTGTTAATGAAGAGGAAACAAGAAAGGCCGCCTAAACTTACCTCACCCTTCAGTAAACCTGTCCTATGGAATGTAAAGGGACAGACCTAAATTAGATTTCACATGTCTTTCCTACATTGCAAGAAAAAAAACCCAAACAGGAACAGTGTCTCCGAAAACACTTTGAAGTAAGTACCAGACTGAAAAGAAGGGAGGAGAGAAAATTCAGCTCTGCATTCCTCGTGAAGATTTCATTTCTCATCTTTTCCCACCCTCCACACCTTCCTATAATGTCATACTCCCCTTAATGCATGGTCACTTAACTTCCATCACGTCCTCCATGAACATCCATGTCTTAGGTCTTAACAGTCTGTGTGTTACAACCTGATGCAAGGACGTGATCTCGACCCCCTGGGCTAGTACCTGGTGAGTGTTATCTCATTACCCACACAAACAAAAAGTGAGTCTTTGAATCCAGTAACAAGATTTAACTCTTTAATAGGTGTTTCCTGTTCTGAGTCTAGATACTACTTCTATATCCACATAACGTAACACATTTTATATCATCTACTACTAATTAAGGGTGAAATTCACATCATTCAACTTCCACTTCAGATCCAAGTGAAATCTGTGTGCCCAAATCTGAAGGATCGAGACCACCTCCTCTCCAGAACCATTTAAGTTTTGAATCAAGGCTGTCACGATCCCACATCACCCAGGCCAGGAGCTCCAACTTGCTTGTGGTTTTGGGATTAAAAAAAAAAAAAAAAAAAAAAAATCTTTTGAGCCTTCCAAGAACATGATCTTCCTTTCTCAAATGGGGGAGGACTGTGTTGCCTCTAGTGGGACTGGGTTCCAGAACAGCAGAAAGCACTACTGCCCAGGCTCCTCTTGGCTTCATCTGTACCCTTATGTTGGGGCAAACTGTTCCCTAGGTCCTCAACACCGACACCTGCTCACCTTCACAAGTATAGCAGTCTGAACAGCCAGGTATAGCTTATACCTTAGTTCTTCATTTAAGACAAATACATAAAATACCTTTATTTTGCCTGAGTCCACAGGCAGATGGATCTCCTGTGTGTATACTCACGCCACACCTAAATTCAGATGTGCAAATCATATTGTTTTCAGAAGTAAGTGTACTCATAACTACTATTAAAGGAATTGGAGCATAGAAATTTCTATTGTTCAGTATCAGCTCAGAGTATGCTTGATTATATGCTAAGCCTGTAGCTTTCCAGCTTCTCCATACTCTCTCCAAAAGCCCACTTCATTTTCACGCATGGCGTGTTGCACTAAATAGGAAAGCCACATTTAGCTGCAATAATTCTAGAGTTTTAGTAACAATACAATAAACATAGATGGATCCCAAACACTGGTAGAAATATAATGTAGTTTTATTCAACTGATTCTCAGTTTCATCTAGTGATCATAAAGGTTTCTGTTAAAGCAAAAGTATTGGCCAAAGGAGCACACAAACTGCAAAGTGTGAGCCTATCCTTCGGCTTTCCCTTGAGACAGAAGCAGTATTTACAAAAGCATCTTAAATTTTTGTCTAAGATGACAAATGCATTCTGTCTCCATCAGTCAGCAAACATCCTCCTTCTTAGCTGTCACACTCGCAGGGGAGTCAGAATCATGCACGTATTCTTGATGTTTGGCACACAGAAATAGGTTTAAAGTTATTTGTCTGGCATGCTTTCAGCACATCCCCTTGCATGGGAAGTGTAACATACAGATTTATATACACTTTGACTTAATTTTATTCTCTCTCTAGTATTAGCAAGTACTCAGTTTGCTCTCTGTGTCCTTGGCTGTATTTCAGCTTCCTCAGAACTACTTATAAAACTGTCCCAAGTATGAGACCAATCAATAAGAAAATGAAGGTTTTCCACTTAAGGCCAGAGCTCTAGAAACACCAGAACACATCCTTACCAGCTACTTTGAATGGCTGATTGAGGCACAGCCCTGAGGACGTGAGTTTTGGCTTCTGCTACAGCACTCAGTGGTATACAGGAACCAACATGACATTGCTACAGCATCATAAAGCACGGATGTGTAAAGTATCTTTAAAACCTCCCGATGTAGACACAAATACCCCACACCTGATTTGTACATGTATAATTGTACAATATTAAACCTCCCTAGATTTATTATAAACACTTATTTTGATTTTGAACAGTATTAATAAGACCCACTTATTGCATCTAACACCGCAATACAGTAGGATACTTCTTTCATAAAATAAGCATTTTTCTGTGTAGAGAGTTCTGTCACCTCTCTTACCAACTGCACCTGAATTAGATGAACCGGTTACTCATGCTTTGCCAGTGCTCCTGAATTTGAACTCCATATTGCAAAGAAATAGAGCCTCTCTCTCTCCGTGTCCCCCTCTTTTCTCCCCCTTTCCCTTTTCATTACCTGGGTAAAATGAGAGTGGCTGAGAGAAAGTTTCTCTACACAAGTTCATAAATGTGGATTTAGAAGCAGTCTGGAGCTCCTCTTACGCTGTCATGGAAAGAAAGACAGAAAGCAAGGAAGGGCACAGCTACCTGAATATTAAATGTAAATTTTCTTTTTTTTTTTTTTTTCCCCCTCCATATGCAGAGATAAAAGATGGCAGCATGTGTAAAAAAATAGTGAAAAAGAAAGGACGTGAGGACACTCAGGGTCCCCAAACCACAGGAAGCAGCGGCCAACGGCAAGTAACCAACACCCAGTGCTGCCTCCAGGAAGCGCAAGCACTGCTTGGCAAGCACAAGCGGGGCTGACCCCTAACGCAAGCTTTAAAACAAGTGAAAAATTCCAAGTGCTTAAAGACTGAAAAAGGGGAAAAAAAACCCCACAAAACATGAAAGGAAGAATAAGATTCCCTGTACAGACTTACTTAAAGTCAGAGATATTTTGGGGTTCTCTTTTCTCCACCTTGTTTCCTGAAGATGCATGAGAACCTAACTAGTTAAAAAGTACCACCTTTTTGAACAATTACATTAAAAGCTCCTGGTTCTACTGATTATTTTCCTCTGACTTTTTAAAGCACTAGCTGCATGACAAGATGGCATCCAAATCATGTCTGAAACATTGTTCCTGGACAGGACTGGAAAAACACCATGCGGTATTACACTGCTACAAACCTGACACAATTTATACAGCCTGAATACCAATGTTAGATTTAAGGGAGTGTGTCTGTGCATTTTATATATACATGTATGTATATTTATATATATTTTTAATGTGGCTAATAAGACTGTACAGATGTATACTGATTATTCAGTTTCCCTGTGGTTATTCAGATTAGGACCCTCAGTGGCCACAGCTATTATTAATGCAAGCAGCACAAGAATGAATTAGAAAAACATTTAAAAATTTGGCTAAGCTGCTTTGTAACTATGTACTGGCCTGAGTTAACTACAATTTAGACTAATCTGACAACAGTTAATCTGCAGGAATGACAGTAGCTGTATTCAAAACAGTATTAGCAGAAGAGGGTAGCTGCGTCCCCTTTGCAAGGGCCGTAAAACACAGGCAAAATGACAAAAGCGATCATGTGTTTAACCGATGCTCCCTTTAGGGATTGTATTGCTCAAAGTGTGTCCCTTTCACACAGCTGCAGTGGCCCAAGGCTCACCAGATAAACACCAAAAATATATATATATACACACACACACACACTGTTGTATGCAATGAAAATAAGAAATAAAGATCATTTTTGCAACAACAGAACAGGAAAGGAGAGTGAATTTTCTGAGTGTCAGCTGTGCAACTGCTAAATTTTGAACTAAGATGACACAACCTTATTCTGACTAGTAACACATATGAAAATAACTGAGAAAAACGTAGTGTTAGTGTGAAATGAAACTGTGCAATAACCTAGTTTGTCAGACACTCACTGTAGCAAGTACATATTTTAAGACACCTGTTTGCCCACTGACTGTGAACATTAATCAACACAAATAACAGTGCTCTCAAGAAAAGGAAACACCCTTCCACTCCTTACTGTCTTCTACTGTTATCTCTACACAGGGCTTCAGAACTGGGGAATTTATTTCACACAAAGTCAATTAAGAGCTTAGTTGGAGAGAAAACAGCTTGCCAAGGGAGATAAATGCTGCAACACTCCCCAAACATAGCGAGACTCCCACTGAACTCTTCCAGTAATTCCTTCCACAGTCCAGGGAAGTGCACGAACACCACTGTCCGCCTCCTTCTGGCAAGTTCATCTCCAGGCTTTATAGCCCCCAAATAAAGACGAGTGGCAAAATATTGAGGAGCAATGAGTTTTTCAGCTGGACTGTGGGCTATTTAGGTCTTTTAGGATTTAGGATGATAATCCTGAAATTAATCTAGATTCAAAGATACTCAAACAAAGACTCTGCAGCCCTGTTGCAGTATCCTCACATAGCTCGGATAAACTAGAATTTCCTGACATTTCAGATTAGTTTCAGGAGGAATTTGAAGAACTAATGCCTGTGATAGCATAGAATACCATGATCTGGCTTATCTCTGGGAAGTCGTTACCAGTCTCTAGGACAGGCAAAGATGAAAAATACATTCCTGAACACTTCTGTAATTATGCAAACATCCAAGAAAAAGTGGTAATACTATAGAAATTAATTAGTTTCAGGAAGACATCTATCAGTAAGATAAGTCCTTCAATCACTTTGCGTTAGGAATCATTACCCTTACGTTTTTGTAGTTAAGCACTACTGTCATGTTAGCACTATAAATTTAGCTGATAAAGTGACTGCATCTGAGAACAACTTTCAGCTATGGAAGTGAAAAGGTATGATAGCAAGGATCAGACCTATTCATGGCGCTTTACACCGCTGGTCATATCACTTCTATCTTTCTTAGATGATAGAGAAAATTATTTGGGGCTATCCTTCCAAGTCTTGACTACAAACAGCAGAGTATTAGGGAAACAGCTCTTTCAGCAGAATATGCAAATGTAATAAATATTTTTGGGGAGTGTGGAAACTAATAGGGGGTCCGAAGGGGACTTAAATAACCTGAGATCTCCTCGGTTCCTACACAGATTGGAAGTATACGGCGAAATGGGTGGAGTTCAGATCACATTTCAGCAGAAAGAGATTCCCAGGTAAGTTTCTCAACTACAAGCAGGACACTTCTTGTACGGGAAAGAATACAGCACAGGAACGTGCAAAACAAGAGATAAGTGTAAGTGAGGGTCATCTGGACCAACTGTATACAGAAGGCTGCACAGTTTTACCTGCTAATTAGGTAGGCTTTTAGAAAGTATTGGAGACTCGTAGGAATTAAATCACAAAGCCTAATTTCAGCCTGGGAGCCTAGTCTCCCATACCTCTTTTACAGCCAAAGGACAGAGCCATTGATTCAGGGCTGGGAATAACCTCTGCCTCTCCACTCACTATACTGAATAGTGGCAAGGTTGAAGTTAGCTTTTGGGAGCATCTGTTCCACAATGACAGGAATATTCCTCCTTCCTTAGAAGGAGATGCTACAACTCATCTATTTCAATGTTAATATTTCCTTCTTGTGAGAAAATCTGGGTTTGGATGGAGCTAGTTCAGCTTCGGCTTCCAGGTGCCTTTATTGTAAAGCTGAGAAATTCCTTGCTTTGCGAAGAATTTGCAGATGGTGATCAACTCATCTTGCACATTTCTGTTCTATAAATTTGCATGACTGAACTCTTGAGGCATGAAAGTATAAAAGTTTTGTTGTTTTTTTCCCCTTCAGACCTTGAAAAATTCCACAGGCCTCTTTTTTGAACTCTCTCCTTTATTTATACCTCATTGTTAAGTGGAAATATCAAGGCATTGGAGAAAATACTTCAGTACCACAATATTTTAGCATCACACTGACAGCCAAGCTGAACAAGCTTCTTAAATTGCTCTTCAGCTTTCCTTCAAGTTACTACCCTGAAGAGTTTTTTATCTGTAACCCTACAATCTGTGCTTGTATTACCTTCCACATAGCAGCATCAAAAACATGTTTTGTTGTACCATAAGCACTTAACTAGGCAGTTCACATATGACTATCATGCTGTAATACTGATTCAACTTCATTATTTACTAATATCCCACTGATTTGGGTCACTTTGGAAAGTAGTAGGACTGCAGAGGATGCTTAGTAAGTGAAGATTTTACATCATCCAAATGCTTAAAAAACAACTACTAAAAAGCTTTGAGTCTATAGGATTCTTTACATAACTGTCACACAGAGCTAAAACTCACCTCAAATATCAACTATAAATGAAGATTTGAGAGAGAGATTTTTTAGAAGTACTGTATGTAGTCTTTCTGTTATTCAACATAAATCTTAAAAAAAGAAGTATCAAATCAAATGCCTTAGAAAAATATACATATAACACATCCACAGGTTAGCTTAAGTAGGTCATAACACTTTCCAGAGAAGTAAGAAGCTGTCTGTCAGTCATAGGAAGATTCAGACCTGCCAATTCATGATATTTTGAGGCCTCATTTACACTGCCCAGCCTTTCCCAGTACATCAGCCCTGATAAATCAACAAAACCCCCTATTCTGGCTGTGGTATATAAAAAGAAAAGGGACTGGATTTCTTTCACCTGGCTGCAGACATTCAAACATAAAGTTGCCAAAGTCTAAACTCCATCTATAGTTAACACAGAGAGAGAGAGACGTACCTCTGCAAGGCCAAATTCATCTCCCCTAACTGAGGATAGGGGAAATCATCTTTTCCCCTTAACTAACTGCAGACTTTTACCGGGACTTACAGATGCTCAACCTTTATATGTCCATCAGGTTATATGAAAGGAATGCCACACCAAGACCTTCTGCACTACGGTTGTCATGAGGGAAGCACAATAAACTAAAAAGGATTTTCTTCCACCAGCACAGCTGCTGTGCTGGGGAGAGCCCACAGGTGAGCACAGTGTTGCTGGGGCTGAATTTCTTCCATCTTAAGCACAGGGCAGGAGCAGGTCTTCATCGCTCATTATTTGTTCTCTCATAATTTATTCATACAATTTCCAAGCTTTGTGTATCATTATTTTAATTGGGAATGTCAAACTAATGGGCTGAACGTTGTTTAATGGTCAGAGTGCTAAATAAAGAGATGCACAGAGTCGAACTAAATGATTCAAAGGGGCTTTATCTTCCAGTCTCTAAGAGAATGCTGAAGAAACTGGGAAAAAATATAATAATGAGATTCTTACAGCAATTTTGGATGTTTCTACTTAGGTATCAAATTTATTCAAAATTGGGAACTGAATGCTTTCTATCTTTTCATGGAACTCTGAATAACGGCACCACTAGATTGGAAACATCTTCCTGTCAAATTCTCTAAAGGCAGGTGTCTAGCAGCAGATCTCTGCTGCTATTATTGTTGAAATTGTACCAAAATTGGCAATGTTGATTTGCTACTATAGATCAACCCCCACATTAGCCAATGTGTGTGTGTGCGTGTGCATATCTATGTGAAAGGATGTACAAAAATCCACTGAAAAAAAATCCAAATCTTTCTGCAACCTGAGCTAAATTTTTTCAGCTCGCTTTCTGGAAACACAGAAAGTAGGTCAGCACATAGCCCAAAATAGCACTTCGGCACTCAGAGAAAAAGTAGTATATCTGTATCTTTGGACTTTTTAGCTCATTTCTCTATAGGGGGGAATGGAGAAGGAAAGTCTTTCCCTTATTTTACTATATGGAGGAACACGTACAAATCAGCTACCGACATGGGGAAAATGTTATCTGTTTTAATCACAGCAAAATAGCATTTAAGCTTTATGTAAATATAAGCAAGCAAAAAGCCAGGAGGTTTAAATTGTGTTTAAAATGTTGTACTGGATACGTATCACATCCTGTTCCTTGTACATCTTGTTCCTTGTATCAAAAACCTGTTTGGTAAAATATTTACTTTGGAAATAACGGTATACTTTCTGTGATTTTGTTGCTCATCTTGCGATTTTTTTTAAAGTATTTGCTGCTTTAATAAGAATTGCTGTCTATTTTGTGATATCTTTCATGCTATGCACACTCCTAAACAGAAAAATATTTTCTTTAATACCAGATGCAAGTCTCCCACTTTTTATTTTTCTTCTCCCCCTCCCCCCTTTTTAAGGAAGTAAAAAGGTACAAGCAAACCCCAAATTATTTGAACACCCACACATCTTATAGCTATAAAGATTCCGAAGAACTCTACTGGGATTAATATTGACAAACTCCTTTCATGAAGAATTACAGTACCTTAACATGAAAAGAAAAACAAAACCCACTCTTAGGCAATATTAAATTATATTTATCAGACCTAAAATGTTATTACCTTATTCAAGTCAGTATCAATACTGTTGGCTACAACATGATGATGATGATGCTGATCTGTTCCCTAGAACAACAGAATTCAAGCTAGAACACTGATATTGTTAATTAGGAAAAAAAAGATATTGCCTCCCCCAAATTCCAAGTGTCAGTCTTCATTTGAGTCTCTGCACTAGATTAAAACAAATGTTTGAAAGTTACTGAGCATTGGTAGTATGACCTTTCAAGTTCAGTGATTTTTATACAATCAGCAGAAGTCCCTAAAAATAACAAAACAAATCTATTTTTAGTTCTTCCTTTTCTGTTTTCTATCTTCTTCTTGTTTTGCTTTTTAAACTACTGATCTATTCATGCTTCATCTCAGTTCTTGGACACCTAGCTCTCATTTATTCCCCTGTATTTTCCCCCTCTACTCTGCTCTCGTGAGACCCCACCTGGAGTACTGTGTCCAGATCTGGAGCCCTCAGCACAAGAAGGACATGGACCTGTTGGAGTGGGTCCAGAGGAGGGCCATGAAGATGATGAGAGGGCTGGAGCACCTCTCCTGTGAAGACAGGCTGAGAGAGTTGGGGTTGTTCAGCCTGGAGAAGAGAAGGCTCCGGGGGGACCTCACAGCAGCCTTCCAGTACCTGAAGGGGGCTACAGGAAAGCTGGGGAGGGGCTGTTTGCAAGGGCATGTAGCAATAGGACGAGGGGCAATGGTTTTAAACTAGAGCAGGGTAGGTTTAGATTAGACATTAGGAAGAAGTTCTTTACAATGAGGGTGGTGAGACACTGGAACAGGTTGCCCAGAGAGGTGGTGGAGGCCCCATCCCTGGAGACATTCAAGGCCAGGCTTGATGAGGCTCTGAGCAACCTGATCTAGTTAAAGATGTCCCTGCTTACTGCAGGGGGGTTGGACTAGATGACCTTTAAAGTTCCCTTCCAACCCAACACGTTCTATGATTCTATGGTATCATTCCCAAGCTGTTTAAATATCTCAACCACCAGCTTGTAAAATACTATCATCCATGTGTATATGTACATAGTTATAATCCATGTATATATGTATATAGTTGAGGCAATTATAGAATTGTACTCTTCCACACAGCCAGGCTTAAGTTCCTCCAAAAAGAGAGGGGAGAACAACTTTCTGAACTTACAGCTGCTGGGATCTGCACTTTCCTTTGACACTCAATAAACCAAGCTTGCTATCAGAACTGAAGTAAACATTAGGACCTTCAGAGGCTTCATGATTAACTGAGTAAGGAAATGATGGAGTTTCTCCAACTTTGAAAAATGAAGTCGAAACACTAAAATAAAATTAAATGGTTGAGGTTTTATGTCCTGTGAGGCCTCCACCTTGCAAAATTTAAAAACTCTAACCTAGCAAACAAAGTGCATAATTAAACACGTTTACTTGCATTCCTAGATTACTGACAGATAGCTTGTCACATGCCGTGGTGGGTCTAAACAGACAGTTTTCATTCGTTAGCTCCAAAAGCGAAAGGCACAGAACTTAATGAGTTCAATTTAGAGTGTGACAAATATACTATTAAAATATCATCAGATCAAATAAAGACCATAAATTTATAGTGCAGCATTAAAATAGATAAGAGGAAATAAGACAGTTATGTTTATGAGTAGCAACAGATACAATCTCCCCTAGCATTCTCTCGCTGATGACAGCAACAACATTCTCCAAAACCTGAGAGAACCTATGGAAAGACAATAGGTCCCATATTCATCAGACTTTAATACTGCTAATTTTTCTGATATGCCACCAGTATTATTAAAAAACAACACTGTTCTAGTTAAATGGAACTAAATCATTCCCTCCATGCCCTGGGATTTTTTCTAAACTGTTAAAAGATAAGAGATTTCACAAGAGCACATCATGTCAGTAGGTCTCATCTCCCTTTTAGAAAATAAAAGTCCATGAATATGTTTGCATATTCATGTAATTCCAACTCTGAGTTCAAGGACATTTACAAGACACCTGCTAATATGCCAAATTTGTATTCACTGGAGTGGGAAACCTGCTGCCATGAGACACCGTTTTCACTCAGAAGCCATTAGCTTAACTGCTGAGAGGTTGTATCTTCTTACACTGCTTTGTGAAGGAGAAGCATGAGTATTATCAGTTGTTTCAGGGCACAGTAAAACGGGCAAACTAGTCCAGAAGTGGTCAAATCCACTATTTTCTGAGTTTGCTTAACCGGGACATAGGAGGTCCTAGAATTACAGGCGCAAGGTAGTCTAGGAAACGGTGTTCTCATTTCCCAGCTTAGAGCCTGTAATTACATACAGTTGTACTTTTCCAGACCAGAGTCATCACGCATTCCCTCCTGGCTCACGTGGTATAACAATACGTGCTCAATCTTGCATCTGGTGCACTACTGATCATGCTGTAGTCTCCTGTGGCTGCATTATTTTATATGGGTTAGACATCTCCCTTACACCCTTCAGTGACTGACATGGGAATTTCAGTATGTTCCAAAGGTATATCAGGTTGAAATCACACATGCTGGTGTGGAGAAGTGTCCTAGAGCCCTACCACAAGTCAAACTGAACTTATAGACTCAGTCATATGGAGCCCTTTTCATGTCAGCATGCTTGTATACAGCCCTGCTGCACAGAACAGCTTATCTCTAGGCAATGAAAAATCACCATCTTCATAATGGTCATATAGGTCTAGAATATATATCACACATTTACAGATCTCTGTGCCCTACAGCACAAATAAATCTTTCTACTTGTTTTGATCTGCACTGTCTTGGATAAAAAAATGTCTACATCAAAATAAAATAGGCACTGAATAATAAATGGTATTATAATAATTGTCTCAATGTACTGAAAACCATCATCCAAAAATCTAGAAAAGCTGAAAGAGAAAAATCTGTATTTAAGCAATCACCAAAGAACATAAAAATAACTACTCAGATTGAAAAGTCTGTGGCCCTTTCAAGAAGTTTTATAGTACTGCTCTTTAAAAGCAAAAGCACTACTCTTCAGTGGAGTAAATTGGGAGCACTATGGAAGCCAGTACTCCAGGAGGAATACTGCTAACAATATAATTTGCTATGACTTACACCTGATTACAGGACAAAATTAATTGACTCTAAGAAATCTTACTTTTATATGACAGAAGGACTAACTACAGCTTTATAACGATAGGTTAAAACCCATCCAATGTATTTTAGTAGGAAAAAAAGGTTTGTCTTTGTCTAAGAGAAGGACACTGATGAATTTCTACTCATCGTGCTCCCTATTTTTCCCCTGGTTCATTGGGATATAAATGCATGGTAGCAATTGCAGCTGAGACGCTTATTTAGTACACATGCAAAATGCTTAATCATCTGTTTTCAAACATGTATCAGCATTTACAAAACCAAATATAGCCAACTGTTTTCTATAAGGAATTCAGTCCCAGGAAGGGTTTAACTCAACACTTGCACTGTATCAGATTAGTTAAAACCCACAAATTTCTTCAGCTCCTCGTAATGGTTTGACAGCTTTCACTAACATTAAGACAGAGAGCCTATAAATACTTGTAGTAAAGTATGTGCACAATCTCATGTCACGTGTGATGGTCTTAATACAGCTTTGTAATTCATATTTAAAGTGAGGCTGTAAGAAACCCAAACCTGTCACTGCCAAATATTTAAATTCATGCACACAATCCTTTTCAGCAAGAACTACATATACATGAGCTTCCAAATCCCAACATGCATGTTTTATATTTTTCACCTATGCAAAAGGCTTTTAACTATTTACTAAAAAAAGGATAATAGTTGCCACATATATTCAATGAAGAATACATTCAATAAAGAAATACATTCATACATAAAATTCACTATCATTGTAAAAGAAAAATCTCATGTAAATCTGTAATGACTAGATAATTAATACAAAGTCTCACCTTTCCCTGAAGCAACAGTTTCCAGTAGTGATCTCTCTTAACGCTTTAGTTTTGCAATGTAATTTTCATAAATAGTTTTCTAGTTCAGGCAGAGATGGGTTAACTGCAAGCAGTCTGGATGCTATCTTGCTTGCTTCCTGGAGATCACTGTTTTGCCTTGTGAGCCATCACAACTACCTAGGGAAAATAACAGTCCTCTTAACCTTCAGTCACCTGGACAACATGATATATTACCGCTCCCAGATTAAACAAAAGATTAAACAAAATCCAAGTCTTAAAACATGACCTTAAAAATTGTGTTTATCTACCAAACATTTCATAATAGATGCTGTTAAAAGAATTATTGCATACTTTCTTACCACGAATTCATGCTCTTGGATAGAGACATAAAACAAGTGGGAAAATGTTATACACAAATGTTGTACATTCTTTAAATTACAACTTGTCTTTACACTGACAATATGAACTAGACATTTTTTTCGTAGATTTCTGGTCAGAAAATATAAGCAACAGCGAAACTGAGTTATGCTGTAATTCCTTAAGCAGAAGTAAACAGAATGGTGCCCCTGGAAAATGACGCTGAGAGTAGGAATCTACTTTTACTATTTGGGTATAACTGCAAGGTCCCTATTAGAACAGGAAACATTATATTTCTATTTGGTGCAATGACAGGCATCTGGCAGCCAGTTTTTTAATTCAGTCTAATAACAGCTGCAGGCTCAGAAACAAAAGTTATTTACCCATGACCATTCTTTGAGACAGACTATGTACATTTGCTCTTATGCTATATGGAAGCAGCACAAAGCTAGGGTTGCAACATTTCCTCACGTAGACTGGCTGAAATCTTCTCAGACCCCAAAAGTGTAGCACAGAGATGGCTTTTGGACAGCAGGACTGTTCTTACTGTATATCAGGTTTATGTCCTGGATTCCCTTGTCATGGTACCAAAGGAGCATGAAATTGCCTTTGGTGTTCCTCCTCTGAGCAACACGCTCATCATATGATGTCATGTTACTGTTAGTGTGTCACAGGTTTTAATGCTGTTTCAGAAGGTGCTGATGGAAAAAATGCCTAGAGTTCTGAGCAGATCCCAACGTGCACGAAGGCTCTGAAACCAAGACTGCCACCTGCACCGTGTCTGTGTTCAAAACCACTGGCAGCAGATGTGGGTACCACACTTCAGAGAGAGGAGGCGCTCTCCCGTGATGCTGCCCAGAGGCCCATAATGCTGGATTATCAAATCCAACTTGATTTTTGTTATTATGAGGACAGTTTGAATGTCCTCTGTGAGCTCAGGGAGAGATGATGCTACATAGATCTGTGACATGAGTAAGACAACTTGTTTCACAGAATCATAGAATGGTTAGAGTTCAAAGGGACATCCAAGCTCATCTAGTTCCAACCCCCCTGCCATGGGCAGGGACACCTCCCACTAGACCAGGCTGCTCAAAGCCCCATCCAGCCTGGCCTTGAACACTTCCAGGGATGGGGCATCCACAACTTCTCTGGGCAACCTGTTCCAGTGTCTCACCACCCTCACAGGAAAGAATTTCTTCCTAATTTGTAATCTAAATCTATCCTCTTTCAGTTTAAAACTGCTACCCCTCGTCCTACCACTACACTCCCTGGTAAAGAGTCCCTCACCCTCTTTCCTGTAGGTCCCCTTTAGGTACTGGAAGGCTGCAATAAGGTCTTCCCAGAGCCTTCTTTTCTGCAGACTGAACAACCCCAACCCTCTCAGCCTGTCCTCACAGGAGAGGTGCTCCAGCCCTCTGATCACCTCCATGGCCCTCCTCTGGACCTGCTCCAACAGGTCCATGAACAGGTTTGCTAACTTGAATATGAGATGCAGTTGCGCAGGGCCTTGTCCAACCAAAGCATTGAATACCTCCAAGGACAGAGTCACAACCCGTCTGGATAACCACAGTGCTGTCAGAGCAGCCTCTTGAACAGTGTATCTCAATCTGAATACTCCAGACCTACGGCAGCAAACAGGCCAGTCCAACTCCAACAACACTACTTGACCTGTTCAGCCCCATGAAATGTTTGATAGGGCACTTAATTAAAAGATCTGCTGAGTTGATATAAGCAAATCATACTGTTTTCTGCTATGTCATAAGGTGGTATTTAACAACCCTGTTTCTTCTCCCCACCCTTTCCTTAACAACAGGAACCACCCCCACTATTTCACCGTGTATTATTAAAGGGTTTACACATTTTTATTTCTCTCTCTTCAGTGCCTTTTTCCTTCTGGATAGCCCTTTGCAGCTGTTTTCATAAAAACACAATAGTCGTTCTGCTCCCACTTTAAAAAGCACTACTGTAAGTCTGGATAATTGTCTTCTTGCATGTTTATGCAAGAGTTCAGGTTTCCTGGATGTTAAGAGAACTATCAAAAGTCACTGAGACAGACAGGGCAGCCATGGCTCAGATCTGCTCCTTCAAACTTTCTGCAAATTTGGGTACCTTTTTGCATGCTATACTCCAGATGCATTTTAAAGATAAGGCCCCGTTGTTTATACACTTTTTGGTTTTGGAAAATGAGATGCGACAGACAGTAGATCTGACAGATTCCTGAAACTGCTTTAGTTCCTCATCACCCTGTGGAGAAGTCTGTTCGTGTCTGTGAGATGCTGTGAGAGATGTACAAGACTTTTGGACAAAAATGGTTATCAAGTTTTAAACTCATCAAAGAAAATCTAAGTAGTATTCCAAGTAACTTGGAGTACTTCAGGTTATCATCATCAATACAACAGAGTGGATTTAGTCCTCCATACACCACATCTGTGCAGTAATGAGAGACTGTATCTTAAAAGCAATTGCCTCATTTTGCATGCGATAAATTGCACTTTACAGTCTCTGGTAGCCTGAAGTCATTACTCTTCACTTTGGGGGGAGGAGGAGGGTCAGGAGGAGAGGAAGGGAGTGCTTTCCAAAACAGACTCTCAGGCAACACTGTAAATACTGACTTCCATGGACATACTTTACTTCAAAGAACAGGGGCAAGCTGAATCAAGCAGTCTCCAGCCAAACGTTACAACCATGTGCAGACACATCAGCTTTTCAGTCCAGCATATAAAGGGCAAAGTCTCCTCTACAACCAGAGCAGAAATGAGACCCTGAGCAAGGATAAAAATAAGGAACCTGAAATAAAGTACTGTATGGATATAATTAGTTTAACTGCGAAGTGTTGCACAATGATTTGTCATACACCATCTAACCTTTTATTCATCCTCCTTGAGACATTTCTTGGTAAGTATGTTATTTCTACACAGGTATTATTTACACCAAACCATGACTTTCATGGAACGCTGCTTTGTTACATCAGTCTCAAAAGATGTGTAATACAATGTGTGTAAGTCACAAGATCATTGGCACTTCCACTGTCCCCAACTTTTTCTGCTGAAAAAGCAGGATTTTCATTTGTATCTCTTTTTAGAGGTAAGGAAAATTAATAAATGCCCTAAGTAGGTACACATTGTTCTTGTAAATATTATTGCTTAATGGGCATTTCTGAAATAATCTTCCTAACACAAAATAATATTTAAAAGTATGAAAATTATGGCATTAAACGCACAAACAATGCAGTACAGTAAGACATCCCAAAATAAAGAGGTTTGTAAAAATATACATTGTTCTCCAGAAAACAAAAGAACTAGTGAAGGTAAGAGCTGCATCACTCCAGCACCCTCTGTTGGCCTTCCTGCAGCATGTTACTTTGTGTACTCATTTAAGAGTGCCATTTGTTTTGTCCTTAAGTTATGACAAAGATTCCTTTATACAAAAACACATATGAAAAGCAAAAAAATAAACCCACCCCACAACGCAGCCCTACTGATAGAAAGTTGAGATATATAGCACAATGTAGCTTAATATCAGAATACTCAGTACTGCTTGACCTCGGTCATGCGTTAGCCCGCCTTTTCAGATGGTCAGAGTTGATCTGTCTAATCACAAGGGAAAAATTATTCTTTACCAGCCCTCTCCGTGTCTGATGCTTCTAATAGACACCAACAATAAACGGTATCTCACGTGTAGCTTCCCCGAGTAGAAATGTGAGAGTTAGGCTGATGGTTGGACTAGATGATCTGAAAGGTCCCTTCCAACCTAGGCAATTCTATGATTCTATGATTTTTATGGAACATCTTTCATTGTGGCAACTGAGACCTGACAATACATACATTACATAAAATATCATCCACAAAAGAAAGTTCTCGAACCACGTCTTGTCAAGCACACAGATAAATAAAGTCCAGATGCCAGATACAAGGTGATCTAAATATAAACTCCATATACTGCGTTCTGGTGTACGGCCAGATGGTG
This sequence comes from Fratercula arctica, assembly GCA_947846985.1. NCBI lineage: Eukaryota > Metazoa > Chordata > Aves > Charadriiformes > Alcidae > Fratercula > Fratercula arctica. Next base: position 24,550,105 of record CANTUZ010000001.1, on the reverse strand, counting down.
TAATTTCCAGAAGCACAGGCCCTTAGCCCAGCGAGCTCGGCAGCTGCTTTGCAAAGCCGGCTCACAGCTTTGCAACAGCAGATGCGGAGCTGCAGTGGGGAGCGGAGAGGAAGAAGGAGGGGGAAGCGGTAGGGCTGAGATGGAGAAGCAGGCATGCTCTCGTGGTGCGGGGGGAGGTAAGGGTGGTAGGGGCTGCTTCTGAGAAAAGCCACCCAGAGAGTTATCAGGGCTACCTTTTCCTTTTCTGGCAGGTGAGAACAGCAGAACGCAGCCTATGCCCGGCTATGCAGCAGGAGGCAAAGACCTGCTGCCTGGCCATCTTGCAGTCCTTGAACCACCACTCAATAAAAGCCACCGGCAAAGGGAAGGCAGGACCAAAACAGGTCTTATTGAGCTGTCTGGCTGCTTCCAATGGTCGAGTAACTGCCTACTTTACCTACTTATGGCTAAAAGCGAAAGCCAACACTGACCAAAATCCAAAGAACCAACAGAAGAGCGCTTCTTAGCTGGCCTTAAGTTTAACGACAGGGGAAAATTCAGTCTCAGAAATGTCACCAGCCACTGCAAACCTGCTCCTAACGCTGTCTCTTAACTTGGCACCTTTAAGCTGTGTACGGTTTTGTACCTGCATAGTTTTGTTTCCACACAGCATCCTGTCTGCTCACCTGAAATTCATACCCACTATCCAACCACCCTTCAAGGCTCTGCTCCCTGCTTCTCTTCTTTCCCACACGCAGCTTCACGTGATTCTCTCCTAATATTTCTGTGTTTACTGACTTTAAGACGGTGCTAACAAAAACCAATGGTCAGATAATAATCTACAGAACATGCTGAAATGCACACAAATTTTTGCCAATCAGTTTTGTAGTACTGTTTGTCAGAAAGCATTAGTACCCTATTTCAAATATTTACACACATGCTTCTACTTTGGGTAATGTATGTTACCACTTAAAAGGGATGGAGAAATCAGTTTGATTTTGATTGTCAAGATCTGGATTATTAGAGTCAAATATTTATTGCACAGAACAAACCAGAAACTACCTCACAAAATCTGTGCAGTTCATTTGAGGTCACTCACTAACCAGTCCAGAAGCCAGAGGTGGACCCAAACTGAATCCACATCCCTAAACCTCAAAACTGAAAAAAAGCAATCGAGTATTTGCAATGTGTGATGTTATAATCCGTTCTCAGGAGTTACTACTTTGACAGTTATTTTCAGGCATTTATGTTCTTGCTTTATACTATTTTCTCCTGGCAAAGGTTTCTTACTCTTTAGCTGTTTTGTTATTTTAAAACAAATCTACCGCTTCGTTTTTTCCATGTTTAAAAGGTCTGGTTCCAAACAGTAAATGGTTGAAGTTATTTCCTTTTAAGACTTGGTGGTTCATTAGATGGCTGGTTAGGGCTGCAGTAGCCTGTCCAGTAACAGGTTACTTACGCAATGAAGTTCCTCTGCCTAGCAACCCTGAGGGTGGGGTTCAAAACAGCAACTGCACCAGTCACATTTTGCAACTGAAAGTGAGGGAAAAAAGAAAAGAGATGCAGGAAGAGGGAGTGCAAGGGAAAATACTGCTTTTCTTCGTGTAAATTGTAACTTACTAAGAAAAGAAGGTAACAAGAATGAATCAAAGGCAGCTAAAATATTTCCCACTCAAAGTTGTAATTAATTCTGAGATCATAATATGATGATTATTAAGAGAAATAATTCATGCAGACAACGTGTTAATCCCTGCAGAGGATCATGTAAATACTTTGCTATTCTGGCACTAATCTTCACTTTCCATTGAATACTGAAACAATCTTCAGTTATAAAAAATTCTTATTAAAAAAAAAGTTGCAAGTAAAATAGCTGGATATTTTGAATGCTTACAGAGAAAGGTTCAGTATTAGTATCTTTATGCTGAGATGTCAAATTGAAAAAAAAGTGAAGGCAAACATTGAAATTACAGTTGACTGAGTTTTAGGAATAAAATTAACTTTATTAATTTCATTTATCAAGTTTGTGCTTGTTAGAAGTAGGCAAAATTACAAGATAAAATATATTATTTTGGAGATTTATAAATAAATATTCTGTGAAAGAATCAAAGAAACCAGTACTTCAACGTTAGTGAATGAGAAAAAAAAAAAACAAAAAAACCACCAAAAAACTCACTATTTGGCCGTGTATCAATTTTTCATTCATAAAAATTATTCCATTTAATGATTTCCCCCCCACTCCCCGATTTGAAAGTCTTTCTCTTCCTACGCTTGCCGAGAAACTGATTAAGTACATACAACAGTGAGAATAAGCTTAGCTGGGGATGTTATCCATATATACTCATATAGAATTTATATTTTTCCATTTTTTAAAGTATTTAATGCAGAGGGGAGAAATTACCTCCCAGGCAGCAGGGATGCACTCAGCCAGTCCATGGAGCGCATTGCCATACCAGGAACATCTGTGCTTGCTGCAGAGCAGCTATTGCTGCGCAGCACAACGTACAGCTTTGGGTTTGGGTGCTGGAGGGAGCGGAGCACTATCAGTTGCCTGCATCTACTCAACTGCACTTCTCATTTGGTTTCGCCTGGCCAGGCCTGAGCAGTCGGCAGCTCTGAATTGGTGCAAACAGCTCAGAAAGGCAGCGTGAGCATTCTGCGCGACACAGCTCACTGTGCATACAACTCCGGTCCTCATGCTTTCCCCTCACGCTTTCCAAGACAACTATGATTAGATTTTATTTATACTTCAACTCTTATCCCAACATACTGGTCTCTTATACGTGAGCCTTTTCTCGTCACTATGTTGCTTTACACAGTAAGCAAATGCACTAAATGAATTTACTAAATGAAGAGTCTGAGATGCATCTTTCATGCTCTGAAACAGATTGATAAACATACCAGTACTCGGAAGGCACTATTCCCTGATGCATTATTATACCACCCCTAGAGCTCAACTTGGCAGATCTTGTCTTACCAAGCATACATAAGCTCATGTGTTTCTTTTAAATTTATCTAATTTGTGACAAAATGTTCATCTTACCAACTGACTGTATGCCCACATGACATAATTACTATTAGCAAAGGCAGTTAGCTAATAAACATTGTATGGTCCTAAAAACATTTACTTAATTCACTAGTAAAAAAGAAGATTAAGTGATAGAAAATAAACACCTCAAGTATCAAAAATAGGTAAGTGAAGGCCAGACTCACCCTCATTTGCTGGCAGGGTGGCAGTACATGGACTATTGCCTCCCACCACGATCACTGATAGCTCAACACTGGCTCTCCGGAGAGCTCCACATTGATGGAAACTTTGAAAATTAATATTAATAAATCTCATCCCATGCTACTTTTAAACTATCGTATCTCTAGCTATTTTATAAGATAACTTTTTAAAACACAATGGTTCTACACAAATTTTACCTCAAAACTGCCCGTAAGTCTTGAATAACTTGTATTTGTCAAGGATTTCAAAAGTGAAAAGGACAGAATCAAATGGTATTTTAAAAGGCACATGCGCCTGAGATAGAGGATTTTAAAAAACTCCTAAGAAACAAAAAAACCCCAATCCCCGTCTACTTCACATTGACTTTTGTTAGGAAGACTTGAGCACCGCCAACACAAGAGAGCTGGCGGGACAGAGCAGGATGTAGGATGACGGGATCTCATTTTCCAGCATCAGCACTGATTTCCTCCTGGTGACAGTGATGCCATAACCATGGACTCATTGCTTTGAGAGTCAAAGTAACAAGGGGAAAACACTTTACTGCTTAAAAGATAAGGAGTTTCCTACACATGACTAAAAAGGAAGATAAATGGGGGTCATGGTGGTGGTGCACTTGCCACCAGCAGGACAGCGTTGCATTCTTAGAGGAGTTCTGTGGCGTGCTGTCTTACTGCAAACATCTCTAACGGTGCATCCAGTGTTGGTTTGGTGAGTAAAGCAAGAGTGGAGATCCATTTGAAAAAAAAATGAAAAATAATCCTCTTATAAAAACAGCTCAGATTTTTAATTGGGGACAAAAAAAATGATACTTATTTTAGTAGGCTTCTGTGTTGTGTCTGGCTGCAATAGTTTTCAAGCAGGAACTTCTACGTTTGTTTGGCTAGTTTTAATTAAATTTGATCTCTAAACTGGCATTTCATTAAATAGGTTTCCTTTTTTTGATCTCCCTCCCCACTCTGTTTTTGTTTAATCAGATATGCAAGCAGCTTTAGTGACCCTAAACACTGCAATTTTCAATAAATAAACTCTGTATGAAACTGTTACGCAATTTCTACAAAGCATCCTGAAAAAGACTTAGACCTGAACTTTTTCACCTTTACTTGCAGGCACGAGCAGGGATCAAAGGCAGGCATCTGAAAGGCAGGCATCAAAAATGGTAGAACAGAGATCTATTTTCCAGAGAGCCTTTTCTTACCATCATCTACATACATTTTCCTATCATCATCTGCGTAAATTTTTTCCCCAGCTAAGCAGCTTACAGAAAAAAATGAAGAAAACACTCACTCCAGCCAGTACCTTCCCTTCATGTTATAAAATTAGCAAACTTTTTAGTTTAAATTTCCTTTGTCTAATTAACAGACGCATTCTGCAGTACAGCATTACTTTTTTCTATTTCCATCTCAAGTAATTCTTTATTATTGTACGTAAAAAAAGAGTAGAACTTGAATAATAAATCTAAATAACAACGAAGTAAAGCCTCTCCTTGACTTACCATTGACTTACCCATCTGTTACACCTTTATACATAAAGGCCTTCAGAGTGAATGATTAAGAAGAAAGGCTAACAGAAGCAACATGTAAGTATCTTTTTTTAGCTTGGAATACCAATCAGTTTGCCACCCACTTACTTATTAACATATTTAATGCCAAAAAAAGACAAGAAAGAAATACTAATCCCAATGTCAAGTGAAAAAAATTGAACTATTAGGACAAAATTTCTAAAAACAACATACAAATTTGCCAAAAAAACCCACAAAACCAAATTCCAGGTGGCCAAACTTGGTAATAATAGTGTCCTGAATGATACCTTTAGCGATTGCACTTCCTAGCTGCCATGCGTATGACAATCCCCATACCGAAATCTGAGTAAAAATCATGAAGACTGCCAAAACAATAGGGTAAACTAAGAAAAGACCTTCAGTTGCAAAATTATTTAAAATATGACTTCATTTAGGAAAACTAAACGATTTAGGAAGCATCTGTAAGGGTGCCTTTATACTAGTAATCAATATTGCTTTCTTTAGTCGTACAATGCACTACTGTTAATCATGCTGCCAGTGATCTGCTCTAAAATTAAGCAGAGAACACTTTATTCAAAACCTAAGCTAACAACACAAGATGAACATCTATCTTGACTAAACATCCTTTTTTCAAAAGCATGAATAGTGAGCAGAGCCCTTGATGCATTCTTCTCCACTGTGCTCAGAGGAAGATCCACATCTGTTTGTCTCTCACACTGAAGTCCCTGATAAGTGTCTGTCATTCTATTAAAATACAGCTGGAAAACTACGTTTAAGTTTTGAAAGAGAAACTTGAGAATATCCGTGCTTTGCAATACTCAGCACCATCTACTTTTCTGCAAGAAACCACTTCTAAAGAAATAATGTAAATGAATATTAACAAATGCATGCAATTTGAATGTTCTCCTGCATGCAAAATATAGATAGTAGCATACAAGGAATTCACTTACTGATGCTTAGCAACCTTTATGGAAAATATGGCATAGGAAAAAAAAACCAAACTAAATTCCATGGAAATGCAACAGAAAAGCAGCAAATACCATGTAGCAGAAATACAGGCTTAACCCTTCACTAATCTATGAAACAGAAAATACCCTCGTTTGCATTTTTTGAAGGTCTGTGCACATAAGCAGACAGGCTTTGATGCTGCCAGTTTTTCCAAGACGTTACTTCAAAATTTCTGAGAAGTTAAATAAGGAAATAACTGTCTCTATAGTGTTTATGCAATAACACAGCTTTCCTTTGCTGTGTATAATTTCGTAACACAATTTTAACTGACCAGTAGACCTCAAAACCCAGACCATGTCAGCTCCACTCAGCAGAGCTTCACAACACAGGGTAGGACGGGTCACAGGAACTGCACCTCCACTGCCAACGCCGTGACCCCAGCGTGGTGAGGCACCCGAGGAAGCACCAAGTCCAATGTCCAGAGGGAAACCTTGCAGCCATATAACTTTAATTTCAAAGGGATGAACAGGAAGGCAAGGACCCGACAACATTCACTGAAGAGTCTGCCATTAATAATGGGGCCGTGCTAAAAGATAAGTGTTTTAGAACAGGATAAGATAAGCCTTTGGAACAGGCTGCCCAGGGAAGTGGTTGAGGCACCGTAACTGGAGGTATTCAAAATATGGGTAGACGTAGTGCTTAGAGATATGGTTTAGTCATGTTTTTTGTCAGTGTTAGGTTGATGGTTGGACTAGATGATCTGAAAGGTCTCTTCTAACCTAGGTGATCCTATGATTCAATGTTAAGGTTAATTACTGTTACTAGCTTTTGATCTGTATCATTTTCACTTCTATTTTAACTGCTCAGCTAGAAGCTCCTCTCTCAAAAATTAACTTCACAAGTCTTTTCTCAAAAGTACAGTTATCAAGCTCACGTTCCCCAATGATATGTATATCTGAGACCTTCAGTGTACTGGAAAATCCTACCCTTTTTTGCAATTAATAAGGATAATATGTAATTATCTAATATCTAATGTAATGTTGACTGAAGAATGCGGGAAGAAACACAACCATTCCACCAAGCAACTACAACAAGATCTTTTTGAAGAGGACACCACAAAGTATTACTGTTACATATACATGGATCATTGCTTCAGACACACCACAAAGCCTCTTTCCTGTTCAGTACGAATCCATTGTTAAAGCATTGTGCATATAATACAAGTATGAAAAACACACAAGTTTTGAATACAGTTTCTTCTACACAGACCATGGTTGGTCTATATAAAACCATCAATGTATAAAACACCAATGCAAGTATTACATTTGATTCAGTTCTGGGACAGACAACAAAAATCAAGTCTGAAAACTCAATCTTTAAATACAGCTATCTGTGAGAAACAGGAACATTTAGGCATAATACACACCAGCTGACAAAAACGCTGATCACTTTTATACATATCTAGTACCTCTCTGATCTTCTATCCTGACTATGTTTAAAACAACCCCTCTTCCTCTCAGCTTGCATTCTTGATTTTATTATAATCATTAGTGGCAGTTTGCCTACTTTTAAGCAGAAAAAAGCACAGGAAGCCTGTGCAGCTTTAGAACTTAGTGAAGGAAATCAAGTGCTGCATCGTGTAATACAAATCTGAACTTTTTGTTATGTGCTGTATGCTACTCCCTACTTATTCTAGGCAGTAAATTAACTAAAATTGAACCTGATGCTGTTATTTGGCATCCTTTTTTAAGGCACATCTCAATTCTATCCATTGATATTTGCCATCACTATTTCACAGTAACTATTGAGTTAGTTTTGTTTTGTTCCAATTTATCCTTTTTTAAGTTCTAAACACATGGTCACAACGTGGTTATAACAACATACCCTAAAGAACATTAAGAGATGTTTGCTTTAATGGCGTATTTACTATAAGATGGTTTGCAAACTTGAGGCATTAGAAGAGCGAAAAAAATATTTGAAACTAAGCTCACAATATGTATACAGAGATTACTTTGTATCAGTCAATATTTTTTCCCCTAAATAATTTAATTCAGCTTGCAAGCAGAAAAAACACCACCCTCAACCTCAGGATTGTTGTATGCGAGCCAACTGCATGTACTTTATTTTAGTGGGGCTAATTAATAATGAAAAATAGCTCTTGCTACCGGGATTGCTAAAAAGGAATTTATGACAAACAAAGTTTGCTACAGGGCAGCTGGACTGTATATAGAACTATTGTGTATGTTCACCGATTTCCATCATACATTTATAAAAATAAATGACACATTTGTTAAGCAAAACTGTTTATAAAGGCATGATGCCTGCAGTTCTTTGCTCCAGCTGATCTACAGTGTTTATCCCAGAAAATAGCTTTCCGTTACTTTACTCAGAGATACCTTTGCAACAGCAGGCAGATTTTTATCTGTTTTGAAAAAGCGTGTCTTTAGGCTTTATCAGGACACTTGTAAGTACTGTTCCTTAATTCAAGATGGCCTGGGACACCTTACTAAGTTAAACTATAATTAAACTTCTAAGCTAAAGTTATAAAAATTAAATTAAGAGCTATTTCATATGACTAAAACCAGATGGAGGTAAGCACACAGGCACAAGGTTACAACTTGTCTTACTGAATCTTATGACACACATTCCTATTTATTTCTGCTATATTTTAAAGAAATACAGACACGCAGCCTGGTCAAATACATCCCATGCTAAAAGCCTTCCAATTTTGAACGTTTTGGTTTATGCTTGAGTTCTCAATCTTAGTGCTGCAGTAACTGTATGTTTGTGTGTTCTTGCACACACAAGCCATTGGTACTTTGCTTAAAAGTTTATGCAAAAACCTGTCACAGTCTATGCTAATGTGTTTTAAAGTAAAAAGCACACACGAATATCAAAGAGCGCACTGTAAATGATCATTTCTAATCTTAGACCTGTATCAATTATTCACTAGTTCGTTCTTCTTGCTCTTTATCGTATAGACTTCACCATGGCAACACTACTCTTCACTTCCTAGCCTTAATCAGTGAATCTGTAAACTAATACTAGATTTAGCTGTTGAATTACTTGATATTCTACTTATTACACCATGAAAATAGACATGAACCATGTCTCTCTTATTACACCATGAACCATACACCGTTTCCAGGATATCAATAAACTTCCATTTGCTTTGCAATATTGAGATGGTAACTTTTCTAAGAACTAGCTATTCCCTCTCTTACTGCCAAGTATAAATATGTAGCTTTGAATTACCACCAGCAAAATTCAAAATGGAATTTAATGTCTGAATGCAATACCTGTCCTATGGTCCTTATACAAACTGGGATATGGTCCACCCTTCAAAACCTATAAATTTTAAAATCACTATTAAGTTTTAGAACTAAATCGCTTGTTTCAGCAAGTACCTTAATTAAAAAATGTCTTCATATCTAACAGTCTTCTTGGCACTACACAATTCACAGACAATACATTTTGTATTTGAATCTTTTCTTTCCCCTTCTTCATGTTTTCCAGCATTGTTATACATATCATTTTCCATCTTCTCAAAATAAATGCATCTTTTTATAGCAGCTTTCGGCCCAGCTATTTTTCCTTTCCAGTAAGTTGCTTCTTTCTGTCTCATTTCTCTCTTCTTTCTGTTTCACTCATTTTTTCTTCACCCCTTTTTCCTGTGTTTCTCCAATACTCTCGATGCTATTAATTCTCACCTTCCTTTTGCTGCTCCATCACACAATCATACTTCTTTTCCCTTCCAGTTTGTGAGGATCATTTATGTATCTCGCTAATCCAAAACAGACACCTTTAACGCCTTAACACTGCACCTTTCTTTCCCTCAACTTGTAAAGCAGAACAGCAAACATTTCCTGTTTGCTCCACTCTTACACTTGCTTTTTCACAAAGGTGTTCAACTTGTGATCTCTCTGCTGTGTCTCTAGCGAGCACTGATTTGGGTTGTGCTTTTCAGTGTATCATTAATTATCAACCTGGCAGCAATTTTTAAGGTTTCTTTAATATGTAAAAATCTAACTATATCACCAGCACAGAAACAGTGATAGACACAGAGAGCTCCTGGCCCTTCCCAGTAAGTCCTTAATATTGTTCTCTCATTGTTCTTTGTTAAAATGATGAACTGCGTGATATTTCCCTTAAACGTTAAGTATCTTCACCACAGTTAAAAGGAAAAAAAGGCAGAATTCACTTTTCTGCAGGAGCTATCATACCACAAAAACTCCAAAACATCAGACATTTCAGAGTCTTGCAGTAGGATGGATACCACCTAGACAGAAAAACTGTTAGTGGTTTATGTTTGGTTGAGATCCTACTGTCCTTTATAGACCTACAGACACTTGGTGAGTGTTCCCTTCAGGTCTGGTATGATCACCAGTGGACTCCTACTGCCTCTTGAAAGTAGAAATTATCAGCCTTGTACTGAGCAGGTGTCAGTCATCCTGTGACACAGCTGACCAAGTCACAGCAGTTTCCTTGTGTTGCTCTTTTTTCCTCCAAAATCTTCACTTGTGGAATCCCACAGGGATCCACCTTCTTCCTACCCAGCTCAGTATACATGAAGATAATAGGGTAAACTGTGAAGCAGAGTGGATTAGAAGTTTATTAATAATTTCACAGCCTCATAGCTGTCAACAAATATGTCCAAGAACACAAGAGAAGAAAGCACAGATGACTGAAGCCATCTCCTCCAGGCAAAGAGATGATGCTCAATGGTCAGCATCAAGGCCCTGCACACCAACTCTTCCCCTCTTTACAGGGGGTCAGCTTAAGGTTAGCTCCTCTGCAGTGCTGCCAGAGAGCTGTGAGAAGAGCTGTGTGGGAAAGAGCTATGAAAACCTTTGTTGGGGATCTCCATTTTTTGGTTGCGAGCTATGCTTAAACTCAGAGTCTTGCCCTTGGGCCCTGCCTGGGCCACGCTGCAGGTAACACCAGCGCCTGGACACGTTCCCTGCTGACTGTGACCGGGTGACTCAAACTTGGCAACCTTGTCCTGCTGCTCCCTGACAGTCAGGCTCAAATACTGAAAAGCATTAAGCTCCCGGTAAGGGATGATGTTAATGTCCTGCCTAAGAAAACCACAGCCTCAAATACCACTGCAAAGTTGCACTTTTTAAAATACTTTCTCCTGTCCATCAATGACAAGGTCACTACACCTCCATATTGTATTTTCGAGTCAGTCCCAGTGACACTCACAATACACTCAGTTAACCATAATTTTCCATAGGTAGATATGAAACTACCAGCCTTCAGTACATTGCACTTCTTTCAGGCCACAGAAGCTGCTCCACCAGCGACAGACGGCACCAGGATTGCACTTACAATTCAGTTCAGCTGAACACACTGCAACTCCTCCTGCTCCAGCTTCTTTGCTCCTGCTCAAACACTAGCGAAGTCACCAATTTTCAGTGACCTACTCAGATCTCGCTGAGGAACAGCACAATTCTGACCACCTTCCACGCACAAGGCAAAACCTACACTTTTGATTCAATTCCTTCATTAGTACGCTAAATAGCACGTATACCAAATGACCTCAGGAGCCAGTTATGACCCCTCACGTATAAACCATGCAATTTGCACTACGCAGAAACATAGATTACAACCACAGTAATGAAGTGCAGTATTCTTAGATCACAGTACAAGTTGCAATTATTTCAAGAAGGAAAAAAAACAACCCAATCCTTTGCTATCACTACAATAGTTTGAAGAGGTGGTCTCACAGCCAGCCAAGCTCAGCTGGCAAACAGACGGCACAAAGCTCATCACTGCAATGGGGATACTGCAGTCCGCTCTAGAGGTTACTACATTAACTCAAATGCCTTGCAGCCATTACAATGCCCATCAGAGAAGCTTCACAAGTGATATCAGAGCAGAAAAAGCATCATATACTAATGTGAGAATGTCTCCTACGACACTTTTGTAGAAACACTGCTGGAAGTTTATCAGTAGAACCAAAGGGTTCTCCCATTAGCACTTGTGTGCATGCTGTCCTCTTCGCATGAATATGATGGGCAACCCCTACGTTTGCAGCTGCTCTCGACATTTGGTACCAATCATAAGATGGATACTACATGGAGGAGAAAGTTTTCTTCCTTGAACTTCATTTACTTTACTAAACACAAGCTATGAACCACTCCATAAATAGGGCATGACTAAAATACATCTTGCATTAATTGACTTTTTATGGCATAAAATTAAGACAATAAGGTTTCAGAGCTTGAACGTGCAATTGTTTAGACTCCCATTCTAACTTTGATCCAAAAGGAGAACAGTATAAGCCTACCTACACAAATTATACTTCCTAATTAAATTATAATGGTAAAGTAATTATTACAGCAAATAAGGAGGCATTTTTTATAAAAGCCTAACCACAGTAACAGAGAATACTAACAAATTTCTGCTGCAAGTACTGAAAACTATCAGCATCCTGAAACAAGACCTTATTGTTAAGCCTTGTCATAAAACTTAGATCAAGTTAATTAAAAAAATATGGAAAATACTTCTTTAGAGAAGAAAATATTTAAAGTAACAGCAAATAAAATAAACTGCTACTTGAAAATCTTTCCTTGAACAAACTTGGGTATTTTGACATTGTTATGTAAAAAATGTTATGTTTGTTATCTTTTACTTTGACCACCAGCTAAGTCTCAACAATTTCTTTGTTTACATGGTCAAACTCCCCTGATGAATATTAAACAAGACTATGCTGAAAAGGGTTATTTTCCCATCTAACATATCTGACCAGCAACAAAATCCATACAGCTTCCTGAATCATATGTAGCAGGATGAAGACTCACTATTGGCATTCTTTTCTTCAAATTGTAGAGCAATATTCTACAGCTGATATTCAGAAGTGTGAGGTGAAATAAAGCAACCTACAGTGTATTTATTTTCAATCTTTATAAAAAAAGTCTAGATTAACAATCCACTCACCTCTCTGTCCCGCCACGATCCGCACTATACACATTAACATACAAACAGTTTTCAAATCTTTTAAACTGAAAACAAAAAAGAAAAGGCCAGATGGTTACGGGATGCAGTACCTACTGGTTCTGACCACTAAGACTAAATGGAAGTTGAATCAAAATAAAATAGTTCAAATTTAATTAAAAATAGCAACGCTATCTATTCAAAGATAGAGATGACTACACTCCAAATTTTAAGATGTTTTTGATCTAAAAGATTACTTGTCATGATTGACTGGATCCAGCCCAAATTGCTATTAAAGTTTAATGCACTCAGTGATGTTGAGAGGGATTGCTCCTTCCAGCAGCAGTGAGGATACAGACAAATTAAAAAGAATTACAGTATAGCAGCCAGTATCTTAAAAATTCATTTAATGATGCTCCTAGTCTCGTTAAAAGCATCTAATGCTATAAAATTTTTGACCTTAATATTTTTCCTCGAGATTTTTCTGAGGACTTATTTCATAAATCAATAGGATTTTGTAGCTCTGAGATACTATAATAGTTTTACAGCTGCTAATATGGCACTAGGGGCTTGATTCAGCTGCCCACACACAAGTGTCTAGTGCTGCTTGAGATGCTGCAGCAAATCCTGGTCCCCAGGTGTCAACTGAGGAGTATACAGGTCTCACACAGGTAAAACTACAGTTACCCTTTACATGGTCTTGCCTGGGACAGAAAATCTACTTAAGACCCTTAAATCTGTTGTGTGCGTCCCAAAATACTGAAGGAATTTGGACATGCTTCAGGAAACACAAGTGTTTTTAAAGCATCTGAGCTGGTAAATAGAGAGGCAGAGAGAGGCAAAAAAAAAAAGGAAAAAAAGAGAAATTTGAACAGATCAATTTTAGATCACTTGGTTATATTTTATGTAAAAATTAAGCAGATTCCCACAGAATTGCATAATGCAATATTATATACTAGTCACCAGAATGCCTATGATTAGCAACTTCAATTTCTGTGTTTAATTGATATGCCCACAAATAAAAGAATAAAAATAAGCATTTACACAGAGATGTCAGAAGCCTTTTCAGTTATGAAATGGAGATCATAACCCAGTAATGTCAAGTGCAGGAAGTCCCCAAATCTACTTTTAACTTCTATGGATTTATGCACAGCTATGGGAGATCAAGAACGATAAATGAGCTGCAACAGCTCTTGCCTTCTTTGAGAGTTGTGTAAACTAATTTGGTCCGTTTATTGAAAGTATGCACATTGAAAACATGAAGTCACTTAAGTTATGTTAGGACAGAAAACATGGACTGAAATGGGTTATTCTATCAGTAATATCCATAGCTCTTTTTTTTTCATTTTTTGTGTTATCTACGTACAACTTACTGTATTAGGAAAGTTCATTAACTATATCAAAGATAACAGGCCGAATATATCAGATTGTGCAAAAAATTAATTAGAGCCAAAGTTTGGTTATTAACACAATGCATGTGGGCATAATGCACAGACTGTTCCAATATGACCATGATGTTTTTTCATTTTGTCGATCTTGCAGTGGCACAATTGACAGGTCATAGTTGATTTAGCAAAAAATTTAAGCCATCAAAATTCATGCTAGCAAAGAAGCACACAGTATGTCTGCAGTGTTGAGGAACACCTGGACATGTTCACTCTACAACCCCTTCTAAAAAACAATAATCAAACAAAAAAAGAATTGTGGTGTTGATCTACATGCAAAATGTCAGTAACGATGAACCAAACATTACTGTCTAAAAGGGAGAAAATATAATTTAGCAGAAGATTCCAGCAAGGAGTCTTGATAGGCCAACACAGATTCACTCCAACTGGTCTGGTTTAGCAAACCCTCTGCTATCATATTGCAAGAAGAGTGTCCTTTGCATCACTGCTCTTTTGTCCTTAGAGCATCCTGCTCATTTTAAGTGATGTGCTTCCGCTTTCATCACGAGCAGGACTAGAGACAGGAAAGTCACCAGCAATGCTGAAAACTCCAATAGTAACATACAAGAACACCAGTCACTTCCACCCTTCTTTTGGACTGGACCTCTGATGCTTCTAAGATCATACTTCAACAGTAATCATAGGAATCACTAAACAGTGACCAAATGGCATCCTCAACCTTTTTTAATCCTGACAAATGCAAGATTGATTAAGTTACAAAGTAAAATCGGATCCCTCACAAATACTCCTGTGAAGCATATTTAAGAATACTTCAAAAGGACGTATGTTGGAAATAAATAAATACTTTCTCTGCTAGTCTGTAGACAGCTTCAAACACAACATCTGCATCTGCCAGTGGCAGAGAAAATTATTTGTGTGTTATCATGTTCAGAGTCACAGAAGGAAGAAACTCTTAAGAAGTGATGGTGGTGCCTCCTCAGAGACAGAGATCCTGGGTACATCCCAAAATGAAGCTGGTATTTGTTCTAGCTAGGCTCTAGCTCCAGCACTGAGATCTGCTTTGTACGCCATAGTGATGTGTGATATTTGGAATTATGTAGATCCCCCCCCAGCCCAAAACAGGCACAACTCTGCACTCCTCTCAGTTCAGTCATTACTTCCCATGGGCACGTGACAGAGGCTACTGAGATGTTTTTCTGCTAAATGAAGGCTTATGAGAAAACACCGAAACATGCTTCGAAAACAGTGATGTGGGTTCATCACCCCTCTCTGTCAACAGCATCCTGCAGTGCAGAAGCTCATAGCAAGAACACTTTGCCCGCCCCTGCCCTCAAAAATTTAACTCTAAGCTTCATTAACCACAGAGTTCCCACTGAAAGGAACACGGGAGCTATCAAAATAGCTCATACAAGTGCTTCATCTGATCCAGCATGCTGTCTGTTCATTAGCCTATAGCAGATGGTTTGACAGAAGGTGCAAGAAATTCGTCAGTGGACAATTCTGTATTGGAAAAGCGTTTTTTCAGTTGTTCCATCTAGTTTGCTTTTATTTTGCAGCACAAGGATTTACAGCAGAAAGGGACTTCAAAAATACTGAAGGAATTTATATAGTGCAGGCACATATTACATTTAAGTATCTAATCTTTTGTTGTAAAAATATCATCATCTTCTCATTTCTTAGATATTTTTGTCAGTTTATTACATAAAGTAATGACACACCATCTAAAAAGAACTTCTTGCATACTTGAGGGTTTTTGACTTTATTACACAGACTTTACTCTTCCGTCGAAAAGGGTGGACAGAACACACAATTCCCTTTCCTCATAAAGGCTAGTATTCTGCATATAGTTCTAAGTGGAAAAAGTTGAAAAGTGCCAATCTTCTCAACCTTGCTTTATATGGAAGGTTTTTCCAATGCTTATTTATCAACATTGCCAGTCTCCAACTTCTATTTCTGGTCTCTTTCTGGTCAGCAAAT
The DNA here is from genome assembly GCA_947846985.1 of Fratercula arctica. Classification (NCBI taxonomy): domain Eukaryota; kingdom Metazoa; phylum Chordata; class Aves; order Charadriiformes; family Alcidae; genus Fratercula; species Fratercula arctica. The sequence goes on along the minus strand of CANTUZ010000001.1, from coordinate 24,534,111 downwards.
GGCTGTACGTAACAGAGATCTTCATGTCTTTGCTGACAACTAATGCATATGGTTGGGTCAGGAAAAAAATAATTTCGGGGCTTTATCTATTAAGCCATCAACACAGAGGAATATTTACTCTGATGTCTCAACAGTGTGTATGTATTTTATTTTATTCCTTTCATTGCAGAAGTAGGTCCTAATGTAAGTCAACACTGAATTTCACACAACACAAATTGATTCAGAATCTTCTGTAATTTCCAGTAAGCGAAGTAACCTGCCATCTGCAAGTGTACTTTTTCTTTTTCAGATGTATCGCTGTTAACTTTTCACCCAGCACAGTGTAACAGTACTCTATCAATAGGTTGCCGTTTAACTATTGCCTTTTGTACTATTTTTCAAACACAGTTTTTATGATATAATAAAATGCTAATCTGTAATTTTAACCTACAACTGCTCCTGTAATAATTCCAGAGCCCCACAAACTGTGTAAAAAGAACTACTTGCCACAGCAATGCTCAAATATGGCTTATGTGGCATGTTTAGATTCTATCTATTCTTCCCCATCTCCCAGGGTGGGGAAAAAAACAACCAACCAACCTATGCAGTTTATTTAAATCTTTAAAAACAACAAAAAACCAGCTCAGCCATTTCCTCCTTTCCTTCACCTTTTAATAGTAGCAGAAATGAGAAGCAGAGTCATAGAATCATAGAATTGTCTAAGTTGGAAGAGACATTTAAGATCATCAAGTCCAACCATCAGCCTTACACTGCCAAGCGCTTTGGTGACTGTAAGGAAGAAGCAGCAAGGGGGGGATATTTTGGGGCAAAACCGCCCAAATTTGGGTATGGACCCCCCAAGTCTCCCCACACACGCTTTAAGCCCCCTTCCCCAGGGGAGGGGATCCTCCCCACCCCCAGGCATGGCCAAACAGGGCAGCTCACATCAGCCCAGATGTCCCCAAAAGATGTTTGAACTAAGGCAACTGTGGGCAGATCCCATGTCCACATTCTTGGAAACTTCTTTCTTCCAGCTCCCCCCTCCTGTCACAAGGCAGACAAAGCAGCCCCGTCATTTAATGACAAGCCGGTAAAGAACACTCTTTTCTTAATTTTGTTTGCGGTCACTTCAGCTACTACGTGAGAAGAACGGCTCCTTATCCTAAGTCCATGGCTCGAATGTGCAGATGTCGTGGATAACTTTTTTCAGATGGGCAACTATCTGCTCAGCCGGCGTATCCAGCTCTCTCTCAGTTCCGAGTCATAACATTATAGATTCCTTCAGATATCATTTGTGTACTGCTGTTTGTCAGATGGATTTAGTGGCCTAAGTACCATCAGACTTTCATCTCTCACCAATTGTTCTAGAGTCCTGGAGGCAGCACATGGATGTTCCCAAGGGATGCGGAACACAAGCAGCTTGTTCAAAGGATGGAGACTCATTTGTGAATAGGGGAACCTTAGATACTACTACCATATACCTCAAAGGCAGGTATTAGCATGTGAATTGCTGAACCAGAATTATTAAGGTAAAAAAGACTCCACAGCAAGGCTTACAAGGCAGAAGAAAGAAAGTAATGATAGGAAAAAGACAGCACAAAAAATTACTTAAAGATAATGAAAAAAAGGCAGCTACAGCAACCTTCGCTTCCCACACTGTGTTTTCCTCAACTAATAACTTTGACCATAGGAACTAAAGGAATCTTAGTCTTTTCCATTTTTATAATTAACAATACATTTAAAAAAAAACCAAACCCAAACAACTCTTTAAATATGCTTATAAATTTAAACTGCAAATTCACTCAAAAAGAATCAGCAGAAAGCTGGGAAAAGCCAATCATGTCATCATATTAAATGCCTGTATCTACACAGAATTTAGCGCACTGTTCAGTCTCTCAGAGACAAGAACATATCCTTGACTGTTCCTTGTGGCCTCATATTTGTGTAAATTGCATCAGTATTTGCAGCTGAAATAGACTTCAGATGGAACAATCTTGTTTCCCCATCCCATTTTTACATGAAACTGTTAAAAAAAAAATAAATAAATAAAAGAAGAAAGAGGGAGAAGAGAACCACCCTCCAAACTACAGCTTTTGGTCTCTGAAGTCGTATTTTATTAAAATACAAAAATAGGAACCTTAAGCAATATAACTGCTCACAAGAATCCAAGCTAGTTTGCTGCCAGTTGACGCTATTTAAAAAGCTCAAACCCTAATCTAACCCATAACTATGCCCATGCAGGAAGTTTCCTTCCTGTGGACCTTATTTCCAACCCATCAATCTTCAGTGGCTTCCCAGGGAGAAAAATATCTAATAAATCATTTAGAACAACTCCTTCTAAATACCAGTGCTAACAAATTGGTATTTGCATAAGCTTGTACAGCTTTAGTTCCCTAAAAACCAACCTTTTATTTCCCTATTACTTCTGAGCCATGTCCACACTGGTGAACAAAAGGAAGGACAAGAAGCAGGCCCGAGATCCAAACCCCAACTGTCCATACTGCTCACCAGTCATCTCACCCTTGGATCTGATTTTATTCTCTCTGCTACAGAGCAGCTCCAGACTGAGGTCAGCTTAGCATCCTGTCCAGGTCCTTGACCTGCAGACGCAGTAGTACGGAAGTAGCCGTTGAGGACTGGCTTCTGTCAGAGGCAGAACCATGCTACTCCATCTCCGAACTTCTACCTGCACTGCACCTTCTGGCTCTCTCCCCCCTTCCTCCTCTTCATTACACCTCAGAAGCTGCTTGAGTTGGATGAAGGTCAGGCTGGATGGAGCTCTGAGCAACCTGATCTGGCTGAAGATGGCCCTGCTCATTGCAGGGGAGGTTGGACTAGATGACCTTTAAAGGTCCCTTCCAATTATTCCACGATTCTATGATACTTTCCTTAAGGGTAACTGCCCTTCCTTCCTCCTTTCAAACATTCCATCTGACCCAAAAGACAACAGTGAGGGCTAAATATATAGACAGCTGTTCTCTCTTCCTTTGATGATGGCAGCATTTTCCATCTAATATACAAGACACCGTATATATACAAAAAATGGAAACCAATTATGTATTTTTACCTTCCAAGATAACATTAGAAGCGTTTTATTAACTGGAAGAGCAACATGAAACAGTTGTCTTTCTTCTGAAGTGCACCAGCTTGTGTTCTCATGAGACTACTGTAAATTAGGCTGGGGAAGAAATATCATTGCAGCCTGACTTTTCAAAGCCTACGTGGTGACAGAAAGTCTTTGTTACACTTTCCAGTGTTGCCGCTAAACAGGGAAAAATCAGTCCTAGAAAATTCCCATCTGGTTCTAAGACTGATTTCCCAGATTTATTCTCAATAGACAAACTTTGAGAAGAGTGAAGAATCAGTCCCAGGCAATTTACAACTAGCGAAGAAGACAGAGGTAACAAATCATGCAACAAAATGTAAGAAGCTATTAAAAAAGTCAGCTTGACATGAAAATAGAATAGCGCTGACTCTTTTGAAGAATGTATTCAAATTAGTAGACACGGAGTTATGTGCTGTACTTCAACTGGGACACTGCTGATTTTCAAAAGGCTTTACCTGCCCTCATTTCTCTTCTCCCTTAAGTGGTAATTTCTCCGCCTTCATCCTTTATTATGCTTTTCATTCACCCCATCTCTATCCAAATCTCACCCCCTCCAATGCCTTCACGTCAAGCTATCAATTTTCCTTAATTTAGAAATTATGTTTATTTTTGCAGTCTTTGTTTTTCCTTTTATCTCTTCTGATTTCACTTCTCATCTCCTGTTTATACAGTAAGACTAAACTGTTGAGAATGTACAGCATGTCAATACCCATAGCGTACTTCTGAGTGCTGCAAGATTTAATTATGATTAATCATTACTGTCATAAAATGGTTTTCTATTCTTTTTGCAATTAAAAGAAATAGGATATTGATTTTCATTTGTTATGGGATGATTTCCTATTTGCATGGTATGGATTAATTTCAAGATGACTTCTGTAATATGAACTTCCAGACAAGATTGCTAAATGACCCTGCAACAGGCCAGAACTGAAAGAACATTTCATAAAAAACCATCCCTACTTAAACTGAGTCAAGCATTGTGTTTGGAGTATGTGATTCCACAAGTATTTTTAATAGGAGGACCAAGAGCTTTATATTTTCAGTATATGTTAAAGCTGTGACTCTGCATTCCTTGTACAAACTCTTGCAAAGATATTCAGGATATTAAGCTGTAAGATCCACGCTCATGAAAATGTCTTGCCTGAATAAATTGTAGCTATTACTGCTTTCAAAATATCCATGAAAACTCAGAATTTCTGGGGAAAAAAACATATTTTTTTAAAAAACGTGGACCTGATATTTTATTAAAAATAAAGCAGTATTTTCAGCAGTCTCCTGTTGACAGTAGGCATTCCAAGAAATATTACCTGGTTTCGGCACATGTTTTAAACTTCTCATACACAAACAATTTTCTTGTTTGGATATATCTCCTTAAGGAGAGCATCAGAATCCCAAGTGCTGCAGAATAATTAAAATACAGATTTCAGGTCTGCTTTGCTAAAGCTAAGAAGCTTATGTGATCACGAGGTCTGCGAACATCGCTCTCTTCCCCTCCCAATAGTTTTCAACTGCTTGGCAGATATTACTGATTTTTGACAGGATAGCGACCTCAAAGGTAGTGAAATTACTACATGCTTTATGGAAACAGATGGCCAAGTGAAGAACAAGCTTCTGATGAACAGCTCCAATAAATGCCCTGAATGAGATAAAGGCTGGGTATGGATTCACATCATATTACACATTAGCAGAGCACACATGGAGAGAAACTTTACCATGCCTTAAGCATAGTAGAACCACTGATCATAATCATCAGATGAACGACAACATAAAAATTCATAAGAAAAGGAGCTTTACTCACAGGAGGACAGGCTTGCTGTTAATGATGATCACAGTTAATCAGAAGACAGAAGAAATAGGCAAATATAATATGAAAGATGCAGATTATGTTATTTTATCTTTTTAAAATCTTCTAACAAAGATTGTCTAATGAAACTTTTAATAGCCAAAACAACATCTCTCTCAGAATATGTATTGCTACAAATATCTCAAATGAGCAAGGCATACAACTTTTTATGTATGTAAAATGTAGAATTTTAAGGTACTGAAAATGTTCTTTTAATAATAGCCAAGTTGAAAGCACATCTATAAACTAACTAGCATCCATTAAACAATTTCAGAACAAATTCTGATTAAATTAATGCATTCAGCTTTCCTTCTAACTCATTTCAAAACATCGCACTGTGGAGAGAAGAAAAAAAGAGAGATTGATGAACTCTGTAAAGTCTGTTAAAATTACTTGTTAAAGTGCAATGTATGGAATTACCCTCTTAAGAACAGTCTACACTGCTACAGTACAGTTAAAAACAATTGTTATGGCTGTCATTTCACCCTCAGTGTCAACACTAAGTGCAGGATCAGAAGTAAGTTTATTACTCTCAAGAAGTAAACCTGCTTCTACCACAAGAGAAAAATCAGCATGCTTTCTGGAAGCATCAGTTTGTATTTTCTTTATACTAAGTACAAAAGTACGTGGCATTTTTTTCCAAAGAACAATAGAATCTATTCAAATATTTTTGCTTTTGCACAGGATTAGATTTTTAATAGAGACATCTGAAAGAAAATATTAAGTAATAAAAAGGATGTAGTAGCTGATTTCATCCCTAGGAAAAAAAACCACCAAAATTCCACTGTGTTGTTTTTATACAACACATCAGGTACACATGTGATGATCACAAAGTCCTGCAGTGAATGAATATAGGAGCTCTGTTCCCAAATAAAGCCTTCCACAAGTTCAGATAAAGATTCTTTTTCAGAGATCTATTCTGCAAAGAGCCTATCTTTGAAGACCAATTACTATCTAAATGAGAATACACCTAGTATTCAATCCAGAAGACCGCAGCATCCTATAGCACTGCTGAATGTCTTTGCTCCAGCATATATGTAGCATACAGAAAAGTTCCAGTCTCACTCCCGAGGGGTGCTCTGGTGTGGATTCCTATGCCAAGACACGGCCTGGTCTGGACACCTTGCAATTTCTGCTCCAAGACAAACCACGTACTATGATGCAAAGAATAAAATAAATCCACATCCTAACAATCACTCATTTACAATGATGACTGACACTTGTATTTAAACTCCTTTCAAAGTACTCTAATTATCTGTGCTCTTATGTAACTGAAATAAAAGAAAATGCTCTACCGTGAAGCATGGGCTAATATTTTATAGACATTAGTAACACTATTTGTATTATCACATGTTTTGTTCTAGCTCATTTAAAAATATGATGAGGGCTTTCTGAGAATCTTTTTTTTTTCTAAAGTAGAAATTTCCAAGAATTGAGTCTTAAGTATGAGAGTGAACACATACTACATTTTTACCTCTATTTGCCTAAAACATCTAAGGAGATTTCTTGGTTGACATAGATAATACAACAAAAAGTCCATAAAAGCTATGATTTTTACCAAGACTATACTGGGAAAGAAAACTACCAGTTACCAGGAACAGAAATACACCTTTTAAATTTAGTTCTCATGTCCTGTGACTGTAGTCACCAAAAATTCTCCCATCATTTCTCCAGCCTGACACTGCCATCTATAGCAGTCTCCTGCTATAGATGCTTGCAGCAACGGATGCCGCTAATAGAGAACAGAACGAGTGGTTGTGTTGCGAACACAATGTGTTCTGTGGAAAATGGGTTTTGATGATACATTAGTACAAATATTAGCAACCAATCACTTAAACTGGTGAAGCTGCCGTGGGATTAGCAGCCTACTCATTTCTAGTCTAGGAGAGGTAATCCTTGAGCAGGAGCCACGGCACTCCCTTCAGCACCAGTTTGGTATATACATATAAGTCACAGATTTCTTTGTAGAAAAAAGAAACGTAAAGCCATCCACCTCACAGAGAAGTTGAAGGAACACTGATTTGGAACAGCAGTCAGTGCAATTTCAGTCAAAGTTCAAACAGGTAAGTCCTCAAATGTAGTGTGGAGCTTGTCAGGAGCTTGTGGAAGGTACTGTGGAATTTCACCAGCAAACTGTAAACCTTTCAAAAACCTCCACAGGGCTGCATACAAAGACTATAAAGTTCAGAAAAGCCAGAAAAAATTCCTAAGCAATACCATAATGAAATCTATGCCTAGGTTCACTGGTAGACTGATGGGTACCATTCTACCACATATTATTTTGACATGTTTATAAATACATATTCACACAACTTATTTTTACCAGAAGCCATCAACATGAGAAATCTAATAGTATGCAGAAACGGACTCTAAGGATAAATGTGAGATGATAAGCATCCCACATTCAAAATGATACTGATACTGGAATTGAGCAATATTCAGAAATAGACTGTACTACAGCAATGCTTTTTTCCCCCCCACTTTTAAGTTAAGCCTATAGCTCGGGACTCAACTAAGTACATATCAGGCTAGAAGGTCATTTCAGACTTCTTAGTTGTTTGTTGATGCTGTTTATATATATATAATATGCGAATGCTCACTAGGAGAGCTGTTGGTATACAAACTTCACAAGTTTACCAAGTCCAAAATAAAATACCTAACTAGCAAGCATGGGCACGGTCTCTATTTCAATTCCATAGGAGAAGCTGAGATGAACACCCGCGACCATCCTACAAACTGGTGAAAATGGGATTCTCTGAGAAGCAGCTTGCTCCAACAGAAACAGAAAAGGAATCTGAAACTGGGCAGGTTTCACACCCACGTGAGTGTTGTCACCACTGCAGTTCAAAGTATAAGGATGTGGGCAGAAGCACCTCTTTTTGCTGAATGTCTTATTAGCCCTAATTGTTGAGTTTAGTGGAAAATATTCAGTGAATTTGGCCTGAGTCTGTAAACAGTCTGGCATCAAGCAAGCAAATGAAACGCCTGCATAAACTAGCTGCCCCCCAAATTAGCCATAGATCTAGACTGGCTACTCATATCAGCAACTAGTATGTCCAAAATTATCATAATTATGCATAACAACATCTGAACAATTATGCATAAAAACATTATTTGGGTTTTAAGACAATTATAAACTACAAAGCACTGAATTCACCTTGAACGTGGGATGCAAATTATCTCACGTTTGTTCTTACAATTTCCTCTGAAGCATCTGGTATTAGTCATTGTCACAGACCCCAGCTTTAATTTAGCACAGCCAATCCAACATTCAGTCCTCCAGGCCATAAAACTGAAAGTGTCTGAGCTGCATTATGAAATTCTGTCCTATAACAATAATGTTAAAATAAGTGACAGCCTTCCTGAACACTATATGCTAAGCAAACCGTTCATGAGTCTAACAAGTGCCTTCCCAGTTTTACGTTCTTGTCCAAATTCAGACTGAAATTTATTATATGAATCACTGCTACCCTGTTCTGTTTGCAGACATATGATGATCTCCCCTTCCAAGATTTTGATCTTAACAGTACAATATAAACTGTTCTAGCAACTATGCAAATCATTCTCAAATACCATCAAATCAAATAAAGCTTTTATACCCTCCCAAAAACTTCTATTTTATGGAAACGTAATTGTCATTAGTTTATTTATTTTACCATAATGACATGCTAACAGGAGATTAATGCAGACTGGGAAAAACATAAACAAAGTCGTCCACTTTTTAAACAGAAAATATCATCTTCAAAGCCCTAAAATATTAGCAGCGGTAAAATTTAAAATCTCAAATATATAACCTAGAGTTCAGTGAGCCTGCAGAAGAGTTTTATACATGTCAAGAATATCTAAGACTCACAAAGGCATTACAGTACTAAATAAAACACACACACAAAAAAAAAAAAAAACAAAAAACACCATACATTTGATTTCTTCCTGCGTGGAAGCTCACTACAATTAATACAAGCCAATGAGCATAACTGTCAGGTGTTTCCATCATTATAAAATGGCAGACGTTATCTGGAAAAGTAAGTTAAATTGTTTATCAAATGATTCCAAATATCATCAAATTCTGTGCAGCCAGCCATTCAAACGGCTTCTAATAAATTATTTGATATGGCTCTAATGGAAACCATGAGTTACTCAGAAGCATTTGCTATTAAGCAGCATCATACTAATGTTTTGAAATTCTACCCAGACACGTCCAGAAGTGACATACTATGAATCACATTACAAATATATTCTGCTGCTTTTGAAATATTATCAGCGACATCCAACAATTTACTCAAGAAACAAGTAATTTTGGCAGTTGTGTGTCACACTAGAGAACATGCAGATTTTTATTCTGCATGGTCTGAACACACTTTTTTTCTCTGCTGAATGAAAAAAGGTGCCCACATCATTTACCACATCAACAGCACCATAAATATCAGCCAAGGCTTCTCCAGAGCATTAAACAATGCCTACATAGTACAAAGGCAACTTCCTAGTAATAACAGGTTGTACTGTATTGTTCAAGGCACATCCCTTCCCAAGGAAAATCTATTTCAAGATTAAAGCCCAAAAGCTTTCCTTCTATTAAAATTAGTAGACTCTTTGTCATTCCAAGAGACTGTATGACACTGTTAATGGTGAAAGAACTCTAGCAAAAGTTGGGAGCAAACTGTCTCAAATTCAGGTTAAGGAACACAAGGCCAACGGACAAACAGAGACGGGTAAACTATTTGAGACATTTATGTGATTAAAAAACAAAACAACAAATAGTCTTCATAAGGTCTTTATGCATTTTAAATTAATATGCTAATCTGCTATTAACCACATTCAAATAAATAGGAAATGTTAAGCAAGTGCTTGGGAAGAATAAATTTCCAATTCATGAGAATAAAATCTAGCAATTATACTTAGAATGATGTCACGAAACAATCAGCCCCTTGGTCCAAAACACTAGCACAATTTCTACTAGCTTCTAGAACTACAGATGTACATGACTACGATCACCCATGGATGATGTGAGGTGCATAGTGGCACGATAAGAGGAAATGCAAACAAATTGCAATACAGGAAACTGCCATTAGATTAAGAAAAAAGAAATCACCACAAAGGTGGTCAGACACTGGCACCACAACAACCACAGGGACTGTGGAATCTCCATCCTTGGAAATGCTCAAAACTCATGTGGACAAGGTCCGAGCAACCTTATCCGACCTCACCTGCTTCGAGTGAGGGGGTGGGACTAGATGACAACCAGAGGTCCTTTCCAATCTAAAATACTCTACGATTCGACGTTTTTTTCTTAAAATTCCTTTCCCTATTGGAGACACTTTTCCATTTACACAAGTCTCCCATATATTTTTAGTGGTGTTAAAACAAAAATCAGAATTCTCCTTTGTCAGCAATCACGACTAGATCATACATTTGGTGCAGTAAGACCAGTTTATTTCATGGTAGTTCTGTCACCAGAATCAGCTGAGATAGAGTAGCTAAAACAAAAGCAAAAGATTAATTTACAAAATAATGAAGAGCACTGATGCTTGCAGGAGCCTGTTATCACTCCCTCAGCCTGCATCACCCAACATGTTGCAGGCGTTCCAGAGAGAAGTGACAGGACAGAGAATGAGGAAAATGACAGATCAAAAAAAGCTCGGGTCACCCTATAAGAAGCATTGGCAGGAATCAGGTGTGTGGGGACACTGGACCTTGCGTCTCACGCTGAAGACACGCTGCAGAGGACAAAGCCATAAGCACCTTTGTTCACGTGCTTAAGGGGTGACCGTAATGATGACATAGTAAAAGCATCCTGGGTGTACCTGTGGATATCACCAATCCCACAGCCGCCTATACCACCAAGACATTTTTTTTTCCTGTAAAAAATAGCTTTGTTTTTTTCAAAAAAAAAAACCAAAACAAACAAACAACCCACACCACGAGGCCTCCAGCACCACTTTCTTTCCCACTCCTTAAATAAGGATCGTGCTATTTTTAAGAGGCACGGAGATGGGCGGCACGTCTAAAAATAAGTTTGCCCGGCGCTCGGCGGGCCGCCGTCCCTCCACAGGCCGGTGGGTGACAGGGCAGCCGGACCCCGGTCCCTGAGGCGGCCCCGCGGCGGGGAGAGGGGCCGGGGCGGCAGGTGGGGCGACGGCTTTGTCTCCCGATCGGGCGTGGAGCGAAGGCGGCGGGGCCGGGCGACCGCCGGTTGGCGACCGGGCTCTGTGGAGAGGGCGAAGGGGCGGCGGGCCGGCGGCTGAGGGGCAGGGGGAGCCCCCCCACCCTCATCGGCATCCCCAAAACTTTCTTCCGGCCCGCCAGGGATGAGACGACGACGCCGGCGCCACAAGCCCCCGGAGCGGAGCCGGGGATCGCTCGGTGTCCCCGCCTCTCCTCGTTAACCGAGCGCCGCCTCCCTGCTCCAGCCGCCCGCCATCCGCCGGGGACGCGCCGCGCCTCGGCCGCCCGCTCCCCTCCCCACGCCCGCCGCCGCCCGCCCGCTCGTTCACTCACCCGCGCCCGGCGAGCTCAGCCACCGGCGCCTCCTTTCCTCGCTCCCTCCCTCCTGTCAAGTTGAGCCCGGCCTCCCTCCGCCCAACCCCTCCTTCGCGATCGGCTACCGCCGCCGCCGCCGCCGGCCGGGCCCTCCCTCAGCGGCGCCTGGCACCGCCCCGCTCTCACCTGGGTCCCATCGCCGCCGCCGCGGGGGGAGCGAGGGAGGGAAAGGGCGGCTCCGGGCAGCCCCAGTCCGCGGCGATATGGCTCCGCCCGGAGGTCCCTGCGTGGGGTGGGGCGGGCGGCTCCTCCCCGCCGGGACGCCCCGAGAGGCGAAGGGGGCGGCGGGCCGTGCCGGGCGTGAGGCGGGCATGGCTGCGTTCTGTCCCTCGGGAAAACACGGAGCGCCCTGGGCGTCGCGGCAGGAAAGCCAGGCAGCCCTGGGAGAGCCCCCCGGCACCGCGCCGCTTTGTGGGGAGGGGGTGGCGGGAGGCCTCTGCCCTGTGGGGCGGGGGCAGGCTCCGGCTGTGGGGCTGCGGAGCCCGGCTGTGGGGCGGGGGCAGGCTCCGGCTGTGGGGCTGCGGAGCCCGGCTGTGGGGCGGGGGCAGGCTCCGGCTGTGGGGCTGCGGAGCCCGGCTGTGGGGCGGGGGCAGGCTCCGGCTGTGGGGCTGCGGAGCCCGGCTGTGGGGCGGGGGCAGGCTCCGGCTGTGGGGCTGCGGAGCCCGGCTGTGGGGCGGGGGCAGGCTCCGGCTGTGGGGCTGCGGAGCCCGGCTGCCGGGAGGGGCCGCGAGCCTGGGAGTGTTCCCTCTGCAAGGGCGAGAGCTTGGACACGGCTTGTAAATGTGTTACACGATCCCAGCGACGCTCTGCGCGAGGGCAGGCAGCGAGTGTCCGGGTCGGATAACCCCGCTCGGCAGGGGAGATGCTCGGCGTGCGGAACGGAGATACGGGGAGCATCAAAGGGTGTAAAATCGGGGGTTTTCAGGGAAACGTGCAGTGCCGGCAGTACCTGACAGCAGGGAGGTCTTCAGCTGAAATCCTAGTTGGGGTGCGGATCTAAAATGAGTCAGGAGGGTTAAGGGGAGTCGCAAAGCAGAAAAAGGAGACGCTGCAGTGAGTGCTGTGCGCGGGCAGGAGCAGGGACGGGGTGCTCCTCTGTTACCCGCTGGCCGTGCCAGGGACCGGTGAATGGGGGTTTAAGTTTGTCAGGGAACTTGAGAGTAACAGTGTGTATGAAAGGAGTCAACCAGGAAAGACTTAAACCCATTCACGTTGTTCCAGATCTTTTTTAAAAATACTGAGGAATATTGCTGGGAATACAGACAGGCTGTGAGAAGGTTGTTCTTACAAGGGTGAATGTGTTGGCTTGGGAAATAAAAAGTTTGTCAGATGTAAGATACTAAGATACATACCGATTTCTACTCAGCTTTAGGAAAACAGGCTTGTAAAAGCAGCTTGGTGTCTTTTTTTCCTACGAGAAACACAGTTTCTTCAACAGCGTAGCTTATGGCGCCTGGTTTCCAGGGGGTGGGATGTTCTTTCTCCCTGTATCCTTCCACTGAGTCTTCTGCCTCTCTCCCTCCTGCCAAAGGCACCTGTAGCTTTTTCCTCCTGCGCGTGTGCTGGGCTGGCATCCATGTGCAGAGCCACCAGTCAAGAGACGTGTCATTAATCTTTCCAAATTAATAAGAGGCTCAAGAAAAACTGTGAAATTAGTGGCGACATTAATTAGTGGAGGGACTAATTGGGGTGTCTGTTCTACTTCTCTCTGAATTATCATGAAATTTCAAAGAATACAGTGTCTTTGAGACTTGTATTCCGATTCTCTACTTGGTGTGTCGAACTGGCAAAGGCTTCAAAATTTGTTAGTGGCCTGTGCTGACAGAACAAAGGACAGAATAACAAAATAATCGCACAAGCCCCACATCGTTGAAGATTGATTCCAGGCTGAAACCGGACCATATATGACTCATGTTCATTTGTCATCCATTATAGACCATATACTATATTACAGTTAGACATCACAGACACCTCTGTGGCACTAAATTATTGTGTGACATAAAACATGTATTCATATAACTTGCAGCAATTAGTTTTGTAATTAAAATGCTTCAATCTCAGAGAGTAAATATGGATGGTAATTCTGTATCCAACAAGGATGTATCTAACAGGGTGTCCCAGGCTGATGACAGAGTAGGTATTGTTGTCTATACATCATCCACACACCATCTGTGCTGCGCGTTACTGCCAGGCAGCAGAGACCCATTAGGGGAGAGTGGGTGATAGACCTCCACCTGCCTCTAGGTGCTGCTTGGAGTTCCGCGATGCAGGCTCTTAAATATTTTGGGACAATGCCAGAGCAGTTAAAACCTTATCATACATTTCTCGTGAGGGTTATATGCTCAAAGTTAGCTCAATGCTCAGAGTGAGGAGGTAAGAGACAGTGTTTGCCACGCCGTCAGCTAATTCAGGGCTTCAGCCTTCGCTAAAATCTCACCTTTGACGTTCTGTAGGAAAACCGCATGATGGATACTTACACCTGAGAACCACTATTCCCCTTGCTGTGGGTTTGCATTTTCTGTTCCCTTTTCTCAATTAACCAGCTTTGTGGTGTTCCTTATTGCATCCCTACACGCTGAACGGGAAGTCAGTTGTCTGTCTTGTTTGTTTTGGTCTGGAACCATATTATCTCCCCAGACCTGTATCTTGGGGATTATTTTATGAGAAAAATCAGTGTCTTCATTTTAGACTTTGACCTTTATAACAGTTAATTAATGAAGGTAAGGTATAATTAGCAGAAACAGAAGGGTATTCTGAGGAGATACAGGAAAAGCATTTTTATTACCTCTAGCACCCGTGATGTCTTTGCAAGCTGTGCCATCTCATAGGTTGAGACCAAGCTCTTGAAAAGCATCTTGGAAGTTTGTAGGGGTGTTGTATGGTTGAGTGAGAACCCCAATTAAATCTCTACACGTACAACTTTCAAAAGCTACTGGCATCCAAGAATTTAAAGGTTATGCACACAATATTCATCTCCGCGAGTGAGTACTGTGGGCTAGAAGTCAAATCTTGGCTGATTCCCTAGAGTACACTAACCGATGCAGCTGAGCTGCTACAAGACTGATTGTGGGAGAAAATTACTATCCTTTGGGGAAAAAAAGAGGAGCAGAGGGGAAACTGTGATTTGGAAATGATTGGGTAAGCCCCCTTGTCCTCAGGGCAGCTAGATTTGTAATTACATTTAACTCTGATTGCTCCTAAAGCCACAGATTAGACTAAATCTGTTTATCTAATGTTTGTAGAAATTGTTTTTAAGAGCCAGTGGCTTCCTCAGAAGGGAACTCTATCCCACCTGTCCTTTAGATGTGGAAGGAGGGGGCTATGCCAACGTCATGCTTTGTTTATTTATTACTCTTTGAAATACTCGACTTTATTAAAAAGAGCCTGAAACCCATTATGTCCTATGTCCCTGTGTCCCATATTTGACACATACTAGAAGTAGACTTAAAAAAGTTGACTCTCAAGTTGTGGTGTGTTAGACAGTGACTGGAAAAGGGTCAGCATTAATTGTGTGTCACTCGGGGGCCCCTCCACCATGACACTTTCACAGCAAGATTGTTTTAAAAGATTTTGGAAGGATATAGCTGAATGTTCATGAGTTTATCTCTGTTTTGTGTGCTAGTATGATTAGGATGATCTGATTTCAGGTATTGTTATTTTCGTTGTGCACTTAATTAGGAAATCTCATTCCTCAGCTGCAGATGGGCATCATCCAGGGTGGGGTTTTTTTGCCATCCTGCCAATAAAACACGATCAGCTCTTTTTATGAATGCAAGAAATATAATTAAAGAGCAGGAAGTGATTATTTTAGCATTTCAACTATCAGGTAATCTGTTCAGTAATTTGTTAAACTGTGGATCAAAACCTTGCTAGAGCAAGCTGCTAGAAGGCAAGAGCAATCTAAGCTGAAGGAGAAAAAGGGAATTAACAGGAACATGATGTTGAAGGAGTATGTAGTGATGAAGACTATAGGGTGTTGATGTATACACTTAATGAAAGAAAGTGAGTGAAACTAAGAGAAAGAGTGTTGAAGGGCAGGAAGAGTCTGCTAGAAGTGAGGAAATGGGGCACTGAAACAAACTGAGGGGAACAGGAGGCTGGTTTGGAAAGAGATTGGAATGATAGGGAGAATGAAGGGAGATGGGCTGAGAAAAAGAGTGTACGGGGGAAGAAAAGGAATAAAAATGTATTGAAGGAGAAACAATGCAGGAAGGTAAAGAAGAAGGGATTATGGGGAGATACTGGGAAAAAGTGTTGGGTGGCTGAATGTGGGGACCAGGACAAAAAGGGGTACAAAGTGGAAAGCTGAAGGACAAGCTGATGTGGAGGAAATACTGAACTGGAATCTGTGCAAGAATGGTCACTGCATGAAACAGAAAAGGGAATGGAGTATCTGGACTCTTTTGTCCTTATTTTCTGTTGTTTATGTAATGACAGTGGCAGCTCTCCATAATAGTAAGTAATGATACTTAAGTCCCTTGCAAGCAAATTAGAATACCTGTGCTCTTACAAGGATGCTGAAAGCTGAGTTTCCAGCCTGAAATGATTACTCACAAGGTGTGCGTGCTGGCTGAAGGGCTGGCAGCTGGGCTGTCATTTAATAGAGTGGCCTGCGCACTATTAAAGATCACACAATTTGTCTGGAAGCTCTCTGTCAAGCTCAGTATATTTTAGAGTAGGAAGTTGGGGGGTTTTGTAAACATTTTATCTCCGCATCTTTTGGTTTTGAAAATGCCAATTTTGATGACTTAACAGATATTCGGAAGCCACACATAACAGAAATCTTGTAGCACAACTTTTCATGGGAAGGAATTTTGTACGCTGACAAAAAGAGAGTGATACGCTATGGCAGCTTGAGTACCTTTGGTTTCTTCATTTCTCAGTTTCCAAGGAAACATACTTGAAACAAACGCCTGGGGAAAATCATTCAGAGTTGCAACTGATAATTTATCCATTTGATGAAATTAATAACAAATCATTTTCCTAGTTTGGGCATTTTGGCACACCTAAGAGCAGAATATTGTTACCGTGCCTTTTAAAAGAGAGAGTAACTCTCACAACAGCTAACATGGCTTCAAGTCCACGATTTTTCTGCTTCTCCCCACTTCTTCAGTTTGTGGCCTACTGACAATGAAGGACAAGGGAAGCCTTCAGAAAATTTCAAAATTATCAAATTCAAATGGTTTGATATGATGGCAGGGGGAAGGCATTAAGCACCTTTCTGCTTGACTTGCCTGCTTTTTCAAAGTATACAGAGTAAAAGCGCTCTTCAGCTGTTGCATTACATTTACTTACACTTCGCTAACTCTCAAAGGTCAACTCTTTTTGCTCAGTTGTGACAAGTTCTGTCAAATACGTGATTTTGCAAACTCCTTTTCCTATGTTAATAAACGCTACGTTAGCAGAGAGAGAAAAGAGGAAGCTGTTATTGCTAAGAGCTGACACTTCCTTTCTCTCCTGACATTGAGCGCTATTTTTAAGTAAAGTGAAAATATCTTAAATTACATCATTTTGTATTAGGCAGATCTTGCCCATTTCTTTTAATTTACGATGATCCAAGAAAATCCTGTTTCGATTGACTGAAGGATCGTGGAAATGACATTCTTAAATACAGTCTCAGTTATTTCCAGTGATTGGAACGGATCTTACCTTTTAAAAATTTGCATTTCCAGAGTCTTTAGTCCAGAAGTGTCTTATTCCAACAATGAGATTTCAGGCAGGACTTTGATGACAACTACTAACTTGTCAGATTTGTGAACTGACCTTTGCCGATTTTTGTTAGCTGGGCTTGAATGGGAGGTGATGGTGGAGCTGGCTTTGGCATCTGTCAGAAGCGAGAAGTGGGGTTATGTTTGATGACTTCAAAACACCACCTGCAAAACATGCTACATGGAGATTCGTCTTTTTGGGTAATAATGGAGGAAATGCATTTTGATAACGGCCTTCATCAGTTCATGGAGGGAGGCACTGTCTTGAGGTACTCCTGTTCACTATCATTTAGATGTCTTCCACAAACTGTGCTTGCATCTAATTATACCGACTTTTCTGGCAGGGGAACCAAAAGGTAGAAACTGGTTGCTAAAGTCTAAATAAATAAAACTGTAATTGTTTGTCCCCTCTAAAGGACTGAAGCATGCAGTGCAGTTCTCTGTGGCCTCTTGCCTTTCTTCGTCATTTTTACCGGTGCAAAGGGGGTGCAAAAGGGTGATTTTTTTTTTTATGACACTTTGCAGAAGCAACTTCTCTAATAGCATGATTTGATTCAGAGCAATTGTGAATAGGGTCATAGCTGATTGGGAAATAAGCCTTAATGAAGTAATTATAGTTGTTTAACAGGAACTACAATACTAGACCAAGCGCTGAAATTGTATTCCCCACGTTAGAACATTTCATGAAGCATAAGGAAGAAGTTACTCACTAAATATGTACTGCACCGGCTTCATCTGTGTGCTGCTTCCCTGATCTGCACTGGTGAATGACGTTGCCATGCCTTGAACAAGACATATGGGAATCTAACTTTATTCTGCTTGCTTGGATTTGTGTGTAGCAGCATGACCAAGATAATGACACGTAAATACAGTGTGTTTTTACTTGTTAAGATTTTGGAGGCAACAGAGACCCTAATTTTAGGACTAAGACTTCTCTGCTCGCCTGGAGACTGTCAGGGGTGGTAATAAGCCTAGTTTGAAACTAGGGCTCTTTGAAACTCGTAGAAACAGCTGCTATCTCTGGCTGTTGTTATGTCTCATATCAAATGTTCTGCTGGCTCAGAAGTGCGAGGGCTGCCTGGATATTACTGAATAATGACTCAAATAGCAAATAAGAGACCTTTCGCACTTCATTTCACAGCATGTACTACTTGGTTTTCATAGGTGTTACATCTGCGGAAACTGAGTTTCTCTGAAGTGGGAGGTGAGAACTTTTTAAATGAATTAATGATCTTAGTAGAAAATATAGGACTGGGGTATGGGCTACTTGAAGAAGAGTGGCAGGTAACTACGTGTGTGCTGCTGATGTAAAACTAGTTCCCTTTGCTGCCTGAAACATCATCACATTTCTAGAAAATTTAGAAAGAAAATAGATACAGTTAGCCCCTGCTTTCATGTCTGTGCTTATAATCCAGGTCACTTAAGCAACTGTCCTTTTGCTTACATGTTTCTCCTGTTTATTATGAATGATGAAACTGTTTTGCCAATATACTAAGTAGCGAAGCAATAAGGAGGAGAGGCTTTTCACCTCAGGATGAAACACTTATCCCAATAAATCAGTTGGACAAAAAGGCTGAAGTTGGAAAAGTAGGATAAGTGGTCAGACTTCAGCCCCAGATTTCTTTGGAATATGTTGGTTACCTGTGTCATGAGCACATGCATGTACACACGCACAGCCCTGTGTATTTTCAGCCTTTTTCTCTAACCACACTGGTGCTGTGCTGTAACAGCGCACCAGATCCTCCTTTGCACTCTGCAGTCCTCTGGGCTGGAAGGAAGGTGAAGGCCTAATACAATCTGCTTCAGCAACTGCCGTAGCCTTTGTTTCTCCTTTATGTGGGTGGAAAATTAATTCGACAGCCCCCTCTGTCCTACTGCCTCCTGTTCCTCTACATCACTCTGGTGTAAAGGAATTATCTCCTTACACAATACCTTTCAGTATAAAACAGATAGCAGTGCATCTCACCTTTGCTAAGTATGTGCTGGTGATTGTAACCGCAAGGATGAAGCAGAACACATCAACAGGCAGTGTTTTAACCTTTATGAGCAGGTAAAGACAGGCAGGACTGCACACCCTTCCTGGACCTCTAGACTTAGAAATTGTCACAAATTCCCATTTCTTCTTCCTTCAGACCCAACCGTGCAGCAGAAGTTTCTCAGCTGCCTTTCTGATGTCATTTAATTCCATACCTGAACTCACCATACAATGCACAGGGCTGTAATAATCTCATGCTCACTGTTGCTTATGCTCATTTCACATAAATGCTTACTGTGTCACCACCCTAAATTGAAACTGGTTATTATCAAAGGCTCTGTTTTCTTATGCAATGCAATCTTTGTTGTAGGAGTCACAGTTTTTAGGGCTATTGACAGAAAATACAAACCTAAAAGTTCACAAGTGTATTTAGATAGATTAATAAAAGTGATGTGTTTTTTTTTTTAAACAAGGAGGTAGGGCAGCTTCATTGAAACATGTTTTCTTTATGGGCTAAAATTAATACTTAACAATAGTTACCTTTTCATTCCAGAGCCTCCTTCAAGGAAGAATTTTAAGTTGTCCTTAATTGCATGGTAGACACTCTGGGGGGGATTCAGCTGCCTCAGCACAGAGTGAGAAGCCCTGGGGCAGCTAAGACATCTCGGGGGGGGTTGGCAGATATGGGTGGGGACCTGTGGAGACACCTGGTCTCCCAGAGACCATACCTAGGCTTCTCAAATGGCACTAGACGCCTGTGTTTAGACAGCTGAATTTCCTCGATCTGGCAAGAACTTGCTTGGCAGAACTCCCCTGGTACACATTTCCAGGCTTTAGAAGTCCTAATGCTCATTTTGGGTTTAATTTTAGTAGGAGTTTGCTCAGCAGCGTATGGAGGTTCCATTGCTGTCCACTGTTGTCCTCTTCTCAACTGACTGCTAGTTTAATGTCTGTCTGCTTAATGAAAATAAGTGTGGGAGGGGAAGGGTCTGAATCTTTAACACAAGGATTTTTGTTTAGTTTTTTGTCCAGAGCTAAGCCCTTAAGAAGCAAGTGTTTAAATCCAGTTTAAGATTTAATTTATATGACTGGAAATTCAGAGTAATTTCATCAATTTCAGAAGCATCATTTCAGATATTCAGCAATATGAGCGAGTGCAGAACTAATACATAAATTTATACAGTACTTAAGGTATTATAATCTTCCTATATAAACATGTAATTTAATCCCCAATTTATTCCCTCTGTTTTAATGGTAAGAACAAATGCTTCTGCTGTCAGAAATAATTATGTTATTAAGATTTTTGATCCGTTGGTTTTGTGTTATGGTATTCTTTCAAGAACTGTCTGTTTTATAACCTCTTGTATTCAAGTCCATTTGACGACATATTTATCACTGCATCAATATAATTTTCCATTTCTAATAGAAATTTGGAACAAATTTTGGGGTATCCTGAGGTGCCTAATCGCAGTAGAGCCATTAAAGGTGTTTGCAAGTGCATCTAGTCCCTGTCTCAAAGGATTAAAAAGCAGATTCCACTGAAGACTGACACTAGGTTTTACATTTAGGGTGAACTGATCTAACGGTTTGCTTCTGCCAAAAAGAAGACGATTCTTCCTTGTCCCCGATTTTTCTCCTCTCCAAGCTCTTGGTTGCACATTTCTGTTACTTAACTTATGCCAGCTCTAGGACTCACTGAACTCTGCACAAGCTCATTTAATTTACCAACCTGATAGAGAACTGGTCCATCAAAAAAATGAGTCACTTTTTGGTGGGTTAACAATTTGAATTGGCTCCCAAAAAGGTCATACAAATGCCAGAGCTAATACAAAAGAAGTGGGGCCGCGTAGCTGGGCATTGAAGAGGGGCAGAGGAAGAAGAGTGGGGAAGCAAGGAGACCAAGACATTCCACTTTGGTAAATCATGATAAGGTCAGCTTTTTGTATAAACACCACCAGAATTCACAAGTGGAAGAGTACTTGGAAATGGGGGTATCACTGTTACCCTTAGCTTTGTAGATCTCATGGCCAACATATGTGCTGGGCTATGGATTTCATGCGCGGTCAGTATTGATCTGTGCAAAACCACGTCCCCTAAAGGAGCCAGTTAAGGTATTTATTTAGGTGAATTTCATATGGTCACTGCTGGATTAACAAAGTCATGAGGAGCCAGTTGAGGTATATATTTAGCCAGATTTCGTATGGTCACTGCTGGATTAACAAACATGAGATACTGATTCCTGTGCCAGCCCGAGTATTTGGCAGCATGCCGCTTTCTGTCCAAATTTATTTGTGTTTACCTGTCACTTGGCTTCCATATAGATTGCCAGGTACCAACCTTGTTGCATAATGCAACCTTTTGGCGTGATTGGTTCACCTTTTGGCTACCAAAAAGCCAAGGCTACCGGTTTGACCAACTGGAAGGATATTTCAAAGTTCAGGTTGAAAATATGAATATAAGGGTTTTTTTGTGCACAAAATACTTGCTTTTTTAAACTGAAGGCAGCACGCAAACATGTCATGCAACAAAATATTTCTGGGCACTGAATACCTATGAAATCGGTATGATGCTTTGAGCAGATCAGTAATTAAGAGATATACTGCTCTGTGCTATTCATAAATCTTCCTAATTGCAGGAGAAACTTGGGCAAATACATTTCCTATGTGGTTTGGGGGTCTTGGCATTATAAAAATCTGGCATTTTCTATGTCCTGAGAGCAAGGTCTGAGGTCCAAACATAAATATGCTCAATTTAGCGCTCTCAGGAAAATCAAGGATGAGTCAATTCTAAAGGGATTTTAATCGGTGGTACCAGAAAGTCTCGATAGTTCAAAGCAGAACCCTAGATGACTAAATTTACCAGTGTCAGGTTTTTTTTTATATCCCAGAAAACTAAGACTAAAAGTCCTTTTATGATTTATAGATAGATAGATTTTTTTATTTATTTATATATTGTAAACTGTTTACTGGGGACACTATAACTTTAAGCATATTTATAGTTTAAGGATTTGTGGAAATGCTAATAATGATGCAAATAATTTTTTCCCCTATTTTATTTCTTCTTGAATTCTTCTTTCTGAAACGATGGGCAATATTGCTTTGAGATGCTGCCTCACAAACTGTCCTGACCCAGTTCTGAGTCCAGTTTTCTAAAGAACTTGGTCTGCCCACCCACCTGACAGAGGACATGGGTTTGGAAATAAAATGTTAAAAATTACCTTGATTAATCATTTAATAAATTAGAAGGAAATTAAGTGCTTTCTTGTGGTGGCTTCACAAATAATTACATGATTTCTCAAAAGCTGAATGTAATCTAAGAAAAACCAAAAGCTTCCATACACTTACTAAATTAACACATAAAAACAATGTCGTAAGATGCAGCTTTCTGGGCTGTTTTGAAAGGAAGCCAGTATGCTTTTTGAAACTTGTCTTAAATCTTTTCATAACTTTATTTTATTGCTTCTGAGCTGAAGTGTGCATTCAATGATTTGAGCTTTAGTAGAAGCCCAGGAGTATAGACCTGCCTTTTGGAGGATTTTGTTAGCTGTCTCTTCATTAAAAAATGTAATTATGAATATTGATGAACAATGCATACTGTAATACATATCTGCTTTCAAACAGGTGTTGTCAATAAAACCTCATACTATATTAAAACTGTGTTTTGCTTACTGTGTTACTAATATAATTTTAAAATATTAATACTGAAAGAAACTTTATTTATGCGTGGCTGCTTGTTTACTATTTGCTTTTCACTAGGTTAATAGGATGAAAGAAAACATTTTTTCAGTCTGTTTCCAGGGATCTTGTATGAATGCGAAGTTTTAATTGTGATATAGCAGAGAAATACTTGAATTAAAAAAATAGGGTTTGTGTTAAAAAAGTCATTATTAATGGCTTTCGGATCTACAAATGAAGAGTAACACATAGGAGAAAAATGTTTTTTAGTATTTTCATACTAAATATATTTCTTCTTTTTTCGTCATGCTTTATAAGTGATTTGTTAGTATTGGTTTGAGGGGAAGAGAGGCATTTGTCTGTGGCCCTCCTTTCTCCCTTCCTTGCAAATAGTAAAGCAAATAATGAAACTTCTGTTAGTGCAGCTCCAAGGAGCGTTACCCAAGTCCCCACCTGTGGTCTCATGACCTGTTTAAGCTTTAAGATTTAAATATTGTCAGCCCCTAAAAGTGGCACCACACATTCCCCCATCACCGGTTGCCAATTCCTGACCTCTCCCTTGCAGCAATGCTGGTTTTTGTCTGTTTATTTGGTGAGCTGAACCAGGGCAGTGCCATGGCTGAGGGGCAGCCCTGCAAGAAAAGCTGGCTGGGCAGCAGGCCAGGGTCGGGGCAAGAAGGGGAAGCTGCATTTCAGGCCCAAGAAGGGGTGCAGGGAAGTGCCGTGGCCAAAGCTCTTCCTCCAGGACATGTTTTTGTGATGGCACAGCCCATCTGCTGCAGCTGTACGCTGATGAGATGATCTTACTCTCTGTGTATGTGAAGAAGGATTGGTAAAATAGTTCCAGTAAATCCAGCACTTGCTGAGCTGGAGCTGAACTCAGGCAGTGGACTCCAATTCTTTGACATCTTTTCTATGTGCCCGCAGCTGGTTTACACAAGTATTAAAAGACGCCCAGGATATCAGAGCAGAGGAGTTTTACACCCCTAAACAAGATTGCAAACTCTTCTGTAGGTGTGAAGCAATGGAGATTTGTTCAATGCGTGATCTCAGCATTTGTGTTCGGATATTCCGGTGATGGAATAGCATTTCTCTCATGCTGAGTGGAGCTGATTTTAGAGATCTGAGGGCTCTCTGCGTTAGTCAGCAGCAGAAGGACAGTTCCTTATTTCACTGTTTTCTTACCCAAGGTACGCAATGGATTCAAGGAGAGGAAGTGGTAACAGAAATGCCACAGATATTTCAGTTGGAACACTTCTGCCTTGTGCCATCAAAAGCCACACGTTTGGGTCTGTGTGCATTTGGACTTCTCATAGACTCTCACAGCTGAAGAGCCCTGGTCTCACCTCATCCTGTTCATCTGGGAAACTGTATCTCATCAAGGATCACCCAACACACAAAAGTGAAGCTGAGGGACTCCTCCCTTTGAATAAGTATTTTCTAATAGAAAGAAGTGTCAGAAAACATTTGCATGGGCTGGCAAAGGGCACTTTACCCTGATGTAATTCCCTCAGTAGCTGTTATGGTGAAAAGAGTGTTGGATTCTGAATGGTTATATATGGGTGATTTATAAGATTTATGGCATTAATGCTTTTTACCATCACAATAGATACTGATAAATGCGGTGTTCAATAACTCTTTTGCATTTAAATTATATACTTGTCCATCTGTATATGCTATTTTTAAAATCATTGCCTGCATACAGTTTAGTTTCATCTTGTCTCTTGATACTGTTCATAATCCAAATGCCTCCAGTGCTTTACTACTGCCCATGTGGAAAAGCAAAACAACAAGCAGTCCCTGGGTGGCTGGGTATTTTTCTGGCCAGCGCAGTCCTGTAGGGAGAGGTCAGATGTAGCAAAGCTACCTTGAACCCTGGAGGTCCTCAGGGATGCCATGCTGTGGTCACTGCCCTGCTACCGTTTAAATAGGAACAGCACGAGCTCTCCTTGCTGTGCCACCAACTGCTGCTGATTGATATAAAAACATTAAAGCCTTACGGGCTGTGTATGCAGTCTTTTTATACTGCTTGTGCCACTTCCCTAACAAATTCCCTGCCTCTCCCCTTTGCCTAGCAGCCCTCAGATAGCCCTCGGCCGTGCTTCCAAAGCATGGGGAAGTGCCTGACCCTGAAATTGTGATTGGTATCAGTTTTGGTGGCATGAGTCCTCGGTTATCCTATGCATCTGGTGTTGCAGAATGACAGATGGTGCTTCATCCACTGCCTGGAGCTGTTTGAAGCACCCAGCTCTCCCGTCTCCCTTTTCTCAGCTTCACGGGTTTGTCCCATGGGCACCACTGAGATCAATGTGGATGCTGAGGGGCTGCAGCAGGAGCAGCCCCTTCCCTAAAGCTGGACGGTGGCATCTCAGAGTGTGATGGGGTCAGTAAGAGTTAGGGCCAAGGTCAGCAGGGACTTGTTATGGATGCCACAAAAGTGGTAGCCCATTTTTAGTGCCAGCGGGCCTCTCAAGGAGTATATGGTAGATTTGCTCAGGGCAGTCGACGTGGAGGTGCGTGAAACAGCCTTAGAGGTGTGGTCTCTGAGTGTGTGTGAGAGTGTGTTTATTTCCATGTTAAGTGGAAATAAAATCCAAGGACTGCTGTTATTTTTAATAGCGTCATCATGAAGGTCATGAATAGCTCTAGTAAAAGTGAACTCCTTTCTTGAGATACCTTTTCCTTTGCAGTGAAAGTCTCCCACGTTAGACAAGTGATTAAAGAGCTAAAGAGCTGCCATGAACATCTTGTTAATTCCTTTGTGCTGTTCTGCTTGGTGAACCTTTACAAACGAGATTATTTACTCTCCAATTCCTCCATTGTCATTCTCTTGCCCCTTTCTATGTGTGGTGGCAGAAGCAAAGCAAAAGTAACTAAAATGTCAGGTTCTGAAAAGCAGCATTTCATTCAGTTACACAATGTTATTATCAGTGCACGCTAAACAGAGCTGAAAAATAATACAGGAATAAAATGTAGGTGGAGAAAAGACAGCAAACGGCAGGGAACAAAAAAAAGGATGACAAACCTTGAAAGAAGGGGGCATCTTCCTTCTTCACATTAAACTCTAACTTCAATTTTCTGCCTTGTCTTGCAGTAAGGTGTTGAAATAGATACAAGCATCAATTACGCTGTGCTTCAGAAAGTGCAGGGCTGGCTGCAATCCCTGAAACTCTGTTTTTAGGCGCAGGCAAAATTCCCAGAATGTTTTTAGGATTTGCTGGCCTTTTCAAGGAAGGAGGGATGTTATGTAGGAGATACTTGCACTACTTGCACCTTTGCTTTTATTAGTGAGAGTCGAATCATAAACAAAGATATTGGATTAAAAATTAATTTTCAACTAGTGTGCACAAGCAGCATTGCAGCATTTGACCTTATGTGAGATAAGTATTTCAGTGCGTTTGTTTTTCTTGCATTTTTAGGCTGCAGAACAGCTAACATTGAAATACTGCTCATACCAATGAACACATCAACTCGTTTGACCTTTCAGAAACTATTGATATTATTGATTTCTAAACAGTAGAATAATAGGAGAAGGCAGCCCAAGCCACGAACATGTTTTGGTGCAGCCTTTTTTTAGAATTAAGAGGCTCTCTTTTGATACATAATTTATTTAAGGCATCTGTGAGCTTGAATGCAGAGATGCAGTTCAACATTCAGTCCACTATCACCATCATCTATCATACTGAAATACTTTTTATAGATTTATGCAGACAGGAAGGTGACTAACTTTACTTTCTGCTCCATTATTCATGTGTTGTCCTGAGGGGACCTTTGTTGATGTTACAGTGTGCCTCCTGAACAACCTTTGTTCAGAGTAGGAAAACTAAGTGATTTTATCCTGGGCAAACAATGAATAATGCACAGTATTTTAGAACTATCCTAAGGGCACATACTTATTGTAAAATACTAAACATTGAAAATGCTGAATAAAATGGGTTTCTGCAAGAGTTTTTAAATCTCTGATTTAAAATACGTCATCCTCTGGACATAGTTTAGTATCACTGCAGCCAGTCCTGTCTGATCCATTTTATCTTTTCTTTCGAGTAGGGAGATAATACAAAAGATTACCATTTAAAAGATCTAGCTCTGAGTTAGAGTGTCTCCTGTTAGGATTTCCAAGGCTGAAGCATTTGTGGATCAGTCATTCACTGATAAAATCTACAGGGGGATGTTCTCTGCTGCCATCAGGCTCGTAATAACCTCAGAAAACTTCCCTGCATTGCAGACAATTGAACTGCACTTGGGATTTTCACTATGCGCCTTCAGTTCCTGCTCCTGTGTTTCATTTGTCATTGATCACATACCAGCTCTGAGGGACAAGAAATTATTTTATTCATCACTGCTCTGTCAAAAATTTATGTTGTAAAGCCAGCTGTTAGGTTTTTCCTATTTGCTTGCTAAACAGATCCCAGTAACGAAAGAGTTTAACGCAGTACAAAGGCAATTCTCCTTTTAGTTCTTCATGCTGGGCAATTATATGAGCAATATTTGTTCAGGCACAGCTGTTTGTTCTGATCTTATTCTCTTTTTTTTATATTATTATTAAAAATTAGGCAAATAGCCATGGACATTTTTATAAAGAATTATGGTCAAAAGAGGGAAAAAAAATCCCACAAATCCTTTTAACCCCTCCCCCCCTAATATTTTATAGGCTAAGAAACTGTGTAAGGTCATATAAGGGGCCATTCCTGAGGACTGGAAAAAAGAAAATGTCACTCCTATATTCAAGAAGGTCAAGAAAGAGGATCCAGGGAACCACAGGTCAGTCAGCTCTATGTTGATCCTTGGGAAGGTGATGGAGCAAATAATCCTGGAAAGCATTTCCAAACATACGTGAAGGATAAATCGATGACTGGGAGCAGCCAACATCTTTGTATGAAAGGGAAGTCGTACTTGACCAACTTGATAGCCTTCTACAATGAGATGACTGCCTCGGCGGATGAAGGGAGAGCACTGGATACTGTTTATCTCAACTTCAGTAAGTCTTTCGACACTGTCTCCCATAACGTCCCCTAGACAAACTGATGAACTAAAGGGACAGTAAGGTGGATTGAAAACTGAGCTGCCAGGCCAAGAGACACGCAGTACAACTGGAGGTCAAGCACTAGTGAAGTATTTTGGAGGTTGATACTGGGGCCAATAGTGTTTAACATCCTCATTAATCACCTGGACAATGGGACAGAGTTTGCAGAGGATATAAAACAGGGAAGAGGGGTTGATGTACCAGCTGGTTGCATAAGAGGGAACCATTTAGAGGGAACTTGACAGGCCGGAGAAATGGGCTGACAGGGATTTCACAAGGCTCAACAAAGGGAAAAGCTAAGGCCTACCCCTGGGGCGGAATCACCCCATGCACCAGTACACGCTGGGGACCCAGCAGCTGGAAAGCAGCTCTGAAGAGGGGACTTAGGGTTGCCAGTGGAGAACAAGCAGATCATGAGCCAGCAATGTGCCTGTGCAGTAAAAAAGACTAAAGCCTCCGCGGCTGCATTAGGAAGAGTGTTTCCAGCAGGTCCACCGAGGTGATCATTTCTCTCTGCTCAGCCTTGGTGAGACACATCTTGTAGTGTCCAAGGAAGATGTCCATGAAAATGATTCAGGGATTGGAGCATCTGACATACAAGGAGAAGCTGAGAGCGCTGGGACTGTTAAGCATGGAGAAGTGTCAGGGAGGATCTTACCAGCGTGTGTAAATACCTGATGGGGAGGAGTAAAGAAGTCAGAGCCAGACTGCTCTCTGTGTTGTCTGATGACAGGACAGGAGACCGTGGGCACAAATTTAAATGCAGGAAATTGTGTTTAAATGTAAGGAGTAAATTCTTAATTGTACAGTGATCAAACACTAGAAGAGGCAATCAGAGATGTTGTGGAGTCTGCATCCTTGGGAGATATCCAAAACCAAGATGGACGTAATCCTGGAAGACCTGCTGTAGCTGATCCAACTGTGAACTTGAATGTTGGACTAGGTGCTCTCCAGAGGTGCCTTCCAACCTCAGTTTTTCTGTGGTTCTGTGAGTCTGTAATCTCTGATTCTGTGTATAATTCCTTCTTTTTTTGCTTTTTAACAATTGGTCTTTCATTTTTTACATCTTATCAGAAGCAGGCAGGGCCATCAAGGTTTACAATTTATAGAAAAAAGAGCAGTAGTGTTGCAAAAAGCAAATAGCTTTTAAGTATTAGCAATAAGAATCTGACTTTTGAGATATTTTATTCAGAAAAAGCTTTCTTCCTTCATATTCATAGACAATTCTTCAAGTGGGAACCCATAAAATACAAATTTGAATTAATTAATTTATTTTAATAAATGACATACTTTAAATAATCATCTGTTGAAACAGATTGCCAGTGGATGTGGAAGAGTATCCTTGTGTCTCTTTAAAGCTGTATAAAGATCAAGTTCTACTTTATCCCAAAGTTCAAGAGAAAGAACAACTTCAAATGAAGATTTTGTGAAGGGGAGGAAAACATGACAAGTAGTGTCTACATTATCCTAGAAAAATGCCCGGAGAGGTGTATCCAAGACCAATTTCCCTTCCCATCCCTGCTATTGAGCCCGTACAGTGCACATGGGTAGAAACCCATGGGTAGGACAGAGGCACAGCAGTTGGTATGTCAGGAGGGGGTGCAGGGGAGGAAATTTCCTCTCCAGGGCTCTCCAGGGCAGCCCCATAAAATCTGGACGATGGGTAGCTGGCAGCACCTCTGTTTGCAGAGGCGACATGTATTTTAGGTGGCAGAGCAGCCTCGCTGGGGTGCTGCCCTCTGTCTTCTGCCCCAGCATGTGAGCACCCCTTCTGATGTACCAACAGTGGGGCTGCTTTGCTCCTTCCCTGGCACCCTCATCCATCGTAATAGCCTGGGTGTCTGAGGAGCGGTACTTCCTACAGCACCTGCAGCAGCCAGAACCTACTTCACCTCCACAACTACGAGCAGAGAAGCCACGAATACGAACCAGCAAGCTGCTATAGTTCCTGGACTTCTGCTCTGCCATCACCAGGCACATGCTGAATCCAGGAGGCTCCAGGGACCCTTCAGGCCAAGCAGGACAGTGTCTATCAAATTAAGGCACCCAGTGGTTTGGTCAGTACTGGAAAGTAGGTCGAGTGGGTCACTAACTCAGAGGATCTTCTGATACCTAAATGGAAATTTAGATTTCTTCAGGCAGAATCCCGCGCTGAAGTGTGTGCTCTGTGAATACTTGGGTCAAAACCTCACAGTCAGGCTCATTGCCACAGTACAATGACCTTATTATTGGACTTGACTTCCTGCCTTCGTGGTGGTTCAAATATATCCATCGTATTTCACAGTCTGGGTGGGCCCAAAGCACATATTCACTCTTGTCATCTCAGCTGAGAAATGTTAACTCTTCGGGCTCCTCTCTATTTTCAGTGATGTGCCCATACACTTTGGGTTTTTCCTCCATTTCTGGATCTTCCTCATTGCTCCAACTCCTTTTGCTTGATAACACTTCAGAATGATCTGTGCACTGGAGCTTCTAAAACATTTTCTGGAGTTTTCTTTAGTAAATGTTAAAAAAAAAAAAGTAGAAGTTTGCTGAAAGTTTTGCTTTACTCTTTTTCTAAGAGCTTGATTCTTCTATTTATTTATAACAGGTAGACAGCTCACATGCAATAAAGTCAAAATATAGCTAAGGTGGTTATGAAAACATAACTAATAACGGGGAATTGTTCTTCCTTGCAAGTGCCTCAGTCCCATAAATGCTTCCCCAAGCATGCGCTTGCCCATGCTGCCCGGATGCCTATGCTTCATAAAACCTGATGCAATGAAAACTGAATTGACTGCTTTCAAGGGTCGTTCTGAGAGCTTCATTATTTAATTTTTATTTCAGTCTGGGCTCTGTTGCTTACACAGGAAGTTTCACTTGACTTTTAGTACCTTAAAAATATTGTAACAACACTGCTCAGGTCTTGCAGTTCTGAGTAGTGACTTTATGTGCACAAAGAGACATTCACCACTCTGCGGGGCTCACATATTACTTAAATCTTAAAAGATTAATATAGTTTTACACATTGCATCGAATGTTCTGGCCTTCTCCCACCAAGGACTTCCAACCCTGGGTGAAACACCTCTCCACAAGGACATATCCTGATATTGGTAGTACAGACCAAATGAGGCAAAGGTCCTTTCCCTTAATCTATATATATTAAATGAAGGCTATAGCTAGCAAGTACAGATATACTGACTCTCTGGGGAAGAGGGGATGAGTAGTAGAAAAGTATTGTGGTTTTTAGCCCTGGCGCACAGTCTGCTTGTGTTTCTATCTGCAATACAGGTCTCCCCTGATGAATGCAACAGTTGTGATTTTATTTTCCAGGAAGATGAATACAGAGATGGTAACAGCCAAAAAGAGTCTACATATGAATATCACAGAGATTAATGCAGCTGTAAGGCAGTTAGTTCCTGTTTCTGTTGTCTTACTGAGAAACAACCACTTGTAGATTGGTAAATAAAAGTTAGTACTGTCCTCAGGAGTTGTTTTGTTTTGTTTTGTTTTGTTTTGTTTTAAATCCAAGCATAAATGAAAAGCTATAGGCGGGGGAACTGTCTGTCTGCATGACTGAAGTGGACGAAGTATTTTCATCATTTTTGAAAATTGCCCTCCTTCAATGACTGTCCAATGACTACTTTAACTTATCCTTAAAGAAACTAGTTGTAAGAGTACAGAGAAAGGGGTTCAAGGCACTGTGTATTGGCAGAACAAATATCACTATCCAGGAAGGGACAGTGCCTAGGAAAAAAAATCTAAGATACTGTTGTAGGAATGCTAAAGGTGCAAATGTGTCTTTATGTCATTTTTACTTTATGTCACTTTATACCATTTTTTTGGAGAATGCTACCATAGTATTACTTTTACAAGAAAGGGATTTGAATTCAGCATTTCTCATTGTGGTGTTCGTTGAGTTCATCATGTGTTTTCATGAGAAGGGGGGGAAAAAAGAGCTTTTCACTAGAGAGTGTCTTTCTCCCTATCTACTGGAATTTAATAAGAGCACTAAACATGAGCTGAAGTTCACCTTTCTTTAGGATAGTATTTCATATAAACCCAAATCCTGTACCTATTTTTCACATGGCAATTTTCATCAGTAGGTTAAATGCCTTACAAAAGCTATTGTTATTCTTAGCTTACAAAGGGGAACCTGGAGTACAGAGGGGTGAAGTGACTTGCTCAGAGGGCCATGATCTGGGCTGTGTAGATCCTCACCATTGTGAATCCCACACCAGCCACAGTCATACATCTTCTGAACACCCTCATGATGGCTGTGTTTTATTTTTAACAACCTGTATGTAATTACTATTGTCTTGGCTACACAAATAGAATTCAGTGCTCCCAATGAGGCTAAATAGGTTTCATGATAGTGACAATTTACTACATTTCTTTAATGCCTTTCATATTATGGAGAATTATTTACCCAATTTTCTACAAGCATGAGGTATCAGTTTTCTAGAATTATAATGGAAGAGCAGGATGCCTTTATTACTGTGTTATCTGTCAGCAGCTGCAAGGCGAGCAGGGATGCATGTAACCCGTGCAGTGATGGAGAGCTGGGTGATTGCATGTCCAGCAGCTCCACGGGCAGGCAGGGGACAGTGTGGGCTGCTCTGTGGGAACCGGGAGGGCCCGTAGCCTCCTCAGGATCCCCTGGGAATCATTGCCTGCACTTACAAATGTGGTGTCTGTGTTGCTTAAGGACCCTCCTGTTACAGTTTTGTTTCTCTGATGATCAAACTAATGGACTTACTCATACATATTACCATGGGATTTTGCAGCTGTAGCAGAGCTACCGCTCTTCAACTGGATACCTCTTCATGGTCTTCTACTGTAGCTCTTCACTGGATAGCTTATTCTGGTTCTCACCTACATACATGGATTGAAGATTTTAGGTATGTACTTTAAAGCTCAATTTCTGAACAGAGAAAAAGTCAAACATTTTGGGCACTGCTTACTCTTCACCCATGGTTAGCTAGAATTCCTCTGGTGGAATTGGTTTGGCTTAAAATGAATTTTTTAAAAAAAGAAATCACACAGCATTACCTGTAACATCCACCTGGAACAAGGAGAGGATTTCAGTGACAAAGACAGGAATCCAGCAGATGGCATCAGTGAATACTATTAAAAAAATATCGGTTGGCAACAGCAACATCCCTGCAAATGTGACTCTTTACTTCTGATGTCTGAATGGCAGTTTTTGGGCAGAGCAAATTGTGCTGACCTATGAAAACACTATGGTGATGGGGGCTAGAAGGTTCACACCAAAAAGATTTGAAACAAATGGCATTGAAATGGTCTTTCCTCTCTTCCCTTTCACCCGACCACTTCTCTGTTTCATTCTCTTCCATTATTTTGTTAACATTTTTACATTACTGTATCCGTAGTACACTGATACCAATTTTATGTTAGAAACAGCTCCTCAATATCGCCTGGTGTCACACAGCCTGCTCACATACCACGTGTTCCCATCTGTTACACAGCGAGATGTGAAAAAGTTGTAAGAAGTTACTATAGAAACACAGTTAATGCACAGTATGGGTGGGCTCGTGATTCCACAGAGGTCTGGTCTCCTGACTAGAAATGCTGCAGTAAGTCTGAAACAGAAACCACCTGCAGGAACCTCATGTAGCACGGAAAGAACATCATATTCCCCAGCAAAGTGACAAACCGAGCTGAGGCGTGTGTTCATTTCAGACTGGCTTCTTCGGTTCTGTATAAATATCCATCCCAAATTACTGATGGAAGAACATGTGCAGAGCAAGCTGTGCAACTTGGATTTTAATCTCACTGTGCTGTGTTGCAGAGCAAGGCTCTTAACAGTTCGTCAGATGGCAGCTCCATGGACTGGAGTACTCGGCGAAGTAGCTGAGAGCCATTGAAGGAGCCGTTTCTGTTAAGATCCCAGCAGCTGAAAGCAGGCTCTTGCTCAGAAATACGGATTGAAACAAACTAAAAAAATTGGAAAGCGTAACATAATAATTTTATTGATGGGAAATCACTACATGAATCTGATCTGACACATGTATTGCCTTTTTTACTTTCTACTCAGTATAATTCTAAAAAAACTAGTTTTATCTTTTGGTATGTAGCTTTTTCATCTTTTTGATATCTTACATTCATGGCAGAGAATAAGCAAATATACATATTTGGGAGTGATTCTAGACTGAAAGACCAAAATCAGAAGGAAAAAACAAGCCTCATCAAGAGGTTTCTCATCAAGGATGACATTTTAATTATTTAGTAAGGCAAGAGACATCTGAGTATATATCCTGGCTGGCATCAAGTGTGAAAGTGTGACACTCCTAAAACCCTTTGCCTCAGCTCCAGGATTGTAGTTCAGAGGCACCTGGTGTTACTGGCATGAAGCCGTGACATACTGTGAAGGAAAAAGGGATGCTTTATGACAGCAAATTAAGATGTATATACAGCACACATCCTGTCTTCTCTATGAATATATACGACTTTTACTCATGTCCAAAATATAATCACTTTACTGTTTCTCAACTCACTTCCCACATTTGGGGCACATGAGTGAGGTATTCTACTTCTGCCTGTGAAGCTCAAGGCTACGGTAACTCCCAAGTAAGCAAACAGTTTTATTTATTCTGCTTCAGCCAGAAAAAGAAGTGTGAAGGACAGAAAAAGAAGTGATGTGATACGATCTAGAAATGAGGGAACAAAATTAGGAGCATGTTTCCTTTCTCTGTTTAAAATACTGAAACGTTTCATCAATGTTTTTGCAGAAATTGGGCTACCAGTGGAATTAATATGGAAAAGCAACACCCTGGCATGGTTTTGGACATTTTTATATGGCCCTCCCACTCCCTTAATTATCCGTTCTTTTATTTTGCATACATACATGTGGGAGAGGTTCCTCGTATGTTGGAACATTCTCCATTTATATTTAGAATCTCAATCATTTCCAGGTATCTGTAAAATATGTAAATGTTACGATTTGTAAATAAATTACACAAAATAGGGCTTTCTGTAGTTATCTAATTTTGAATTACACAAAAAAGCCTTTTCTTAAATCATAGGTCTTAAAGAAACTATGTTATGGAAAAACCCTGACTATATATTCCTTCTATATAGAAGGAATGATCCCACAACTGTTCATCACATCGAGCTTTTACTGAAAGATTGTGGCGTAGGGATGTGCAGTTAGCCTGAACTGCCTTTGTAGTTACACCATTCGACGACCGATGCAATATCCATTAAGGGAAGCACAAGAAGTGACACGCACAGGTTTTTGTCTCTTTCCCTGGGTGCTAAGCTCAGCTGCTCACAGCAGCATGATTTAAAATCTTATTATTATAAACTCTGGCCAGAGGGCCTTCTGGCTAACAAAAGAGTCACAGAACTGAAAGCACTAATAAGCCCAGAACAGGCAGAGATAAAAGACAGCTTCTGCTATAAGAATCAGAAGAAGAGAGGAAGAAATAATACAAGAAGCCAAATGTATAATTCTCTCAGCTTTTCCTTGGGGAAGTGAGAATTCCCCTCCATTGTTCAAGGTAAGATTGACCTGCAAGCTTTTGATGAGAAATCCAAAGTACTGGGAGATAGCTGTGGGCCAGCTGAGGAAATACAAGGACACTGAAGATCTTTTGGGTTTGAATTAATGGAAGCAGCTGCTGTAGACAATACAGACAGACCTCCCTTTTGGAAGGACAGACAAATATACAGACAGTCTAGTAGGCTGAAGCAAGCTGTCACATTTCTGGAGTTTGCGCAAGCCATAGGTACTAGCTGCCCAGCAGCAGAAGCTGCAGCAGCGAATGGTTCATCAGTGGCCTGTACAACTGGAGGTACAAATCACTGAAGAGCATATGTTTGAAGGTGAGGACCTGGTCCTTGCTCCATCAGCCACCCAAAGCA
This sequence comes from Fratercula arctica, assembly GCA_947846985.1. Lineage (NCBI taxonomy): Eukaryota > Metazoa > Chordata > Aves > Charadriiformes > Alcidae > Fratercula > Fratercula arctica. The sequence continues at coordinate 24,498,400 of CANTUZ010000001.1, read as the reverse complement.
CCAGGATGATTTTTTTTTTTTTTTTTTTTTTTTTCCCATTTTTGTAGATTCAGGCATCTGGGTCAGGTTTTGTTTCACCTGACATCAGACCTCCTCACTGAGCTGAGTTTCCTTTAGAGGAGAGAAGCATCTCCTCGGACACGGCTAGGTCAAATGACTCTTGTCCTGCAAGGTTTCTTGTTGCCTACTGACTGTAGAGGGAGCCTCACAGAGAATAAAACTTTAGAAAAATAGACTAAAATATATCAGAAAAATTAACATTAGAAAATATGAGTTTGAATAACCCGACCACATAAAACATTCAGGTTATATCTGCATTGGTAAAATGAAGAGGGCCAAGACGCGGGCACAAACAGCTCTCCATACTGCCTTGTTGTTTTGTCCCTTGTGAACTAGTTAGGCCAGACAGTTATATTTACCAGCATAAGTGGGGCCTAGCGACCAAAGGCACCTACTTGGACCAGCCATGACCTGCATGTGATGAGAGAGAGGGATGTTTAGTGTGCAGGTAGGTTCCTCCCTCCCACCCCAAGAGTGACAGAGGAGCACAGAACTGAAGGAGAAGGGTATGGTCGGGGGCAGATGCGCTGCGCTTGCAGCAGGCGTAGACTGCCTTACACAAAGCGAGAGAGATGCAGAGCACTGAAAAATGTTTGTATGGAGTGCTATGGGGCAACCCATTTCGCTCACGTCATGTGCCAAGAAGAAAGCACAGACCGTAGGGGTACAAGGCAGGGAACCGAGGACACCTGAAAGCAGAAACGTTACACAAAATTCCGACTTCTGTTCTGCTGTAACACAAACAAGAACAGGATAACAACAGGCGTATGTGACTATCCAAATGGATCCCGAGGAAATGCGAATAACAACTAAAATGAACCCTGGAAACAAAATAATGGAGAAATATAGCCCTTCCCCTGCCAGTGACATGGCATAATTCAATGGGACTTGCTGGATGGGCAGGACGTACACTCCATACAGCAGGGAAATGTGATATTAAATGTTGGTAAAAGGAAAAGGTTTGCATAATATTCCATGCATTCAAACAAAACCAGTACTGGCACTGGGAGGCTTAAAAGCGTTCAACTTGGTGATAGAGCCATGAAAGGACACTTTGTGTACAGAATACATTCAGTAAGCATTTCCCAAAGTGTCTGAAAGCAGAGCTTCATTCTGCAGCATCCCAATAGTCCTTCAGTCTACAAATTCAGTGTCAGGAGTGCATGTGCTGGAAGGATTGGCAAACCCAATAAGGCCAGAAACAGTGACAAAACTTCATTATTTTGCACATTTGGCTATAATGGAAAAAGAAAAGAAGCCATGGGAACAGGTTTTTTGATTAATTGTGATCCAAACAGGAGGAGAAACTCTTGGCATGATCCAAGCCAACTGTAGCCACCCGACAGAGGCAAAAATGCGAACAGAAACCTGTGATATTGAGTGAGCCCGTTGCAGTAGGCACTCTGTGCAGGCACTGGCGTCCTTGGACTGCAGTGTATCATTTTCAGCTCTCCTGTTGGGCAATAGCATTTCAAAGGATTTGACATGTTATCTGCACAGGTGCTGTTTCGGGGAAAGGTGCGTGAAATATTGGAACAGTGACAGGAACTGAAATCTTGTCAATGGTGCTCTAGTAACATGTAAACCAAAACCCATTCTATTCATACGATGCAGCTGCCATGACCTGAAACTGGTTCCCAGCAACGGCAAGGCAGAGCACAGATGATATATTTTGATCATGTTTTAGAAAAGGGAAGCATCACAATTGAACCAAAAAGGAAAAGAACAAAATTGCAAAGTCAGGTGATCTGCTTAGAAAAAAGACACTTGGGTTGTTGTATCCCTTTGAAATGACTGTGACAAACGGAGGAAAATAGCAGATCTATAAAAAAATGCATCCAAGGATTCCAAGTATGGTTTATAAAGAACATCTTAATCTGGTAAAATGGGAAAGGAAAGCCTGGATATGAAACCCCCGATAGAAGACATGAGTAACAACTTCTGCATTTGTGAAGAGTATCAGAAACAGAACCGCAGGGAACCTCTGACAGATGTGACAATGTCTGTGTAGCATCTACCCAGGCCTTATGACCAACACAGTGTTACAGCTATGGCTGTATCAATAAGACCATGAGAGTGCTCATGTCAGTTACAGGAAAAGATTAAATCCCAAATTATAAACTCCAGAGCTTTGGTCCTAGGTCAGACATTGCCTTTGATACCTAATCTGGGATTCCTGTATTTCCAAAGAACCTAGTAGATGCTCCTGCCTCTGCTATTCCCAGCTCACTGAAGAGACCTTTGGAAATTACCCGTCTTGTCGCTGTGGTTAGAGAACCCAATGTATTCTTTGTCTCACTTCTAGGAAGACACAGGGGAGATTCTTTTTGACAAGAATTTTGAATTTTATTTGAGGATTAGGCTGAGATTTGGTTTGGCTCTTGTCTGGGTCCAAGTTAAGTGGCATTTTTCCCCCCAAGATTTTAAACTTTAAAGATTCTTTTTTGGATTATATACTGTCTATCCCATGAAATAATATGCCTGTCATCCTGTCAGCAGGGTTTCTGGAAAAATGAATGATTACTGAGATCACTTTGTTCTAGTTAATTCTAGCCCAGTTAGATTTTGGGGGGGTGATGTTATGTCTGTTGTACATTCTTTGTTCCTGTATGGCATGTTCTGAGTTGGAAATGTGGATCAGACAATCATTTTGACAGGCAGGCAAGTGGTACTATTACATTGGCAGTACCATATCTATCATCACGGTTAATGTGCTCTCAGATTGAAATAACAACACTTTCCCTCGCTGGTCAAGGTTTATATAGCAGCAGAGCACGTCTCCATCCATGTTTCAAAACAATGTCCTGTCTTATGATTATGGTCTTGTTCCTGTGGTGGCTTGTGGACTAGAATATTGATACTTGCTGCATTTAACTCTGTGAATAATAATGAAGCAAGAGCTGTAACGCAACTTCAAAAAGGATCTAGAAGGAAGTTATTCTGGCACAGCTGCTGCATGATTGACTCAGTTATCCATCAAAAACCATTTGAGGTGCCCTGGAGACACCCATTTGAGATGCCCACGTAGAGCTGTCTGATGAGACACAAGACCTACAAGAGACCTGTGGCCTCATGGATTAGCAAGTGACAGCCAGGTGGGATAGATACCTAAGGGCATCTCCAATGGCACCAGACTCCTGTACATGGGCAACTGAATAAGCCAGTGGTGAACTCAGTTGCTGGGATCTGGAGAAAGGCTCATCTCAACCTAGACTAGCTTTTGGTTTGCTGAATGGCTCTCCAGACTAATACTCCATCTAGTAGTATTTGGCATGTCCTGTGGTATCTGAGATATCCATGTGGGCAGGCAGGCACACATGACAGGACCCACGAGAGACCAAGAACAGTGGGGATGCTGTAGAGATGTCAAATAGCACTAGACATCTGACCTGTGGGCAACTAAACCAATCCCTTAAATGTTGCCCTTATTGTAATGACTTAAGACACATTGATCACCTGGTTTACCTTGGACATTTAGGGGGATGTACAAAAAGGAATGGAATATTTCCCTGTGTGTTGGCTTCCTCACAGCATTTTTCACCATGTGGCACAGGAGAAAAATATCAAACAATGAGCTGCAGGAAATAAATTCAGATTAATATTCAGATTAATTCAGGACGTTTTCCTTTTGCTTAACAAAAACAATAGCGTGAATTTAAAAATAACATTTGGTTCTTCTTTTGGACCGCTTTTTAAGAAAAAGCCATATGGCACGGAATGACAATTTTAAAAAAGAAATGACAGTCTTGCTTTTCAACTCTGAATCCAATGAAATTATAATATGTACATTTAGATGAGGGTGAATCTGCAAATTAAAGAAGAAATAAGAAAACTTCTGAATTTGAGTTTTGTGTAAAATACTTAAAAAAAAATTTGGCTGAATCATCAGCCCTGTGAAGGGAGTATTTTATGAGCCATCCCAAAGGAGAGTTTCTAGAAGTTCTAAATTACTTGTTAACCGTTATTTATATCCTTATCTGCCCAGGTGCCCTAGCTGTGCTTGTTCTGTAATTTGTTCTTAATTTATACGTTTTGATTTCTCCTAGGCTAATCATTTGTGAATAACAGTAAAACTGAGCAAACAGTATGGCTGTCATTCCTGTGTTTTGGCCTGCTACCTTAGGGTGTTGAGCTCTCCTGTAGGAATAGAAATTTGAAATACATTCAGCACCTTCATGTGCCTTTTGTAATTGATGAATATTTCTCCTGGAAAGAAAGGATATTATTTAGCATACTATGTTAGTAAAATATTTCAGCTTTTACTTACAGTGGCTGAAGCTGCTGACAGTGACTTTCAGAGCGATCCTCAGAGAGGTGAGAAAGTGGATTGACAGACAGGTCACTAAAAGAAAGATAAACTATTTCTTATTTTATTTCAGGAGAAAGACAAGCTACATTATTACATTTTTAAATTCAGTTGCAAATTCTCATTTATCACTTCCAGCTTTTGTAAATACTTCAGCTCTATAAAAATATGACATGGTAATTTTGTAATCATGTTGCTGGACAGACCCCTTGGAGAAACAGAATAATGAGATGAGAACAAAGAGAACAAAAGCGATCAGGTTCATCCTTAGTATTCCACCCATCCCTTTCAATACAAACTTTAAGAACTCTAAGACTCAGATTTTCTCCTTTTTATAGGTGAGGAGGCATACTATCTTAAAATTTTAACAGCAGCAAAACTGTCCTTTATCATTACTTCAGTTCATCCAATACTTCCTTGCCCTTATTGTATCTGTAAGTCACTTTGAAACCAGTCGGTACAGGCACTGGTGTTTGGTGATTGCTAAACATGGATCATTTGAGCTCTGATTCGTCATAACTAATTCATCTGAGGTATCTAATTTGGGAACCTGCTTGCCTGAGGGTCTCTCTATAATTTATGAACTTAATCATTGCTGAGAGGTGAGATGAATCAAAGCATAATTACATAGACGTGAAGCTTTCACATTTAATATAGGTAGAACATGGAAAAACAAAGCAAAAAAAAACATATTAAGAAAAATCCCACAGTAAATTCATCAGCAAAGATTGGTATTAGTGAATGAGTTTTCACCATGCCAGCAAATCAGTGTCTTTAATAAATAACATCAGTTGCCACTCTCCTTCCACAGCCAGTAGCGGCCTGTTTCAATCACTCATGTCACTCCAGTCACTGCCAGCTCCCCTTCTCCTTCAAGCTTTCCCTTCTCATTTACGCTTCTACACCTTCGGCAGTTGTTTTGTGTTTCTGCTTAAACATGTCATGCCAGATAATGAGGCAACCAAAACCCAGATGCAGTGTGACTTCTTTATATGCAGATGAGCCTAATGCGTACACGCTTATCCCCAGGGGAAGTGGCAGTCTCAGATCTTAAAGTAGGTGCCTAGGTTCCTCAGACAGCTCCTGGGAGAGGCTGGTTCGCCTCCAAAGCACAGAGATGCTGCCCTAGCTATCCTATAGACTGCACAGGGAACATAGATACCCTCAGTAGTGAGCCAAAGCACCTGAAAAATGTAGTATTGGCTCCCAAGGACCCAGGCGAAGCTGGGCACTTGTATGGCCAGAAGGGAGGGAGCCTGAGCATCAGTGTGACAGAGAGAGACCTTGTTTTCCAGCCCATACAACTGTGTCTGTTGTAAAACCTGGATAGTCTTGGAATAAATTCACCCCTCCCCATGGTGCTGCCCTAAGCTCCTCTCCAGCTCGCTCTTGCCAGGTATCTTTCTGTCCTCTGCCTTTGATTCTGCATGGCCTCCTGCCTCACCTTTGGCAGGAAAGGTGCAGTGCACTCGCAGATTGCAGGCATGCAATAACTCACGCTCTGTAATTTAAAAATAGATTTTGGATAGCTCACAATTCCCCCAAATCTTTTAATGAGGAAAAGGTATTTGCAGGCAGCAAGCAAATTTGATTTCCATGAAGAAACCTGCAAAGTAAAATATATATTAGAATAAGTACTTAATGATTCAATTTAATATGGAGTTCTAATTCCATGTTTCAGCATGATTAATTGGATTTTTATTTTTCTAGTTGTGTTAGAAGTTACACAGGGCCCTGGTTAATTTTTCCAAGCCATAACAAGGTGTGTTATTTTAGTCAGTGCAAAAGAACCCTGCACAAGACTTAGTTAAGTAAAACTTTCCTTAGTTTTAATTAAAAACAAGCAAATTACAACATAAAAGAGAAGTACGGAATTTTATTTGATTAAAGGCTCTGGGATTTGCTATCCAGACAGAAATTTTACACGTTCAAATTTAGCCTTTTTTGTTTTTACTCTTGCTGTGATTGATATAGTCTCACCACAGGGAATTCCTATTCCTCACTGGTAAGATACAACATGTATAACACCAAGGAGCACTTTATGTTTCCTAACCTGTAGAATTTTTTCTTCAGGAACATGAGCCTCCTTCGGATTCTGCTTTTCTTGTCCTGTGTATTGTGAGAGATATGGCTGAATACAAAATGAATAGAAATGTGAGTTATTACTTTATACCAATATATTTAATTTTAGAAGCAACAAAATATTTTGCTCAGGTTTCCTGCAAAGGGAAAACCCAGTCTGAAGGGTTCAAGAGGAAAAAATATCTGCAGGTTGAGATACAGGCATACTATATTGTTTCTGCTTCGTGATCAGATTGCAAGTCCCAGGATTTAGTGGAGTTTAAAAAGCACCCTGGTGCTCATGATCTGATCACAAGGCAGAAATAATACAGCATGCCTGTTTCTTATTCTCTTTGTTGAAACAAGTGATCGTGACAATTGCCAAAATGTGCCATGTGACTGCGCATACAATAATTCAATTAATTGTAAAGAATAACTCCTTGACAATGGCACAACTGTCCTGATGAGGCTTTATACATTGAGAGAAATCCTGTGTCGAGGACCGAGAGTCATGCATAATCAAAAGGGGGTTGTTGCCTTTTTTTCATACTTCTTTTACTTACAACACAGTGAGCGCGTCACATTCCAGGAAGGTGGTATTAGTTAAGGACTTAATATGGTTGCCTTCAAAATACCTGAATAACACTAAGGAAAGTATTTTTATTCATGTGTTGTGCAATAGTTTTGCAGGAGGGAGTTTAAGCTCTGAGCTAGTCTTTTTTTTTTTTTTTTGACCTTTCTTTAATAATTTCTTACAAAATTAGCCCATTTATTACCTAGTTTTGAATATGAATGTAAATCTCAGATAAAGCAAATTATACCCTTTGCTTTGTTGTAATTTTGTCTCTATTTATGGCCCAGCTCACCAGCCATTTCAGCAATAATAGGCTAACACATTGGCATTTCTTATGTGTCATCTGTTTACCAGAATAAATAGAGACCACTAGGTGGAGATTTTACATTTAATTGCAACGTATATCTATATGGTCTAAGTTACGCTTAGGATAAATATGCATTCACAATAACCAATTTCATTTTCCTTGGGAAACTACAGTGAAAGATGGAATTTTGCTAAATTCATGAGAGCTATGAGAACAAGAAGCAGCTCTAAAGATTTATGGCAGAGGACTGTGGTATTTTTTAGACAGTTCTTTGGAACACTGGGAGGTTCAACTTTGGTAAGTTTATACTTTTTTTTAGATTGTCACACCTTTAGAAGTAGCTTGGTCTAACAGAATAAACAAATGATTAATTTTTATCTTCACAGAAAAGATATATTCATTTATGAAATGACACTTTTGCATAATTTATTTGTTATGCAGTTAATAAGAGGCATTTGAGTACAGATCTTCTTGGGAACAGTCTCAAGTGAATTGTTTATCATTGATGTTCATAAATTAAAACATGGTTAGAAAACAAGATGTTTTATCATACTTCATAACACAATATGTAAGTGTAAGAAAGATATGCAAATGTAAACTTTTGAGAGAAGAATCCAAGATTAGATTTACATTGCTTTGAAATTTAAAATAAATTTAGATTTTACAGAAACCAAACTAGAAAAAATATTTTTTTAAGTTACCAGTAGCAAAACATAGCACAAACAGTTGCTTCTGGTACTAGCTTATTAATGTATTTTATTTATAGGCAATGGATTAGTTGAATGACCGAGAGATATGCTAAATTGAACAACTCAGAAAAAAATGTGCCTATTAAATGAGTTACATTCTCAGTACGGTTACTGGAGATTTTCCACACATGCTGTGACCTTGCTCAAACTCTTTCCCATGGGAGCTGGTAAGGGTGGAAAGGTATTTCAGCTCCTGCTCCATCCGTTTCTTTAGCACACGCTCTGTGGAGCCTGGTCCAAAGGCTCCTGGTGCCAGCTGTGATGCCAGCGGCTGCCTGCCATGAGCTTGGCTGAAACAGCTGAGTCAAGGGATCATTAAAGACGCAAAGTTTTTCATCTTCTTTGCCCTGAGCCAAGGGACTAATAGCCAAAAATTTTCTGTTAGCAAAACCAAGTAATTTATTTCCCGGGATACTATTAAAAACAGCTGCTGTCTTTTCTAAGAAACCAAGATTATGCTTTTCAGGTGCTGGTTAACTTGGTGAGGGTGACGGAGAATGCTTATAGGACTTCACATCTCCTTCCCACATACTGTAACCCCTGCCTTGTATGGAATTTTCTGTTACAGTTGTCACAGTGATACCTGCCTGGGAAATTGTTCAAGTACCTAAATACTGTTTCAGTTTTCTTAAAGGAGATGCTAGGTTTCTTCTGGTTGTATCCAAGAATTTCCAGTTTAGATCATGAGTTTCCTGTAGGCATTCTGAGAATAGAGATGTGATTCTAAACAGTTTTACAACTTTGGGAATGTGCTTTAGTTTTAACAGAAATATAGTAAAGATAGTGCTAGCATGGAAGACACCTATGAGAAATCCAAGCCCAAATTTGGATCCAGCGTGACAAGCGTGGTTCCTTCATGAAGAAGATGTTTGAAAGTCTTTAAGGAAGAAAAGAACTTGGAGGAAAAACAAAAAGATAGAAAGGAAAGCTACTGCTACTTGGATATTAAAAAATACGAATATGAAAATGTGCAAGAGCAATACTTAGCAAAAAACCCAAAGACGTTAGCCCAGTAAATAACTGCTGTGAAATTTTCACTATTGGGTTGTAATCTAGGATTCTGGAAAGAAATAATAGTTTACTACATCACCAATCCTTGTAAAGAAACATTTCAAAAATGGCTGAGATGAGCAAATCATGAAGGGTCATGAGGGAGCTTTTCCTCTGCTCCAAAATAACATCCAAAATAACTAGACCTAAATATTATCTCCACAAACTGAAACATAACCTGTGTGATAAGGAATTGTTTCAGTAGTCATTCCAAATATTTTGTGCAGAATGTCATTTGCAGACGTAGTTTTACTGCCTTGTTCCTTTCTTTTTAGATCAATGCCATAAACACACACACTGCCAGTGAGGAATGATACCTTTACAGACGGGGAGAAAACGGGCACTCACAGCCAGTTCAATTTGTGTAGATCTCTGAGTACCCCAGGTTTCAAATCAGTGATACAGTTGTGACTGTGATACCTGTTGACAAAAACGTATAACAGAGAAACTAAAATAACACTGTCTAAAAACTGATAGACTGCTTCTAAAGGGAGGAAGCAAAAACCAGTCGATTGATGAGAACAGCCAGAAAGGTAAAGAATTGTGACAAGCAGTATTTGATTTAAAAATGCTGACTGAAAGTAGTTTAAGCTTTCCATCTCATAAAAGGCTGACTGCTACTCCAAGGGCAGTATCATTTGACTTAATCTTTTCTAATATTTTGCAGTTGGAATGATTCTGGGTAAAGCATTAAAAATGGGCTGTTATGGATAGTTTTGCACTGCACTGGGGTGGATCTGTTTTGCTATGATACAATGGACAACTTTTGCCTAGATCTTATACATATGCTTTTTAGACCAAGGTAGACATGGTAAAAATGCTTTGCATTTATATACACTAATCTATCAAAATGTCGATACCTGTATCTTGTTATTCAAAACTTGATAAGGAACCAGAAAGATTCACCCGATTTTCAAAGGCACTGAGCTTGTATCAGCTGTTGGAAGTGGTAGGGGTACCTGGGTGCCTAACAAATACTGACATTTGACAAATTTGACCAACGTGGTTCGTGAACATCAACTAATGAGGCAGTGTCAGGTACACATAGGAAATGAGGTTTATAATGGGAGGATAATGATATAAAAAGAAGTTCAGCAATTTGTCTTCGCGCCAGCGTGCAATTAGAGTCACAGCAGGAGTTAAAACTCATGAAGTGCTCACTTCTAACATCTTTCTCGAGGTGCTGGAACATGCGGAGTAGTGGTTGGATGAGACTCGGAAGGGCTGAAGTTTAGATGCTATTTCCTGCGTTGTGGAAGGCTGGTTGCTCTGAGATACCCAAGAGGCAATCAGTTATTTTAAAAGGCAAAATACGGCAATAATGTACTCACAATTTGAACTATCTTTGCATAGTCCAAAGAATGCTCTCCTTGATATTGTCTGAATGAAATTGTGTTGTAGAAATCCAGTACAGGTAAGGTAAGAAAGCCAGGATAATCATCGTTCATTAACTTCTTAGAAATGCAAATATTTTATAATCCTATATTTATCCTCTTCTGCCATTTTGAGCACGCTACTAAATTAATGCCTAGTGTAACGCCACTGAAGTCAGATTCAATATTTTCCACCATAACAGAACTTTCTAATGACTTCTTTGAGGCTATTCTGTATGTGTCTGTCTACAGGGTGCGCCATGTCGCATTTCTTGATTATGCTTTTGGAATAGAAGATCATAAGGTATAAAAAATAAGATACAAAATAGAAAGCACTGGAGGTTGGGGAGAAAAAGCAATGCTGTTCCGGGCTACAGGTATATTATTTTGAATTTTATTAAATGTGAACCGTCACCAACCATCCTCCATCCTTCCTGGCACGCTTATGCTAACATACATTGCACCTGCTGATGCAACTCAGCTGAAAATTAGTGGCATATGTATTTTTTTTTCATATAAAATTGGTTCTAGCACTCTGCCCACTCTTCAAATGATGCAGTCCTTTCCCGTGACTTGTTCTTGCAGGCTATTAACTGCTTTTGGATGGAAGGCAGTTTGAGCTGTCATTAGGAACTGTCGAATAAAAGGTATACACCATTCAGTCAGAAGCAAGAACTAAACTCAAATACTGTGTACTCAGGGGTTTTATAAGGATTTATCTTACATCTGGTGTATGAATTCTTACCCTTGGAGCTGACCCTGTTTTCTTATGTAGACATCATACCTGCTAGCTTTGTATGTATGCCTTAGTCCTGTAAGACTTTACCTGAGATATAGGGCAGATTGATTTTTTATAACAGCCATATTTAAAAAGGTCACAAGTCATTCTACCTAACAAGGTATATGAATGCCTGCCTTCTTTGTAACTCAATTTTGCAATTGGTTTCCATGGTAGCTTAGCATCAAAAAAGAAAGGAAAAAGAGGGAAAAATTAAAAAGATGCTCTATTTAACATTTTAAAACAGTAAGGTGTGGTTTAATGACAAAATGGTGGTATTTCTTATTAGACAGACTTTTTTTCTGCTTAGTTATTTTTCTGTGGCAGGGACTAGGACCAGATCTCTGTGTATTGCATACAAAACTGCCTGCATCTGTGCACATCTGGCTATACTGGAAGACCAACATGATCGAAACATGAATTTCAGAGGCAAAGGCCATGCTATACTCTTAAAAAGTGATCACACAGCTCAGTGTATATCGATTTTGTTCATTCTATATACTCCAGGAGTCACGTAATAATTTAATAAACTGTCAAGATGCTCACATTTTCTTCACCTTTGTACACTTTCTGAAAACTTAATCAGGAAGAGAATGGATCTGATAGTGTGTGAGTGACCTAAAAGTAATTGGTAACTGATATTCAAATTAGGTATTAACTGGTTAGTGTTGGAACTGTCAAAAATCAGAATCTGGGTGCAGCTGACACAGGGTCAGAGCCCGGAAAGGACTTTGGGCACATTCCATTACATTACACCAGGTGCAGTACATTGGGTGTATTACCTTGCCTGTGAAGCCCGGGTAACCTCAGCTTCTTTGTCATCTGTCCTCATTATTTAAATCCTGAGCTGAAGCTTGAGTGCCCTTCTGGGATTATCTGGGAGAAGACAGGCCTCCTTTTGGTCTGTTTGGAAAGTAAATGTACTTGACTGCTTGAACAAGCTAGCTGAAGGCCAGCAAACTTCATTGCTGAGTTTGACTGGCCTTTTAAAAATATTTTTCTTCAGTGATCCAGACAGATGTTTGAGAATTTCTCATATTATCAAGTATTCAGGCATATATAAATTTTGACAACCGGTAGGACTGGAGCTGGCAAAATGAAATAGGGAGCTGTCAGTCATCATTAAGAACCAATGATCCTGAAATTCCTGCTTTGGTAACTTCAGCAATATTTGGTGGGTGCTCATTACCCAATCCTGGCTGCACAACCAGTGATCTTCAGTGAGTGGCCTGAGGCTGACAGGCTTTAATCAATAGGAACGACAAACCCAAATAGCATTCAACTCACCTAATTGTAAACATCTACAGTGCAAAATGCACATCTCAGCAACACCCCAAGCTCTCTTGAGAGGAGAAAAGTAAACGTGTTCTATGTGCAGTTCGTATGACCTGTATTAGATGACTGGTTTACAGTGGTGACACATATATTTTGCCAGATGAATTCCACTCTGAAGTGGGTCTTGCAGCAAAATGCTCACAGCATTCACTACATACTAGTAAATCACCTAGTAAATATCTATAGTGGGTCAACCCTTTCTGCAGTCTCTGAATGCAGAGGACCCATACTTGGTAGTATAGCACTATGCAAAGTGTGTTTAGGCATCTCTGTTTGTAAAACTGCTTTATGCTGGAAAGCAAAGGGAACTCTACTTACAGGAGGGTTACATTACTTGAAAGAAGTGGAACAGACTTTAAATTAACAGCAGCACCTTCTAGTTCTGTTTCCATGCAGTTGCAACCTTCTGGGAGCTGGTGAAGACCTAGGAAAAGGAATTCTTGAGTGAATGTCTTACATATGACCCACCAAGTACCTCTGATCGGATGGAGTTTCATTCTGAGACTTCTTTTTGGACATCTAGATGCAACACCCCCAAATTCTCTTAGTAAGGTTCACTTATCAGGAAGGCAACAAAAAATTGGTGCTGCACTTCCTAGGACTGTGGTACTATACATGTAATGAAAGCAAATGTAAGTAAAACATAAATCAAGTTTAAAATCCTACTGTCCATAAGCTACAATAAGGGTAACTGAAACACAACATGTACTTGATGTATGTATAAATTTATATATACATACAAATGAGAAGATCTGAGAAACTGCTGATGGAACAGTTTCCCCTGGAGAATGCAGCTTTTTTAAGTCACTATACTTCACTGAGAAATTGGATGCTTTGATTTTAGTGCAGACCAGAGGGAACACAGAATCTAAACTTGCTTCTTGCTTGCCAAGACACTGTCCTTGCTTTCTGGTATTTAAGGGAAGGGTGTTTTGGGTACCCCAACTTGGCAGTCCATCTGAAGAGCTGTCCCAGAGCTGTAATACGTTGACTGAGTGGAGGCTTTTGGGTTTATGACTCTTCATCTGTAGGCAGGAAGAAATGTTTTTAAAGGATCAACATCAAACATTTCAAGATTTTAATTATTTTTTTAATGTTTCATAGAGAAGCCTTTCTTTTTTCTTTTGTTCTTGAGTGGAATGAAAACAAATGCTGACTTTCCAAAAGTTTCCAGAAATGTCATTACCATTTTCCTGCAACTTTATAAAGCTGCAACCTGGCATTAGCAAGAAAGTTCCACATTGCATTACTCTGCTGTGCTCTGGAATGCAAGCAGAAAAAAAAAAAAAGCTCTGGAAAGTAAAGGAGTTCCCTGAGCGCATCTAAAATTCCAGATATCTCTGTAATTATAGTAAATATATGTATGCGGTGAAAAACTTTAGAAGTGTAAAATAGTCTAAGGATATTAATAAGGGCATTAGGATTAAGTTAGAATTCTTCTGATAAATCCAGATAATTAGGCTTTCCGTGAACTATATCAAAGATACTTGCACATACACTATTATCTCCTATTAAAGGTGTTAATGTTTGTCAGCTGTGCTTTAAATTCCCTATCAGCTTTTAATGAAAACCAGAATGTTAATGCCAATTTGTCTGTGGGGTACATGTTTTCTTATATATGATGGAACCAAAAGTAAATCTTCAGGCGGATTGTTTTTATTGTCTTTTCTGCTGATTATGAGTAACAATTATAAGTCCAAATTAAGACATTTCATGTAAATTGAATATCAGAAGTGTTCCAGACTATAAGTATGGAAGAGAGAAAGAAACAGAGAGGGAAATCTAATGATGCTGCAAAATATTATTAGATGATGTATTGATAAAAGGAACCGAATGCTGAATTAGAATGATTAATGTTGTGGAGAAGCGCATACATGGTACAGCAAGGCGAGTTACAAATTATTTACAGTGAAAATCTACACATGATAATGGAGTTGTTCTAGGACAAGACTGAAAGTCAGAAAGTGACTCAGTAAAACCCAGAAAGTTTACACCAGTTTCAGTAAATGAGTATGTTTGGTGATCTCAAATTTCAGGAAAAACCATGGAAAATGATGAGAACAGATCATTACTGGACCAGCTAAATGTATAGGCAATCGTAAAAGCTGTATGAGATTTGAGAGAAAATCAGTTAAAATTTATAAAGCTTAGACCTTTTTTTTTTTTTTTTTTTTTTTTTTTTGTCCAAAGATTGGCAGAAGGAGGAATCTCTATTACGCACAGAGGGGACAATCAGTGTTAGTACACCAGAGGGCAGTTTGGAGCTAGTATCGGCACTAGTACATAGGTGAACGGTAAACAGGAAAGGTGCAACGTGGGAAGTCATAAACAGAAATGACCCCATCCAAAGATGCTAGCTGAGTGGTAATGGAAATGAAATAGGAAAGAGGCACAGGAAGATGATTTGAAATACCTAGAAAGAAGAAAAGGAAGTGAAAGAGATGTAAGAACTTCACTAGGAGGCAGGTGGGGAGGGAGGATACAAGGCAGGAGATGACAGTGGAGTTGACACATTTTCTGACCCAACATGCTTTAGAGTCAGAGAAGAAGTCAAATGTGATGTAGAGGGAATCATGCTCCAAAATAGGCATCATTTATTAGCCAAAAAAGGAGATTGGTCTCATTGATCTGACTTCCTCATTGCTCTTTTGGATTGAAAGTGTGAGTGGAGATCAGTAAGACAGAGGAATGGTAGTGTGATCACCACCAAGTGCATATGTGCTTAAGTGTGTATACAAACATGTGTATCTATCTAAGACTCTTACAACACTTGAAATCATCATAGAATAAGAATTCTTCACTTCTACTGGTAGAAAGCCTTACTGAGCATAAGTACCACTGCTTTTTTGCAGGAGTTCATGCCCCCACTTTGAAGGATTCCCCACACAGATAGGCAGTGGTTACCACTGTCCACAGCAGAGGATAATATACTAGGAATTCTACAGGAATCTCACCACTGGAGTTTGCCTGGGACATGCCTTTAGACACCCTGTCAGTTTTCTTTGCTGACCAGCATGGGTAATTCCCTCATTCCTTGAAGAAAATAAAATATTCAATTACATTGAAAACCCTAGACTTGTCAGGCTTGTGGAGCATCTGCCGACTGTTAGTGTTTCAATGTGTATTAGCTGGAGGAGCACATCCCACAACCAGATTTTGTTTCTGTATACTTGCAGATGTTGCAGTACTCACCACAGTTCTCTTCATCTGCACCATTTTCACAGTCATTTATGCTATCATAATGAAATGCCCACGGGAGGCATGTCGTATGATTTTTGCATGGAAAAGAACCCTTTTGGCAGACAACGCCAACTGAAATGTCTTCCATCGGCCAGGATTCTGAGAAAATATGGGAAGGCACATCCTCTGTAGCAGACTATGTGTCAAATTAGAAAAGCCTGATAAAACTACAACCACAGCATGTGACAGAATATTTTCACTTTTCACTTTAAAGTGCGTTGTATATCCTTTTAATTCTGCCTCTTGCATTACAGTGTCAGCTACCAATGGCTTATCACCACTGAAATTTAGAAGAGACAGATTAAAGTTTCTTTTTGTTTTTCTTCTCTCTTTCCCATCATCCGCAGAACACATTTCTGGAAACTCATCAGTGTACTTTCCTGGTAGAATGCCTCCTTGAAGGTGTGAGCATTGAGTAGCAGAACCCTGCAGCATGGCCGGGGATGGACAGGAAAGTGGCACTTGGGTGCTACTGGCTGGGGGAAAGTGAAGTCTCATGCAAAGAGAGAATTTCGAGCTGGGCCACGTGGAAAGCCACTTCCCATGTCGAAGGCAGCTGCGAAACAGGGAAGTGTCCACTTACACATCAGAGAGTTACAACTACTAAGAATGCTTATTACACAAAATTACAGTAAAATCTTTGAGCAACTGGCAAGTCAAATCTTGATGCAAATTTGCAAATCTGGTCTCAGATTTATGGCTTTTCTTTTGGGATTTTTTTTTTTGCAATAATGCAATTAGATTTATGGTCTTGTAAATCACTCATTTAGACAAGAAGTTCAAAGCAAGAGAATAGTTTTTATTTCCTCTGTTGGCACACATCACAAATGAATAGTTTTCTGCAGAACATTTGCAGGAAATCTGCTCTATTGTTTCATTGTAGGTATGGAGCATATGTCCATTTGCAAAAACACTTTTTCCCTTTCACAAAGTTTACAGGAGCTTTTATGGCCAAGAAAAACTAATGAAAGAATGCTAAAACTGCAAAAAAACCACAAACCAAACAAAACAGGAAAGTTCTTTGTATCATACAGAGCTGGTTCTGTTTTTACTCATTAGCAACACCTTTGAAAAGTGAAGTTCAAATTTGACAAACCAAATTTGATTTGTCTTAGTTGAACTGGTCGAAATGTCTATGGACCCACCTTGCAAAGGCAGACATGCTGACTGTAGATGCACGAGACTCCTATGGGACTATATACAAGATTAAAATGAAACAGATGAGATAAAATTATAGGGAGGAATGACAGAAACCAAGTGAAGTAATCAGATTCCTATGAAGCTAATGGATAATTAGGGGCTATATAATATCAGCGAGGATAGAAACAGCAGAAATTCAGCTAAACGGTAATCTTTAAAAACTGAGTATGTTTTAGTCTTACCTAACTAGTCTTACCTAACTGCTTTTTTGTATGATGGAAAGAAATGAGGTTGAGACATGATGATAGGAGTCAAAATACACAGCTGATTCCAAACTCAGGCTTGAGATCCAAATTCAATTAATTTTGGAAATCTTGTCAAGATATGCCATGCCTTTTAAGTGAGATACCTCTAACATTCTCTTGCTACAAAACTTAAAAGATGGATGAAGGGGGTTAAGCCTAGCTTTTCTGAAGGCTTTTGTTGGGATCCACTATGTAGATTAAAAAAGGTAGTTCAGACTGGTTAAACTATAGATCTTTGTATATCAGTACTTTGAATAATGTTACAATTAAACTTTGACAGTTTGCTGTTTTCATCAAAGTCCTTATGGTAGTGCCAGTATTTTTAGTTCTAACTCATTTTTTCACGTATCAGATATTGCACAAAGGTTGGGCCGGAAAAAGCTTTCTTTCTGTATTCATTTTTTCAAAGTAAATGGGTATGTTCAATATGGCCTGACAGTCCCTTTTAAAGAACTGAGCGTGTCCATGACCTCTCAAGAGAAGCAAAGCTACAACAGAACACATGTGGGGTAGCAGAGCTGAAGAAGAATCCTGAGTCTCTGCTCTCAGCATTCAGTTAATTGCCCTTGCAGGCAAGAAACCAGCTATTATCCAAACAGAAAGGGCTTGCTCTTTTAGTTTTCTCTTTGAGTCTCTAAATCAATTTTAACGTGTCGTAATTTGCTCTTTTATCAAGCATAGTGCATTTACTGCTCTGATGGCTGCAGTTGTTCCTGACACACTTGTCAGTAATGCTGACACACAAACAACGGAGTCATCTGCTGGGTATCCACATCCATTCTTATCAATGTCTGCAGAATTATGTGGAGCAGCTCTATAAGACTCATGATTTACTACCCCATGGAAAGCACTTTGGCTGATGAATAGATATAGATGAAAATGGAAACTTCTCTTTCAATGCAATAATGCCATAAAAGCAGTTCTTTATTCACCTTATGATAAAATTCAGTCTTCACATATCTGCCTCTGGTGGAGTTTCTCCCTCTCTACTTACTACTACATTTCTCCTATTTCTCACCATAAATTTCTGAGTGGCAAAAATTGACCAAACTATATCGCATATTACTGAGGTTCACACAACGTGCACAGTTCTCAAAAATGTCACTGTTATTCAATGTGCTTTAATGAAACAAATCTATAAATTGATTGCAAACGTGGTAGTGCAGGCAAGGAGCGTTGTCTCTTTCAGTCACTGCAGTTGTAAGAACAGTTTTGTTTAAAGCAGAAAAACTGAAACATTCTCTGCAAATGTCTGAGTTGTGCAAAAGCTCTCCTTTGCAATCAGACAGATCCAGAGATTTCAGCACTGGTTAAAATTAGTTTAGTGAAGGCCCCATGTTGAACCAAGACTGCTTGGAGCTGTTGTAGCACATGTCATTAAGGTACATTTCAGATAATAACAGAATATTTTTTTTTGATCCTATTATTACTGCTCCCAGGTCACTGTGAGAGCAGACAGGTCAGTTTGCTCTACTTAGCATCAAAATCAGTGAAATGTTATTGACTGAGAGCTCAGTGGGAGCACAGCTGTTGTTAAGTTCACATATCACTTAAGAAGGAAGAGATGAAAAGAAAGAAAACAAGTCGCATTATAAGCACTTAGAATTAGTAAAAATTTTTGAAAAATGGAAAGAGAATTCTTTTCATTTCTGGATCCTGATTCAATGAAGACACACACTAAAACATACGGGAAATTATTTACTTGTGCACAGATCTGAGTTTTCATAACCATTCTTTTCCACCAATATGTTTTTCAATCTGGTAAAAGAAACACTTGGTTTTATATCAACTTTTCTCTGAAAAAAACCCAATTCTATAGATTAAAACTACAAGTTGAAGAGATGTTTGATGAACTGCAAGAACAGTTGTCATAAAATTTTGAAAATGCTGTGGCTTTCCATTACATGGAAACATCCATGTAATGGCCTGAATGTTGAGCAGGATTAAAGCAACAATGCAAATCAGATACCGTCTGTTTGTGAAATTTATAAAATCTACAAAAAATGGCACTAATCATCAGGTTTTCACATTAATCTAAAATGTACTTGCATTAGGGTTCCTGCATTTACTACCGTGGCAGACTTCATCCACAGTGCTCCACAGGAGAAAACATTCCTGAACTCTCCTTTCGAAATGAACAGATCCTTTACCAGGTTATTCTTTTCCCTGGTTGAAAAATGAGTCACAGCATAATTTATGCTCAGTAGTTATATGACACTTAAATATGATTGACTGTTACATTTATAATAGCTGAGATTTTTTTATTGTTAGAACTGAACAACTCAGCTGAACACTAGCCTGCATTGGTACTACTATTAAGGTCTGGACTGTAAATCCCTTCCTGACACTGAGAAGCAGTTACTCACTGAAGAGGTCCTATAGCTGCTGTGAACAGCAGTTCATCATAAAAAGAAAAGGCTTAAAAATTTGGGTTTAAATATTTTTCTCCTTAAGTTTGTCACGCACAGACTCTCAGCAGTGATTTAAGAAGTCTGAGATCGCTGTTAAAGATACCTGTTCTCTCAGATACATTGGAAAATCTTCCTGGGCTTATCAATTCAGACTCATAAGATTTATTCAAGTGTTGAAATTGAGGTCACTGATGTTTTAGACACAGTTTAGCTAACTAGCACCAATTACAAAGTTACAGCTCTGATTTGAATAACCTTATTTTCCACTCAATAACATGCCAGTTTTGTTTTCTCAACATACCCAAGATGCTGTATAATTACTTTCCATAGGTCTTGGCATGTGAAGGTAATTGTGTGAGGTTTCCTTCTGGCTGGAAGACTTCGTGTCATAGTGGTCTGCTAGAGAGAGATTTTTGGGGAATAAATACAAAAAAAAAAAAAAAAAAAAAAAAAAAGGAACTGTTTATTGTCAGCCGTTAGAGGGCAGTAAAATACCATCTTTTTATACAGCATCAGTTTATTCACACTAAATACTAAGGGCACTTTTTGAAGGTTAACCAGACATTCAAGTATCACCAGTATTTATAATCAAGTGATGTTTTCTACTCTTTTGGAGTGGACTTATATATCTGTTCTAGGAACTGTAGAGTACATACCTAGTGAAGCCTAAACAACCTACAATCATTTTTACAATACAGATCTTTTCCCTGGAAACGTGCTGCAGATGTGGGTTTCCCACTATGTCCTATGACATTCCCAAAGATGCTGTGCTGAACATGTACATTTGCAGACAGATTTAAGAGGAGAGGGCAAGATAGGAGCTCATCAGTCATTCGCTTCATATTTCTGTACCACTTGGAACGCAGTTTTGTGGTGGCTGTGAGGACTTGCCCACACAGATAAATCTCTCTAATACATGTCTCCTTCCCCACAACTTTTGCCTGCACCTGTGGTTATCCAAGGCTTTTGAGCGGGAACCTGTTTAGGATAGAGTGCCCAGTCATCTTGGGTTCAATCCCCCTCTGGAGTAGTCTGAAGTAGTCTGTTTTGGCTAAAGGGAACAAAGAGTTTCCTGTTAAACCAAGATAATTTATGGCAAAATTGGTTCAAGCCTTATTTTCTACTATTGATGGCGAGTATATGGAAAAAGCAATTTGAAGGTATGCTATGGTGGATACTTATATTTTTTTCTAACAGTTCAAAATAACCATAGGTACATTCCACGGTGTGTAAATAGGAAACATAGTGAGGGTTGCTTTGGTAATAAACTATTTCCAACTTTTGTTTCTGCTAATCAAATTTGTGATGATGAAAGCAATACATTAATCTGTGTAATGAAAAGGTGAGTCATTGTATGTTTTTTATTAACCACATTGTCCTAAACCAAATGTCGGAAACATAACAAAATAAAGTTTATGTTAAAATAAAAACTTTACATGAGTAACACTTCTTTCAGTGATAACAAAGCATAGTGATTTAAAAAGTTACTTTTAAATAGAGTACTTTTAGTAAAATTCAATACATTGAAATCCTGCATATTCCACCCCTTTGTAACAGGGTGTCTACAGAATAAATAATATCTTCTTTAATACTTATTTTCTGTCTCTAACAGGCTGGCAATTTTTAAAATTGCTTTTCTTCACAGTAATATATTTTCTGTTTCAGTTTCTTATTTTTATTACACTACAACCTGCCCTTTATGCATTTTTAGAAAAAATGCTATTTCATTAAAGAACTTTTCACAAGCTGAGAAATTACATTCATGAGCTAATTACAGTGAAACCTATTTATTAATTTTCTGTAATGCTTCAGGAATTACTAAGCATAAGAAAACTGCTCATTATTAAAAAAGAAATTGTGCAGGAACTGAAAAGTCTTGATTTTGGAAAATTTTTATAAATGACATACTGTAGCTGCTACTTGTATATTTTTATATACAGTGTTTCTCTGGGAAAGAACTTTTCTCATAGAAGCAATCTCGTAGGCAATCATTTCTGAGATTCAAAGTGCTCTATCAAATGTATAATTCTAATTTTAATGTGCTGATGCTGAAAGGATTTTCTTGGCCAAATTACCACAAACCAGGACATTGCAATAGAGACATATTTATGAAAACTCAGTTGCTAAGGTAAATACTTATTTTTTTCACTTAATATGTAGAAAATGTGTTATGATACTGGTGTGAAGCTTGCTGTTTACAACAATGTTTTATTACATTAAGTACTTTTTCAAAAAGCATCAGTTTATCCTTAGTCTTACATTCAATGAATTTCATTTCATCAAAATTTAGAGTAAACTGGTTAGACAATTCTGTCATTTTATGAAATCTCCATGTGCTGTAAACATTTTTTTTTCCTAAAAATGTATTTCTCAAGATCATGTAAATGAAAAATCCTTACTGATTCTTTACTTAAGATGAAATTCCTCGTTAGTTCCTTAATGTAATTGAAAATTCCTTGCTGTGTCCCAAAGGGCAATCAGGTTTACAAAGAATTAAGAAAGAAGCGGTCTTACCTTGGATTTCTAATAGGGGAACAAAGTGGAGGAGCAGAAATAGCATTGCTGACAGTCTGAAGTCAGTAAGATTAAGAGAAGGGCAATAGTATGTTTATGGCCATCAAGCAGGATTTATGCTCTGGATGCCTTAGTAGTTGCTCTCATAAAGGAATCTCCAGTTCAGCTACATGTGGCATTGAGCATGCTCACAGCCTGCTGCTTCCCAGCTCTAAAGGAGAAATCTCTTGTCACCCATCAGGTTGTTGGCAATTATTTTAACCATAGTAACAGTTTTGTCTGGCTTCTGGATTATCACTGCTTTCATCTGAGAATGACTGCAAGGAATTTTAATTTTACTGGATTCATGAGTGATTTCTCACAAGGTAAATTTGGTTATAGGTTTCTTTTCTAAAAATAGTAAGTTACCTTTGTAAGGGAGATAAAATCTTTGCAGTTTGCTGTTATTGCAACTGGGATTACAAAGATGTCGGTCTGATTTTTTAGTTACGATGCCATCTAAGTACGAACATCCAAATACTTAACCATACTTAACCAAACACTGGGTAGAGTTGGCCCACTGAACTCAGTTGCTTAGTTGTCTCCAAGAGGGATTTCCAAAATCACAGTTTCTCAAAAAAAGATCATTACCCCTTTGCCCTAATTATTATTATGGAAAGTTAATACTTTCCTGGTCCATGTTATGGCAGCCTTATATGTGTCCCTCACTTAATGAAAACCTTTTTTCCCCCCAAAGGAGGATACCACAGACATGTACAAGATCTTTAGCTACACCACTATCTGTATTAAAAATTATGCAGGACAGACATATTGTTCCAACATTAATACATCATTTGGTGCAAATTTTCAATGTATTTAAGTAATATGTGTGACTAGTGGCACTGTGTTCTTCCCATGGTATATTTTGATTTAAATGGGGGAAACAAATGCAAAAAGACCACAATACGTTTGTATAAAATCTAACCAGAAATTATTGGTAACTTTTGTCTAGAATACTTCAGAATACATGGCCTAACAGGAGGAATGCAAAAATTCCCAGAAATAGGGACTGCAAAATGCAATGTGTATGGGTGCTCCACTCCATAAGATACAAAAAAGACCTGTCATGAATTACCCAGCGTCAAAAGGCCAAACTGCTGTTCACATCTTTCCTAGGCAATGAACAATTAAAATGAGTAGGAATACTCATTCCAGAAAGTATTTGACTTCGGTAATCAGTAATTGCATCTGGGATGCATTTACTGTCCCAGCCACTGGTGCTCTTTATATTGAATATGGGAGGCAAATGAAGGTGGGCGAGGGATGTGGCATACTTACACCTATACTACTTAGTGATGTGTAGCACTGTAGATTTTCTGCACTTTCTGAAACAGCAGATGCAAATGTGCACATTCACCAACATTGCAACGTGGAAGGTGATTGAAGTTGAAGTTGGTGGAAAGGTCTAAAGACTCTTGGCAACCACAGTAAAATTACATGTATGTCTTGCTTGGCACTGTTTGTCTCTGTTTCTGTTGTCGACATACGGTCCACCCAGGCACTTGAGGAGTTCCTAGTCCAAGAGGAGGGATGGATGGCACTTAGATTCAGCACATGCAAATGATAAGTACAACCGACAATACTAGTCATGCGAAATTATGTGGGGATCCCAGCAAAAAGTGAAATAACATTGGTAAATGTCTTTGTTTCTTGGCATCCCATTCCTAGTGTGTACTCAGCAAGTTGTCTTCTCAAAGGACTGAGATGCCATCAGCTGCAGGTCACTAGCTGCAAAGGAGCAGAGCTGCGCTGCTTCTCACTCTTCTTCGGGACTGTGCTACAGATCACACATGGGGGCCTTCTTGAGGTCTTCACAGCAGTAACAGAAATAATGCCTTGCCCATGGTACAGGTGAGACTGATGAAATCACCAGGAGACTTTCATGCCTCTGCTTACCTGTCATCACATCAGAGATGAAAATGGCAGCTACCCATTACCAGAGAAGGTCATGGTTGATTTTGCTGTCCTGACGTAGGAGTCTGGCTTACAGCTCAGTGTAGAAGATCCAGAGCATAACTGATTTGAGACATGTACTTACCTAGTTACATATTTAAGCACTGCATAGTACTTGGTAGATAATATATTCAGGCTAAATGTTGGTCTCTGCACAGGTTAAATAAGTAGTCTGTATAGAGCAGACCTCTGTAGAGACCTCAGACCTTTCAGGTATTTTTTTGTGTGGTCAGATTCTCGTGACTACCAACATTTCTCTTGGTTCCATGTAATATCCCTTTTCGCATTTCAAAGCCACATGCAGGCAGAGAACAAGGAAAGAAAGCTCATGAGGACTGAAAAGACCTCTACCTTTGCATCCTAAAAGCTTATGTTCAGAGGGGGATGCAAAATAGCAGCACAGGACTGTGTCCAGAGACATAACTTCTGAGGACGGTAGTTCTTAAACTAAATCCTGGATATGAGGGAAAGGTATGGGATGAAGTGAGCACACAGAGGAAGGGCAGGGGAAGCCTTTCCCCACTTGATGGGCTACCTAGATTGCAGAGTGTGCTGCTGGGAGGCTCAGCAGCTCAGACCTCAGTCCTCTACTGCTAGCACAGAGGAGAGAGTAGGATGGTCCAAGTGATGCGGTGTCCCCAGTTGGAGAAGGCAAATGCAAAAAATGAGGTGAAGAACAGGAATCCAGAAAAAAAAGAGCACCCATCACTTACAGTGTCAGCAAAGACAGTGGTTTTGCCAGTGTCCCCAGGCACAGAGACAGTGTTGCAGAACTGAGCTCATCTGCAAGAGAGGATGAGCAAAAGCAAGGTCCAGGGAGGAGACTGGGGGTAAAGGCAGTGTGTTGCTCAGGCAGGAGCTGGTTGATGAGTGCCAGGCAATGAACTGTTTGCAGATGATGAACTGTGATGTGCCCCTTGAGGTAAAAGTGTAAGAGAGTGCTCAGGAGGATAAGAGGAGATGTTGAGGTAAATTCTTGGCAAAATGGGAGGAGATTCCTTTTAAGGAAATGAACCTCCAAAATGAGATATTTAAAAAATCAAAATGGAAACTTGTGACTTTAATCCAGTCCTCATACATTTTGGCATCCATCTAGTGATGTTTGAATGTTGCTGGATTGCGGCCACTGCTGTTTTTCATCAGCTATATGTTTCTAATGATATTCTGTTTGTTGGCTATTTAAAACTGGCATCAGGAAAGTGGCTGAACCGTCAGAAGGAGAAATTGTTTCTATTCCTGTTTCAATCTTTTAAAAATAGAAAACAGATGTTTCCTTCACTCTCTGCTGCCAAGCTGTAGGGAACCCCAAACAAGAAAAGCATCTGTGATACAGGCAGCACTGTAGAGCCTATAACCATGGCAGGAATAGTGGTATGGGCAGGACATTGCTTTGTGCAGGGTTTCTAGGCTACCAGAGCCAGTTGATTTCAGTCTCTTTTTTTTGTCATTTAACTCTGTTTGCTCACATAACATTGTCGTGTTCTTGTGATATGACTAGAACTAGTTAGAGATTTTAAAGAGAAAGCATCAAAAATGTTGATTTGCAACTGGTGACTTTTTTTCCTCAAATTTGTATTGGCTACACATCGATTCAACTTAACTCCCTCCAACACTTTCAATATGCTAGCAGACTTGCAGGCAGTACCTCGTGATTATTTTCCCAGAGAACTGTAACACTTCAGAAGAAAACATGTTTTACCTGTATTTAAAATCCTACCTGTCAACATTCACACTATGGAGTTCTCTGAATTAATGAGTGCACTATTAGGTCAGCACTCCTTGCAAAAGACACATTACAGGGTGCTGTCATCAGGTACTTTTCTTGCTCGTATAGTACAAGACTGGCCTAAGGCATGCTATGACATTATGTTGTCTTCAGTGTTGTGGTTTACCATTTTAATAACTCTTTCCATGTGCAGGGAGAGTGACTTCTTTTCATGCTTCACTATATGCTGAGCAATGTCTCCTTAAAACTATGTTTGTTTGCTCCATGCAGTTGTAGTTATATTTATCTAAGTTGTTTGAAACCCAAAATATAGCACTTCTTTAAGCAAAGGGGAAAATAAAATAAAACAGTGCTGAAAATTAGTGATTTCTGAGGAATAAAAATTTAATTCTTATTCATTATTTTCAGGAGTTTCGTGTGGGGAATGCTTTTTTTCTGAGGTGTCAGGAATACCTTCAAATAACTGCTCACCAGCCACAGAAGGCCAGATTACCAAGTCACTGTTTCCGTGAAAGCCAATACAAAATTCTAGATAAAGCCTTTCCATTGCCATCAGGCAATGGAACAAGTGAAACCCCGACTCCCCTGAATGCTGAAGTGATTGTCCTGTCAAAGGATTTTGAAACTTCAATTCATGGAAATAAGAAAAAAAAACCCAAACTGGTTTTGCCTTCAGTTAAAAATGAAAGCAACAGGTTATAAAAGTGAGTTTGTTGCATTTTCAAGATGCATATTCATTTTTGGTATATCTGAGAAAGCTGTGAGAGACACAATGCAATTGGGACTTTTATGATGTTGTCCTTTATAACGGACAACAGGTGTTGTCAGAGAAAACTGAAACTTTATTGAAATTGTTGCTGCTTTATGTGCTGCATTTTATCTGAATATAAATATGTCATTGCTTCACAGCCTGAGTCATTCCAGGTTGAATTGCTGCTTGACCCCTTAACCACAATTCCTATGTGCAATTGACCCTTTAACTACAACTCCTATGTGCAATTCCTGCAATTCCAAACATCAGCATCAGTGTTTGAAGTTGTGTTTTAGTGTATCACTGTATCAGGAATAATGCTTGAGAAGTGTTCCTCCTGTCTTCTTCAGTTGCTTATTCCTTCCTTCATTTCAGTGTGCACCTGCAGCAACTCTTGCTCCAAAGCTTCACACTCAGTACAAAGGGAATTCTCCAGAATTCATATACATGACTGTACAAGACCACTGCTTATAAAGGCATAGCAAATTGGACAGAACTACTCATCAGTAGAGTGTTAATTTGACCCACAGTTCAGTGCTCTGTTACTTCCAGCCTCCTTCCTGCAGTTGGCTGAAAAAATAGCGTGTGGGGATGAGGGGTAACTTGCATAAGAAACTGTAAGGAAGCATCAGTCTGAGAAGATTGTTACTACAAAGGATAAGCTCCATCAGTGAGACACAGAGGCCTGGGAGGCCATCGCTGCCGCTGCCCCATGTGGGCTGGTCCAGGCTCCCTCAGGCCCTGCTGGGCTGCCTCAGCAAAACGCGCTGCCTCTGTGACCGAAGCAAATGTGGTGAGGGGTAAAGAAAAGGTCACTGTTTAAAAACAACATTTCACACAAGAAAATACTCAGATGTCCATATCCGTCCCCCATCAACCTCCTTCAGAAGTCCAGGCTTTCTGCTAGGCTCCCCCAAAATGGTGCCTCACAGCTACCAAGAGCACTCTGTCCGGGCTGAGGCCTTTGGGCCTGACAGGGCCGCGGGGGGCATGGATGTACAGAGCCATTCGGCTGTTACCGGGTGCCTGAGCTTTCCCTCCACGTCCCTCAGAGCAAGGCATCTCCCGGCGATGGGGTCCTGGGCGTTAAGCAGGAGGTCTGGCAGCAGCCATCTCGGTGGGTCGCTGGGCACTTGGCCAGAGAGGACAGCTTGTTGCTGTTGGCAAAACACAAATCCAAGGCAAGCTCCTTTTAAACTTCTGGTTAATTAATCTAATCAAACTAAATTTGAACACCGGCTTGTTAAAAAAAAAAGCGTTAATGCACTTGTATGCCCAAAAATGAATAAAATGCTATTCCTGTCAAGAACAAGAGACAGGGCCACATGATCTTGGTGATACTGCTGACCTCAATTTTCAATATTAAATATAGATCTTTGCAGAAATATTTGTGACAGCCATATGCATAAATATTCACAGAAAAACAGAGCTTGAGGAATTAGAGCTGTCACCTCGCCTGAAAGGAGGAATAAGAGCAGCGCTCGTGCTTTTCGTGATGAATGATTTGCGCGGCTGTTGTCAGCCCTTTCCTCGTCCCCACAGGTAAACATTTCAAAGCTGCTGCCTAGCAGAAGTGCAGTTGGCTACAAACACTGCCAACAAAGGCTGGAAATGGCAGTGGTTTCATCTATGAGGGGCTAAAGACCCTTCCCGCTGACTGTGAGAGGCTCCCACACGGCATGGTCCTGGCTGGCAATGTTGCCTGTTCCAGCTCACAGGACTCGCAATGGCAAGCAAGCGTGGTGTCCACGGCCAGGGATCATAGCCATGAGTGGGGTGAGCTAGGCATGGGGACCACCTCTGGGTGAAAGATGGGTGGACAAACCCACAGAGCTTTTCAGAGCAGCAGATACGCAGAGGAGTTGGTCAATACTCACAAGGGTTCCTACATTTTGCTGAAAGAAGGCATTTGTCATGTTGTATTTTTAGTGTGATAAAGCACCAACTGCAAGCAGGGAAACATCTTGCTGTGAAAGGCAACTGCATGGAGATGGCATGTTTGTAAGATTCCTTGATTTTCTGGTACATAGAGAGGGTCAGCATTTTCTTGTTTTACCATTCTGGTGCTTTCATAATTCTGTAGGGTATGTTTCAGCTAATTTATAAATGCTCCTTTTGCTCTGCTATTTTATTTATGAGCAT
The DNA here is from genome assembly GCA_947846985.1 of Fratercula arctica. Taxonomy (NCBI): domain Eukaryota; kingdom Metazoa; phylum Chordata; class Aves; order Charadriiformes; family Alcidae; genus Fratercula; species Fratercula arctica. Next base: position 24,469,586 of record CANTUZ010000001.1, on the reverse strand, counting down.
TGTCTGTACACCTTATTGCTTTGGACCATCTCTTGTTTCTGAGGTGCTTCTTAGGGATAATCAACTATCCATCCATTTACTCATCTGTTAAAATAACCAGTGATTCACCTCTGTTTCAGGCTGTGTTAAAAGCTAAACATTCTCATAATATTTAATGTGACTTGCTAATTCATGTAGCACTGCAAGCTCCCTGTTCTCCTTTATGGCTTTACAGGAGATGACAGTGTCTCTCCGGTGTCCCTCTGCTTCACTGAGAGATGGGATAGACCAGGAGCACAGCCGGGTCTCAGGAAGACACTGGCCTCAGAGCTCCTGCTGATTTGCTCTATCCCACGCTCAGCTAGCACAGAGCTTGTAGCACCTGACCTGCCTGGAAGCTCAGTAGCTTTAGGGTGGCAACTCTTAACTCAGGCTGTAAGGACAAGGATGTCTGTGAAGCACTGTGTTGTGAGAAAAAGTCCTGAAAAGTACAGAAAGAATTAGTAAAATCTGTCTTTAAAATAGATCAGGGTATGTGCTATCATTTCAGTGCCAATTTTCGCTGCAGTTTTTCCTATTTATGGTCTAGACTTTTGTTAACCTGCTTTACAGCAATTTCTTCATCTCTGTAACTCCAAAAGAGCCTGTATAGTCCTTAGTAAAAAGCAAGGCCAAAAAAACCTTGTCTCCAGCTGTTTTTGAACTCTTGTTTATGTCTTTTCTCTGGTAGTATAAGACACTCACTGACTCACCTTGTAGATTATCCATTTTTATGCCTTCAGCTACTAGCTTATCATATATTTACTGGACCAAGATAAATTATTCATCTCAATGCCCATATTTTATCCCTGCGACAGTTCACTTTACCTAGATTTTGGAAGTCTTCAGATTTTTTTTAAGACATGACACAAATTATTTGGATATTGTTCTTGACTTAGTTTCTGTTGAGTGCATCCAGGAACTCTGTGGAGACTGGGATCTCAGGGAAATTGAGGTTTCATTTTGATAAAGATAGGGCTCTGTTAAAGAGTGAGATCTGAAGTGGTTTTTTATGGGTTATTACCAAGGAAAAAGGATTCTACAATGAAGTCCTTGAGTTAGAGGGTTTATTTTCCTATTTGTTTTACAGGTTTTTCCAAGTTTTCTGTGCATAAATGTTATATAGTTTGTAAGAGGAATGAAATATGCTTATATATAGCATTGCGTGCTCTAAAATGGTTGTCTTGAACATGGCACATCTACCAAACTGGCACAATGCTGCGTATTCCTCCAGGAGATTTTTTCCAAGGATGATTCTGTGAAATTGGAGAATTGAAAGGGAGGTCTGCGAACTTTTCCTCAGCTTTCTCAGGGTCTAGTATGTACACTGTCAAAATCCAAAATTACTGAGGTAAGATACCAGCTTCATTACCCTTCAGCCAAAAGCTGAATACTGATAAAAAGCCCTGGTGTAGCCCATCCATGTGGTTGTTTCCAGAATGATCACCCAGCAAAGCTCAGAGACAAATCAGAGACTGGCAAGGAACACTCAATACCTGTATTGCAAAAGTATCACATATGAAATGTGGCTGTACCAGCACCTGCGTACAACATGCTGTCAGGAAAAAGACCTCCATGCCATCTGTTCTTATTTAAGTGTGCTTCTGTTGTGTTCTTGGTGTTGGGAGAGCATTTTTGTGCTTCACACCCGTGTTCGTAAAGGGCCTGGAGCACTTGGTCAGATCAGAGCATGGCTGTGGTTAGGTTTAGGGCTGCAGCAGAGACACCCCTTCTCCGTGCCTGCTTTTTCCTGCCCCTCTGGCTGCCTCTGCCATTCGGCCCACACCAGCGTTTGCAGTGAGCTAAGCTGAGGCATGGCTTCAGCTGAAAAATAGCTTGGCAAAAAAGGAGTGGGCAAGTTCCCTATTGCCAATGGCCACACAACCCACAGTTTGCTTTGCCAGTGCTATGGGAGGGCATTATAAAGGTGAGCTGGCCCTCACCAGCTGGCCCTGACAGCAATAAACAGCAGCTGCCTGGCTCATCTGTAACAAAAAAATGGATCCCAGCAGGGTAAGCCTGTGCTGTACCAACATTTAAATAGCCTCCGTGTCCTCCTTAAGTTATTTTCCTGTGTCTGGCCATGCAGTATGTGAGAGATCTGGGCTGATGCTACAGGGGATAGAGGCTTTTGTGTTCAAAGTTGCGCTGTTAGCTTGGTTTGTCTAGAGACTTTAAGGAGGAAAGCAAAGCTGTTAATTAATTAGAAGTATTCACAGAGCCCTGGTAGATGTTTTATTCTTTAATTGATTGCTGTGTTACCAGGCTGCTCAGTGAAGGTGGGGTTTCTCCTTAAGGCCAAGCTGACCTGATGGTGAGCTACTGCCAGATAGACTGGTCTGGCTCCTCTTTTCCAATTCCAGAATCACATCGCCTTTGTCATGCCACCTCTAGCACAGGATAGTTGCTCTCTGCAAGAATAGTTTTCTGCCGATTTAGTTTCCATCATGAGCTCAGTGCTGATGCGCAAAAAAACAAGGGAAGTGAGAGAGATGGTGGGAACATGCAGCCAGGAGCAGGTAGGGGTAGACAGGACAGGCTGTTCCTGCCAGAAGTCACCATAAGATCTTCCTCTGGTTTGGAGATCAAGGATTATCAAACAAGAAGTGGAGCAAGATCCCTCACAGCCTTTGATGGCAATAAATTAATAAAAAAAAGAAAATAATTCTGCATAGTGAGAGACAGAATGTGACAGCCTGCAAAGCAGCAGAGGAATGCTGGCAAATTGGGAATCACTTGTTTTCTGAGTGAATTTAGACTTGCCCAGGTATTGCAGGGTGGATGAGGACTGTCCCCAGGTATGCCACTGACTTTACTCCATTGTACAATTAAGGAGTATGGATGAGGGATGGCTTTTATGGGAAGCTGACTGGTCAGAAAGGTGAGAGGAAAACAGATGGGGTGGCACTGGCACATCCCAAGATTATGTTGTACTTCCAGAGCTGCAGGTAGTAAGCTCCCTCCTACTCCTCCAGGAAGGGGTCAGCTGGCAGGAGGAACTAATTTAAGAGCTACCCTGTTGTTGGTATTTCCACAGGCCAAGAAAAGCAGAAATAGTTTAGGCCCACAAAACCTTGTTTCTTTCATAGCATTATTGATAGTATCTAGCTTGTGGCTCGATCATTAGTTTGCTACACTAAGTGTGAAGCCCAGACAGACAGGTGATGTCCTGGTGGGCAGCCGAAGCCCAGCCCACAGTCGGAAGTGTGAGCAGATTGTGGGATGTGAGCTGGGATTATTTGCAAAATAACTGGGGAATCCAGTCAGTGGAGATGTACAGATTCTGCTGACCCTCATTTGGGAATTCCTAAGTAGGTGGTGATGCCCAGTATCCAAGATTGGAGTATTTTTATAATTTTTTAATATTACATAGTATATAAGCAAGTAAAGCTGCAGCCTGCTCTATCGTGCTCATTCATGCTGAGTGTCACATCATTCATCACTCCTAGTCAGAGCTGATTAGGTAAAGTCTGGTAAAAGTGTTTTTGTAAAAGTCATTGTGAATGCCGCTTTTCCCCACCTAAGGGTCTAGGGGCTGGAAACCAGCCAGGCTTGCAGTGCCTCTTCCAGTATGTTACAGAGCACACAAAACTCGCTCCACTGTGCTGAGCCAGAGGGGGCCTGTGAGGGGCTTTTGGAGCCTGACGTAAAGGGTGCTGCAGCTCCAGTTTGGGGATTTGCTTGTGTACCTGCTTTGCCTGATGGAACCTGTAAAGTAGTATCCAGTGAATGCTTCAATATACACAAGCATAGGCTTACTGACAACCAGAGAGCTAGCAGGTCAGAAGAACAGTTACTTGATAGATAACAGAAGACTGCTAGATGACGTAGAAATATTCAAGACGTGCTGGTGTTCTGATAGGTTTCTTTGAAAGCTGGTCTGTGACTGTTAATGGAGAAAAATGCCCTCCCTAGTACCCGCTGCTGAGCAAAAAGTTTAATGCCCTATTCAGTGCATTACACTGTGCCAATGGCATGCAAGAAGCCAGAAGAAAACCACAAAGAGAGAATAGGGCCAACCCAGTGCTACAGTACTTACAGTACATTAAAAGAGACTTTAAACTACTGGACTAAGGTTAGGTACAGTGAATTCAAAACCAAATGTAAGGAAAATTGTGTTCACTACACAAAATGAACTTTTATCCTCTGGCTGAATTGCTTCAATAAAAGTTGCTTTCTTTTTATAATTGCTGTGTTCAGGTTAAAAACATGCATTATGAATCACAGTAATGCTTCTCCAAATATTGGATAAGCTATTTGGTTTACTGCCAAGAAGGCATGTAATGAAAATGAAAAATAGCCATATTATTTAAAAAAAAAAAAAAGAAATCTGCATGCATTATTGCTGACATTTGTTGAATAAGAAGGGACATGAAAAATCATACATAGATTTTGTAAGTTAGAGCAGGAAGTGAAATACAATCAAAATGACACTTGTGGGAATATTTTTATGGAATGTGGTAATAAGTGAAAACATTTGTGACATTAACTCACAAATAAGAAGCATTCAAAGAATTATTGAAGGTTTTAACACAATAGAACCATATGCTTATATTTAAAATGTAATTGTCTACAAATGTAACACATTTAAATGTTTTAAAAATCTGAAAACAGCCAAAGTTGCTGAGAAACTGTGCATAACTCACAAAGCCCCTAGGAACTACAAAACAGAAATAAAAAACTGACAAAAAATATTTTACACTGCCTCTATGGTAATAAGAATAGCTTATTTTTAACAAGTACAAAGAAACTCTTAGGAACTTACATTTCATTTGGAAACAGAACCTAGTGGGCATATTTTTTTTTTTTTGTTGGAGGTTACCTGTGTCTTTAGAGTTTATTATCCATGTTGTGACTTGACTAAAGCAGCATAAGCTGGGTTGGCTTAGTTGTTCCTGGATTTTAATAAAAAGAGTGAGCAAACGAACAGACTCTTGAAGAAAACAAATTAAAGACATAACACTGCAAGGACCAAATGGACTTTACAATTAAAAATTAATCAATAGGCTAAATTGATTACCAAATTAACACAACAGGTAATCAACACAAACTTTGTGGTTGGCTCTGGCAGGGGTTGTATTGTTTTGCTTTTAGATTGCAACTTCTTATGTCTACATATCTACCCAGAATTCTGGCTGGTATATTACATTTATATACCTGGTGAAGGATGTTGGTATGTGTGGATATACGATGTTTACAGAATCTAAGTATCAGTACTACTGGTCTTAGACATTTTTCAAGGAAATTTTTCTGAGTCTTTTCAAGGAAGCACAGATTTGTGAGGGCCTTAAATGACAACACTTTAACACTTAGGGCCAGAAATTGTATAGTATGGCACTTAACATGTAAGTCCTGTCCTACCAGATTGAGGTACAGACACTTATAATTAATGCTTTATATGAGTTTTATGGAAATTTGTACTCCCTCAGATGACAAATCCCAGCTCCTAATACATTGAGCTCAGTAATTCAAACTCAAAGTCAATGTGATTAGCATGCAGCTTCCAAAAAGATATGCAGAGAACCAGAGATTTCAATGCCTGGGACTTCTAACTCGAGGGAGGTCATCCTCCCCCTCTACTCTGCCTTGGTGAGGCAGAGTCTGGAGTACTGTGTCCAGTTCTGGGCTCCCCTGTTAAAGAAGGACAGGGAACTGCTGGAGAGGGTGCAGCAAAGGGCTATGAAGATGATTAGGGGATTGGAACACCTCTCTTGTGAAGAAAAGATGAAGGATTTGGGTCTCTTCAGTCCTGAAAAAAGATGCCAGAGTGGGGAATCTTATCAATGCTTATAAATACTTAAAGGGTGGGTGTCAGGAGGATGGGGCCAGGCTCTTTTCAGTGGTGCCCAGTGACAGGACAAGAGGTAATGGGCACAAACTGGAGCATAGGAAGTTCCATCTCAACATGAAGAGGAACTTCTTTACTTTGAGGGTGGCAGAGCACTGGAACAGGCTGCCCAGAGAGGAGGTGGAGTCTCCGTCTCTGGAGACATTCAGAACCCTCCTGGACGCGTTCCTGTGTAACCTGCTCTAGGTGATCCTGCTCTGGCAGGGGGGTTGGACTAGATGATCTCCAGAGGTCCCTTCCAACCCCTACCATTCTGGGATTCTGTGATTCTGTGAATACCTTATTTCAGATGCATTGAAGCATCTCCATTTATCAAGCTTCTGCTATTCTGCAGAGGGATACTTGTAAACTATCCTGTGCTGAACTGCACAAGGCTTTCCCTTTCAAAACCCATCTACAGGAGGAAGAGGAATGAGGACATCATTTTACATGATGGCCAATTTGGCATGTGGGAAGGAGAAGGCCTTTACTCTGCTTGCTCCTCAGCTTGCAGAGTTTGGTATCTCTTCTCTTGCAAGCATGTGGAATCACAAGGCTATTGATCTTAGTAGGCCAGGTGAAAAGCAGTTTCCAGCCATGTCTTTAGTAGCAAATGAAACAGTCCTTGGCCCTGTTCTTGAATGCTGAGACTAATACAGAATAGCCCTCATCTATCCTAGTAAAACCTAACTCAGTAAACCCTTTTTTAACTGGGTGATGATGTCCAAGCTGTGTGCCTGGAATGATTCCTGGACTGTTAGTTAGGTGATTCAATACCTTAGCTGTGTCTGAGAATCAGGAGACTCCTAGCTAGCACAGACCAAAATTGTGGCTAGGAAGAGCATAGACTGTTGCATTCTTCCATAACCGTGTAATTTACTTTGCAAAGGGTAACCTCCATGTCTGCTAGAAAGCTTTGCTTCTCTGCATGGAGAAATTCAAAGTCTACTTGGTAGCAAAATGAAAGCAAAGAGAGAAAAGTAGCAGGGACATATATTTAATGCTTGGGGCAATCAGTGGTGGTGTCATCCTCATTCTCAGAACTTTGTGCTACAAAAGGCATTGGGTGAAGTATATAAACAACCTTGAGAGCAAAAAAAAAAATGGTTTCTTTGCTTTCAAATGAGTACTGAAATCACCTGTACTTCAAGAATCATGTTCCTTCAACCCTAAAGCTAGCAAAAACTTAACCACTCTAACATAAATGGAGAATGCTCCACCCAGCAAAGTCCGCTCCTCAAGCATTAAGATGAGAAAGATTCGAGAGGAGATGTGACTGAAAATAAAGTCCTTGCAGAGGAGGAATGAGGTGAATGAATGAGATATGGAAGGAGACTGGGATGTGAGAAGGTATATACTACACTCGCAGGGTTGGCAGTCACTTACTGGATAAGGCAGATTCATTGCAAGTTACATTCTTGTAATATTATTTTTATTTTTGTTTTCCATTTCCTCAGTAACAACTGCCTCATAACGAATGTAAGGAATAGTTATTTGTTCTGACATTAGGTACCTTGAGACTGTGTGTCTGGCTTGAAAATAAATAAATTCATAGATGAGATCTTCCAGGTCTTTGGAAGGCCTCAGAGTCAAGTCTGTCAAGTTGGGCAGTTATCCAGAATATCCTGTGTAGAGTCTTTGGTTTGACTTTTAGAAACATAACTAATGAAGCTCAATCTCCTACCCCTTATATGTAAGTTGTCCTCTTTTCCTTCTGTTCATTTTTCCTTTGCAGTATAAGAAATGAGTCCAGAAGGTAATTTGTAGCTGTTCTGTTTCGATAGAAACAAGATGTGAATGTTACAGTGAAAATGTTATCAGTGGGGGTTTGTTTAGGTGGTTTGCAGGAAAAGCTGTGGCAATTCCCTAGCTCCTAGCACGTCTTTGGCTATTTTCAAAGTTGTTGTTCTATTTAAGTCTCAGAAAAGCAGTAACTCAAAATCCCTATATCTAAAATCCTCCACTTGTCATTCCTACCAGGAAAGCACTTTCCATCTTCATGTGTCATGTTATTTTCCTAACTGCACAAGTCTTTGACAAACATTTACATAGCAAGCAAATCATTAAACATGTTTTTTTTCTTGTAAAACTGGATTTGATGGCAGCTAAAAATTGTGTTAATAATCCACATTCCCAATGTTTGTATTTTCCTCTCACTTCCTTTAGAAGAATGTTCTATTTGCCACAGTAAATGGCCAGTGTGTAGGGGAAGTTGTATAATTTGTCTAACTTAACATTGACAGACACTGAAATGTCTTTGGATGTGTCCGTTTGCCAGCCTAAATTCTCTTTGTCTCTTCCTGCGTGCTCATGTAAAACAGATCTTGTGATGTCTCATTTCATTAAAAACTCAAAAGTTTCATGATTTCTTTCTCCTACATTTTGAACTAGTTTAGTAATTTAATTAGCTACTAAAAGTCTGGTGGCACTTTGGAGTGCTGTCCTCATTGGCTTGAGGATGCCACATCATACCCATTAAAGTTAGCAAGGCTACTCATTTTACTTTTCTATCTAAAATCAGTCACCATCTACAAAAAAATCCCAACCATGGTTGCATATCCCAGCATGTATTGAATTGGTAAAAAGATGATCTCAAAAGCTTCAAAATAACAACCCGAATAAGTAAAGCAGGGCTGCCAAAGTGATGCAGCACTAACATTTTTCTCCTTCAGAAATTACTGAAAAGTAATACCCAGTACAATAACACGTGGCGCTTTTATGGGTGCTTTCTCATGGTGCAGTAGGGCAACATAGAGCATGCAACCCTTTTCAACAGAGACTCTGTAGTTAGTATTATTTGTAGTGAAAAGGGTGATTAAAGCAATAATAGAAAAGGAGAAAGATTATCTGTGGCAAACAATATTTGCAATAAAATCCAAACCCTGAAGTGTGTTTATTTATGACAGCAAAATCTGGAGGAGAATGAGCTCTCTGCTTTTCTAGTGAAGTTTTCTATTCTTCTAGCCCCACCCTTGCTCCCTTGCTCCTTGGATGTAAATCTACTTTCTGCTGTCAGATAAAAAAAGCACACTTTGTTTTAAAAAAAAATAAAATTGCGGGGACATTGTTTTTTTGTGTGTTCAGCCACTTACTTGCCTTGGCCTGTGGTGGTACAGCTGTCAGCTGTACTTGCTTCTGGTCTTCTGCAATTTTGCTTGATGAAGAGGTTCAGAGCCACTCCACTCGAGAGCTGGCTGGCCTGTAGAAAAGAGGACACAGAACTTTAATAACACACTGAAACTCATGTGTAAATGCTGAAAACATACCGAGCTTCTAGAAGGAGAATATACTACCTTCTGAAGGAAGTCCAGGACCAAAATGAGTTTTCCATGAAGGATTGGAAACCATGCAGCAGAAACAAGGGACCACCTACCTTAAAAATTCTGCTGCAATTAGTAGATGCTCACTACCTACCTGCAATCAGTATATGTTTCCTGTCAGCCTATCTGTGTGTCGGATCTTACACCCTGGACACTGCCTACATTGAGCTGAGGCTTATGTAGGAGCAGACTGCAAGAGTCCATCACAATAAGTCCAGTCCTGGATGCTCACCAGTGCTCCTGTGCTTACCTCAAACCTTCACGCTGAGTTCTTCTGATAGTGACTCAGATTAAATCTCTGGCTGTATTTCCAGAGCCACTGGAAATTTCTGTTACGTGAATGTGTTTATTACGCTAGAAAAAACAATACATGTTTTGGGTTCTTTAATTATTACAGGGACATGGATGACTCTATAGGCAAACTTAAGAGACTGGGAAACGTGGATAGATATAAATGCAATCCTAATTAAGATGTTTTATTTAACCTTTCTCCCATAACATATGGTAGATATTACTGGAAAAGAAGATTTTGAAACCTGTTAGAAGAAATGATGAAAAGCATGTTAGAGGAATCTAACTGGCTTAGAGTAAACCGGAGATGCTTAAAGACAATAAGCAAGTTAATGTTTGAGACCGTGGCATTGTCAGAGCCAGAGTGACTGTGTGTGGTCAGGAAGTTTTCATACCTTTCCCATAAAAATATATTCTAAATTGTTATCCCTTATTCTCTTTTTCCTCAGTTTGCTGATATACTTAGGATGACTCTCAGTTCAGCTCGTTACAGTTCACCTTCAAATCCCAAAGCTGCGTTGTTCAATGAGTGTTCTCATAAAAGAGAGAGAAAAAAGGAAGAGTACTCTGTGATTTATCAGGGACATCAAAATATGGTACATTTTGTAGATATAATGTCACGGTAGACATTTTGTCAAGCTGTCCATAATGTCTGTAGCATGATCTCTACATTTCAAGAATCCTGAAAGAAAAATTGACTCATTTGCCAGCATAAAGTCATCTTACATCAAAAATGGTGTTGTATTGGAGGGATATGACATGCTCATAAAATACATGACAAGTAATAAAACTGTTTTCTGAAATGTACATAAGTTTAAATGCAGAAGAGAAGGCCACAACACAGGTACCTAAATCAATTGTCATTTTGCACATCACTCATTGCACTGTGTGTGCAAATCCCCATCCAGGGAAATGTGAATGTAAACCTTAATGCATAATTTATTGCAATGAATGGTTTTACTGGCAATCAATAAACTGAACTAAATGCTAGATTTAAAATTATCTGGCAATTGAGAAAATAGAACCTCTACGAACCACTTTCTGGGGCAAAAAAATAAATGCAAGAGAATAAATTGCCACTGTTAGCCAGCACACTGTTCTGCTACTATCCAAAGCAATGGCTGAACGTTATGCCCCATGAGCTGCACTTCTAGTGCAAATAACTCCTTCCCCCACCAAAGCTTTTTTTGTCTGCTCCTTCCTGACAGTGCTAATTTTCTTCCTAGCTAGTCTCTAACCACACTATTAAAAATGAACAAGTTTTAACGAACGTGATATGGTAACAAAGCACCCAGCAGCTGAGGAGGCATAAATCTCTCATGGCAGAGATGAGTAACTGGGGATGGTAGGGAGAAACAAAGGGAGAGGAGAGAAGCGTCAACAATCACTCTGAAACAGTGACTTGTACTCACAGCCTTTAGGATCAACCAGGACCTCCTTTTACTAACGCCAGAGGTATCATGAAAATGTTCCTGGTTTGAAAATTAAGGTCAGAGATGTTAAAAACAATAATAAAAATGATAGCCTTATTTAAACTGAGCATCTGGAATTATGTTGGCAGAATTTAATAGCAAGTTACTAGAAACAGATTCACCTTTAAAATAGGTGGAAGCACACCATGCTGAATATGTAAACTAGGTCAGCTCTCGTTTAAATTCTGTATTGCTGAGAAAAGGACGCCAAAGGGAATGTGATTTAGCACTAGATCCATCTGGCAAATCACAGCAAAAAGCTAGTATTTTAATTACCATTGCTTTATCAAATCATAAAAATCACAGAAATGTGGAGTGAAAGGGACCTAAAATGAACCTTTTATATGCTCTGATAATCAAGTTAAGATTGCACCTCTTCTGAGAGATATTTGGCTAAGCCAAAATCATCCAGGGCTGGGCATTTTACTATCTTTTTTAAAGCCTGTTAAAGCCTTTTAGCACTTTCTTCTCTGTTAACCTTAAAAAAAAAGGAATGTTTTTCTCATAGCTACATGATGCCTCCATTTCTGATAATTAAGCTCATTATTTTTTCTTCTAGCTTTGGTAGACATGGAGAACAGCCACAATACTCTCTTTTTACTGCAGCCTATGCAAAACCTCCTTTACTCTATTCTTTTCTAGGCTACATGATCCCACTTCTTTGGATTTTTTTTTCTTATAGACCATAGTTTCTAGGCTTTGAACTACTCTACTTATTATGTTTTGCTTTTTCTTCAAATGCTCCATATTTGCCCCAAGTGACCTGAACTGATCAGTGCTTTCCAACTGACATGTGGTCGGTGCCATATGATACTCTTATTAATGCATTCTGGAAATCCAGAACTTCATTTCCCATATTTGACAGCAACAGCCCACTTAAGATTTTTGTGATCTGCTAAAACATCTAAAGCTTTTTTTCTGCAGAGTTCAATATTTTCTGGCTCTTCTCTGTTTAACATCTCTGCATTTGATATTTTTCATCCTTATTGTAGGGCTTTTTGTTTTCAGACTGCTTCTCCAATCAATTCAGACAATTCAAATAGGTGTACACTATTCTTTCAACCATGTAGAATATTAATATATGAATAGTATTGATGATGATACTCATTATAGTGTTTTATGTAGTGTTTTATAGGTGATCCACTGGCCCCCAAATGTTACTGGCATAATGTGAATAAATTAATTTTGTTAACTACAGAAAGCTGTAAAAGGTTATAGCACCACTTGCTGTGTTGAGTACCTGGTCCAATATTTAGCCAACATAAAGGTACGAACAATCAAAACTGTCGACATAGTCCTGCTAATGATTCTCCAGATAAGCATATAAAAAACTTGCCTGATCTGCCAGTATTGCCCAATCCTGCCTGCTGACAGTGGGCTCTGTGAAGGAAAAGGAACTTTTCCATGTGGAACAGACATAGACTGGAAAAGATCATATTCCATGTATGTAAGCAGCAAATTAAAAGAAACAGGCTTGGAAATAACAACTCATACATGATGTACATTTACCAAGACAAAACAGTTTTTAAAAGATCTGCTCTGATGCTGCACCTTCTTTGCAAAACAAATTCCAAAGACCTGTGTTTCTTTTGATGCAATTTATGACATTGTTTATAACATGCAATTGTACCTGAATCAACACTACTAGATATTTCATAACACAGTCATTCCACTGTCTATAGAATTTGAAGATCATAATTTAGGAGAGTTACCTTCCACATGTACTCCAAACCATCAGAATTGTTGTTTGCCACACACCACTGTGGTCCATAAACCATAAAGATTATGGGCACCTGGCAATTAAGCTTCATGGTAATCTGGTCCCCTCGCCACAGAATCCCAAATCCTGTGGGAGGTACAGAGGCTTACCGTACCATTCATGACAAGGTTGAAATGTATCCAAATGAGATCCAGAACAGCCAGCGCACTGCACTGAGTTACCAAAAACAAGTATATACATCAGGAAACCACTGAGTTAGTGGGAAACGTTGAGGACTCGGGTGCTGAGAACTACCTCCAAGCACCTCTGCCTGCGACTGATCTCGCTATGCAGTACTGTGGTGAGACACCCAGACTAGTTCTGAATGGCGACCTCTACATTAGCAAGGAATCTGGGGCATCAGCATATTGAGGTATTGGGGCAGAGGCTCCATAATCTCTATTGAATGAATGGCAAGATTTTACTCTGGATCAGATTTAGTCTGGTCCCCTGTATTAATCATTCGCCTCACACATATGTTTCAAACTGGTCTGAAGGGCTGGTCACTGGCTCCAAGACCCTTGTACCTCCTTCAGGGGCAGGTGCATATGGGAAGTAAAAAGATATGTGTCCAAGAAAAGAAATCAACTTACTGTGCACCAGAACTACTCTGTTAAGTGAACCAGGACAGTGGAAGTAGACAACTGAGACATTCCCTCCAACACTGCAATATGGCTCGGGTCCAAAGCTCTTCATGCAGTCAGGAGGTTAGCATTGGTACTGAAATTAGTCCAAATGCACTGTACAGGTTAAGTCACCCTGCTGACCTAATGAAGCACTGCTTTACTATGACTTCACTTGTTCATGTACCTTGGCAGGCTATTTGAAGTTCTGTGTCATTGTATCCCTGGCAGGGCACACTGTAGTTTGAATATATTTGAAGATGACTAAGGGGAAGGCTTTAGCACTTTTCCTGAGGGATTGCAGCATTGTCTAAGGCATACCCTTGGGCTGGTCTGCCAGATCATAGGATCATAGAATCGTTAGAGTTGGAAGGGAACTTAAAGCTCATCTAGTTCCAACCCCCCTGCCATGGGCAGAGACACCTCCCACTAGACCAGGTTGCTCAAAGCCCCATCCAGCCTGGCCTTGAACACTTCCAGGGATGGGGCATCCACAACTTCTCTGGGCAACTTGTTCCAGTGTCTCACCACCCTCGCAGTAAAGAATTTCTTCCTAATATCTAATTTAAATCTACCCCTCTTTCAGTTTAGAACTGTTACCCCTTGTCCTATCACTGCACTCCCTGATAAAGAGTCCCTGCCAATCCTTCCTGTAGGCCCCCTTTAGGTACTGGAAGGCTGCTATAAGGTCTCCCCGGAGCCTTCTCTTCTCCAGGCTGAACAACCCCAGCTGTCTCAGCCTGTCCTCATAGGAGAGGTGCTCCAGCCCTCTGATCATCTTGGTGGCCCTCCCTCTGGACTCACTCCAACAGGTCCATGTCTTTCTTATGTTGGGGGTTCCAGATCTGGATGCAGTACTCCAGGTGGGGTCTCACCAGAGCAGAGTAGAGGGGCCTGCTGGCCATGCTTCTCTTGATATAGCCCAGGATGCAGTTGGCCTTCTTGGCTGGAAGTGCACATTGCTGGGTTGTGTTGAGCTTCTCATCCACCAACACCACCAAGTCCTTCTCCTCAGGGCTGCTCTCAAGCCATTGCCTGGACACGTGTGCAGGACTTTGCACTTGGCCTTGTTGAAGTTCATGAGGTTTGCATGGGCCCACCTCTCAAGCCTGTCCAGGTCCCTCTGGATGGCATCCCTTCCCTCCAGCGTGTCAACCACATCACACAGCTTGGTGTTGTTGGCAAACTTGCTGAGGGTGCACTCAGTCCCACTATTATGTCACCGACAAAGATGTTAAACAGCGCCAGTCCCAGTAGAGACCCCGAGGAACACTGCTTGTCACTGGTCTCTCCACTTGGACATTGACCAGTTGACTGCAACTCTTTGAGTGTGGCCAGTCCCTTATCCACTGAGTGGTCCATCCATCAAATCCATGTCTCTCCAATTTAGAGAGAGGATGTCGTGTGGGACAGTGTCAAATGCTTTGCACAAGTCCAAGTAGATGATGTTAGTTGCTCTTCCCTTATCCCTAGGCATTACCCTAGCACTGTAATGCTGTTGTAGGAGGCCACCAGATTTGTCAGGCACAACTTACCCTTAGTGAAGCCATGTTGACTGTCACCGTCAAGCTCCTTATTTTCCATGTGCCTTAGCATAGTTTCCAGGAGGATCTGCTCCACAATCTTGCTTGACACCGAGGTGAGACTGACCAGCCTGTAGTCCCCCAGCATTCCAGGTACTTCTGCTGTGAATAAGCCAGAATTTTTCTGTTTCTAAGGATAACGAAATGTAGGGGAAAAGAAAATACCTTTCATAACATGAAAAAGAAATGTGTGATAGCCATTGAAGAACTTTAATATTACTGGGTAAACTGAAGGAACGAGGTTTGGCATACACTTTATTATATTTATTTCCATTCAAAGGTTCAAAGACATATTTTTTCATTTGCACGGACTTCTTAAGCATTGATTCTTTTCATGTTGTTGCACCTTCTAATCTCTTGCCAGCATTTTGTGTTCTTTTTTTAAATTTTATTTTGGATTGACAAAGACATAGAAGGAAAGAGGTGGAGTGACCCACAAGCACACCTCCTAAGGTGTTTTGGGGGCTGGAACATGGACCTTCTCCACAAATCCCATCTTCTGCAGCTGGGATAGGGCATGACTGGAAGAAGGGAGTGTGGCCAGGCATGCCCAAAGGCTCACATGGTACCTCCTGAGGTGAACCCAACATTTCAGACTGGCAAACAACTAGTCCAGGAGGGTGGAGGGTTGCCTTCTAGGAAAGGAGGAGAAATAACAGTTTTTATTTTCGTTTTTGTCTTTCCTGGGCAAATATGCTGTAGAACTTTAAGTATATTTTAATTCTTCATATGTGTTTTCACTGCTTGCAGAAAGAAATTAGTTAGGGTCTTTTGATGTTGCTATAACATAATTATTTAGAGCGAGATATATCTGCAGTATTAACGTGCCTTACTGCTATTAGTTAGTTCAGTAACCCAGACAAAGACCTTACCTTTTGTACAGCTCCTTGCTATTTCTCTCAAGACAACTTACTGCATCTATTATAAATGGTCTTTAGTTAATCTTTTTAGTGTTTTTAATTCTTCCCATCTAAAGAAATAAACCATTTCCCTCTGCATCCAGTCATGAGGAAAATAAAACACACAACAAAGCCCCTGTAGCTAGGGAGTTTCATCATTGTAGCTTACTTTAAAGCCTCCCTTTCTTACATGATGCATTCATTTCAGTGTTTACTGGAGCAGGGCATCCTTTAGTAAATAGAGCAAAAATAGATATTTTTTTTTCTGTCACTGATTTAGAAAGCTAGGAGTCTTAGTTATGGATGGGAATGTTGTACCCACCCAGGGGAACAATATCATTTTCTGCCCTATGACAGTATTTCATCTTATTATTTTGAGGAATTGTATTTAGTGTGTTTTGTGAAATGCTTTGAGATCTCAGAGAAAAAGCCTTATGTAAGAACTCAACCTAAAAGATGCTGAAAATAATCTGGCCTTGAACCAATAAAGCACTTAAACAGGTATCTAACTTAAAGTGCATGTGAATACCCTGGGGAATAAACACATGCTTAAAGCTAGGTACATACTTCTGTGCTTTGTTGGATCAAAACTAAAGCACTCAAATCCTTGCAGGACTGAGCCCTCATGCTTTTTGTGTTTATAGCGTATTTTTTTACTGAATTTCATAAATCTGAGTAGATCATTCAGCTCAAATACAGTGCTGCAGAATGCTTTCAAGTCTGTACTGCCTGATCCTGCACTGTTTGACATCAGCAGTAAGCTTTATTTCAAGGGGAATAAGACCAAATGGGAATAAGACCATGGTTTGATGATGGATTGATGTGCAAATCCTGCTCATCCATCAGACAGATAATACACGTACTGAATGGTAAATGATCACAGTCTGTGTCTTGAAGTTATACACAAACAGTAATATTTATTGCTTATCAAAAGCACCCAGAAATGTTCTGTGCATTTTACAAACAAAGGCAGGTGCCTTCCTCAAGGCATTTCCCATCTGTATGTAGGGCAATCCAGTGGGGGAGCATCACATATAAACAAGGGTGGTGAGACGGGAAAGGGAAGATGAGTTTGGAATATACCCACACCTTAGGAGCAGAGCATGAGCCCTGCAGAAGCACTTACCGCAAAAAGCCTGCGGAGTCTGCCTAAGTGCAAAAAGAATGAGTTCACAACCTGTCACTTTGAAAAAAAACCCATAAGCTTTCATTTCCCACTACTTCTCAAAGATGAGAAGGTAGAAAATATCATAAAGGGTAATCGTTATATGAGGCAATTAAAAAATAAGAGGAAGGCAGACATAAGAGACACAACAGAGTCAGGCAGCAGATTTCTTGCTTGTCTTTGAAAAGCAAAAATAAGAAAAACAAGAAAGTACCCACTGTAGGCTTTCCTACTGGGTTTTGACTGGACTTCAATAATATGCCTGCTTTTACCCCATGCAGAATGCCAGAGCTGTGTGTGCTGTCTTGGTAAATCATATCAGCACTGCTATAATGAAATTCAAGTGTGTATTTTTAGCACAATGTTAACTATTGCAACTGCCTGGTTGTACTGTGAGAGCGTGCCGACGAACTTCTCAGTCATATCAGTATCAGTACTTAGCCAGCAGTAATATTTTATGTTGTTCATACACTCCTAATCTATCTTTTGCAAATATTCTAAGTTTTGCATTGGGGTTTGGGATTTTTTTTATCCTTTTCCCTTGTAGGCTCTATGTGTGGAAAAATACTGGTCCTTTCTCCTACTAATGGTTGTTTCTGCCTTACAAAATAAAAGCTGCAGAACTGCTGGCAAGATCAGAAGTCACAAAACTCAAATAACTGAGAAGAGGCTGAATCAAAAGAGTAGAAAAAATTAAGATGGTGAATGAGACATATATTTAAATAAAGAAAAAGTAGCAAAAAAGTGGGTGTACATTTAATATTAAGAAAAACCCTGTTTTCATCAAAGTCTGTTAAAGGAGCAACCTTCAAGTGTGCAGAAAAGGAAGTCTCACTAGCTTTTACTAGATCCTAAAAATGTTTACCTCAAACAAATGTGTTATGACTGTTATAGTCTGGATGCTACCAAAAATCCCATGCTTTCATTCATGCATGCTACCAAGGTTTCATTCAGTGCATGGTGCATGTTTCTTTTGCTTTGTTTGGTGGCTGGCCCAGCCTAAACACGACATCATCCTACCTTCTCCATTGAATCTAGTGCTAATAGCTACTGTCTACAGAAAACTGCACCTGCCCCAGGCTGGGTTAAAAAGGAAATTTACATCCATAGAGGTCCATTTAAACATTAAAAAATTGAAGTCTACGTTCTTTCATTTTTTTTACTGATGTTCGTTCTTGCTGTCTTGGTGGATCTCCCCCACATAAGAAAGCTTATGGCAGGGTTTTCTATACTCCATCTGGATTCCTTTCAAGAAACATGCAAACACATCATCCGTGAAAGAGCAAATGAAACCAAACTGCATATTGATATTTCATGATCCTCCTGAACTTCCACTGTGTAAGAGTCTCACCTCTGAACTTACAGCTGTTTCTCCCTGAAGGATCTGTGTGATGTATGCCCACTGCAGCACGGTTATTTGCAGTCTGTGGGGATGACCTTTTCACATCTCTGCTCTTTTCTCTGTCCCTCTAAGTTGTATTCAGTCAAACATGATGGTTCAGGGCTTTGACACATTTAGTTGTCCTTGTGTAACACCATTACTGACATCTACCCAAGATGTGGTGGTAGCACTGAGAGGTGCACTCAGACTGTGAAGATGCCGAATGTGCTGTGCTAGATTTTGGTAAATTAATTGCCACTGCACTCATGATTTCTAGTTCTTGTATCCAATCTTTACACACACAAACTTGCTTCTAAATGAAAAAAAAAAAAAAAAAAGATATTATGTTTTACATAGATCTTCAGTTTATCATGATTTTGAACTCCAGAGAAATCACTCTGTAAGAGACTGATAGCAAGATCTTTAATCAGCATAGTTGCACTGGAAGTCCTACTGTACTCAACATAGCGCAGTACTCAAAATAACTGGAAAGTAACTGGAGATAAATCATGACAAGATTCTTTTATTTTTTTTAAACTTGTAATAACTTCACAAAGCGCATAGCTCTACAACAAGGTTAAGGCTACGCACAGTTTAGAGAGTAATGATTTCCAGGATTCAAAATTATGACAATTTAACATTCTACTGAAACACGAACAGGAACGTGTTTCTTGTGTAGACACCTTTCAAAGATCCTTTTTTTTGCTTCACAGAGACAATGGTACAGTGACTGTTGCGGCCAAGTAGCATATGTTGGTAACAACAGAGTATGTCTATTGGATTAAGCCCTAAAATTGTGGAAGATGGAATGATTTTATTGTAAAATGCACAATGTAGTGATATAATTTCTTAAATTTGTTCAGCTACTAACTTCTCGTTTTAAAAGGTTGCCACAATACTCCATTGTTTACTGGTTCATGTTTTCAGTGTATTTTAGCTCTTGCTTTACTATAAATTCATACAGTACCCCCTTGTAGACAAATCCTCTTTGAAGTTCAAAGAAGCTATTAACATTTAAAAGGGCTTTGGATCTATTAGACCTGAAATTTAATTCAGTGTGAAAAGTCCTATGAAGATAGCTCTGTCAGGAGATAGAAAAGAGAAGAAAGTCACATCAAGTGAATCCTTAGCAGCACCTTTTTTGTATATAAGGAGCTGTACATTTTTCTCTCTTTTCAGTTATTTTCAGTTTGGTTCTACAGTTAAATGATCTGTTTTTAAAAGTTACTATGAGAAAACTGCAGAGAAACTTCTTCTCCTGGATATGCATAAAACAAATTACTTTATTCTGTTTGTGCTCTTTCTGGTTTCCATGGCTTTGAACACAAGATTATGCTGCATTTTATACCAATTAGATTTTCTGCAAATTTCCATGCTAATGAGTGATCAACACTCTGTATTTGCCAATGGAGTACATCAATGAGCAAATGCCGGAAGCACGGCAAGCATGATAAATTACAGCAGTGATCAGTACCAGTATGATTCATTGCACAAAAGATCTCATATTGCCACTGTTGTCTCATTATTCTGCAAAGTATTCACTGTGTGCTATGGACTAGATCCTGACAACAATTACATTGTTAGCAAATCTTTTGCCAATTCAGAGGATTTTACATGCTCCCTTTAATGCGACAAATATGAATATGCAGGCAACTGAACAAGTAACACCAGATCTTCTTCAAAACTTCCACCAGTTTGGCACTGGCCCATTTCCACCACTGTCTTGCTTGTTTGACACCTCTTCTTCCCCACTGAGACTCTGGGGTGCTGGTGGAGGGCCAGCTTAACATGAGCCAGCAGTATGCCCAGGTGGCCAAGAAGGCCATCAGCATTCTGGCTTGTATCAGGAATGGCGTGGCCAGCAGGAGTAGGGAAGTGATGGTGCCTCTGTACTCGGCACTGGTGAGGCCTCACCTCGAGTGCTGTGTTCAGTTCTGGGCCCCTCTGTACAAGAGGGACATTGAAGTGCTGGAGTGTGTCCAGAGGAGAGCTACCAAGCTGGTGAGGCGTCTGGAGACCAAGCCATATGAGGAGAGGCTGAGGGAACTGGGCATGTCTAGTCTGGAGAAGAGGAGGCTGAGGGGAGACCTCATTGCCCTCTACAACTACCTGAAAGGAGATTGTAGAGAGGTGGGTGTTGGCCTCTTCTCCCAGCTGAATAATGACAGGATCAGAGGAAATGGTCTGAAGTTGCGGCAGGGGAGGTTTAGATGAGATATTAGGAAGAATTACCTTACTGAAAGAGTGGTCAGGCACTGGAACAGGCTGCCCAGGGAGGTGGCTGAGTCACCATCCCTAGAGGTATTTAAGAAATGTGTAGATTTGGCACTTCAGGGCATGCTCTAGTGGCAGAGATTGTAGAGGGGTTTTTTGTGTGTGTATGGTTGGACTCGATGATCTCAAAGGTCCTTTCCAACCATGACAATTCTATGATTCTATGATTCTAATTCTGTGACTCACAGACAGAGACTCACAGGCATCAAATGCACATGTCAATAAGTCTGTGTCAGAGTCCAATACTTTCTGACCAAGTTCTTTTAGATATTACATGTGTGGAGGGCGTAATATCAAATTTATTTATTTGAAGATATTCAATGTTACACAGGATTTCTGATTTAGCAGAATAACACAAAATATACTGAAATCATAATACAAGTGTAAGTTATCCTTAGCAAAATATGGCAATTGCAATACACAGTTCAACCACAATACCAGTGTGATCCCCATTACCCCTCTCTATGATATGGTTGCTGTCAGGATGCTAGGTGTCCCCAGTTGCTGAGGAGTATGTGGGTTGAAGGTAGCTCAAGCCCATTGCTCTCTTCGAATTCTTTTGTTAGTTGTTAAGCTTTTATACTCTGTATTGCGCCCAGCCACATATTCACTTCCCCTCTGCTGGTCTGGCTGACTCAGGGAGACATTTACACCGCCAGCTGATCCACTCAACTGTGATATATTCAGCTGATCCACTCAACTGACATGAGTGTTTATCTATATATAGCAAAGGCCACCTTCCAGTCCCTTTGTGTTGAGATGAAGTCAGATTCTTTGCCGGTCACACACTACTAGAGATATAGAACATCCAAAAACCAGTCTGAAATTTGGAAACCAGGAAACTCAGCAGCTTTTACATGGAAAAAAACTCCTAAACAAAATCAAAAGTATTGGGGTCATGTAATCTCTTATTCTTGGCCTGAATTTCAGAAAAATTGAACTGTCTGCTCTTAACAATCTCTCTTGTTCAGATTCGTATGCCTGTCACAGTGCCTTGCAGTGAAGAGGATGAGGTGGTGGTAAATAACAATCCTACACCCAACTTGTGGAGAACACAGAATTTCTGCACTTTTATTACACAATATGACTACAATGTGTGAGTACAAAGTGAAAAAAACCAAGGCATAATAAAGTGAGATTGTTTGTGTGTAGATCATATATTTCAAAGGAAAATGGCTTTGATGTGTTCAGCAGAAGAATCTGGACTTTTCAGCTCGTCTTCTTCCAGGAGTAAATCTTGGCTGTTTACCATCAGCCTCATATAATTGTGGAAGTAAAACCATGACTCTGTCAATAGGTCATACAGATTTATAACCTGCTTAATTTTTTTTGCTTAAAATAGAGATTCAGTCTCTCTTTTATGTGTGAGAAATAAAATATAACCTCTCCTTATCATATTAATGCTCTTTTGTGAACTGAATGGATTTTCTGACATTTTACAATTCAATCTGCTAGATAGCTTAAGAATGAAAATCAATGACAACTGAACTCTCTAAGAAATTTAGCATCTGTGTCAGACTCTATTCATACGTGAAATGAGCTAAGTAATGACATAACACAGATGTATCGAGCTTCCCATATGGTTAAGCTTACTGAGAAGTGGTGCATATGCCAAATCTGAAGAAATTTCTTAATTATTTACAGAAAAAGGATCTGTATCCCCCTCACATCTTCATTATTTTCATATATTGTGCCCCACAGGTGTTGTGTCATTGTAGTTGTGCCTCTGATGTCCTACCTTGTCCACCCTGCAGCTGACTCTGGTCCTATCCTGATGGCTCCACCTAAGTGTTTGTGTGGACCTCTTCCATTGCCACAGTACTTCCTATGGTGTGGGCTTTATTACTCTTCCATTTTTTTCAACATTTGCTTGTTGTCCCTGGCAACAAAAGCAAAAGGTCTGGATACTACTGTCAATGCTAGATTTGCACACCAGTTATTTATATGCTCTAGCTTGCCCAAATTCAAATTAGAAGAAATGGTGGGAATAAGACAGACAAAAAGAGCAAGTCTGTATCTAATTCAGCCTTTTTTTTAAGGTTTTATCTAGGTCTCAGATATCATATTGCTAACAAATATCCTCCGTATTCCAGCAAAGATACCACTGCATGAGAGTAGCCTTTCCGAGATTTCCACTGTGTGGGACATGTCAATATTTTTGTATTAGATTTTTTGTCACAAGGACAAAAGTCAGAATACAGAAATACTTAATGTACTAAAAGTCTAATTTCTTTCATATGTGAAGCATCAAACCAGTTACATTTTAATGTTTTCTGTTTTAGGAAACATTTTTGCATCCTCTAGACCCAGCACATTGCCACCTAGGAATCATAGCTCAGGAATGCATGAGCCTTGTTCTCCTCCTGCGGCACATCTTCCCTGGTGAGCTGTGGTCTCACCTGCAGCCTCGCCTCTGCAGTACCTCCCATGCTGGGAGGATGGCACTGAGTCCGGTGTGATGGGGACTGATCACTTCGTGGGCACATGACGGAAAATTGAATCAAGGCAGAAATGGGACTATGAGCACAGGATTTTGAAGTGCCTAAGGTAGACATGAAGATTTACGTGGACGAGATGTCATTTGGATTCTCCTGATAGAAATGTCTACGGAAAGGGTATTCTTTCTGATAGAAAATTTTACACATTTTACACACATATTTTCACTAGCTCCTCATTATTATTTGGCATTACAGCTAATCAATTACACAAAAAGAAATAAGAAAACAGGGTAAGAAATGCCTTCTTTTGCAGTGACATTGTTCTATGTCTATTTTTGCATTCCAGGTAGGATAGCTACATAAAGACAGATAGGCACAATTGGTCTCTGCTTAGGAGTACTTGATTATACAGTAAAGCAATACTATTTTAATCATCTTAAGACTTATTAAAAATAAATACCCTACTACAATTTGGCCAAAGTAAACTTTTTTGGGGCCAGACTCCTAGCTAACAGAAACAGTCAGAAGGCCACTGAAGTCCAAACAGAAAGGGACTCAAATTGGACTCAAATTTAAGACGTGCATAATTGGATGCTGGGTTTTTGGTTCAAGCCCAAATCTAAATTAAATGATAATGCTTGTAGCTAAAACACTGATTTAGAAGCCTTTTAAACATTCCTTTTAAAGCATGTGCTCTGACCCAAAAAGCACTTCAGTCTCAAAAAGACTTAATCTTAAATACATGTTTAAGATCTATTGATATCAAATAGGCACATTTTGCAACCTGTTATGCATTTTTCAAGTATTGAATCATTTTAGTGTTCACGTCACTTCAGTAATGTGAATCCATTGCACTAATGTTCTGGCCACTCTCTGTTGCATGCCTGAGGAGCAAAGAAAATGGATCTCTGAGAAGTTGTCTAGAGTCCCATCATTGTGGGATGCTGGTGGCAAGCGCAGCCAACTAAGCCTGGGTAGATTGGGCAGTTCCTCTGGACCCAGCATTATTAACAGGGGGTTGGGAGGCAACATGTACCACCGCTTGAGAAGGGAGATAAATGTTTTGTTTGCCAGAAACAGCTCTTAGCTGCCCTGCTGGTCACAGCTGCCTGCCCCCCTTAGCTCAAGTTGCCCTGCAAATTTTGCATCAGTGGAACATCGCTTTAAAACCATCTTCTGTGCTTCCCTCTCATTGTGGCTCCTTGCTGTGCTATTTTAGATAATACCTATTGTCCTTATTGTGTATTTTTCTATAAAGGACTTTCTATAGATTTATGATAATGCAGATAAGAAAGTAGCAAGCTGCTGGGGAAATGTAAAGGAAAATTTTCTGGCTATTCTCCAAACAAGCTTAGAATTACTCTCCAAATAAATTGACCGTAGCGCACTTAAAAGCTACCTCATATATGATAACGCACCTTCCTGTTAGTGGTGTGAGCTCATGGCAAAGATCTAAATAAGATCAAGAGGCACTGTGATATGTCAGGGTCCTTCTGTTTGGGAGTGTAACATATTAAAGTCATGTCATGGGCTGAATGTGAGAGGTAATGATGGAATTCAGCTAATGAAATGTGCACATCTGCATTGGACTTGGTCATCCCTGGCTCTCTTTATGGTCAGTAAAAAGAAAGAGGCACATCAGAGCAGTTCTTCATGTCCTTATGGAGATATTAACCATACAGCTGTTAAATTATGGCAAAACTGCTTGTTTTCCACTGCTGACCATTCAGGGAAGTGACTTAGATATAAATTTCAGTACTGTAAGCAACTGAAATTATACATATGACACAACAGGCCAGAAAAACCCCTAACTTCTGTCAGTTTACCAGCAGTTTCCAGACGTTTTTGCAGTCATATTCCAACTTGTAACTAATTCTCAACCCATTTTCCCAAAAATACCATAAAAGAAATTTTTGGAATTGCTGAGGTGGTGCAATACCTTTTTCTGGAAACAGCAAGTTATAAGACACTGATTAGCTGAGGAACACGAGGCTTCAGGTGTCCAGGCCAGCCAGATTCCTGGGTCGCCCGGCTTTTGGCAAGATGACCAGGAGTCTGGAAGCTGTAAGGTCTCTGGCCTTTGGACAGTCCATAGGACAGGACTGACCTGGAAATAGAGGACTGTGTCTGACAAAGAAGTCTGATGTGTGGGCACAAGCAGATGTAGTTTTTCTTTTTTCTTTTTTTTTTAAAAATTATCTTCTAAGAGTGTTGGTTATCTTGCAAACTCTGAAGTCAGCCAAGAGGACACAAGATCATGTCAAGGATGAGGACAATACGGCTGACAGCAAAGCGCAGTGCTGGTTTGTGAGCCTGGTTCTGCAAAAGGCAAAAAGTCATGAGCAACATATAAGGAATTTGCAGTGGGGAAAAAACAACCACAGGAGAAATAGACTGTGTGAAGGATGAATTTTAAGGCAAAAATACCGGTAGTGTTGCTGTGGCTGGCAAAGCAAATTCAGATTTAGCACATGTATCTGCAAGTCACATCAAACTAAAGGATGCAGCAAAAACATAGAAACAAATAAAAATTACAGATCAAAGTGGCAATGTGTTTGGTCTGAATGTGTTAGGTATTTTTGCTTTTTCAAATGAAATATACACCTCATGCATTCCCTTACCCTGCGAGTCAGTGCTTGGTGAAGGAATGCCTTCCAGAGCACTGAAAGATGAAGCATAGTCAAAAAAGAAAAAGC
Organism: Fratercula arctica; assembly: GCA_947846985.1. Lineage (NCBI taxonomy): Eukaryota > Metazoa > Chordata > Aves > Charadriiformes > Alcidae > Fratercula > Fratercula arctica. The sequence goes on along the minus strand of CANTUZ010000001.1, from coordinate 24,443,840 downwards.
AAACTCTTTATAAAGTCATCAGCTTTCTTGAATTGTTGGCGAAACAGCAAATTTGCAAGGAATTCCAGGAACTGCACGATTTTGAATGTGCAATAGCCAGTGGAGTGGTAGTACTTCAGAAATTGCGTATGATGCTCCAGTTACGGTTCCTTGGCTGCTCTGAGTGACAGTAGCTGGAAAAGCTGGGTGTAGCTCAGCTGTGAGCAGATGACAGTCATGCAGGGAGTTCTTCATTGAAAATGCAGTAAATCTCTGAACTCCTTGCCTCAGGTTGCTGGGGATAACAACAGTTCATATGGGTTCAAAGAGACAATTTCATGGAAGGAAAACTAGGGGATTCCTAACTACGCAGAAACCACACCAGATTAAGGAGGTCCCTGGAGCTGTAACCAGTTGGAAGCTTGGAGTGTGTTAGGAAGAAATACTGTTTATGCATGTCTTGTTCTCATTGTATGTTCAGGTACCTGCTAAAAATGAAACAATACATAGTTCTTTGCAACCTGTTCCCTGTATTGCTCATCTCTTTCATATAGCAGCTGATGTCCTAACAGCAGGGGATTTTGCCATCTTTAAGAAAGTTCCTGGTAATTTCACGAATATAATAAAACTCGCAACAAAACAGTGGGTTTTCCCAGCTGCTGCCAGAATCCTAGAACACACTGCACTTGGGTACTTATTTCTAAACAAAGGGGTATTGCCTAAATGATGCTTCAAAATAATGGCAATCAAATGAAAATCTATGCAGGTCTTTGGTTTTTACTTTTAACTCTCCAAATATTACTATTATTCACAAGGAAAATCAGGGCAATCACATTCTTGACTGATAAGATGGCATAATTGCAAAGAAGACAGTTACAGGGCAAATAGCTGGTCCCCTCGTATTGGTGAAAACTTCAGATGACACTGTATAAAAGTGTAATGTGTTACAGGAAGCGATGAATATCTTCCATGCGCTTTTAAAAACAACTTCAGATGCTGAAAGCCTTAGAGCCAAGATGGTAAAAGGAAGGTATTTATATCTGTCAGAAAAGTGAAAGCAAGTTTAATCTAAAAATGGCAAAAATGTCCTGGCAAATAGAGATAATAACAGTATATTACCAGGAAGAACAGCAGCAATTTCGTAAACTCAATGCCCTGGTTTTTTGTATAGTGTATGTGTTTGCTGCATCTTTGAATTCACTCAGTTTATTTAAAAAAATCCAGATCAAAAGATTAATTATTCTCTCTAGCTAGCACATCAGGCAGCTAAATATGGTTCATTTTTACAAAGACTTTCCAGATGACTTTGAACATTACAGAAAAATGTTTCTGGTGGTCCTGGGGAATGTAAAGCATCCAATTCTGACAATGAGTTACAAACAGAATATATAATTTTGCAGCCATTTAGTCAACTTCCAGCTTGAAATGTTGAAATCTACATGAAGTGATAATGAAAATTTTATTTTACTTCTTTTTCAGACTTCAAACTGAAGTTATAAATTGCCAGATATCAAGGTGTTATGTTCAAAAGTGTGAGTATCTAATTACTGTTTAAAAACTAATCTCAGTATGATATGCTTAAATATAGTTTTAGCATACGAACTGCTGTAGACTAACATCAAGTGAAATAAGTTTTTCTCCAACACTGCCTTTGATTACATAGGCTTTCTGAATTTATGTTTGTTGCTTTGATATCAAATTGATGAAAAATTGTAATACATATTAAACATGCATAAATATACATAGATTCTGGCTTTTGAATTTTGTTAGAGGTTGCAGGATCCAGTAAACCTGAGATTTCCCAGGGGCTTTCTCCTGTTGCTGCCGGCTGACTCTGCCTGCTGTGGCTCTGCATCCCCAAGTCTTGCCAGCAGTGAGTCTGAGCAGGTATTCCCCATGGTCACACACGTGCACACCCCTCCGCACACCCCCCCTCCCATGTGTCTCCCCAGTAGCTGTCCTTTGACCCTGGGGCCATCCAGACTCAGTCTTCTACTGCCGGGTCACCTCCTATTTTTGATGCTGAGGAGCCCCTCAGACCTGTGATCCTTCACAAATGACTAGCACTTGGACCTCTTGCCCTGCTCTCCAGCTACTCCGACTTGCAGTTTCCTAGCGGATCAAGCACACGTGCACATACAGGCACACACACAGAACAGAGAGCACGTACATGCAGAAAATAGGAATAGTTTAATAAGCAGACAGACAGGCTGCCTAGCTAGAGAGACATCCAGACCAGCAGACTTGTTTACATGTGACCAGAGAACTTAATCTCCTTTACCCCTCTATTTTCTCATGTATTTCGCCCTTATCCACTTTAGTCCCTCCCTTTCCCCACCTTTGGTCCTTTGCCTAATCGTAATTTTCCCAAATTCTCACAATTCCCTTCAAATATCCTGTAATGACTTTTACACCCTCCCCAAATTCTCTTGCCCCTGCATCCAATAGCAAGTCCTATTCCACCCTAGGCAATAAACCCCTTTATTCTGCATGGCTTTCGGAGGGGAGACATTATTTCCTTGACTCCTGTTGGCAGTTTCCCACCGGGGCCATTAGCTGAATCATTCCCCTGGGATGGCCTCAGGGAGCAGTTGAGGTGGTGGGCTCCGTCTCTGCTTGGCAGGTTGTGGGGATTTCCACTTGTCAGTCATCCTCTGATCCTCGCTGAACCTCTGGGATTATAGTGTTTAGCCTTTAATCAGATAACCTAACAAATTTACATAAAAGATAACTCTGACTCCTTCTAAACCTATCTTGACAAACTTAAGGCCCAAGTACAAGTAACATTAACTCTGTACGTACTGGACTGCCAGGGAGATCAATCAGTGTCCTAGGAAGGCTGAATGCCTTGGATGCAATGTTTCTCTTAGGTGTAAATCCCCTGTGGACTCCAGGCAGTGGAATAGATCTCAGAATACAAAGGAAGGCCAAAGTTTCAGCTCTACCTACCAACAAGTCATGTGGGGTCAGGAAGGCGAAACCTGCAAAACAGCACGTTTCTGAGTATGAAATGCTTTTTGCTGTTGGCTTTTGCTCCTGTCTTCCCAATTACTATTTCCAGTTCACTTTTATTATGGATTTGAAGCAACTTTTTGATTAAATTTTCATTGCATTATGTTTTCACTTCTCGCATTTCAATCCAGCTTGCAAATGAAAGGTGCAGAATATGAGAAAAAGTAAATCTGCCTTTTTTCTTTAGTTTCCCAATGCACAAACTTTCCAGAGCTGCTGTAATCTGACACCATTATAATACTGATTTATTGCACAAAAGGAGGAGGAAAGCAAAACAACTATGGAAACATCAAGCTCTATTAAAGGAAGTCTCAGTATTTGTTGAATGAATGAGTATAAAAAAGGAAAACTGAGACTGTTTTCCAGTTTTATTTGAATGCATTAAGAATGCATACAAGACGTGCATTTTCCACTAATACTATATAGTTTCTATGATGCTGGATCCTTTGGAATACCTAATAGGTGACAACAATTTTAAAAAATTGCAGAACAAATATTTAATCAGTCCCAGGTGCTGTAGATATGTTGACAAATCAGGAATGTTAAGTCATGCATTCTGCTCAGGACCAATGAATCCACCCTCTTGTGCACTCACATTTCCATGCCTAAGGTCTATTGATAAAATGTCAGGAGGTCTGCAGACCTTCAAATAATTATAAAGCATATGTAAATCATTAAATGGCCAATGAGTTACTCCAAACCCCGAGAGCTCTGCAGTGAGCATACAAGACCGGGCTCTTGTTTTGAGTACCTTTACAGCATGTCTCAGAACAGGACAGTGACCAAAACTGCAGCCCAGCTGTAGGGAAGTAGGGCAGAGGTTTGCTTTGATGTCTCTAGAACTGGTGGCTGGAGAAGACATCAGTAGAAGTTAGGGTCTGTGTGGCTGGGAAGCACCTTGCTGAAAGGGACCTGGGGGTCCTGGTGGACAACAAGCTGAATGTGAGCCAGCAGTGCATCGCTGCAGCGATAAAGGCAAATTGGGTCCTGGGACGCATCTGCAAGGGCATTACTGCTAGCAGGACAGAGATACGATCATCCTACTTTACTCAGCGCTTGTGAGGCTGCACCAGGAGCACTATGTCCAGTTCCCCACAATTCAAGAGAAACACAAACAGACTGGAGAGGGTCCAAAGGAGGGCCATGAAGATATCAGAGGGCTGGAGAACCTAACTGTGAGGAAAGACTGAAAGAGAAGAGGAGGCTCAGGGGGGAACCACATCACAGTATTCCAGTGCTTAAAGAGCAGCTGCAAAGGGGACAGAAGTGCTCTCCTCACAAGGAGCCATATGACAAGGGGCAACAGGTACAAGTTGCACCAGGGGAGGTTTCACTGAAATAGAAGAAATAATTTTTTTACAGTGAGAAAAATCAATATCACTGGAACAACCTACCGAGGGACATGGTAGGGTCCCCATCACTGGAGGTTTTCAAGATGTGATTGGACAGGCTGCTGGATAATCTCATCTAGGCTCCCTCTCACCATGAAAGGCTGGAGCAGATGATCTTTCTTGGTCCTTTCTAGCTTGGGCTGTTCTATGATCCTATGAGTCTATGATCTGTACACAGCAGGCAGGGCTGTAAATCCTACAAGTAGTTACTGAAGCTATTGCCACTGAAACGTCAGGCAGTGCTTTGTGAACTGATTAATCCTCAAGTGACGACAGTAAGAAATGAGCACTGAAAGCTTAAGTAATTGGAATAAGCTGTAAAGTATAGGAAAATGCAGAAATAAAAATTAGATAACGAAAAAGTGAGAAAAAGATTAATTGTTATCTTAGATTTTGCTAACCGGTATGTTAAACCACTAAGTTGTTGAGAAAGCAGAATTTGTAATTTATGACAGGTGGGAGTATAATGAAAATTACAGTCATTCCTGAACACGCATACATGCACACTCATGAGGATGATAAAGCAGAGATCAACATCAGTCAAGGATAATTTAGTCTTTACTGCTATAAATACCACTTTTCTGACCGCAGATATCCCATGTTGTTCACAGAAACAGTGGGACTAGCAAACAGTAACCAAATAGAATAAAAATAATTATCAATCAGATGATTAACTTCATCACATCATTAGATGATATGGTAGTCTTTCAGAAAAGGAAGAAAATATGAATAACCTTTTTTCCAAGCAAAGAATTTGAGAAATCGCAATTGTATTTTCCAAACTCCCTTTGTGGGAACTGTTAATGTCTTTGATGTCACTCTTTCCATTACAGCTTCTTTCAAGCTTTGGAAATATTTAATGCATGAATACCACAGAATCTTTTTATTAAATAAATGCGCTTTGACTGAGTTCACAGTCATTTTCTGTTCACTTTCTGTAGGTATATCAAAATTTAATGGCAAAAATAATTTTGAGTCACTTGACTTGACCGTCTGTTCAAAATGTCCACAGAAAGCACTTATTTTAAATCATAAGAGTTTGCCCAGGAAATTTATTCCAAATCATTCTGTTCACCCAATAAAGCAACAGAAAAAAAAATGTATTATTTACCATATGGTGCACAGACCTATCTTCACATGGATCCAGTCCACTCAAACCTTGTAAAAGCACTGGGGCAGAAAGTCTTATGTTCATCTCCAGCCAGAGGAGGGAAATGGCTATCTCCAAAGGTTACCTCCATCACCAATGTCCCATACAAACACTCATGACCAATGCTGGCAGCAAGTTGTACACCTTCTCACGGCATACTCTGGATTTGCAGTCCAAGAATTATTTTGTCATATTTACAGAAAGCCTTGGTGTATCTGAAGCAGCATGGTCCACTGGGCAACTCCAGAGATGCTGCTGGCTGAGTCAGCTTCCCTTCCATGGAGGGTGGGATCTGGCTGCTCCACAAATGGATGAAGGAGCCCCCTGCCCTCACCTACTCCCAGAGAAGTCGCTATGAGAGGAAAATGTGCTGACTTGGACACAGGGCAAGTAGGGATGGAGGGAAAGGCAGGCTGAGCAGGGGGGCTGTGGCACTAAGAAGTTTGTCCACCAGCAGGACTTATGAGGTGTGGATGTGGTCCTTGCTGCTGTCAAGATTCAGCCACCACCAGTTATCCATTCTCCACAAAGTCTCTGAAAGCCTGAATCATGGTGGGGAAACGGTAGGTAAGTTGCCCAATTCAAATACAAATCTATATACAGACAGGCACCCAAAAGCATATTGTGCAGCAGGGAAAGTGATTTTACTAGAACTGTTTCTCCTTTAGTATAAAGTGGTGCAAATCCACAGTAAAGCTGGACATATCTATTTGGAGACATTACTGTAAAAATGGTGAAGATCAAACTTAGTGTGATCAAGACTTATCCTAATGGGGAAACACACTGTAGAGCAATTATCAGAAGATGAACACCAAATGAGAAGGTGGCTGGGGCATCTGCAACTGAGTATCAGAAAATACCCATTCTCAGTGGTTTCCACTGAAGCTAAACTTAAGCTGGATCCCCTTGTGATCACAGAATCACAGAATGGTTTGGGTTGGAAGGGACCTTAAAGATCATCTAGTTCCAACCCCCCTGCCAGGGGCAGGGACATCTCCCACTAGACCAGGCTACTCAAAGCCCCATCCAGCCTGGCCTTGAACACTTCCAGGGATGGGGCATCCACAACTTCTCTGGGCAACCTGTTCCAGTGCCTCACCACCCTTACACTAAAGAATTTCTTCCTGATATCCAATCTAAATCTCCCCTCTTTCAGTTTGAGGCCGTTACCCCATGTCCTATCATTACATTCCTTGATAAAGAGTCCCTCCCCATCCTTCCTGTAGGCCCCCTTTAGGTACTGGAAGGCCGCTATAAGGTCTCCCCGAAGCCTTCTCTTCTCCAGGCTGAACAACCCCAACTCTCTCAGCCCATCCTTGCATGGGTGACTCTAGCACAGATTGAGCCAGATGTGCTATTCACACTTTCTCCTCCTCTGAAATGTTGATTGAGTTACCTCCTGCTTCACTCCCATAATTTGAAACCAATTTGTAGCCATTCCAAATGATTATCGCCAATTTCCCATCTGGCAATTTCAATAATAAACAGAAGCTGCTATTTTATTTACTTCAGTCAGGTTTAGATTTTCCATAGGTACTTAAATCTTATTTTGACAGCTGTTTCTACACATGCCCAATTGGAAGGAATGAAAGTTGACAGGTGGCAATAGCAGTAATTCCTGCTTCCATAAGGTTTCCTGTAACTCTAAGCAGTTTTGATTAATGCCTGTGCTTAATCACTTTCTATCCAAGATCACTCATGTATCAGAGCTATCTGACTGTTAGGATGTGTAAACAACTGTTCCCTTCCCCATCTAATTCATGAGCAGATAACTCTAATTTCTGGAATAGCTAAAGTAAATCATTTTATGGACAAAGACATTGGGTTCTTAGTGAATTGTATGTATGCTGCTAGTCCCAACACTTAGTGTTTAGTCTTCCCCGTGAACAACTCCTAGAAGCAAGATCTTCAAAAGAAGATATCTGTAATAAAAAAAGAGAAGATATCTGTAATAAAAATTCTGAGAAGAAACTCATTTCTGCCTCGTCTCCATGTGTCTCACATCCTCATTATGGAGTATACCACTGGTAAAATTATTCTTTCATCCGCAATGGATGCTGTAATTGGAAGCAGGCTGCATGGGCCTTAAATAACCTGCTGCAATAGTTCAGTCCAGTATTAAAAAGCATGCTGTTTTATGGCATGCTCAGGAAGAGACACAAAAACCTACTAAAATTCAGTGGATAGCTATTTGGACCTATTAATTTAAAGGCTAGTCTTTTTAGCAAAGCATACAGTTTTCCTCAGCTGTACACTTCATGTCCTCTGTTTCTCAGATTTAATTATCATAAGATTTTGACAAGGTGGTTGGGGACTCTAGTGCATTGAAAATTCCTCAATGGAGGAATTTCATAACTAGAAAGCTTCCTACCAGTCACTAATCCCTATTATGTTCTGAAGACTCCCATGGTTTACTCCAACATCTGCCTCCATAAATAAAAATCATCTAGCAATCCATGCAGTCTACCCCATGCAGTGGGGATAACTGGTACCCATTTAGAGGGGACGCACAGCTTGTTAACTAAGTTCCCTCTACAGTCCATTGATTCAGTCCATAAATCTGTAACAATGATTTTTCTACAATGGGGTTAGCAGCTCTCTGGAGATGATAATATCTCTCTTTCTCTCCCCTCCCCCCTTGAGTAGAGGTAGCCCTAATGACTAGCTTAAACCCCTCTTTTAGATAGTTAAGGCTAGACAAGGCATGTATGTACAAAGTTTCACTTTTCTCACCCATCCCTCAAAAAACCTGCAGCTTTCATAACCTGGGAGCATCCTTTGACTCTACCAACTTTTACCGCCAATCTTAGACAAGGATGGTAGCTCACTGATACTCCTGGCTTTCCCTAAACCTGCTGGTCTGCGACTCAGCTGTAGTCTAAGCCACTGAATTTTTTGTGTCTCTGCAGAGGGCTTACATGTGACCAGGGAACCAACGCTGCGTTCACGGTGAGGGCAAATGTAGCTGGTGCTGTTGGTAGAGTTGGGAGAGCCGGGGGCTTTCCTCAGAAACACACTCCAATGATGGTGACAACAGGTGATCAGCACTTTTATTAACTAAAATGTTTATTACTGTTTTCACCCCATTAATTGTTTTCAATCTAGCAAACAGAAACAAACAAAAAGTTGGAGAGAAGTAATCTAGAAAATAGATGGACTCTTAAAGGGACTTAAATACTAAAAGATCACGAAGATCTCAGGGAATTTTAAAAGAGGTTCAAAAGAGCCGTCTGCTATTGTAGTAGATATAATGCATTTAATTCACATGTCTTTTAACCCATTTCTATAGTGCGGAAAGTACCTAAAACTCAACGAAACTAGAGACATATCTGCTAAAGAGAAAGAGAGGTGATTGGTTAAAATCTGGGCTACACATCCCAGTGGCAGAAAGTTTGCCTGGATGAGATACACCCATAAATACCTGTCTGCCAGTGGAGAGCCGCTGAAAATGGCTGTCACAGCACATAACGTAATATCAAACCAACAGATTTTTGGTCTCTAATATCAGGCAAGCACCGATCTCTGCTGACACCACCAGAGTCTCAACCCCACTGTACAGCTGCCTCAGCCCGATCTGCTCTTCCACTCGAGATGTGACCGCTCTGTACAGGCAGAGAGGGGTGATTTGTTTTGCTCTCAGACTGTAGGGCTCACTGTGTACCAGCAAAAGAAAGTTTTGCAACAAAGCAGGAGAAAATCCATTTGAGATGGCACAAATTGATCTATTTGTCTCTGCCACCAAGCAAATGTAGCAGGTGACATGGTAATTGTCTTTTGAGGGTCAAACACACAACTGAGGTGAGAGTAAAAGCCTTAGAGAAAATTATTTCTCTGGTGGCTGAGACACAGACACTCCAGATTTGACACATCCAGATTAAAACTGAATGTTTTTCAGGAGCTACTGCAACTGCTGCTGAAAACCCACCTCCGATGCAATCAGCCTGACATAACTGATAGCAAGATGCCTCCCTACCATGTCCCTGCCCTCTCCGATGCCAATTTTAGCCCTAATGCCTCAACGAAATTCTTAAAGTATGTGGCATAAATACACAGTGCAATGCCCTGGCTAGGGAAGGATACAGGAAGCTTGTGCAGCACGTAATTTCAGTAATAAATTCAGGAACAAGTTGGTCAGCCATTGTGCCTGTTTCTCTTCCGAATTTTATGCCTAAAGTCTCTTTAGAGACTCAGAAGAGATTCCTGGCTCCTGCAAGGTCACCGTTTTATAACTCCTCCAAGCTCTAGTCCTTGTTCGTCTTCCTCCCTAACCCATGTGATCTCTATTCAGTGCCTAGACTTGGTGTCCTCAAAGCTTCATGCACACACAAATCAGACGCTGGCTCCTACCAAGTCTGTTCCTAGAGTCAGTTAAAGGTCAGTTTGTGTTTATAAAACTTTAAATCTGATTTTAAACATTCACTTGGATACACATCAAACAGCTTTACTTGAACAAAGCTAAGCAGGAATTTTGCATTGGCAGCAATGAGAGGGAAAATATTCATATGATTAGAGAAATAGCTGCTGACTGCCTTGCATACACCAAAGTTCATATATGATGTTTTCTGGCTCTAATCCAGCATATAGTAATTTATAATTATCTTTCTTTAATTAATTAAAAAATTAGGAAAACTTCAAGGAAGGAATGATGGAACATACCAGTTAAGGATATAACTCCTGGAAAGCTACAAGTCTTTTCACCAAAATTAACAGAAAAAGTCAGCCACAGAATGATTAATGGCACGTCAATACTTTAGCCAGGGAATTTTGAAGAGCAGCAAGTTCAATAGTGGGAATAGTCAACGACGCTCATTTCAGCAACATCTCTTGTTTTGCAAGAAACATCCTAAATTACTACATTATTGCAAAAATCAAGAAATCAACTGTCATGGCACTAACACTGCAAATATAGCTCACAGTGGCTTTAATGGTATAGTTTGAACCTGGGATCAAAGTTTTATAGTATTCATCTTGGCTGACATCAATTCCTTTTTCTTGTCTAGAGTTCGACTTTCTATCTTAAAGAAAATGTATTTAGAAAAGGTAGCTATCTTTGTCAAATTCTACCCGTGATCCTCTATAAAAAGCTTCTTTGTAAAAGTAGTTTCATAAGCTGCTCATGAAATTTTCTTTTCTTCATAAATGCATGTAGTGAGGCAGCAGGACAAGCTCATTGTGTCTTGAGCTTTTATCTTCAAGAGATTGTTTCAATATTCTGGTCCTAAAGGCTTTGTCCATGAATGAACCTGAGGTCTAATCCACTGGCTGAATTGCCTAAATTTCTAATGCAAAATTTTCATGCGCAGACTTTGTGATGAATAATGGAGTAACAGTAATTGGAAACAAAAAATCAATTCCTTTTTTAAAATGGAAGAAATACTTCTACTTGCTCATCAGCTATGCTTTGTAGAATGTTTGTCTATGTTGAGTTTATTTTATAGGACAGTACTGTTGCCAAGAGCAAAGATGGGAGAAGAGGCTCCTCAAAGGGTGACAGCAAGTGGCAGCCGAAATGGAAGGATCAGGGCAATTAGTGCTGCTTCTGGTGGCACAGCTGAAAAATGCAGACTTTTTCAGACTCCATCATAGAATTGTTTAGGTTGGAAAGACGTTTAAGATCATCGAGTCCAACCATTAACCTAACACTGACAAGTCCACCATTAAACCATAGAATCATTTAGGTTGGAAAAGACCCTTGGGATCATCGAGTACAACCATCAACCCCACTCTACAGAGTTCTCCCCTACACCATATCCCCTAACACCACATCTAAACGACTCTTAAACACATTCAGGGATGGTGACTCCACCACCTCCCTGGGCAGCCTATTCCAGTGCCTGACCACTCTTTCTGTGAAGAATTTTTTCCTAATGTCCAGTCTAAACCTACCCTGCTGCAGCTTGAAGCCATTCCCTCTTGTTCTATCACTAATTACCTGTGAGAAGAGACCAGCACCAACCTCTCTACAATGTCCTTTCAAGTAGTTGTAGAGAGTGATGAGGTCTCCCCTCAGCCTCCTCTTCCTCAAAGTAAACAGTCCCAGCTCCTTCAATCGCTCCTCATAAGATTTATTCTGCAGGCCCTTCACCGGCTTCGTTGTCCTCCTCTGCACTCGCTCCAGCACCTCGATCTCTCTCTCGTATTGAGGTGCCCAAAACTGGACACAATACTCAAGGTGTGGCCTCACCAGTGCTGAGTACAGGGGGACAATCACCTCCCTACTTCTGCTGGTCACACTATTTCTAATACAAGCCAGGATGCCATTGGCTTTCTTGGCCACCTGGGCACACTGCTGGCTCATGTTCAGCCGCTTGTCAATTAGAACCCCCAGGTCCTTTTCTGCCAGGCAGCTTTCCAGCCACTCCTCCCCAAGCCTGTAGCGCTGCATAAGGTTTTTGTGGCCCAAGTGCAGGACCTGGCACTTGGCCTTGTTAAAGCTCATTCCTAAGCACCACATCTACATGTCTTTTAAATACCTCCTGGGGATGGTGCCTCAACCACTTCCCTGGGCAGCCTGTTCCGATGGTTGACAACCCCTTCTGTGAAGAAATTTTTCCTAATATCCAATCTAAACCTTCCCTGGCGCACCTTGAGGCCACAACTTGTCCCATCGCTTGTTAATTGGGAAAAAAGACCCACCCCCACCTTGCTACAGCCTCCTTTCAGGTAGTTGTTGAGAGCGATAAGGTCTCCCCTCAGCCTCCTTTTCTCCAGGCTAAACAACGCCAGTTCCATCAGCCGCTCCTCATAAGACTTGTGCTCGAGACCTTTCTCTAGCTTTGTTGCTCTTCTTTGGACACACTCCGGAACCTCAATGTCTTTTTTGTAGTTGGAGGCCCAAAACTGGACACAGTACTTGAGGTGGGGCCTCACCAGTACCAAGTACAGGGGGATGAAGCTGCGTTCCCAAGAGGCTTCAGCACATGCTGCAGCCGTCTGCTCTGCAGCTCCATTCCCACCACGGGTTCCTGCTGATGCTTGTCAGAGGTTTCTTGATGTTTTTCCAGACGTTTTTGTTTGGCACCAAGGAAGTCTTCATTTTGATTAGTGATTTTGATTATTTTTGATCATGTGGATTATTCTGCAAGTATTAAACTTGCATTGAAATGTTATAGACAGTGTGGAAAATAGTATTTTAAAACTGGTATTTGAAAATAACATAGCTAAATCAAGAACAAAATGGGCATTTTGCCATTAACAAAATTTGAAATGGAAAATTTTGACTTTTGAAATGCCATCAAGATGTATTTTGGTAAAAGAGTGAAAACAATTTTTGTAAAAAATGAAGTTTTAAAGGAAAACCATTCTAGCCATTTCTTAAATCTCTTGTTCCAACTACAAGGCACATTTTTAAATTGCTCTGAGTTATTGGATATGTGTTTATATCTATATATAACACATGCATACATACAAATACATAACATGTGTGTGTATATATATATATATGCACATGTACATCAGCTGGCATAAGAGACTAAACACAACTCTCCTCTGGGAATGGGATGAGTGAAAACAAACTTTGTGATAGATACAAGTGATTACCTGAAAAACACAAGCAAAATACTGCTTTTCACTAACAGCTAAAGGATCACGTCACAGGTTGCCTGAAACCTCCTTAAATTGGATTTTGGTGTCTCAGTCCCGCATACAGACTCAGCAGTGATCAATCTTCTGTCATCCTAAAATCAATAGTTCCTTCTATGAATAGCAGGAAAGGTGCCATGACAGCTGGAGTTAGGCTGCAAGCGTGCTCATTGGCATGAAAAACTGAGAAGGAAGAAAGAGAAAGGAGATCAGGAGTGGTTTGTGTGGTCTGCATCTTCCTCTAGTAATTAATTCCTTATGGTCAAATAGATTGTACTATTATTCCTATTGTCTTACATGTCATAATAATGCCAGTGAAACAAAGCTTTACTAGGGTAATGCTGGTCTCTCTGTATTATAAATTATGGTCATAAATTGAAAACACAATACTGGTCCATGACAACCAGAAGTGGGATTCTTGAATCCAGCTGAGCAGCTGAAAAGTTGACATTTTAATATTGACAGGGGAACCAATTTAGAACTTAATGTGGAAATAAACACAGAGCTGCAAATGGAAAATGTAATTAGAACATGCCCTAAGTTAGGAATCAAAGTTACACATTGTCACAAAAAGAGCTCTCTTTCATCACGTAGTTATAAACTCCCACCATCTGTTCCTTGGTGGGGATGGGAATGCTCTGCCATTAGCAAGAGAGTTATTCATGGGAGAAAATGGGCTGAAACAGGGTCTGAGGGGAGGAGGAGGGTTTACACTTAGGTTATGGATTACTAAAAAGGGCCTGCAGAGGATCTGTGCGTGTAATGCAAGGAGAAGGGGTGAGCGCGCTTAGAAGAGCACAAACTGAACATACATCATTTTTCACCTTTAGGGCAAGGATGCGCAAACCAGAAAGTTCCCTTTGCAACTGAGAAGAGAATTTCCAGATTTGAAAAAGAATGAGGAGGAGGAGGAGGGGAGGAGCATCTCACATTTGGGGGAATAACTGGCACAATTCAATGCAGAAATAGGACTTTTCTGAGCTATTTCTGAGTCAGTCAGACAAGCATCAGACTGGGTTTATGAATGTAAATAAGACGATGCAGATGTGCAGGGGGTTCTTCCTGCTTCGTGACATCCTACAGACTGGGCTGAGGATCTGGCAGGGAAACCTTCCTGTCACCAGTTACCCACTGGCACGAAGAGAGCTTGCAGACTGCAGCATGCTAAGCCTCAACTGCTCAGTAAATATATGACGTACCTCGGTGAGTGCATTATACAAATAAATTGATATTTGATGTTTTTGCAATAGAATTGTGAAAGGTTATAGAGCAGAACATTATTAACCACGTAAAAGGCATTTGTTGGTGTGTTTTTCTGTGCTGACTCTAGTAAGCAGATTCAGCAGCTGTCCTCATTTCCCCCTCATTGCTTTCTTTCTCTAGTGGCAAATTCAATCTGCTCTGTGGCACCACAGTTGCCGTATGCTCCACGGCCTATCACTTTGTGCCGGTGCATCCTTTGAGATAACGGCGGGGGGTTGCCCATGCTCTCAGGACACCTCGCGTCCCCGACAGCCTTTTGCTGAGCCTGCGCAAAGGCAGGGACACGCGTGACAGGCACACTTGCTCGCCTTCAGTGCAGCTGAGCAATACAAACTGGCGCTTTGCAAATAAATAATGCCCACAGCCACTTAAAACCCAAGGTGAATAACACGCTGCGCTTCCAGTTGCCTGGCTCACTTTCTCAAGCACCTCTCCCAGCTCAAGAGGTTTATTTGAAATTGTTGCTATATCACATCCACCGTTTCTGAAGCCAGTTCGTTCCATGAGCTGGAATTATGCCCCTCTGCATCAAGCTGATTTTCATTCCTTAGATTTCTCTTTCCATAGCCTGCTTCTGACCACCTGGATGCCTTTGCCATCACACCCCAAATCTACCCCACTAAAAGTCAGCTTAAGCATTTAGTTAGGGACCACGGCTAGAATGTTTTCAAAGTGCTCCCCCCCCCCGCCCTTACTGTCCATCTTTTATTTTTCTCTTTCAATTCGTATGACTTAATAAGGGTTTTCCATTCATTGCAATGTAAAGAAAATGTAAGGTAATTGCAGGGTATAATTTAGCTTGCCTTTTGGCAGTTTTCACTTTATCCCAACGCTGCCTGACCTCTGAGGCCGAAGACCATTTGAGTTAATTTATGGTTACTTTGCTGTGAAGCAGCCTGGAGTGCTCACACAATCAGTTTTGATGTTTTCAGCGCTGGAGGAAATGGCCTCCAGGTGACAATAACCATTTGAACCACTTTTGGTAGAGCTGTATGAGCGTGATTGTTAACACCAGCTAGCATCTCGCAGCGTTTAATGACTTGGTAAATCAAAGAGAAGTACCATGAGACTGGCACCCTGCGAAAACAGATGGGAAGCAGTACTATATCTGAATAAAGTGACCGCTATTAAAGGGTCTACAAATCCAAGCAAATTAAAACTCAAACTACCCTGCAACCTTGGTAAATATCTGCATTTCTGAAGTGTAATGAAAACTGTAAGAAGCACAAAGCAAACTGATATCTTCTGATAACAGTTATATATTTCTACCAGAGAATTATTTTTCTTCCTCTAATATCATACAGTAAACGCTGGAGGAAGTTGCAGCAATAAAGGACAGTGAAAGACATATTCTGCTGATTTAATTAAAAATTATTAAAAAAAAAATGGTTTTATCAATGTCAATACAAACACAATATCTTCTGGAGGAAAAAAACCTTTATTTGTCATTTATGAAGAAAGAGAGACACAGGGAAAAATGTGTATTAAATTGGAGCCAAGAATATTAAAAGCAGGTATCTTCCTCCAAATTAAAAAGTCATGTTAAATAACTTCTATTTTTATTTGTAACACTTCCTAAGCAGCTGAATTATTTATATGCCATACTACTGCAGAATATTACTCAGTCATTTTGCACAGATGAAAATAAAACTCATGCTACAGTGTCATATCCAAAATATGAACACTATGACAGCTGTCTAACTGTGATAGTAAGTTTTGTGGCATGTTCGTGTAATAAAGAACATCTCTGGCAACTACTGCTAGAAAAATATCTGCCCCCATAAGAAAATGTTCTCCCAACCAAAAGACCCCTCATCTGTCTTTCTTTTCAATGATTCTTCAGCCAAGAAGTTTTATGTTTGTGGTGTTTCAGTTGCATTATTAGTCCCCAGGTTGTGAATCACCATAAAACTGCATTACTCACCCAGTCCTAGAGGACACACTGCAGGAGCAGAACGTGCCTGCCACTGCCTTCTGCCATGGGACAAAATTCAGTACTTGGAAAAACATCTGTAAATTTACAGCTGTGAGCTTTCAGTACATCCTATGGTAGCAAGATGGGATACAATTCTCTGTTGAGGTATAACAAGGCATGCCAGCCTCCACTCCAAAGAATAATGCAGAGGCTGCAAATAAACCTCCATTCTCAGTATCCCTGGAAGGAACAAAGCAGACACGTGTGGACCTGGCTGCTGTCCCCTGGCGTCCCAGCAGGATGCACTGGCATTTGAACCTGGGCCTAGCTCCTGGTCTTCTCCCTCCCCTCTCCAAGGGTATTCTTAATATTGTGGTGGAAACACAAGTCACTTACCCCTACCTGTAGCTCTGCAAAGTATCTGTTGATATATATTTTGAGAGAGATGGATATATTCCCCATGAACTTAAATAGGAACTGGGGCAGAGAGCATATCTGTGGCATGTCTGTGAGTATGTCTTGGGGAAACAACCTACCAGGATCTCCTGGGCACTGGCTGCGTCTGCCCCAGGGGCTGGACCTGGCTCTGCTGGAACGCTTGGTGCTCACGGCCTCTTCCACTAGCTGAACAGAAGGCCTTTCCTCAGCATGACAGTTATGAGCCCTCAAACTTCCATTCCACTCCATGCTTCAGTCAGTGGTCTAAGCAGCGCCTCCTTCGTGGTCTTGTTGAAGGAGTCTGCGCCTGAGTCTTTCTTCTGAACCAAGAAAGGGCCCTTTCAGGAGGGTATTAAAGGCACATTCAGAGAAAGGGCACTGGGCACGTACAGACTTTGTCCAAGCCTATGTTGAGGACACCCATTGCTCACCATATCCTAATGAATGACGCGTGTGTCGTGTGACACTGAGTCACACCATATCTGATGGAAATGGCAGGAACAGGGATAGAAATAACTCTGAACCATGTAGGAACATGCTGCTTGTGCAAGAGTCCCTGAGGAAGGAACCTGAGTAAGCACGACTTGAGCATCACATTCATTATCATGCTTCATGTGGGCCATGAGCCTAGCTACAGTGCCTGCAAAGTAGCACTCCGTACAACACTCAGGTATCTGGCTCTGAGCATACAGTGATTCCTCAAAAGCAAAATCATAGTAGTTGCTCTTAAATCAGACATTTTCTAGTGGTCAGGAAGTAACTGAAGAACAGAAAAACAGTGGCAAAGAATTCTAAGATTCTTACAGCAAATTAAGTAGTCCCGTCTTTCACCAGCCATAGCTAAAATATACAAAGCTTTTTTTTTTTTTCCTCATGAAGATAGATTCTCTACAATAAATAGGCTGGGTTTTTTCTTCGTAGGCACTAGTACCTCAAGCACAGCAACACCAAAGCTTTTGTAATATTTGTTAGTAGAAAATTGAAGAGTGAATTATACATTGATTGCGAGACTATTTTAAAGATGCTGAACTATCTCTATCAGGAATATCTGAAAATAAAATAAGGCTGTTAATGTTGGTTTCACATAACAGATAAAGGAAAGTGGAAGTGAGCATTTGTTGTATAGTTCATCACCACCTATGGCACGGTAACACAAGGTGTTATGGATGGTTCGTCGCTTCGTTTGGAATGTTCTGTCGGCGATGCCAACCTCTTCTTCTTGTCTGCCCAAAGAGTTTCAGACTCGTAAGGTATCTCATTTGCCAACTTTGAAGATGTGAAGTGGGGCACTTCCTTGTTTAATGGTTCCATCTCCATTCAGAAGTTTGCAGAGTCCTGAAGTGTTTGCCCGTTTCCACTAGATATTTTCCTATATTAGAGATAAGACTGTCCTACTGCAATTTAGTTTCTTAAAAAGGATAGAGGTGGGAAAGGTGAAGAGATTCTTTCTCTGTGTGAGTACTATTTCACACGGTAGTGAATATTACTTTACAATACAATTTTACAACTACAACAGTCCGATCTTGTATGTCTACAGTCTATAATGTACGAATTAAAAGGTAACCTAAACCAAAGATTGAACATTGTTTAGTGATGTGCTTATCTACAAATATATCATAAGAAAGTAAAGCAAACAAAAATCCCTAAATCATAAGCGGACACCATTCTGAGTAGCTGTTTTTCCATTTCGACCTCAGGGGAAAAAAAATCTATTGAGGGAATACCAATAATTTCTGACTTTCAAGAAATAATAGGCGTTGAGGAAGGACATAACACCAAATAAGAAATGTGAAGGTTTTCATTTGCACAGTGGTAGCAGGGGGCTCCCATGCGGTACTCTGATAAATGCAGGATACTGCGGAGTGGCTGTGTCTGCACTCATCATATGTACAGTGACATTTTGTGTCTTTAGGTAGCTTTATAAATGCAACACAGCTCCTTCATTCTTTCTGCACAGCAGGGTTTGAGGTACGTTTACTCAATTGAATAGTTAGAATTTTGGGGACATTGGGCATCAACATCCTGAAATTGCCTTATGGAAAGAAATTCTTCTGCATAGTTTATTTTTTCACTTTCTGGGGTTGCTGTGTTCTGAACTACTTTGGAAGAAAGCTGGGTTTGTACTTCAGAAGGTGCTGAAGCCAGTGAAGCTTCACAGGCACGTCTGCACATTTTCCACAGGTCTGAGTTATTTCAATTTGATATTTTCTCCTTTTAAGCACATATGAACAGAGCCTGAGCAGGCAGCTACATTGGACTATTTTCCCTTGTTTGCCAGTCTGACTGCAACTTCTGTCAGTATTTGCTAGTTTAGAATAAAGCTAAAGCAGCAAAGTAACCCAAATGGGAGGGAAACAGGGGCCCAGCCCATCACTCTGGTTATTCCTTGCTTAGAGGAGGCATCTTAGCAAGATCATGCCCGTTAGTGGTGTACTGGGGGGCAGCAGCATTCATGTACGTGCCTCTCAGCTGGCTGGACACGTCGTCTCCTGCTTTGCAGTTCTTCACCCCACTCTGCAGACAGGTCTGGGAACTGGCTGTGCACATGAGAAAGGTACTTACGAAGAAACTTTTTAGCTAACACATAAATTCACCTGAAAGAAATAGTGTGAAAAAATATCCTTTCCACTCTTGGCAGTCAAAGTTAAGGCCGCCCAATCTTCTAATTTCCTTTGATTTATCATAGCTGCTATCTTGAAAATAGGTGATATATGAAAGTTGCAATGAGGAAAAAAAGGCAGTTGATCTTATCTGGACAATGTCAAATTTATTTGAGCCAACACAGAAGTTTTCTTTGAAAGGAGAGCTTAAGTTTGATGACATCAGTCTTATTATCTGCTAGATGATGTTTAATTAGATGAAAATTGCCATTTTTTTGCTAGTTCATTCAAAATAAAAGACGACTTACGTAGGTGACTGTCAGTAAATGTTACAGTATCCGCAGAGGTAAATCCTAAAGAGGCTTGAAGTCACTGGATGTAAAAGACAAAACCCATCTAGTAGGCAGTTGTACAGGCAAACTTGGCACGGTTAAAGTGATATGCTTAGAAATTATTTTTAGCAGCAGCATTCCTTGTGGCTATGAAAATGGCAAAATGGATTTGTCAAGGTCTGAGCAAGAGCAGTGCAAGGCAGCATTGAAGACACACGCTCAGCTTCAGCCCAAGCAAAAGTCAAGGTGGTGCCCTTACCTGGAGCGGCTGAGAGAGGAGGTCAGAGAAGAGAGGCTGAGCTGAGCACTAAACCTCTGTGAGTAGTGCCAGAAAGAAGGACCAGAGTTTTATTTTGAACAGGCATCTGGAAACATCATTTCACTATTCAAGTAATCACAGAAAGAGTCACTGAAGCTGTGTTACTAATGAGGTTCCTTAGAATGGTTGTGCCAACAGGAGAAGGAGCCACCAGCCGTCAAAGAGGGTTGCACCTCCAAATGACACCCTGGGAGGTGGCCAGCAGGCCACGAGGATGGCAGGGGAACAACATCATTGCAGACAGTGGGGAAACCACCATTTCAAGATGAGCGCAGGACTAGTTTTACGATATGGTTGAGAGGAGCCATTTCAGAGGTGGACAGTGAGATCACTTTGGGTGAAATTGCCCAGAGTTTGAGGGCAAAATCAACTATAGATCTCCCAATTCATTGAGTTTCCAGCTGTCCTGGAAGCCCCAGTTAATTTATCATATCTGTTCTGTTACCCAGGGAGACTACTGTGTTAACAGGTTTTGATGATCTACTTGGTCAGCCCAGGTATGTCTCTGACACTCTCTCACTTCCAACTATTTTTTATATTCTGCTCTAGGTGAAATAGCCTAATCCATGGAGACCAAGCAGTAAAGAGGCAAAGAGACAAAGAAGAACCCCTGTGCCTCGGTTCTTCCCTGCCCTCCTCCTTTGCTACTCGCCTATTCAGAGGCAGACTGAATACTGAGCTCTTTCATGTCTGTAATTCAGTAACTTGACATGTTGTAAACACCTCTCGTTCTTCAAGACCAGACCAGAAGAGAAATTCCTTGAAATGAAAGGAAAATATTCTGAGAAATGAAAGGACCTGGTTAGTTCAGCCAAATGTGCAGATGGGCTCACGGTCTTGAATGTGAAAGAACTCGATATTCTTTAAGTCAAAAATACAAATAACACTTGGAACATGTATCTCAAGCATGGGTTAAATGCTTGTAAGAACAGAGCTGCATTGTTGACTGCAGGTGAATATTACAGAATCAGGTGAATATTCACCTCCAAAAGAACAGAATATGAAGTGAGCCCGTGAAGAACAAGACATACACCTTGGAATTCAGAAAGTACGAACACAGATTAAAAATTGGTAAAAATTTACTTAAATCAGGGCTTGCATTGGAATTTAAATAAAAAGTGAGAGTTTTTTTATCATGTAAATGAAAGAAGAAAATCATGGACTGCTCTGTAGTGAGGTAGGGTTTATGGAAAATCTTGGACTGTCCCAAAGCCAAGGGGTTGCCTTGTCCCACCAGGACTCTCAGGAAGCCAAAGCAGCCACTCTATGAAATAGACTCTTCCAGCTTCATAGCCCTTACAGATGTCTGGTTCACAACTAAGTGTATTTCATTTCAGAAACTGTGTCTGTGTTACAGCAAAAAATTAAATGTCAGTGGTTTTTTGTTTCAACCTTATTGGGATCCATACCCCCTCTAAGCTGCCGTGAAGCAGGTATGAGGGACGACAAACTGAACCGTATTCCTGTGGCACGGCTGGCTGGGGAGGTGTCTGCTCCAGGCTGGGGGAGACGGTGCCTTTCCTTGGAGTTGTGTCCCTCTTGCTCCAGGACAGATGGTTTCAGAGCCCAAAGGGTGGAGTGAGTAGCAGTTTGCAGCATGAAGCCGAGGATCCCTGCCTTGCGCAGAGAGGCCAGAAGATTGCACTGAGGATCAGATACAGGCAGGCTTCCCAGGGAACGAGGACTTGCCTAAGGACCAGAGGGGAGCAGGCAGAGCATGCTGCCTTTCAGACACTGAGTTACGTGGAAACAAGGACTTGCCCTTGAACATACCTTTGAGGATGGGCAGGGCGACCCATATATAGAAAAAAATAGAAATAATTTTATTTCTGTCTACCTGGCGGAGCCACTGGTTTTTATTTTAAAAGATTCAAATTTTAATTTGAATGATACTTGCGTTTTTTGAGTTTAAAAGCTTTCAGTCTTTTGAGGGGACCTTACTGCTTGAGGCAGTCTAGACAAAGGCACCACGGAGTGCAGATGTAGGGTGAGCCATAAGTGAATCAGTAATGGCCAGTACTGTTGGAGACCTCACTATCTAGGAGTATAAGGGAGCCAAATT
The DNA here is from genome assembly GCA_947846985.1 of Fratercula arctica. NCBI lineage: Eukaryota > Metazoa > Chordata > Aves > Charadriiformes > Alcidae > Fratercula > Fratercula arctica. Next base: position 24,421,798 of record CANTUZ010000001.1, on the reverse strand, counting down.
TTCGGAGGAAGGGATTACTACCTTTCAGGAGACCAGCTGGTAGAATTGGAAGACTAAGAAGATTTTGAGCAAAGAAACCCTGGTTGAGGTTCTGAAGTGACTCTTCTTCCTGTCCGTTCATGGTTTAGGGAACTAGTGTACCTGAAAACTTGCTTGATTTTTGCAGTTTTACCTGCTGGGATAATACAAATGCGCCTTTACCTCATTCAAATAAGAAAGGCTTTGCTCTGTGACTCAGAATTATGTCTTATACAAGACACAAATACGGGTTTGCACTTGAGTGAAGTCACGTGGCTTTTTTACGCAGTAGCCTCACTCACACAGACGAGACGCTGCCTTTTCAGTTAATCCTGTCTAACACAACGGTGTGGCATCTATCACAGGGCAGAGCTGCCCTGACCAGCAGCCACACTAAGCTCTTTTTCTAGCTCAAGTTTTCATCAACTCACTGAGGCCACAAAGCTGTTGAAAGACCCTGTTGAAATGACAGAGATTTGATTAAAGCTGTGACATGTACCTACTGAAAGGGGTTTTTTTTTCTCCGAGTGCTCGGTTGCCCTGCTTTGAGATAAAAGGTTTGCACTTCCCAAGGACACATGCAGAACAGCTCTTAACAGAAGCGAAATCCTGTATGAGCTGAACCTTTGCCTCAAGCCCGCTAATGGGAAGGAAAGGAAGGAAGAAAGCGAGGAGAGGAACGTGCTGAGCCTGTTTGTGTCTGACAAACCCAGCCGGGAGCAGGAAAGCATGAAAGGTGAAAATTCAGCTGGCAGTACAGAGGCTGAGAGTGCGGGGAGGAGCACGGTGACACTGTGCGTCACCATCAAGCTCCTCCACAGCTCCCCTGGGGTGGTGGCCCCCACGTTTGGCAACGGTCGCAACGGCAGCACCAAGGCAGACGAGAGTGCGGAGGGAGAGGCAACCTGCGACCAGCGGGGGGAAAGATGCTTCCCGGAGAATAAAAAAAGCTAATGGGAAAAAGCACTGACATCATTCCTTGAAAGCGTACTGTATTTATTACGTTGCTTAATAAGCACAGTCCCACTAATAGAATGAATTTAATTGACTGTTTTACTAAAAAAGAGTAATGGACATTATTTGCAAATGTTAAGTGGCAGGGAGTTTATCTGGGGGCTTCAAGTAATTCCTAAGAGCTGGGTGCAGGTTTATGTTTGTTTTGATTTACGTATAGAAATAGGGATCAGCTTCAACACTGGCGTAAGTCACTGTGCAGCTGAAACGGCATTATCGCGCTCAAGGATTACACAGGTCACAAAACAGAGAATAATTTAGACTCAAGTTAACTCAAACAAAGGGCTTTACACACTTTGACAGGATCAGAAAATTTAATTGGATTAACAGATCGTAAACAATCCCTTAGCATTGCCGTATTTCAAATTTCCTGACTGTTTACATAATACAGGAGATGCCTCAATTAACAGGGTGAGTCAGCTTCTCCCCTCCGCTAATGGAGTATGCCAGGGCATAGAAGCGCTGGGGGGGTAATTAATTTTGTTTCTGTGATGCATATTAAGATGTCTACCAGCAAACATTGCTAAGTAGAATTAGCGTTTTTAAAAGGAAAGAGAAAACGCGAAAATGGAAGGAGGGAAAGATCCCAAATGCCTTAATTGCAGTATGCAAAGTTTAAGAAATCAAGCTCAGAGCTCAGAGCCTGCTTTCCTTGCGGTGGCTGGGACTGCGCTGGGGGGGGACCTGTGCTGGGTGACATCCCCAGGCTTCGGGAGCTGCGTGTTCACAGCTCTGTGGGACACTTACAGAGAAACCTGCATGAGCCCCGTTAACGAGATTGTTAGCAAATCTCTATACTAAATTTATTTTCATGTAATTTTCGTTATTATTAGCTTTGCGTGAAATCGGGCAACCGGGCTACTGGGAAACAGTTTGCAGATGTCCTAGGCTTGAGCCGAGCTTTGATTCAGCCAAGATTCAAAATGAATGGAAGGGATGATCATGCCCTGCCCGTTTTCACACTCAGTAATAAAGTCAGGGAAAGGTGAGAGGTCAACAGCCCAAATATACCACTGGTTATGCTCACCTGCAAGAATTTTGTGTAGTCCTGTGGCAGAATTATCAAAGACTTTTCTGATGGGTTATTGTTGAATGTAGTTGTTCTCAACTGTTAGAATAGCTTTCAGACAGTTTACGCCAGACATTCTGCAAGGTTAGGTGTAATTGCTTATTCATGCAAAGGCATAAATAGTTGGAGAACATAACCAAAACATTTTAATAGTTTGCCTACATACTCCAATGAAATAATTCTTTGCAGCAATTTTAGCTGCAGAGTCAAATGCAAGTGATGCAAAATTGTCCAGAAGAGGATGTAATTTGTGATTTTTGAGATTTGGATCTGTAGGATACACTTTATAACTCGTGGGACTGTTTTACCTGATACCGTGCCTTTATAGCGTAGCTGCTGGAAGTGTTAACTGAGACTGCTTTAGAGGACATGTTCTTTATAACATGTTCAGTGACCTTTTGTTTTGCTAATTAGCAGTGAGTGTTAATTCTTTTGGTAGTGCACAGTCACGCCACTCTGGGAAAGTGAGCTGATTTCAGTCCTACTTCATATCAAACATTATTCTTTATTTGAACTTGAGTTGAAGAACCCCAGACCAAGTTCTCATTGATGTGAGTTTAAATAAGAAAAATCTAAAAAACCCAGTGAAGAAACAATTAAATAGACTTGTGGGAACATTTTTGATCTGGTATTGTTAAAGATGTGATCTTCAAAGATAGTAAGCATGTGCAGCTCCCACGGACATCCTGAAAACTGCAAGTGATCGCTTTGCCATGGGACCATTGGAGCTGGCAAGACTTAACGTGGGCATGGGCCTGCTCTTTCTTGCAGGTAACAGGAGGTCGTCTGCTTTCTAGAGCTTTTCTTACTTTGAAACTCTTACTTTCAAGCATTGAGTCACGATTTCACTTACCTATGGATAAATTTCTTGTGAGACTGTATTCCTGTGGTCAAAGCCCTATAGGACTCACTCTCTTGTACTGCAGAACTCTCCAGTAAGTGATCTCCTACATTTAGGGAAAGAGAAAAATTATAAGACTAGAAACCTGGATTAGGCTATTGGGTTTTGGGAGGGAGAGGAAGGTTTTATTCTCATCTCCACAACCAGATCCCCACTCCACCGCTTCAGGTTCTGCATCACATCTGAAGATGGGATGGGAGATGTTTTGAATGTGGTGAAAATCCTGCAAAAACTGCAGCCCATTCTGCTGTTGTACTTATGTGGCAGAAACCTAAAAAATCAGATTACTCAAATGACACGTTCCCTCCCTAGATAATATTGTTCAAAATATCTTCAATACCTGCACTTACTTCCTGATGAAAAACCTCTGAAATTCTGGTGATTCGGTTTAAATAACTGACGCTGGGTGCATCCAAGCTAAACCAGCGCTGGAGGCTTGCACCTCAGCCAAATTGTGGATGAAGATCTCTCGGCCATCTCCAGAGACGGGCAACGCACCTCGGGGACTGATCCCAGACCTGTGCACCTCATTCCCGTTAGCTCAGTGAGCCCTGGATGAGGTCCAGGGATATCCGCGACCAACAGATGAATGCTAGCACTTCGACAGCTGTGAAGGTCCTTGTGCCTTGTCACATTTTCCTTGCTTTCTTAGGTTGCCATGCACTTCGTTACAGCCATTAACGACAGATTTCCAGCAAGTCACATCTTAAGCATTTCATGTAGGAAGCAAAAAGTAAATGTTTCATTAGACGGAAGATTTTTAATCAAAGAATTACATATTACTGCCTGAGGTCACTGCTGATGTATATAGAGAAGTGCTGAGGTAAATAAGCTTCAACTTTTTTATTTATCTGTTTGTGAGGATGACTCAGATTTCTGCTCTGTCTCAAAGTTAGGTAACCCCAGAGTTGCCATATCCAAGAATTCAAAAAATAAAATGGGCTCAAAAATCGTGGGGTCTGATAAAAGCATTCCTCAGTGGGTTCTTTCCACTTGTTCTCTGCAGTGTGAGACTTCATAAAGTTCATTTTCTTCTTCATAGATGTAAAGTTTATGTTCTTAGACCCACTTACAGGATTAAAAAAATTAAAATGCTGTGAATTTTTAAAAATCTGTCCTGTGTTGGGTTATGTTTGTTTGTTTGTTTTAGTTTTTGGTTTTGCTTCTCCCACCTGCACCACACTTTCTGTGCAGTAAAAGTTTTGCCAACCCTTATGCATTTTTATCATGATGATGCTCTTGGTCTCCCACAGCTAGGCGATCCCACCAGGATTAATCAGACACATTGGAGAGAGAGCTGCTGGAGTGGATGAGCACCTCTGACTTCTCCCAGGACACCAAAATCTCAGTGCTTCACTCCTGGCTCCCTGCCTCTGCCCCTTCTCCATCTCACCGGTCACTTCCACTCCACAACCAGCAGGTTCCCCTTCATTGCTACATCGACCGCATCTGTGTCTTCACCTCTTACATTAACCTAGCCCCAACGTAACTTTTCCATTTGTTATTTCTTCATCTTTTCCTATCTTGGCTCCGCACATTTCTGTATTTTGTGTTGCTGAGGAAACTCTGCCCTTAGACGAAGGGAAACACCTCCAGGGCTCCTTTCCTGACCTTTATCCCTTGCATCACCCAACCTCTTTTCCCTTTTTCTGGGATGCTGTTTCAGGGTTAGGGAGGAAATGAGATTAGGACGTGAGAGACAGAAGTGAAGAAGAACACAAGACCTTCTTTGGGCAGCTGAATGCGTCCATCTCCCTTTTCCTGGTCAGGTCCTATGAAAATGGTACCATCAGTCCCTTCACCATCTGCTGAGGTGGGAGAGCAGCCAGCCCCGGTGCCTTCTTCAGAAGGCAAGAAAAGTGCTCGTTGCTCTGAAATGGCAGCATGGTGAGGCTCATCCTTTCAAAGGTCAACCCCCTGCTATATGCTGTTATCTGTATGTGAATAAGGCCACAGGTTTAGGCAGATAAACGTCTTTTCCCTCATACAGCTTATCCAACTTTGATCAAGTCATAGGATCCTGATTTGAGTAACTGAGTACAAGGATAATTAGCAATCATGACAGTGATAGTACATTTAATCAAATGAAGTCAAATGTGAGTAATCTGTGTAATTTTTTTTTGGCCAGCACAGATGAGAATCAACTAGCAGCCAATTTTAGACTTCTCTAAAAGAGAAAAACAAATTCTAGAGGCTATTCCCACTGTACGTGCTAAGAAGGCCCTGGGCTTCCATGAACAACATTTTGGCATGATTCAGAAAAAATATTTCCTCCTTTTGCTGCCCAGTTATGGAGGAAAAGGTTTTGATTTAATTGCTCTCCTACCTTATTTTTCTTTCTGCTCATCCTGTACCTTTTGGGTGGGACGTCAACCTTCCACACCAGGGTTAAGGGCTGTAGCACAGCTCGTTGCGGGCAACGGACGCTGCTAAGTTTACAGCCATTTGGTTTCCTGGATGTGAAAGTTGCTCGGGTTGATTTTATAGCCCCAAGTGAGAATTTTTTGGGTAATGCTACAGCTGCTGACTAGTGAAATTCCTGCACGTGAACTCCCGGGAGACTCTTCGAAGTAATTTTACTCCATGTGTTTTACTGCTCCTCTGGCAAAGGGGTACACAGAATATGGACACAGAGGTACCGCAGTTGGACACTGAAGCCAATTGGTTTATGAACACCAGGTAGGATCCTTTCTAAATCAGGTTTTGGTTTGCAGCAGGTCTGTGTGATGGTGATCTCCCTCTTCTCAAAGGACACTTTTGTACCTGGTTTTTGTGCTGGCCGCCTCCGTCCGGGTGTATGGTCCCTGTGCCCTGGGTTTGCTGAGCTGTGCTGACCTGTGGTGTCCATGTGGACCAACAACCTTGTACTGGGGGCTGCATAGTGCGGTTTGGAGGGGTCTTTGAGAGCAACACCTGATACTTTCCAGGCCTCACACACGGCAAGAAACCCTGGTCCCTGGGTGCATCTCCCAAGGGAGGGTGCATGCAGGGGGTGGTGCCGACCTTGCGCACTTGTCTGCTCTCTCCTGAAGGTGTCCCTTCTGCTTTCTTGATACCCTCTCCTGTAAAACACATCTGGGAGGGACAGGGCTTCCCAAGGCTCTGGGCAGGCTGTGGCTGCTGTCTGCATGCCCAGGGTGTCCCGGGTGCCAGGATGAACTGTTCTGTGTCACTCGAGGGTAGCAGGGACTAAGGACACACTCTGACCCTCCTGTTGGCCCCCTGGATCGGATCTCTCTGCCCGGAAGGCCACCTCCTGCCCCATGGGGGTCCTTCATGAGGCACCAGGAAGAAGCTGGGTCTGGGATGGACTGCCCTGAAGCTTCACTCGGCTTTGAGGCAGAAACAGGACTGGCATCTCCTTCACTTAGACTAACCAGTTGTTTCATGCATGTGCCAAGGCATGCTCCAGCAGTCAAACCACAAAACACATTAGTTAAATTGGAAGATCCTAGAGCAAGCATGTTAGAGTTTAGTGAGTTCTGCCCATTTATTCCTTTATAATATGAAGATATAATATTATAATAATACGAAGTTAACACACTTAAACAATCCTCTTTAAGGCAATGTTTCCAATAAGAGATTTTTCAGAAAGTTCTCCCCACCCAATCCTTGATAAAAACCCATGTGTGCCAATGGTGCTGATACCCGGAAAGTGGGGGCATCAGCTGAGGACAGTGTTTGTTATTGCTGTGATTCAGGTATGAAGGACAGCACACTTCTGCATCAGGACCTGCCTCTGCCTGGCGTGTCCTTGCTGTGCTCAGTTCACCTGGAGGGAGCAAACACTGGCTTTGCAGGTCTCAAAGAGCTTTAAGGCCTTTTCCTTGATTTTTCTTAGAGGGAAACAGAGTCAAACTCTGCATACTGCTTTAAAAGAGATCTACATCATCTAAGAAAATCCATAAAACATGCAAACAAACATGCATTATTTAAAAGCAGCTGTTGCCATAATGACTATGTGTAAAGAATAAGAGATCCACAAATCCTAAGCACTGCATCCTGCAAAAAAGTCTGTGCGGATGTAGCCCTAAGACCTCATTAGCCTAATGGGAGTAAGTACAGCTAAGCATCATGCTGGCATGGGCCAACAGCTTTATCATTTTGCAGTCCAAAACTCAGTTTTTCTCTTAACTTCCATCTGTTTGGTCCTGTCCTGGGAATTTTGCCACTGAGACCCAGACTGGCTCATAGTAGTTGGATCAGCTCGGTTTTCTGGGTGCTTGAGAAAACCGTTAACACATGCACCCGGTGCATGGATATATTTGGCCTAACGATGGGAAAATGCAGTGTCAGTGATGCTTGTGCTAATTAAATGTAGCTCCCTAGAATAAGGCCATATGCGATATTGATTCATTCCGTCACAGGTTTTCCCACTGCAGATGTTATGCTAATGCAGACTCGGGGAGCTGAGTGGCTCTCAGCAGTGTATCAGAGCAAAATACACAGCAGACACACACCGCTGAGAGACAGAAAATGGTGAAAAAGCACCAGGCAAAGGTCTAGAAGTACCACCTACGTGATCCTGATGAAAGATCCAGAAGGGAAATTTTTGCATGCTGCTTTAAAAAAAGCAAAGGCTCAAATCTGTTTGGTTTTACATGCCTGAGGCACTGGAATTTGGGTAACTGCTCACTGAAAACCAATAACTATTTCTGTTGCATTTTCTGGATGAGCACCGAGGCCAAACAGTCACTCAAGGAAAGCAAGAGAAGGGCTGGTCCCTGTAGAGGCCTCGGGAGAGACAATTTCTTGCATGACCATTGTAGAAGATGAAGTAGAGAGCCAGCGCCCCCAGGCATGGATGTTTATCACCCTGCCAGGCACAGGGCATCCTTAGCTCACTTCTCACTATGAACACACAGAAGTTACAGGCTCTTTGATATCTGAGGCCTGAGGAAAAGCTCAAAGATGTTTGGATTTGCTCCAGTCTGCACTGCGACGGTGAGGGAGGGTGTTGCAGCGACGCTCCCCCGTGCGCTGCTCCACCAAGCTGAGCTGAGCTGAGCCCAGAAGATCCAGCCTGCAGCAAACGCTGGCCTTAAACCCTGGCTTTTCATCCCCACGCCAGGGCAAAAGTTGAAAAGTATAATTTTGAAGGATATTGGAATAAATCCCTTCAGCATTTGCAGAACCAGGGTACTTTATTTTGAAATAAATAATTGATCTTGCCACCAAGCTCGTTTCATGTTTTCCACTGCTTCATGGGTATTCCAGCTCAGGCTTGGTGGTTACCTGATTGACCTCTGTGAGCAAGAGTTTGGAACAAATTCGGGGTGGTGGGACCTCCACGGCACACTGCGTAACACGTCCAGAAGGAGGCACGTGTTGTCTGATGGGACATAAGCGTTTTCTGGAGACTCTGTCCCACGAGAGGAAAGGAAAGGAAAACCAAGCCAGGGCTCCTCAAACCCTGCAGACTCAAGACAATTCATGACAGTTCACGGAACGCTGTGAATCACTTCAAACCTATGCAAAAAATAATTTTTTCCCAGGAAAATACTGTTTTTTCAAAAAATTATTTTTGCCTTAAAAACCTTTCTAATCAAAGCGTTCTGGTCAACTCTATTTTTGAATAAAGAAAGGATAATGAGAAGTTTAAATTTTTGAAGAGATCTTCATAGATTTACCAGCTTGGACTTTTAAATAAGGTAGGATAATACTCCTGACAATAGAATTCCGGCAAAAATCTCTTGCTTTTGTTCAGATTTCTTGAAATGAGCAGAAAACCTGAGGAACTGTTTTTGAGATCCACTTCATTCCCATGAAGGATTATCCCAGGCTGCATAACATAAGCGGGACGGCATAACACGCTCCAGAGTGTGAAGGGAATTCAGAGAGAAAAAGGACTCTAAAACCAGCAGGTCACATGTAGTCTGCTCTCCATTACTTGATAAAACGGTCGTTTCAAAATAACTCCGGGGAGTTTAAATAAAGCCGGCTTGCAGAGCTACCCACAGACATGGAGGTGGCTTCAAGAGGCTTCCTCAAGGGGTTCTGATCCCGTTGCTCGTTCTCTTTATTTTGCTAAGGGTGGGAGGTGGGTGTGTGACATTTACAGAAATTTCCATTTGGGCAAAAGATTAGTTTGAATGGCCTCTAAGAGGTGAACCGAAGAAACAGTGCCTCTCTCTTTGATCCCAAATACGAGCCCCGGGGATGGTTTTGAGCTTGTTACGTTCATGGTGGAACCCTACCCACCGCCTCGCTGACGCAAAGCCAGCCTCTGAGTCTGCTTTTAGTTTGCCATGGGCCACGAGGCAGCTGTAGTGCTGGCCGTGGCAAACAGCCTTACATTAATCATGTGAGAGAGGCCCGTTGGGCAGCCCTGCCTTCCACCCGGCTGCCGCTGCAGCTTCCGCCCATTTTCCTTTTTTTTTTCTTTGAAAGCAAACAATTCACCTCGGCTTTGAATCTTGGCTTTAAATCAAGAGAAAGATCTGTCTTTTTTTTTTTAAACCTTGAAAAATATTTTAATCTATTCCTTTCCAACAGCCAGATCTAGCTAGAATTACTACTAATGGGTTTCAATACATTAAGTTTTATGACTCGATGGCTGACACTGTTTATATCACATAGGTTTTCATTTATGTACATTCTTTTTGTCTCGATTCCCAAACCTCAAATTTATTAGCAAAGAAGAGCTGGCAGGGCTGATGTAAGGAGCAGTATTTAAAATATATTTGTCAGCCAAAATGAATGTGTGATATAAAGTGTCTCTCTGTGGGTTTCATAAAAAAAGCTTTATTGAGAAGCTTTTTTTTGCAGGAGTTGTGCTCATATATATGTACATATGTATGTACACTATATATATATACACACTGCTCATATATATGTACACAAACATATACATGTACCAAACAAATACTGAGGTCTCATCTGTCATGCATAATACACAATTGGAAATAAAATTTACTTTAAACAAACATCCAGTTTTCCAAAGCTACAGATTATTCCAGTGGCCAGAAAATTATGGTAAAATAAAATGGAGACCCACATTTCCCTAAAGTTTTTTTTTGGTTTCAGGTGTCTAGTTTCAGATATCTGTGGCTTTACTTTCAAACGTGCTGCAATCCACAAATTTCCATGGACTTACATATATAAATATACACGTGTGTGTATATATATATATATTTATACATATCAATACCTATATATCTATATCTATATATCTGTACCTATACACTCAGGAAAAGCTGGTAGCAGTTGACACCTGAAGCTATCGCATCTCACCAGGCACAAAGCAACTTGCCTGAGGTCATGCAGGGTTTTGCAAAAAACCCCCAAAACTTATTTTCCTGTTCTGCCCACTTCAACCACTATGTGCCCTGCACCCCTTGTCTTGCTGGCAGACTGCTGCTGCTTCTGCGGCACGGCCGCTCCAGCTTCTTCTTCACGTACCCCACCGATGCTGCTCTCGATGGAGGAATGTCCCAGGAGCTGGCAGAGGGAGGTGACAGTTCTAGCAGCCCCGTAGAGGCTCCACGCAGAAATCACGTACCCCATAGCGACCCTTGGGGGTGTTGATTCATGTTCTCTCAGCCTCTGTGGAGTTTCATCACCTGTGCCAGGACTGCAGCACAGAGCAGTGCTCTGGAAGGAGGAGATGAAATACCCCTGAGCAGTAGGTCCATGTAGGAAAAAATCGCCACAGGCCTTGAAAATCAGCTGGGAAGGCTTTTTGTGGGATGACCCAAAGTGCACAAGGGGAAAGTGTACAAGGCCCAAAGTGTACAAGGAGACTGTCTGGAAATCTGCAGGTGAGGAGGAGAAGAAACCTTTATGGCTGACCACGGTTTAAAAACCTTGACCAAAGACAAACCATTACTGGGGCCTGGTTTTGAATTAAGTTTTGCTTAGAGTCATAACTAAATCATCACCAAAAAAAAGTATTTCAGTGGAAACTGACATGATAAAATGTAACTGAGATGCCATCCATCTTTGAATACTTGAGTTTATGTAAAAATTACTTATTTTGACTTTCGTTAAAATGAAAAAAGTTGGTCCCTTCTTTGGTCCCAATACCGTTGGTGCTGTATTTTTTCCCTGTTAGCCCTTAAACAGGTCTTACTATAACAACAGAGCAGCTGGTCTCACACTGAGCGCTTGGGTCTCCTTTCCTTTTTTCTGCAAGTCTTAGAGCTCCTCCTGCCCCTACCACAGGTATCCCCTCCGTTCCTCCCTTTCTGTGTCCCACCAACCCCCTAAGTCCCTGTGTGCCATTCATCTCCCCCCATGGACGCTGCCATGCCTCCCTCCAGCGAGGTCCCATGGTGCCCACCTCGCTCTTCCCCCCAGATTGTGCACCCAGCCTCCAGTAGGGCAATAGGACTTTTGTTCTGCAGCATGCTGGACTAGACACTAGTAAATTCCTTCCAACCTTACAGTGCTATCTATAGTGAGAAAAGTATCAGACCCTGGACTTTCAGGTACCTTTGAGTACCTGTTACTTCTCAGGAGACCTGCTCTAGTAGTGGTGGGAAGGTCCCAAACGCAACAGTTTACAACGGGTACATGTCTCAGAGAAATCTGCAGCATTACCGTTACACATTTATTGTTTAAGTAAATAGAGGCAAATAAGTTGTGGAAATGAAATTCTTCCTGTGTCCAAAACATGACCCTCCCAGCAGGGGAAGTGTAAGTTCCAGTTAAACTTGGAAGTACAAATACATGGAGCTTGACAGCAAATCTGATGCAGGAAAGAGAATATTTCTGGAAAGGAGTTATTGAACTTTTTACATGCAAGCACAAGGATGAAGCATCTTTTTTTCCCCTTAATGTGGGGAAAGAGGCTTTCCATGTCCGGGAGAATGGGCCCTCTCTCTGCCGGGAGCCTGGGGCTGAACTGAAGCTGTGTGGCCCCAACATGACACCCTGCGCTTCAGCTTCAGTTAATCAGGACAGCCCTGACAAGCGGAGGATAAGGCTCTTCAAGTTTTTGTGAGCAACGAATCATTTCATTTCGCCTTTAGGAAGCACGACGTGCGAGTGCAGGACCGGTCCCTGGCTCTTCTTCATCTCAGCATGAGCGCGAGCTGCTGGGGGGGTTGTTTTGATGTGGTTCCCGAGGATGGAAAGAACCAACAACCAGAAAGCTTTTCTCGCTGTGAACATAGTTCGGAAGCACTTTGAAGCTGTTTTATTACTGCCTTAGTAAAATACTGCCTTTACTAAACACAGTTTGAAATCCCATTGTCTGGTCCTCTAAGAGCTCAGCGACATGTTAAGGGCCACCTCCAGCTCTTTGCTAACCTGTGTGACAGCTACTGAAGGCCATGGGTGTTTAACCGATGCAGCCGAGAGCAGAATGTAAAGCACAACGATGGATTTAGTATCAGAAATTACACAATTAAGTAAAAAAAAAGGTCAATCAACAAAGGCTGCCTGAAATCCCCCAGTTGGAGGTGCTGGAGGAGGCTGGCGGTGGCTGGTCTGCCCATGCAGGGCAGGTTGGGGGATGAAGGAAAGGGTGGATGAGCCCCAGCTTTGTTGCCGCTGTGTCCCAAAGCTGCTGCTGTGGGCACCAGGTGAAGCCAGGCTGACGCAGGCTCCAGCCTGATCAGAATGACCGTGGGGTTGTCTGGTCCTTTCGGCACGCCGGAATTAAGGCAGCCACTCAGTACACTTAGCTGGAGACTCTTAGGCATAGCAGAGAGCAAAACAGCCTGACTTCCTGGGAAAAGGATGTTAAAAGGAATCCCAATGGCTGTGGAGAATTTTCTCCCAGTTTTGTAGGGAAATGATACCGTTGCAGTATTCACGGGCACTGGCTGCAGAGGAGTTGATTAAAGACAAAACAGTAACCGCGCATTGGTCATTACAGGCTGCAAAACTGCCCCCTTTTCATTGTGTTTTTACACTGCTGAGCTCTGCCCTCTCCTACAAAGCTTTGGGTGTGTTCACCAGGTGTTTACAATTCTTCCTCCACAGTAACACTTAGGCCAAATCCTAAATGCATTCAGCATTCACATACAGGGGCCTTAACATCAGGTAAGGGACTGGCTATTAAAAATACGGAAGGCAGATTTGCAAAGGTGCTGCCAAGTGCGCAAGGTGGCTGAGTGCTGTTAAGCAAGAAAATACCATGTTTTGTTTTTTCAGATTATTCCTTCCAGCGGGGACTGGCTCTGGGTAGACTTTATAGCAGCCTTCCAGCAGCTTCCAAAGCCCCTAACAGGGGCTTACAGGAAGGATGGGAAGGGACTCTTTATCAGGGTGTGTAACGATAGGATGATGGGTAATGGTTTCAAACTGAAGGAGGGTAGATTTAGATTGGATATCAGGAAGAAATTCTTTACTGTGAGGGTGGTGAGACCCTGGAACAGGTTGCCCAGGGAAGCTGTGGATGCCCCATCCCTGGAAGTGTTCAGGGCCGGGCTGGATGGGGCTTTGAGCAGCCTGGTCTAGTGGGAGGTGTCCCTGCCCATGGCAGGGGGGTTGGAACTAGATATTCTTTAAGGTCCCTTCCAACCCCAACCATTCTATGATTCTATGACTGGTGGAAGCGTCGACACTCAGTGAGCCTGGGATGCTCCTCTGCATCATCCCTGTCAGCTGGTGGCACAACCGTCTCCTCTGTGGGAGCAAAATGTTGTAAAATATGCTGGTATGTGAGTGCATAGAAAAGAGTGGCAAAAATGGCAAGCAGGAGGAGCAGGAGAATAAATCTGGGGTGCTCTAGGCATTTTCTAGTTCACAGGTAGCCTTGGTTTAAACAGGGCCGCCGTGCTGTTGTCGAGGGCACACCAGCCTTGTTGGGGTGGGAGCAACACTGAGGTCCCCTCTGCCTCCCGGCTAAATCTCTGTTTGGATGGAAAGTTCATTGGGGGAAAAAATATCCCAAGCTGTAGAGGGAAGAAAAGCGTTGAGACAATGGAAGAAATAGGGAAGACTATTTATTTTGTCAGGGAAGTCAAACTTAAAACTGCATGAAACAGAATTTCTGAGAGTCTTAAACGCCTTGGGATTTGTTAAGCAATACTGGTTCTGAGAGCCGAGTGGTGTGGAAGTTTAAAGTGTTTTAGGAGGAACCGACAGACCGGCAATTATCCCTGCAGGACTGATGAAATGTCTAGAGCTTTGCAGCACGCCTGCGAAGAAACCCCAGCAGGTTAATCCACCTCTGTTGGTTTTACAGAGCATTTCCCCGTGCGTGTCTGACAGGGCCGATTTACAACCCTTGACACATAAGTAGGGAAATAAAAAATTGCTACGTTCTTCAGCCTATGAGTAAATCTCCTTTTTTTATCTCCCTTATTCATAAAGAAAATTATTTGAGATACTTTCCCAGCAAAGATTACAATATTTGTTGCTCAACAGCTTATTGTTTAAAATGTCTGCTTCCCGCTGCTAGGAAAAACAAATTGTCATAATTTTCTATTCAATAACCTTTTTTAGTAAGTGATTTAAACTTCGGCTTTACCCTGGTTTTGTCTGAAATCAGACCACAGTTTTAGAGCGGCTGCACGCAGCGTGTAGCAGTTACGCTGAGTTACGCATGGATGTTTTGCACTGGCTTTGATCCTATCTTGAAAATAATTAGAAGTTCACAAAGGTATTTTGAAGCTCTTTGTCTCCTCCTTACTACATTTTTAAGCGCGTTTGGTAATTGCAGTCGGAAGAGGGCTCTTATGCAAATTTGGATGTGTACTTCTTGAATAATTAATTGTACCCTGAAGGGGATGACTCAGTCAGCTCAAAGGTGATTTGTATTTGTCCAACGTGGGCTATTTCTGTTTGTGCAACAGTTATTCCATGTGATGTATTACAAAGAGTGCATTTAAAAATAAACTCTAAAAAGACAGAATTAAGATAGCCTTGAACATTACTCACAGGGCCCAAGATGTGAAAGCCCAACACCCACTAATGGGCACCACATTTATTTCTTTACTTTGGTCTCGCAGTTACTGAGCGGGGAGCGATGTGAGAGGGGATGTGAATGACCCTCTGCTGCGGAGAGACGCTCTGTGTCCACAGCGAGATGTCCAGAACTTTGCTAAACATTACTCAGTAGGAAAGAAGGGCAACTGCAGCTTTGTTGCCTGTTTGTGGACCTCATACCTCTCTCTGTCTCAACAGAGCCAGCAGCTACTCGGCCAGTAGAGAGGGAGATCTGGGATCTGTATACAGCTCCTCTGGGTGTGTAAGTACTTTATGCAAAATGGAACATCTTCAACAGCAACTTGTCCACCACTGCTGCTCCGTGTACTTCAGTGGCTCCAGGTATCACAGAGGGTTTCTGCTTAAAGCTTAAAGATGAGTGTCCAGGCTCCCTCTCAGATGACTTCCCATCTTGTAGGTAATGCTGTCACCACCACGTGCTTGGGTGACGCAAACCCAATGTGTTCTGGACGGGTTAAACATATCCCGTCACCACTAGCTGGTGCAGAAACATCTCTGCAAACCCCAGGGGAGGGCTAAAAGTCCTAACACTGCCGCACCATCACGACCGAGGATGTTCTGGCAGTTCTCAGTAGTGGGTACTTGGGTATCTGGAGTGTTTAGACCAAAATAGTTGCAGTTGAAGAGTCTAAAACCTTGAACTTTAAATGCTTGGATCCTTTTGGGGGTATTTCAGCTCAGGTGAAGCGATTTGGCCAACAAAGGCATCAGGAATGTTGAGGGATATTAGTTGTTTAGCATAAATAAGTAAGTTTTAATTAGAATAAATTACTTAGGATTATAATACGGTGTGATTTGTGCTGTTTGCCTAGCTTTGCTTAGTATGAGTAGCTGGATCTGATGAACCCTTTAGGCCATGGTAGAGTTATTTTCCTTAGTAATTTTCTTAGCAGCTGGTACAGTGCTGCGTTTAGTTTTTTAGTATAGGAAAGATGTTGGTATCACACTGATGTTTTAGCAGTGTTTTTCCCAAGTCTGGGACTCTTCAGTTCTCCATGTTCTGCCAGCGAGCGCAGGTGCACAAGGAGTGTAAAGCAGAAGACAAGGAGGCTCCAATCCTCGGCTGAAACTGCAAATCGACAAGATAAGAGCCTGCCTGCCTGGACACAGAAAAAGAATCCAATAAGATGTAAGACGACCCCAGACCAAAGATCACCATTGGACCAAAAGACGTGTGGGCAGCGCGTGAAGGGCGGGTGCGTGGTTCACAATGGTGTAATCGCCCAAGGATTTCTTTGTTTGGGGTCCCTCCCTTTGGAGGCACCCAGCCCGGGCTGCCTTTGCGGCTGTACCTTTCGATTAAATTAATTATTTTATGAAATGCGACACCTGTGACTCTGCTGTGGGAAGCGTAGGGTTGAGCCTGAAGAAGGAGGAAGGGCGCTCCAGAGTGTGTGCGACGCCATGAATGGTGTGTGAATGCTCGGGCAGCGCCTTCTCCTTTAGCAAGGAACGCCTGAAAAAATTACACAGGACAGTAGAAACCATTAACCGTCTAGTCCCCCACACTGTACCATTATTTCCTAGTCCAGTGAGAGCGAGATGTAAATTCAGGATGTTAACGGCGGTGACTGTGTAAAATCAATTCCTCAGAGCTATTGAACCAGGCAGTTGGACAGAATCACAGGTCTTTGAAATAAGTCTTATAAATGTACATATGTAAAGTAGAAGTACATAGGTCTATAAATTCCCTTTGGGCATATGCTCCACAGAGGCGTGGAGGTTACTGAAATTCGGGGGTTTATCTACTTGCAGATGGGAGAGGGGAATATATCATGGTTATCTGGAAATCTGCAATCAGTAAGTAATTTCTCACTGTTCAGGAGCACTTAATGGAGAAGAGGACACTTTTTTGAGGGTCGGGGATACTGCGGAAAACAATATTCATATCTCACAAGTTTAAACAGCTTAAGATTGTCTTCTCCAAGCTATCACCCATAGGCCAGATCCCTGAGAGCTGACTGAAGAATAGTTATATCGCATATTTAAATGATTCCAGTGAAAAACTTTGCTCTGCTCAGCCCAGCCTGCAAATGCCTCTCCCTCGCACCCAGCGATGGGTAATTCCTCTGCAGGCTGACACAGGGCCACGGGAAGCCAACCCCACCAAGCGGCTCCTTGCAAGAGGGCAGCAACCCCGAGCTCGCTCGCTGGTCCTGCTGTGCTCTGCACTTGGTGGTGGGGCTGCCGTGGAGCTGACTGCCTGCTCCTGAAGTGCTTCGAAGATACAAACTGGTTCTTCAGTCCAGGGAAGCTGTGGATGCCCCATCCCTGGAAGTGTTCAAGGCCAGGCTGGATGGGGCTTTGAGCAACCTGGTCTACTGGGAGGTGTCCCTGCCCATGGCAGGGAAGTTGAACTAGATGATCTTTAAGGTGCCTTCTAACCCGAACCAGTCTATGATTCTATGATTCAGTCCTATTGGGGCAATCACTGGAGAAATATTTTTTTTTTTCACTATGGAAGCAGTTTCTTGTGAACGTTAAGGGAGATACCTGCCGGCACCAATCCCTTAGATGCTTTGAACCCTCTGCTCAGCCTCAGCAGCGAACACTTTTCTTCTGTTCTTTGCACTGGAGAAGCCTCCGTCTGACCCTCAAACATCCAACACGATGACGTGTGCGCTGTTACGAGCGGATGGCCTGTGTGCTGGCGGGAAGAGGGCACTTCCACACTGGAGCAGCAGGGAAGCCACAGAGCAAGCGGGGAGTTGGAGGAAATCACCGACCCCTTCCCCATGGCCTCCAGTGTGAGACCTCCGCTGTCCAAGCAACGCAACCCTGGGAAGGCTGCGGCGAAACCCTTCTGCTAGATACTGGTAATGAGCCCTGCAAGGGGGCAAAGTGTTAATTGGAAACAGACTCTCCGTCAACAAGCGAAAGATTTAGCACCTGCAGATCACAGCGGTAACTGGGCAATTAATCTCCAGCGGGATGAGGGCAAGCAGGAAGAACGTGCTGTGTAACTCATCGCCAGTGCCGGGGGACTGATGTGCGGATCTGGAGAGCGTGGCACGGTGACAGGGTGGCTGGAGGCAAAACCAAGCAGGAAAGTGAGGTAATGGGAGAGCGGGGCTGGGCAGCGATGCCAGGGATGCAACAGCCTCAGCAGCTTCATGACAGGGCTGTGAGCCGTGGGAAACCTGTCCTGGGGAAAGGTGCCCTGTGCCGGGTGCTGGGGCACCGAGGAGCCCCTGTGGCTCTGCAGCTCCCAATGCTGCTGGCATCGGCCTTGCAGGGAGAAGAACGTGGCTGTGGGTGGGGGACAAGGTCTGCACAGCTGTGTAGGTGGGATGAGCCCCAGGGGACGGGGACTCGCAGAGGTTCTGTGCTGCTGCTGCTGCTGACAGGAACCTTATAGAGCAGCAGCATTAATGTTACATTTGAATTTCTTTGACATTTTCCCGTCGGTGCTAATTATTCCCAGCAGCTTCTCGCCATGCAACAAATGCCTGGCACCGCAACGGTTATTAAAAACCTGTAAACAGGCTCTGGAGGAAAGTGCCTGGAGTCACCTTGACAGGTTAGAGACAACCTGTCAAATAAGTAAAAATAAATTGGATCTGGACCCCAGTTAAGCAGCTTCATAGACTTCTCAGAGGCAGAGGTTCAGGGAGGATCTCATCAATAAGTAGATGAGACAGAGACAAAGTCTTCTCAGTGGCGCCCAGCGACAGGAGAAGAGGCAACTGGCACAAACTGGAACAGAGAGAAGTCATGGGCCTGTGTGCTGTCCAGACCAGGAGCTGGTGCTCCATGGGTTTTCTGCAGTAGGTGCACAGGTCCCCCAACGCCGTATTTGCCAGAGCTGTGCTGAGGCTGCTGTTTGCATAAAGGTGTTCAAGAACCAGATGCGTAGTCTCAAGTGTGCCCTGTGTCCATTCCTTTCAACCTGCAAACCCATAAATCGTGGTGTAGCAAAGCCCAGGGAAGACAGCCTAGCAGGGCTATCAAAGTGACTGCTGCAGTATGCCCAAGAGGTTTGACCCTGTGGATCAAAAAGAACAGAGCTTGCTCGGGATCCAGGGCACCCAGGATCTCAATCTTGACGGTGTGATGTAAAGGGAAACAAAATGGGTCATCTGAACACCTCATTTGAAGGAAAATGTCATAAACATAGGAAAACCCCAAGCAAATACAGGTTGGGTGGAAAATGGATTGAGAGCAGCCCTCAGGAGAAGGACTTGGGGGTGTTGGTTGATGAGAAGCTCAACATGACCTGACAATGCATGCTTGCAGCCCAGAAACCCAACCGCATCCTGGGCCGCATCACAAGAAGCATGGCCAGCAGGTCAAGGGAGGTGATTCTGCCCCTCTGCTCCGCTCTGGTGAGACCCCACCTGGAGTACTGCGTCCAGATCTGGAGTCCCCAACATTAAGAAGGACATGGACCTACTGGAGATCTCGAGTCCAGAGGAGGAGGGTCATGAAAATAATCAGAGGGCTGGAGCACCTCTTCTGTGAAAACTCAATAAATACAGAGCTACCAACGCCTCCTGAGCAATAACTGAGCTTGCCCTGACACGGGCTATTATTTCCTGTGTGTAGTGTTTCATCCTGTATCACTTCTGTCAGATAGGGAACAGTTAACTTACTTCAAGCAGGACCAGTGAGACCTCTCCTAAAGACAATCAAGAACATTACTAGGTCTTCAGTCACAAAACGTCTCTCTCCCTCCTTCCTGAGGAAAACGCGCTGTGTTTCTTGCCATTCTCTGGGCTTTTGGGGAGCAGGTAGCAGATACTACCACGCAGCTGCCCTGTGAAGGCAGGCTGGGGTGCAGAGCTCGCCTGGCCTGTACCTAGGGCTAACTGAGCTAGGTTTCTGCTACGAGGACCTTGATGGGCTTCGATATAGACAGACTGATAGGCCTTCATCCGGAGGCTGTCCCAACTAGACTCCAATGAAGCGTCCAAAGCTCACGTGGTCCCTCCCCTTAGTCTTTGACCCTGGTCCACAACTGCTGCACTTCAAAAGGAATTTTCAAAGAGTAAGGGATGGCTGAGAACCGGAGCTGTAACATTGGCTTTGTCTGGTGTTGGCTTCTTACTTCAGCATCTTTTCTCCCATTATTTAAGTGCATTTGAGTACAAAGCCCACTTCATTATGGCTTTCCTGTGAAGAGAATGCACCTTAACACTTTGTCCCATGGCATCAGTGAGCAACAGATGTTCCTACAAACTCACAGCTGTTTGAAATACATACAAGAGAAGTGGGCACAAACTAACTGATGATGCGCAATAATTTTGCCAGCAGAAAATTTTCATCATTGGCTTTTTATTATGACAATTAGCAAATTGCTTACACTCTGTAGATTTTATATTTTTTTTTTAAGTCAAGTCTGTAAACTATTAACAACCTGCTGCTTTTTACTTGTTTGGAGCTGTTCTGTGTAAGAACTAGGCTCTTAAGTCTTCAGACTTCCAAAAACATTGCTTTAAAAATGTATATTTCTCACATAAATAGCTTAGCATTTATTTATTTAGCTTACAAAGCCAGCATGCCTACAGATTTTTCCATAAACAATGTTTCATGATACTCCATTGATGTAATTTCCTATCACTCCTCTTCATAGCTTGCTTTCCAAAACAGTTCTTGCTTTCTTTGTGAATCCTTTTGGTTTCTGTATACATTTGCATAATGTCTACTTACCTTTTCACGCTTAAACGCATTATTTCTGTTGTATCTTTTCCCCCAGTGTTCAGAGCTAACCGGCCTACAGACACTCCACCAGAGGTCTTTCATTCCTGCCATCCAAATGCAGGTCCTAGTTAATCTCAGGAGACATCTTCTGCGGATTTCAATGGAGGCACTGCTGCTTCCTGACTTAACAGGGGCACAAAAGAAGAAGTTTAAGTCAAGGGACGTGGCAAAAGCAGCCAGATGCAAATCGACAGCTCACCTCTCCCTGCTTCCTCTAGTCCCACGGGTCTCTTCCTGTAAACCACAGACTGAGACTTGAAAAGCGTGAGGAATTTTAATCTCGGATTGATTTAAATCATCGAGTAGTTAGTTACATGACGGCTACCACTGTAAGACTGTGCATTAACAAAGCTAATCTTTATACATGCACATAACATGAAACAAATTGAAATAGAAAAATTAACTACTTACAAATCGATACTGCATCTATTTTTTTGCTGAATGAAACGATTACTTAAGGATACCCTCCTCAATGGGGAGGGGAATTGACTCTGTACTGACAAGGCGGGCGTGCGCCCCTGGGTAGCGGGAGGGTGAAGTGACCACGCTGCGGTGACACAGGACCTGGGAGCTACAGCTGCACCAGGCAGCATTAATGACAGAGACCCAAGTGCTCTTCGTTTCCTCAATAAACGTATAATGAGGTGGCATCCACAGAGAGGATTTTGCTCATTACTCTGAATTTCTCCTTTAGTTTCGTATCAACAATAAGCAGAAGCAATTCCACTGAAGCAAACTCAAATTTATTTATTATCAGGGACTCCAATGAACAAAAGCCTCCAGAGTGTTATGGTGGTGTAAAAAGCAAACCTCTTGCTACTTTCCACATTTTTTGGTAATGAAGTGGCATTATGGGCTTTAGAGGCACTTCACAGTTACCTGTTATGGAAGCACTTACCCAGTGTTGACCTGACTTACTGGGATTCTAAATAGAATGGTGTCCTGGGCCTCTGACTGAGACATATTCTAGTTCCAGCCACGATAACAGAAGTTGTAAACCATGAGAAATTAAGGAACTGAAAATAAAGTCATTTTGACTCCTCCCTCCAGTCAGCAGTCATTATTGCTGGTGTTAGGGCAAAGCTGTGCTGCATGAAAAGGAAGTTACCCAGCTGGGAAGCTGCCTCAGAGTCCTGCCCATTTCCCTTCTCACAAAGGAAGAGGCAAAGGTCAGTTCCTTTTGGCTCCCTCCATGCCTGGGCCATCTGCAGATGCAGGGAAATAAAAACGGATTCACAGCCGCCATTCTCACCTGTGATCAAATGTGAGACCCAAATACTTCATTTCTCATCATTTATGTATCCTGCTATACTGAAGGCACAATTTCAAGATTTTTTTTGGCTCCTGAAAGCAGATAAACCAACCAACCAACCATATTATCAAGAGAATGCCATGAAATAAATATCTTAATACATGGTAATTTTCTGTATTATAAACATAAAAACCAGTCAGTCAATAATGATTCCCAGAATTTCTTTTTCACACCATGGTTATGGAATGTCCCAGAAAAGGGAACTTCAAGCAGTCAGTCAATTTTGCAGCCCTGCTTTAATCTGCCTGTTACTAAAGTGAGTTGTGCATTCCCCTTCTCTTGCTTTGCTTTCACATTACACCATTTATAATCCCCTTGATTTTCCTGAGAAACATTAGTACTTTTCAGGCTCATTAACGCGCAATTTTGTCTTTGGGTTTCAGATAGTAACAGCCTTGCTGAGTCTTCTAAAACTAAATTTCATATAGAATGCTTCACATCTTGTTTTCAGAAACTCTCTGGGACCTCCTGCTTGAAAAAAAATCTTATATTTTTTAGTTCATGGAATAAAAGGTCACTTTTGTCATGCTGCTGCTAGGTTTGCGTATCATTAGTTATGTCTCAAAAGTCAGAGTTTTGGGGGCAGAAAATACTTGAGTAAATTACTGCTTCCGTGCTTTCAGAACTATGAAGATGGGAATCAGAAGTCTAATGCTTACTAATAAAAATCTTTGCAGTAAAACCCAGAGCTAATGGCAAGAGAAAAGAATGTTAAGACAACTATTACGTTTGTAAGACCAGAAGTAAAAGTCCCAGTGAGCAAGCAACGAATGAGTCAATGGCTCCCAATCTCCAAACAAGACAGAAGGCTGCAAGCGCAACACAGCATGGACCCGAAGCTAATTGTCTTTGCCTGACTTATTGTGCCTCCACAGGGCCCAAGGAGATGTGGAAGACCAACGCTTTGAAGTTGGAAGTGGTTGGACTACCTTTGGAGAATTTGATGATGTACATTTTGTGACAGCATCAAGATTCCCAATCGCATGAGGAGTCCACTGCAAAAGCATTTTTCATTTGCACAAAACTAGACACTTGAAAATTAACCTAAGCTGGGGAAGCAGAATATGAAAAAAAGATAAATGTTTAAGCTGACCACAGAATACTATTCAGATGATGAAACTGTAACACGGGCACTTAAATAATCCTGTACTCGGTTTGCAAAGAGGAAGAAGGCACAAAAGGTCAAAGAAGAATGCTTTTATTTAGCTTTCAGCTCTCACAGTTCTAAACAGTAAACATAATTAACAATTCACCCATGGTGCCGGACAACATAGTCCTGGTCATCAGTAAAATGTCTACTGTTTAAGGCACTGATAGTGGGAAGAGAAAAGACATAACATGGATTGCTCCTATTTAATCAGAATTTGAATCTATTATGAATATGTGCTTGCTATTCAAATGCTTAGAATTCCACAAGCGACACTCACAAACACACGTTTATACAACTTCAGACATTACTGAAACAGGAATCAGTGGCTCCCCTACTTTGACTTAAGAGCAAGTATTGCATTACTTTGGAGTGGAATCAATTTTTAACCTACTCCAAGAAAACAAAACACAAATTACTTCAGCAGTATGGCTTTAAGACCCTGTATTTGGTTACAATATAGCAAGCCAAGTTAAATAAGAGCATACAAGTGCCATATACTGTCATCTTAAAAGGAGCAGTTTTACAGTATCAAAATTAGTTTAGAACATACTAAAGCCAGGTTTTGTACAAACGTCTTTACAAAAATTAATTACTCGAAAAAAAAACCAAGAACATTTTAAATATGAATCACCCTTTACAAGTTGTATGCATAAAATTACTTATCTTGATGATATAAATTAGGAATACTACGAACTTTTTAAAGACGGCATCCATGTACTATTGAAACGCACACATCAGAAGCACTGAAGTGTTAGTTCTGCAAAAATCCTGAAGAGTCACATTTATTCTCGCCAAACAGATACACAGTGACTCAGGTTTCCAAAGGAGCCACAGTGACCTCCCGTGGCCACTTAAGAAATCCTTGTCCTAAACCTTTTCTTCGATTTTGAACGTGACATTCCTCACAAATGCTGATAAACTTAAAAGGTACAACAGTGGTTCAACGCTTGGCCCATCCATCCCAGGAAACCACACTATTTCTATCTGAAATGAGTATACAGGAACACAGCCTTCACACAATCTAGCTCTTGGTCACAGAAACAAAGTCATGTCTCCTCTCCGATTTCTCAAGAGCCTGTTCCAGAACAGTTTAGGGAACTGTTTTCTGTAGGTCAATGAGAGATGATGTTCAATAGACGTTCAACACATGTTCAATATTAGGCTCCCAAATACACCAGTTCAGCTTTTGAGAGAACAAAGGAAGGAAAGGTAGATTGATGGTGTCTGACCCAAAGTCCAAACCAGAACACAAAGTTGTATGAGACATTTTAAATGTGTGTCAAATTGACTGGTATAGAAAGCCCAAAAACATTTTAGAAAGAAACCAAGTGTAACGAAGAATCCGTAAGTCTGTTAGGTGCCTTCTTCCATTGCTCTGAAGGAATGTAACAAGCAGGAACAAAACATTGCCTTCTATGTCATGAACACATGAACAACGTGAGAACACCACAAAAATTACAGTAGTGACTGTCTCTCATCTGCAGTACATTAATCAACACTTAAATTCTTCTACTGCTTATAAATCCTCTCTGTTATACCCAACTTTCTTTCCATTAAGCGACTCTTCTGTGTTTGGTGCCAGCCATGTGAAATACACCTTCACTGGATCAATATTCCAATGCTTGTGAAATGATACTGGAATTTGGTGAGAAAGGTAGCCTTTTGGGTAGTCCATGGGCCGTGCCTAAGATGGAAGAATAAACCAAAACCACTAGTACTCAGTGACGAAGAATAATTTCAGAACAAGAAAGTACCACCATTCAACTGCCTCCGCATCTTAACAAAGCAACGCGGCACTGACAAAACGTACAAGATGATAACAAAGGGGTTTTTTTACATCATTCTAGATTTAGATCTTAAACTTACGCTGCAGTCACCATGCTGTGAAGCACACTGATATTAAATATGCCCTGTTTCTCAGCATGAAATGGTCACCATCTACGAAAACAAGTGTTAAACAGTGTAGTTTGTATTACATCTTTTTAAATGTACTGCTTTGGTTCAACAATGACAAAATGATTTTAAGTAATATACCCTTGCTCCTCCTCTTAATGAGAGCTGCCAGCATTCCCAGTGTGATTATAGTTTCCCAATAAGGCCATAAGCAACCAAAATATATGAAGTTTTATCATGGGGAAAGGTTACCAAACCAAACAGGAAATATTGTGGTGCCAGAAAACTGCATTGTTATTCTTTATAAGGTGATATCAAAAGAGACAGAATTACAACACAGCCACATGATGCAGCTGACTTCTTAATGCACGAAGCATGTTTCATTTCCTCTGACAGTTTAGTGGCATGTAAGTGCATCAGTACATAAAAAAGCCCCACCTGTAGCGGTCCCTGGTAAAATAACTAGATTTCGCCATTGTAAATAGAGTTTTTGTAAAGAGAAATGCATGAAAGGCAACGTTTGGTTTTTTCTAGATGTAAAACATAAGAAAATTGAGCGGTTTGGATACTGAATCACTACTGAATCAGTTACTAACCTAGGCTAGTCACTGATTTAATAACTGCACACTTCACCCACTTACGGCGGTATTTATGAACTCCACATGCTGCATTCCTCACACAGTTCTGTATGCAATCCAGTCATAAAATTAGGCAACAGAATTTGACATTAAGAAATTTAAATATGTGTTGCTGTTCTCGGCTTTTTAATTTTGATATTTAAACCACAGAGTGATAATTTTTAAAAATTCCACTGGAGAAATCAAGAGGGAGCCTATCTCTCTCAAGACTTTTAAAAAAAAACTTTAATGAACATCTAGGTTTCAAAAACCTGAATAATTTAATTTGGATAGAAGTAGTTTTTAGATGTCTGAGGCCAAAGATTTTTGCTGTTTGAAAACCAATCTGCATTTTATTGAGCTATAGACAAAATTTTGGTGTTTTGGTAATTCTAAAAGAATGAGATCTGCTCTAATAACTACAATTCTTATTACATTGCTCTCTAAGAATCATACTGCTTTATAGGTGGTTGACCTTAAGATACAAATTCCCTGAATTTCTTCATTCTTACATTTTGCAGAATCTATTTCTGCTTTTTTTTTTTGGTGATGGAATTTGTACTTGGTATTCCACAAAAGCCAAATATGTTGCTCTTGCCCAGATTTTATATTTTAAGACCACAATCCTGGCTGCTACTCAACATGGGAAGGTTCCTGTTCTCTTTAAGAGTCTCATCATGTCAAAAGCCTCTGGGACAGGTTACAGAACACTTATCTACCTTAGCACGGAGCAAACAGGAGACCAGTAAGAACCAGCAAACACTGTTAAATAACAGACACTCTTTAAGGATGACGATACCTTTGCTTCTGTTTCATAATATATACTCAGTATAACTTTGGATTCATGTACTTCAAGGAACATTGTACATCACAGTATTTCAGTGAAGTCTTTAAAAAATAATCTTCCAGTTTTCTCATTTTTAAAATATTTGTTGCATAATAGTGGAATCATAGAATAAGCACACTCAATTTTTACTGAGTAGTTTTCCCCCCGGGGTTAATTTTTGTTCAAGGTATGTTAAATTAGAATTCCTTATAAGCAGCAGTAAAGATGAATTACAGTTAAAGTTTAACTTTCTATGTGGAAAATCAAACTGCTAGGATTTCACTTTCAAAGTGATTCAGTACCAAATGCACACCATTAGGACTACAACAAAGTGCTTTGTTTTGTTGTATAAGGGCTGTTCCTACAAATCTATAAAATGAGTTCTGTTCTTTCCAACTCTCCTTTAATTAATGTTTGGGTTTTTTTAAAAAACACCTGTGCAAGCACAAACTATTCAATAACTGTTGATTTTATAAGATGCATTACTTGCTTGCTTTCATACTTGTGCTGAAATGAGTAAGCAATGATAAACAAAACAGGAAAGTAAACAAATATGATTTTTTTTATATGGACAAGGAACTAAAATATTGAATAGTGCATTCTCAGTCTTCCCATTTCTCTAAATAGTAATCAGAAAGAAAATTTTAATATAGGAAAAACAGATAATTTAAATAGCAACCCCACCCCCCCGACAGCTGCTTTTAGTTACATGGCAATTCACTGATTTTCAAGTAGCCTATATCTTAATCTCAGTTCATAGTCAGATACATAGGTCTTCCCAGTTTTCACACGAGATTAACACCTGAAAAACACTGAACACTACACTGATGTAAAGGCTGATTACTTTTTTTTTTTTAAATGTACTGTTTGGGAAAAATCGTTAAGTGCTTCTTCTCTTTGATGCCATGGGAGGAAGGTAAAGTGTTTCTTTGTTTTACAAGGCAGCAAATCTCTCTGGGACTGAATGCATTGTGTTTTCCACTGTGACACTGCAGTTAGACTGTTAAATATTCTGGAAGACAGAGAAAAGATTCAAATCTATTCCAACCCACTTCTCCCAAACCGGAGAATATACTCACAAGAAAATGATGTTTTGTGACCTCTTTTTCCCTTGTGCTAGCATAGGGCAATTTATCATACTTATACCATTCTTCAGAATCCACCAAAAAAGCAACAGTTCTAGGAAGACTTTTGAATTTTATATTTGCACTAATGAGATATTTCAGAATAGTAAACACTGAATCGATAGAAAAATTGGATAAGTAGAGAAGACAAATTTACTGAAAAATTTCCCAGTCAGTGCTCCATTACCTGAAGAAAAAACTACTGTGGTGTAGGTTTTTTTCCTTTTCTTAGAGGACATATCACAAGTACTCAAAGCATGTGGCTCCTAATTCCTTTTTTTTTTTTTTTTTTTTCAAAGTTCTCACCTCTGACTGCATTTTTTATAAAACTTAGTCATAGGGTAACTGAAATATCTTATAAACTACTAAAGCATTGCAGTAATACACTTTTTGATTATATTTTTGTTTGCTTGATCAAACTTGCTCTGGAGAGAAGTAAGGTATAGCAGCAGCATCTTGGTTATAGTTATTACACATTGATCGAGTTTGCAATATTTATGAGTCCTTTTTTATGTGTACACTTAAAAGAATAAAATATATTTTAAGTACTAGTAACAGTAACTTTCTGACCTGATGGAAAAGCGGACTATGTGTGATAGGGATTCCTAAGCCACTGAAACACATCCCAAGGACCATATCATCAGGCGCGTCCATGCTGTAACACCGGCATTTACTAGCGAGTAGTTTCTGAACAGCTATTCTGCTGAAAACCATCCTGAATAAAAAAAGCAAATGAAACATATAAGGCAATAACTACTAAAGAAGCCAAGTGACTGTACTTAATATTGCTGAATGATATAAAATTGCAAGACAAAATGTAGCCCTCTAGTACAACATATCTGAAACTTCAGAATTTGAGAAGTCAGTACTGACAAGTAGTGTAAGAGGCATTTTCTGAAAGATAATTACTTCACGTAAGGAAAATTAATTATACCAATTATGACAATTTTTGTTATTACAACAATTACTTAGCTAGTCACCGTTTTTGCTGCAGCTAATTCCTCATAAATTTGCCCAGGACTTTAAAGGGATATTCTCCTCTATCTTACTCAAATGTATTATCCAGTCAGCTATCGTGTAGCAATTAAATGAAAAGAACTCTAAACCTGAACTGTCATTCCTTGAATCCTCTGTTATACAGAGTTCCCTCCATAAGTCAAAAATGTTCCTGGAAGCCACGGCAAGACTCTTCTGTTGATCCTAACTTCCCTGCTCATTTAAATACTAAGCACAGCCTGGAGCTGTTAGATCGTTATCACTAAAATAAGCCTTCAATAGACCAGAAACACGATGATGTCTTAAATTCAACAGCTGAGGGAATATACTCTTGCCTAGTATTCCACAGCTGCCTTTTTTCAGGTTACATCATCCACCCAGTCTGATCAGAATATAGGGTACTTTAGCTACTACAAGCTATACCAGTAAGATTCACACTCTAAAATTGCTACATGGCTTTGTAAGTTCATTCACTATATGACAATCCTTCACTTGACACTGGGACATGGCAAAACTTCTACAGATACAGAATGCTAAGGCAAAAAGACTGACCTGAGAATATTGTCAGAATAAAGTTGTAAAATACCCCATAATTATTACTGAAATTTTTAAGACTGCATGTATCATAAAAAGAAAAAAAAAAAAAAACCAAAACAAAAAGTTGAGACTTGTGGCCAGCATGTGTTGCTATGCAGAAGGTGTGACGTGAATTGCACGCATTTGGGGAAGATACTTGCTAATTGATTACCTGGAATGTGTCCTTTCAGTTATATAGAATTCTTTGCTTACAACGAACCTTCCCAAAATCAGGGTATGGAGCAAAACGGATGATCTGCGTCTCTATCTGCTCAAACCTGAGAATGAAAATAACCCCCAAACTTCCACATCTAGATGACTGAATAAAAACTAAGAGATAAACACTAATAATGTATAGAATTATCAGACTGGTAACCACCAAACGTACCAGCATCAGTAAAAGGTTTGTTTCTTAACTCAAGCATAAAACCTACTTAAGTAAGATCTATGCAACTATGCAAAACAATGAGAAAGACAGTCAATTGATTTTTACTTATTCATGGATGAATAAGAATCTAATAAGTTATTATAGGCATTACTTTTCACAGAGAGAGACACCAAGGACATTCAGATGTCCACACTACTTGCTTTAGACACACAAGATGGGTCACACAAGATCAGTCTTAAGATTGTTCTGACTGCAATGTGAGCCAACCTGAAAGTTCATACACGTGGTAATTTAAACGTGGTAATTTAAATTTTGCATACAATCACAGGGACCCCTTTGTCTCATGCATGAGATCAACCCACAGTGATCTCTTTCTATGAGACACTATTATCCAAGACATCAACATCCAACTCCTTGCTCAGCCATCCCTCCATAAATCATCGCATGAAGTTCAAAACCAGAAGGAGAATCATGAACATTTTTCTCCATGCTTGGACAAAGAAGGAGAGCAGGAAGGAATATTTTCATTGCTGCAATTCGTATCACTAGGTGTACTGCTTTGGGTTCTCCCGCAAACTCCACAACAGTTCAGACCACAAGCGTATTTTTTTTAAGCAACTATCCCAATTGTCTTCTGCTTCCTACACTTTGAATCACAGTCTCTGAGTATGCAGAATGAATTCTATCAGATGGAACAAGGCTGGATGACGTGCACCAGGAGAACATGTGGTGCGGGTAACTGGTAACAGGCACTCAATTCATAGGACCAGTCAAGCCAAAAAGACCTCTCTGAAGTATGCATGGTCTTCGTCACCAACTGCTTTGCTCTACAAATCTGTTCCCAATAGAACGCACAACTTCTCACTAGTTAGGACATTTTCAGTCTTTGAGCATCACTACATCTTAATCGCACTAGGAAACATCACTGTTTCTGTTGAAACTGATTTGTGTTTTAACACAGAACACTTGCATTCAAAGCAGGGGCTGATGTAGATCTCAGTAGGAGTTTAAATAAATTACCCTCCTCCGCCAGTGATATAACTGTATCCTCCTGTTCCCAAGCCGTAACCGTAACGCTCTCCAAGAAATACTGGTTCATTTGGGTCATAGCAGCTGAGTAATTTTCGGAGTCTGAAAATACTGTAATATGAAAATCCATTAAAAAAATAATCATGTAGACATTCATTTCAAAAACAGATGTTGCTAGCTTAAACTGCATTCTGGTAAACAGCACAAAAATAATAGGAGAAATTCAGAAATT
The DNA here is from genome assembly GCA_947846985.1 of Fratercula arctica. Classification (NCBI taxonomy): domain Eukaryota; kingdom Metazoa; phylum Chordata; class Aves; order Charadriiformes; family Alcidae; genus Fratercula; species Fratercula arctica. Next base: position 24,391,052 of record CANTUZ010000001.1, on the reverse strand, counting down.
CTACAAAAAGCAGAGATACAAACTTTTAAACAGAAATTTATGATGGGTTCTTTACTATGAGATATGATTAGTGAATTGGGTCAAATAATAAATCAATTAGCTTAAAACATTTTTCTGAAGAAGCAGGCAAAGTTTCTCAGCAAAACTGTCTCATGTCAGAGAAAACATGAAATTGTTTTTTCCAAACAATGGTAACATCTTTGCAAGTGATCTTTTCTTCCCAGGAAAGGAAAACAAAAAAGTAGATTTAGTTAGGCAAATACTGCTTTATCTACAATTATAGCCTCTTCCAAATTCTTCTTCTGCCACATGATTTAATGTAAAATGTTGTCTTGAGCACTTATTCTCATATTCATGACCACGTGATCCTGCTGGTTGATCACTGTGCCTTATTTTGCTGATATTTTCACAGCGTCAGTTTTCATGTAAATGGGATCTAATTTTCTAATAAAGGCAAGTCCCCAGACACCGTTCTGAGTGGCTCCGACAACTGACTCTAGCGTACGGAACCTTTCTTCTGGCACACTTACGCGAGGAATACATCTTAGTAAGTGTATTAGCAAGTGACTAAAACCAATCATCTCAGATACACATACAGTGAAGAATCACAACGAGTGATCATATTCAGACTATACGATTACATAATAAAACTAATATGCATAGTTTTTATCAAGTTACAAGATTATGTTGTTTTTAATATAAGTCAAGGAATGGTGAAGGAAAGTGACATTTTTCCTTAAAGGAATATAAATCTAAACAACTAATAAGACAGCTGTATCTCTTAAATACAGAGGAAGAAATGAATATTGCTAAAAATCCTATCAATATGAACAGTGGTAATTCCTGAATTATTGCAATATTTACCTTATCAGTGTGTCATCATCCACTACGACTAACCAAGGAGTTCTGGGAGAGCTATGATCCAAAAACCTTTCCAAAATGGCAAAAGTTTTCCCACAGTGACCTAAAGGAAGAGAAGTAACAGAATGTATACATTTAAATAAAATGAGATTTTGGAATAAACAACTATTCAAGAATTAAATAAATATTCTATGCACTAAGCAAAACATTTTGGAAATGACTGGCAACATATTTGAGATGCAAGTTTAAATTACATCCTTTAGAAAAAACCCTAAAAAGCCTTCTCAGAAAAAACCCTAAAATTATTAAAGTCATGGAAGCCATGCGCCTTTTTTCTATTCAAACACAAAGTAGATTACTTTAAAAGCACATTACTTGTCATTAAAATATCTTCCAATCTTAACATTTAGGTTTTGTGCTAAAATCAAGACATACTAGGCACAAGTATATAATATTTGAATACCACACGGCAGGTAGTTTATGCTCAGTAACCCATCAGCACTGTCTGAGGTCTTTTGACATAAAGCTATGACTTCTGCTACTATTGACAATCTTGAGTCAAGATCATCAATAACTCAAGAGTTATTACTCCCACGCAGAGCAATAACACCAATTTTTGTCTCTTGGAACATATCAGTGTACCATGCTTTCATACTCACAGTATTTAGTTTTCTACTAAAAAGAATATCGTACCTACATAGGTGAACTGTACTCTTCATCTATTTCCTGTGTGGCAAAAACATTTTTTTTTTAGCTTAGGCTGCACAAACGCGCTATGGAAATACAGAATTTCTAAATTATATGCTATGCATGAAATATACATATCATCCATAAAACTTAGCATCTTTAGACAGTTATTTGAGCAAAACTGACAACAACAGCCAATAGCTCACCTCTGTCAGTATTAGGTATGCCTAAATCTATAGTAGGAATGGAGATGTCTGCGTAATCGCTGTAGTATTCGATAAGGGCAGCTTCTCTTTCCCAAGTCTGCTTTACAACTGGTACTGCAAAACAACCGTTGACATTGAAACATAAGTAAATTGTTTAAAATAAGGACCTGATCAAAACATTTATGCACCTTGTTAACCTGACATATTCCTTCTCCTGGTAATGAAAATGCTGTTTCAAAGACAGCATCGTGACTCTAAATGTTCATTCTTTTTCCTTTGCTACAATATTTAGAGAGAAACAATTTCACATTTTTATGAAAGCCTGTCAGGGCAGTTTTATTTAGATAGTAATACATTTTCTTTTTAAATATGACTACAGTTTCATTCATATTGCATTGAAAACTGTGATGTTTACATTTATGCTAACCAAAGTATGGAATTCATTACTTTTACGCTTGCCATGGTAGCCTTCATAGCACACATCAGCATCAACACTATCAGAGATCTATCATTCTTCCAGTATTGAAACTGCCGCATTTTAAAAACAGCAAATACAACTATACAGCATGTAAAATATTCTCAATCAGAAACAGACCAAATGCACCTTCTGAAATATCCACTTGTGTTATATACATCATATCTGACGTCATGTTAATGCTCAAAAACACCTGTGTCTGGAAACACACTCACAGAGGGACATTTATAAATATCATACAACCAATTTTTAGCCCATGGAGATTCTTTTCAAAGAAGGACTGTTTAATATTTCTCTACAAGAGCAATCCTTTTCTTATTAGTTTGCCATTTGACATAAACATTTTAAATTGATCATACAAAATTCTAATAACGATGCTAAAAATCTTTAAATTGTATCAAGAAGTGAGTAAATTACTGGTAACACAAACAAAAGCCGAACACCCGCGGCGTGTTATAAGAGAATGATCAGATTAAAATCAATGCTTTTTTTCCATTTTACAAATTAAATGGTCAGGACTTAGATGAACAACTACTCTGAAACATCATGCATTCTGCTATCATTGTTTGTCCGCTTTATGTTCTTTGACACCATCCAGTAGGTCTCATTAGCAGCAGCTACCTCTTCAAATGGAGGAAGTATTAACGTAACTTCCCATTGTTGCTATATAACTCTGATGCTTGTGAACAACTCATTTTAGCCCCTTGCTGGAATTGTCCATCGCCTAATTTGATGTTTGCTGCCTATCTACTCGCTCACTTCCCTCTACTCTGATCACACAGAGACTTGTAGGATTTATTATACTTGACTGACCAACAGTCAGTTTGATAAGACTAAAAGGAACTGAAAGGTGAATGTTAGGGTAGAGCAGTAACAACTCAGTGTACTAATGGAAAGGGTTTAACATTTGGAAAAAATATAATTACACTTCTGTAGCATTGTGCAATGGACGATACTGCTTTTAAGTTTCAGACACTTAAATCTGCTCTCAAAGTTTTGCATTACAAAATCCAAACGGAATTATGTACAAAAGAGATGTTCATACAACATGACAGTGGAGTTTTGAAACGCAAAGCCAGGAATTTCACAATACATTAACTCCTATGTACTAAAAAGTCACGTCACATCATAAAACAACTGCATAGTCATGCATTTATTGACAGAGAATGCCATGTAAACTTCTTTTTTTCCAAGTAGAATAAAAAACCCAAGTAGGCAGGAAATTATTTTCTTATTTTGTGGAAATGTTCTATTTCAAAAGTGTTTCTCATAAGAAGAAAACCAGAAAGCTTCCAGAAAGGCCCTAATACAGAAATGTCACAGATATACACAATGCTTCCAATGTTCACCTGGCAGAAGAGACGCACCTGTAAAGGCTGTTCCACCTTTCTCCAGCCAAGGACCTCAACCTCACTAGGGTGCTTTAATGTACAGAACTATTTGCTATTACAGACTCAGCCTCTCAATTTCTTCAGTGGGGTCTCACTTTTCTGTATAAATGAAAAAAGTTGACCGAAGCGAGGATCAGAGCCTCACCTCAGTTCAGTGGTCTAACAGGGGGGTTACTACCCAAAGTGTCGTTCTCTTTCCTTGCTTGTTTTGATGTTAAGCGTCACCATCCAGGCTAATGCCTCTTGTAAACTGAATCCCATAATACTTTGTAATTTCTAAAAACTTGTATGTTCCAAAGAAAGAACAACTACTTGAAATTTCTGACTAGCTACTGATGCAAATATTTATCAGTATGTATTAATACTTGTGATCACACCAAAAGTTTTAATACTGCTCTAAAGAGATGTTTATAGAAGGTCAGCTCTACGTTCTTAATTATATTTTATTTATGCTACTTCTAGAACCTTGAAGCACGTTTGCAGTCTTGAAATTTTCTTATATAACCATATACGAATATGTGTAAAGAGGAGATTTGTACCTGAAGTAAATTCTTAAGTAAAATTAACTGCTTTTGCACATTCAATTCCCATCCTTAATGTTGCACTAATGTAGTTGTTGGCATACAATAAAAAATGACTTACCAGGTAAAAGGAGCTCTCTGAAGCTGGCATCCATTAATCTTTCAAAATCTTGAGTAAGATTATCCTCTACTGCATAACACTGGAAGCTGTGAGGAAAGTTCAAGAATTTTCCTCAGTCTTCAGCAAGTGTTTCTTGTGTTTACACTATCTTTTTGAAGACTTACATTCTTTTCTGTCTTTCTAGGTTTGGGTTTTTTTGGTTTTAATTTTGATGTAAGAAAATAAACATGGATCCAGAAAGGAGAACTCTTCAGTGAACTCCAATTACAGGACAGTCAATTTTTTTTGTCAAAAAGCTACTTTAAAGACCGCCTAACAATTAGGTGATTGAAATACTAGAAATGTGCCTTCATTAAGTGCAGTAACATTAAGAAAAAAAAAAAAATCCATAAATCTTATTTTGAAGAAAAAAAATCAGCAACTGACAAATAGTCTAAATTTAGAAGCGACAGAATCTACAGTTTTGGTTGCATTACCAAAGGGGGACTTAGTTAAGAAAAGAGCTTTTATCTTCATCCTGCCCTCCAACAATAGGTATTGCAAACCTCCCCCCGCCCCAGTTTGGTAAAACTACTAAGGCATTATTTCATTTTCTTTTTTTTTTTTTTTTTTTTCTGACAATAATCACTTTAAATTAAGTTTATGAACAAACTAAGTCTAATGGTGACAATATTATGTATCTGGAGTATTCAAGGGTACACAAGATTCAAGTAAATTCCAGGAAATAAATCCATTCCTGAAATTTCCTTATTAACAAAATGTCTAGAAATAAGCTAGAACGGACTGGTAGGTGGCATCAAGTAGGCAGAGCGTCTTCTGCTAAATCAGTGGATTTGGAATTTTTCCTTCCAAGTTTTGTAGACAATGGATCTACCTCAACTTATCTGAGCCTTACTGTGTATTAGCTGAAGCTGAGTGTCTCTCTGTATCTTTATTTTCTGTGCCTCTGAGAAGGAAATTAATACTCACTAGACGTATCTTGTTGGGCTGTACTAAGGTTTTTTTGGTTGTTTTTACCATAGATATCATCATCATATGTCATGGTGACTATGATTACCTGTATAACACTACAATTTCCAGATGAAATGTGCTATAGTGTTGCACACTTGGGAGACTCTTGCTATGGCCCATGTCTCGGACAAGTGCACAGGGTTACAATAGATACAAGCAATATGACAGCATAGGCTGCTCAATCTTTTACTGGAGGGAAGGGCAGGACAAGACAAAAGGAAGGAGGAGGGGAGAGACCTTTCAGCTTGTTCAAATTTCTCAATCAGCCACCACACAGCTGCACAATTGCTACTGCTAGTACAAGGAACAGAACTGAACCAATTATCTGGGGGAAACACACTGAAGGATATTAACAGCTGCTTTATTAATTAATGTTGCAACAGCTCCAATTTGCAATAATATAATCTACTTTAATGCATATTTTTAATTTAGGTATTCAATTTCAAGATTTTTGCCAACCAATCACTAATGATGAAACATCAAACGACCACAACTTTTTGTCTTAAACACTTCTCAGCACTCCTGAAGAACTCTGAATGGCAAATTCTACCTAAAGAATAAGCTGTTTACAATTTTGAAGCTTTCATGTTTCCCAGTGGATTTGGCAAACATTTAGTCCCAAAGAGCTACAGAGACTGCGTATATCAGTTTGCTTTTAAAATACTAATTTCATACACTATATTGCATAGAGCTACTCCCTTGACTGTCAACTTACTTCTGTCTCCATGAAATTTCTGACATGTTTTTACAGCAACAAAGATATCTTCCTTTTTCACTGGCTCTCCCTATATGAACAGAACAAAAAAGAATTCTGTAATTGCAGGCTCTGCCTGTAACATTTTACAGGATAATTATGTCCATGCATATAATAAAACAGAAAATACCTTTTCGTTGTATAGCATATTAAGTAGAATAGCCTACCAGTAATCAAGTAGAAAGTACATTTTTGTCTCTTGAAAAAAAGGTCACTAGTGGTTTAGAATTCCTGAAATAATATTATTGAAATACTTTTTTCATTGATGTAGTATTCTAACATGAACTAAACCACATATCATTAGGAAAAGAGAATGAGTAGTAGAACTTGTTGAACTTGTTGAAGAATGATTCATCTGAAAAAAGAATGTTTTCTTAATGTCTTTGAAATAAATCACTATGACAACATATTGAACTATATCATACTTGGAAAAAGAAGCTTAAATTCTACACAGAAATCTTTGAATTTTCTCAACTGTTAATAAAATCATTTAACCTTTTTTATTTCTTTTCCTTTTTGGCACCTAGAATTTTGCTCTGCTGGAAGCATGGAACACTTTTGGGCCTCTAGCAAGAGTTAATCCATAATATCATAAATGTATTCTCCTAGAGGTGGAAGAGATGGGTTGTACTTTAATGCACCAAATACTATGTTACATTTTTATATTTAGCCTCAACAAGTTTTACATTTCCCATCTGTGAAAGGAAGCTTATCTGTACTTCAGTATCTCACAGAAATGTAAGGAGAAATACTTTATAGTATCAAATGCTGTGGTAGAAAGACCCATTAAAGCAGTATTTGTTTGCCAGGAAATATCCTGTGCCACAGAAGGCTGAAAGCATATCCAAAAATAGACAAATGCCAGAACAAACTTTTTCTTTCTTTTTTTTTTTTAACTTCCTGAAAAATATTTTCTTAAGGTCTAAGATCTTTAAAGTCAAGTATTACGCATTTTTGAAGGAGTTTTACCTTTACTAAGCAAATGCATTTAAAATGGACAAGAATCTACTACAGGACAGCATATCTATTACATTATCCATTATTAATGTATAATAATATACATTATTACATACATTATTTAAAATATGGTACTTACACAAAGTGGCAGAAAATTACTGAATGCTGTTGCACAATGATCAACTTTATATGAATTCACATCATCTGTGCAGAACTCAGGCACTGGTGTAAGATGTGGTCCTTCTCCTTTCTGCCAAATATACAGGGCAATCTATGAAAACAGAGAACATTTACATCAGTAATGAAACCGGACAAAAATTCTCAGGGCATACAAAGAAATCATATTACAGGACAAACTTTACAGGAAAACTGAAAAATATAGGATGCTTTAGAAGATTTGTTCCTTAGTTGATTAACTAGCTGCATACCTTATTTCTTGCTCATGTTTCTAGAGTCAATGTGCAATTTTTTGCTATAAAAGAAATTCTATATATGGACAAGTTTTAAATTTTTTCTCATAGAATCACAGTTTCATGTATTTAAGCATATCAAAACAACTCATCTTTAACTTTCATAGGAAGTGGTAGAGTGAATGTTTACACCTTCTTTTAAAGTAAACAAAAATCCTTATTGTGCTGCTCTTTTAAAATTATTTTGATAATTTGGAATAGCTAGGCCTATTTCATCCTATGTGGCAGTTTTTAGCTTTTCAAAATACACCTATTCTCTGGTGACAATTTAAAATGCTCAAAATCAGTAATGAAACTCTGAGAAGCTGTAAAATACAATGAAGGATAATGTAATAGATATGCTATCCTGTAGTAGATTCTTGTCCATTTTAAATGCAAAAACAAAACAACAAAAAAGCCAGCCAAAATTTACAGAGAGAAAGAAGCAAACCAGTGATGTATGAAGAAGAGAAAAACCCCATCCTTTCGTATTTACATTCAATTCATACTAAAAATAATAGTGTTTCAATCTGTACTTCATGACACATCAAGAACACTTAGACCTGCCCAACATTTCACTGCAACACTCTTACACTGCTTGTAACTTTGCCAGACTAAGTATTCAGGGAGGAAAGTTCTACACTGGGTGCCTACCTCAGACCATTTAAAAGATGAACTTCATTTCATATGAAACTGTTCAGAGACTTGTAAGAACAAAATGAAGCTCTTAAAAATCTAAAAGGCAGAAAATATCTTCTGAGTAAGTACGTGGATCCAAAGATTCCCATCTGCACTGCCATACGCTCCTGATTCTGAATGCTTGGGCTCTTCCTGAGGGTAGGCCAGAGATGTGAAAGCATCTTTGGACAAGAGCTGTTTGAGCATAACCTCAAGATGTAGGAGATCTGGGTTCTAGGTTTGCTTCTGCCTAACTCAGTCAGAAGTTACAGCTTCTAGTTTTCAAAATGGTGCCTACACTAACAAACCACAGATATGCTGGGACCGAGACTCTCCATGCCATCTCACGAAACTCAGTTACCAACAAGAACACGTAGGGAACGGGAGCCTGACTCTACTGCACAGGGATAACGGCACTCCTCCAAGGGAGGAAAATCCGTCCTGCATTCTAGTTCCTGTTTCCCATGTTATTTACAAATATTCCCACTGTCTCTTGCATGGAAAACAAGTTAAGGGCTCCACTGGAATATGGGACCAGACCCAGCACACACCAAGGCAATGAAAATGAGTCTCCTTTTCACTGTTTTATACCTACTTAGGAACTGTTAGCTTAAAATCCCCTCAGGGCCAGAATTCAGTTCCTCTTTTAGCAAATAATGCGATCATTAAGCTGTTATTAAGAGGGCGTAATATTTGCTTCTCCCCAGTGCTCAGGAAGAACTCAGCGCAAACCAAGAGCATTAAGTATGGTCTGGACAAGCCCATGTCACCAAACCAGTTACGGACTTCTAAGTTATAGATGATTATTTTCCTGCCCATCTCATTTAGTTCTCAACATCCTCAGAAAATCCCAACTATCTGCACACAGCCATTTCTGGAACTTAGAAGGAATAAAAGAAGTGTCAGTTTGTTACAGGCCCTGTTAAGACTGGGGGCAGGCTTGAATACAATCATATTTTTGAAACTTAAGCTGCCAGATTTGAAAGATTTTCAATAGGGTACAGTCACAAACTAGAACACAATTAACTGATGACTTTTTAGCAAATTGCTGATTATAACTGGGCTGTTATAGCTCCACATGTGCTCTTAAACCACCTCAACTGCAAAGTAAAAATATTTAGTTCGATTGCACTGAAAAGAGTTTAAATTACTGCATTTTTCCTTGTAATTGAGTGGATGCAGACGACTGGGAGCTGTCTCATGTTCACTACTACTGCTCAGCTGATAGTGACTTGATAAACCACTGTAACTCATCTGCAGGTTCTTTCAATACAATGCGTTTTGTAGTTTGCAAGTTCTAAGTTCTCTTAGCCTCACCATGATTAGGTGGCCTGATTTTCTGCTGTTTTAGCAATGCTTCTGAAAACACAGATGATCTTAGCATCACAGATGAGTTCAACAAAGTACTGAAGGGAAAGGCCACTCTATAGGGAAGAAAAAGCACACGCACGAGTGGCAGTTAAGATAAATACTGTTGATAGTGCTTGGAGTAAAGGAGAAGTATGGAAATGCCATGTAACACATACAGGCTCGTGGTGAGGAGCAGACAATAAGCACACATACATCTCCAAGGTTATCTCCTTGCCTTGTCACCACATTCATATTCTTGTGGCCACAGTCAATGTCACCATAATCATATTCAAGTGGTTCTTGACCCTGCCTTGTAGCTGGAAGACTACGTAACAGCAAGGAATAGGATTTCTAACGAGCTTCCAGTACATTTTAAGATTGTATTAGTTCAGAATTCAGCTATTCAGAATTAATGTCTATCACATGAACCAACAAAGAAGAAATGCTCCTGCAGCACAAAGAATATTTAACAATTGTAGTTGAACATGAATTATTTATGAAAGTTCATAATGTGCTAAGATTTTCTACTGAATAATGAAATCTTCAATAGAAAGCCTTGGAGTGGTGTGAAGCTATCACATTTTAGAAGTGACGTCAGAGTGCCATTTTGACTAATAGAACAGGATGACAGACTGTTCCGAAAACAATGGAAATGGATTTACAATAAAAAGAAAAAAATATTCTTAATGTTAGCCCTAATCTAATGTTAGATATACAGAAAATCCATTATTCACTTCTAGTTTTGAATAAACATCAGGCAATATGCTACATGTTGTGCAGTTAAAAAAAAGTCTAAAAAACAATCTGCAAGTGAGAGGCATCATGACAAAAACTCTTTACCATATTTTCAAGACAGGCATTCCAGATGGAAAGTGATAGAAATATTATGGATATAAGAAATAGGGACTTGGAAAATAGAAAAAAACCTGATACAGAGCACAATAAAATACCGAAGACTAGAAGCACATGTTATTAGGACCCTGTCAAACAAACATTTCTTAAAACGTTTATCATCCTTCATGAATTTAAACATTACATACAATCATTAAAGATCACAGATTATATCCTTTGATTTGTTGTCAATCTTGATTCACACAAGAAGGATGCAGAGATAAAAATGATTTAAGCAGGAGAAGATGGTGATTTATAAAATAAATGAGGGGGAATGGAACTGTCTCTAGCAGACACGAGACTGTGCAGAAAGAATAACTGCAGGGCTGAAGTAGGTTATCAATGGCAATAAATCTGAAATGAAACATATGCAAAGAGCTGCTAACAGAGTAAGAAGTGCATGGAAGTCATTTTGCCAGGAGAGCAATCGTTTTTCATTAAGCAATCTGTGGCACATAAAAGAAATGTCTGCTAATGATTTTTTTTTTTTTTTAATGACACTATGTTTGGAAGCTTTGTCAGTGCTGAGGTAGGCTGGAATATTGGGAATATACGAATGACTTTGAGGTAACTTACAAAAAGAAGATTAACAATGTGAAGTCCAAGGTCTTGCATTTAGAAAAATTAACAAGAGGAAAGAAACAGCTTGTTGGCTTGTTTTACATAGTAAAATGAAAGCTGAGAGGGGTCCAATTGCTTTTGAGAAATACATCAGTCAAGGAGGGGAAACTATGCCAAAGAACAGTGTTGGCACAAACCCAAATTTATTTAAATATGCTACCAATTTATACTCTATAACACCCTGCAGATTTATGTTGGAAATAGGGAGGTTCATAATCATTACAGAACAAAGATCTGGAACAGCAGCAGTAGTTTTAAGCAAGGGGTGGGTGTGGGGGGGGGCGGTTCTGGGCCAGAACCACAATTTAAAGCTCACTTTTAGAAGTTTTAAAAAATTCAAACAAATTCAACATCACTCACAATTTCAGGCCAAAATTAGCAAGCTTATTCCAGATTCATCCTCCCCTCCCACCCTGGTTCAGGAGTTCACTTCGGTGACTGTACAAAACCCTGGGCTGCCCCAACGCTTTGAAGGCAGAAAAAATAAAAAAGCTTCAGAAAAAGTAGTACTGATATTCTTTCGGATCCCCCCCATTCCTTTCTTCTCATGTTCCTTTTAGTCAATTCACTTATTCTCTGAAAGACCTAGTGGCTACCTTTTAAAACTGTTGCAAACGAGGGGCAAAAAAAATTTCCTCGACTTCCATGCTACAAGTTGCAGAGTTGATTGTTTACATAACAGTTAGGTTCCTCAGACTATTGAATCCATCATATTTAACTTTTAGAGCCTGATTTAAAGACTGAGTGAGGCCAGCTAATATCTGACATACTATTCATGTCAGCTTCATGAATTGGAAGTCTCTCTCCTTTATAAAGCAAGCCTTAGAAGATACCTTACTGTATAAAACCATCTGTATATTCCTATATGAATGCAATTTTATTCATTAATTCTTCTATGCTTGAAATACAGTTTTAAAGTTTTACAATATTCTAAAGGAAGAGAAAGACATTAAACATGCCGTGGCAGTCAAACCTTTTAGCAACGTCTAAGAAAAACCTGTTATTTCCATTATCATTTATCACCATTGACAGATATAGATTTGACACAATTTTTTTTCATCACATCACTGCTTACCTCATGCTTTAAATCTATTGTAAAATCTGACTTGAGTGGTTCACTTTTCAACTTCTTTGCAAGCCTATATAATTAAAGATGAAGAAATTTACTCAAAAAAACTGTTTAAAAAAAAAATAATCACTTGTATATGCAGCAAAGTGTGACTGGTATTATTGACCATCTTATAAGTGAAAAAAAAAAAAAAAAAATCACACTTATATTTATTGCCCCAAGAAGCAACTTATATTTCTTTTTTCATATCAATTTTTTTTTTTCACCTGAGCACAATGTGATGTTAATATTACTTTTCAGCACCCAAATTTTGATCCATTCTTCCTGCCCAAGAAGAAAGTTCTCATCTGGAGTAGATGGAGAGGCTGGCAAAACATTTTCAACAGGCTAAAGCAGCAGTGCGTTTGAAGCTCAACAGCGATCAGCATCTCAAATAATATTCTCTTTTTGTGTATTCCAAAGCACAGTATTTAGGCACCTTCAATTTAAGAAAACGCCAATCCTTGCATCAGCAAGATGCATCCAAGTTCTGAAATCGATGAACTTTTCAAATCTCATTTAAAAACTAAGCACCAAATCTGAAATATACATCTAGTTGTCTCTATAGCATGAGAAACACTTCTAGAGGGCAATACTGTCACTCTGAGATCCAGGAATACAACTGCTGTCTGAGGAAGAATACATTTTTAAAATGACAAGAGATGGTATTGAACCAGTTTAACAACTAGTACTGGACAACTGTTAACTAGCTGACATGACATTAACTTTCAGATTGGCAGAGTAAAGCAAAACAAACCATGTGCACAGCAATGATACAGAAATCTATTTCTGTATCCTTCTCTACTAGTGAATTCTCAAGTGTTTATTTATAATAATTATGCTTGGAATTTGGAGAATAAGGAAGAAATGGAATTTTATCAAAGGAGTATTTTCTGGGTAAGTTTATAGTGTCAGCACAAGTCTATGTAGGCGTGCCCAGAGCTAGTTGTACATCACTGTGCCTGGCTGAATGTCTTGCTATGCACCTTAGATCCTCAAACTGAAGTAGACTTAACATGGATCAGCATGGATGCTAATAATACAGGTGGCAGCAGCAAAAGCTCAGTGTAGGCTCTGAAGCCAAATCCACGAGAGGCCAGCCCGCACTGGCTGAGGACATCCCAAGCTGTCTGCCTTCGCTAAGCTGCAATCAGCAGCTTCAATTCAAAGACAGCTCAGAATTAAAATTTGTCTTTGCATATCTACGTGATCTGCAATAAGACCTTCAACTGTACTGCAGGAACACCTTCATCTTTTATGGTAATCCATATGAAATCGTAACTCATTAAAGTAATATTGATTAGCATCCAGAAAAACTGTATAAACTATATATTAAACATTCTTAATTACTATCAATAAACAAGAAGTTATTAAAAATTCAATTCTTACTTGTTAACAAGTGGAATGCTAAGTGCCCAACCAGCAGCAAAATCTGGAAATTTAAAGACTGTAGGATTTTCAGCAAAGGCATAATGGTGAATTATTGTAGATTCTTCATCATATAATGCTTTACCTAAAAACCACTCCTGTAAAGGAATATAGGAAACAATTTTGTTCATCTACAGCATCCTTTTAGTGAAGATGACGACTGCATTCATGCTTAATAAAGCAAACCTGAAAACAAAAACAAGGGAAGCGTATTGTTCACAATAATCCAGACAAAAATTGTTCTTGGTAAGAAATGAAACTAAAGGCAGTTTTCCGAATTCAAACACACAATGTATTTTCAAACTGCAGCATATGCCCTGGGTTCTACCTGTTCAAAGAGCACCAAATCCCAGAATCATAGAAGGGCTGAGGTTGGAAGGGCCTCTTGAGATCGTCTAGTCCAATCTCCCTGCTCAATCTCCAGAGCAGGATGCCCAGGACTCTGTCCAGTCGTGTTTTGAATACACTCCACAACCTCTCTGGGAAATCTGTTCCAGCGTTTGTCCATCCAAACTGGCTAATGACTAGACGACACCCAAAAGCATTGCACTGAGGAATTTTATATATATCCATTTTGAATTTCCATCTGTCTAGCCTCTTTTACACTAGGGAAAGCAAACACATTTTAAATACCTTGATCTTCAAAAGAGTTAAATAAAGACGGTCCCATTTGTAAAGTAAAAAACTAAGTATTATTATTATTGTTATTATTAGAGTTTTAATAACAGTGTTTAAGGATTTACTACTGAGTCTGCTGCATCAGAAAAATAATTAACTGACTTAAACACTACTGCTTTAACACTACTGTCAGTTGTCTTAATCTTTCTCTTTAGAATGGATATAAAACAAGCATACCCCCAAATTTTTTCAGAATAAGGACTCTGATGAAAGGAAAAAATAATATATATGTGTACATATATAATTTTTTTTAAAAAGTATAAACTCCTTTTCAGGCCTACGAGTACAAACAATGAATCAGAATTCTGAATCACCTTAATGATTATGTTAAGTCTTTAAAGTGTGAAGTTCTTCACGCTATAACAGTAACTCAGGCTTTTTTTTCTTCTGACAATTTACAAGTTCATCACGAAGACAGATTCAAAGATAGGGCAACTGTTCTTTCAAAAAAGATTCTCTTTCTCCATTCTCTCTGACGTAGCTGATTTTTCCCCTCCTTTAAAGGCGCAGCTATCAGCAACAGTGAAAAATTCCTTCAAGGCATTAGCACAGTTCACACGCTTCACACGAGATGAATTGTTCACACGAATTCAAGACAAAAGGGAAAATATTCAAGCAAAAGTACTGTAGAAACAGCTGACCAAAAAAACCTAAACCGGTCTAACCCAAGAGTATCTTGCTTCTCAGTAGGCATCTTTCTAACTTGAAGCAGATGTTGCTATATAGACCAAGCTAAATTTTATATCTCCCCAGAGTCAATGAGGAGGCACGAGTGAGATTTGGCCAGGGTACGGCAGTCAGCAAACAGCAGCAGAGAGGTCTGCACCCACCAAGAGATACCACCAGCCAAAACTATCTGGCTGAGCCTGGCAAGGGCGGTTGCCCCAGAGGACATTCAGCCTGGCAAGCCCCCGGCTTCCAGCCAGGACTCAACCTGGCTGCCCAGAAGGCAATAAAAGGACAGCCTCCTGCAGCTACTGGGGATGTTTGTCTTGCCACACACACCGAGTCAAAGCTACGCGGTGCTGCCTGCTTCAAGAACCCCACCTCTGCAGGGACGGCCAGGACCCATACAAGCAACCATGAGTCAAAGATATGGGATGCCACCCCTGCCAGGAACCCTGACCGTCTGAAGGACTGATGCAAGCGTAACATGGTATGGATGTTCATGTATACGTGAGTGAGGCACCGAGTGCATTTCTCATGAATTCTGAACATTTCTGCCCTCTACTTTGATCACCTACTCTGAGTAAAACCAAATTGAATACATCTTGTACGTGACTAGTGACTTCTTCAGGCAAGACTAATGCTGAAAACTTGTTTGCTCCCATAATCCCCATGTGGTGAGGCTAAGACGTGCTCAAGAATCTCTTGAGGAAACAGAAAAGGTAAGGGGGGAGATTTTTTTCCACCATTTTTTAACCACTCTCATAGGAGTTGCTACCTGGTACCTACTTAGCCTTTGATTTATACCTTCAATCACAACAGAGCCTGTTTTCTCCTTCCTTTATTGGAAGGATTCAATACTGTTCACTGGAATGATTAAAAAATAAAAAACACATTGGAAGGTAAAAGAAAATGGGCAAACATACTAATTTTTATGCACAAAAACAATTGCCTTGAAAGAATCAAAAGAATTCTGTAGAAGCATTTGTGCACACCATTTTTTAACTCTTTTAGGGCCTCCACAACTTCAAAACGCTTATAACACAAACACACTATTCTGTTTCAGAAATGGTTAATAAATAGTAATGTTTTAATATGTCAATACCATCTGCAGACAATTTTTTTCTGGACCTCCACTTTGTTATGCTACAGAGTGAAAAAAATCTTTACTTATCCTAACTTCGCATGCTAATTTTTACAGCAAAACAATCTATGGATTAAAAAAAAAAAATCTTACTTCCTGTTATCTATAAAACATGGAAAATTAAACCCATTCATATACCGTCCTCAGGCTTTCACATAATATTATTTCTGGCAATATTAAGCCACAAATCACAGTGAAGGCATTCCAGGCTACAGCCAATACTCTCCAAGCTTATTTAGTCGTAACATTGTTTATTTACTACACTGATATCTAGGACAAGTCAATCTGTGCAGGCTAGCTTTACAAGATATTAAATTAGTTACATGCAAAGGAACTTATAAAGTAACTTTAGGAATGATGGTAATTAAATTGCATATAGGCAAAAATGTGAATTAAAAAAAAGAATGTGATTTACTGCATTACGGATAATTACCATCCACAGGATCAGTTAATATACTGTGCTTCAACAATGGCAAAAATCACCTACCTTTAGTAAGAGCACTCCAAAGTCTTTAGAACACTTTAAATTAATAGCTGAAGGAATGTGACACAACAAAGCTCAATATCAGACCTCAGGGAGGGCAGAGGTGCCTTCACCTAACTTGCTAATCAAGTTGATTCTATCCACTCACTCTTGCACCCACTTACCAAGACAAGCGCGCCAAATTCATCTGTTCAAAACTTGTGTCTGGCACATGGGACAGATTTCAGCTGTCACATCCTCATTGTGTCTTACTACAACATCTTATGGGTTCTTAACGATTCTCAAAGCCAAACTGTTCTTTAGACAGATCTTTTACACCCTTTAGGTATCAACAGCTACTAAGTCATTGCTGCCCATCAGCTTGGTTTATTCACTCTGCACATCTTTGGGGCTGTCACTCAACATCACATTCATATCAGTCTCAATAGGTCTGTTACTAATCTCTATATATGCAGACTGAAAAGCTCCAGATTCATCAACTATTCACATGCCCCTTGTAGACCTTTTATTGTGATTAATGTATACCAGCTTTTTATTATGCACACTGCTGACATTCCAGAATTAAAAATGAATGAGCTCATTCTGGTCTAACTCATCTTAAATTTTGTGACTGATGGACCACTGCTCTATATAAGGAATCAACTGTGGACTGTTACACTAAGATGATGATTACTATGTACAAAAGCAAAACACCTACAATTCTATGATTTTATTTTCCTTTTATAATTCAGGTTGGAACATATTTTGTTATTGTAATAGAATTTACATGTAATGCAAAGGAGAGATTAGAACTGGCATAAGGGCAGCATCTAGAACAAAATTTTTGTTTCTATTCTGAGAACATCAATGAGGAGTGTTTCTGAAACAGAAATAAATGGGTATTACAAAGGTCTGAATATATTCAGTCAGCCATTTCAAAGATGAAGTATTTAAAAATGTAAGATCTCTGAATTATTATTATTATTACTACCATTGTAGGAAAGAATTGTGAGAAAACATGACAAGGCCATGTGCCTGCAAAAGAAGTAAATATGCTAAAGTGAGACCTGAAGAAGAGTTCAATACTCAAGTCAAGGTAACAATAAAGAGGCAAAACATACTTCGCACAGGAGATTTTTGGCTTTTTATTCCAAGCAAAGGACAGACATCAAGCTGAATTTTTTTCTGAACATTAAGAATTCTAAACATTAACAGCTTTCGTGTCAGTCACATAGCCAAGTTTACTTTGTTCCTTGGTGACTGAATTTTTCTTTTGTTCTGCAAGTCTTTTGGTGTTGTTTCTTTTCCGGCAGGTAAAGAAAACTGTCTTATTGCCAAGACAGTTCAGAAACAGAATGCAAATAAAACACCCTACTATATTAGATCAGAGGCAGTTAGTCAAACTAATATCAGTCATCCTGTCTGATGATAATCAGAACTGATGACAGACAGGGAAATGGGGAGAGGGGACCACACAGCCGACTATATTCATCTTTTTACTGATGCTACATCATTTTCAGGCTACCCACAGAAGGAATCTTTTTTCTGCTCAATTTTAATAGTTCTTCAACAGCTAGACAGGTGCTCATACACTGTTTCATATTAAATATCTTGCTTACTCTCAGCCTCAGCAATAGAAATCCATTCCCCCTATTTTAAGCTGTTTGGATACACCTTTTCCAATGTCTGGAGCTATAAGCCCTCCAGGCAGTGTTACAAAATTAAACTCTGGACTACAGAAACTGTTCCATAACTAGGAATCCTAAAATTCTGTATTTATAATTTTTTACTTAAAATGATTCCACATGCTTCATCTAAAAACCCATTCAAGTACATTCAAAACAAAGTTAAATATCTGAATTTTTATTTCACCTTAGACTTGTCAAATCTTCCAAGTGTTTCTAGCAGCTTTACAACTTGTATTCTTGTATCTTCTTCACAGAAGAAAATCCATGAGGAGTTCCTACCATAGGTAACAGAGAAGCTAACAAAAGAAATTAACATTTTACTAATAAACCGGCTTATGAACAGAACAATAGCTTCAACCCACATTCCCCAAATACAAGTACTCTGCAATCAATTACTAATTTACACAGAAATAGAGACTTTTACTACCAACTTAGAATTACATATCAAAGGACTACAGCAAATGGATGAAGACATTGCCTCTGCTGCTATGTATTTATATAGCACCTGTTATTCCAGAAAGAAGGGAAAAGAATAGAGATACACAAAGAATGTCCACTCAGAAATGCATAGGTACTATAGGTATAACCATCTATGAATTCAGAAATTTACAGATAGCAGTTAAAGTTACCTTCCCCCTCTGTACCTTAACTTTCTTCCAAGGAGCCCCCCACTGTTGGGCATCTAACACCATTGCAGCAACCACGAAAGTGCCTAATGACAGGTTTTCTCACAGCTGTTTGACACTGATTATTATCATAATTCTCAGCTTAAAAACTCCATTAGCTGTTTCACTACGGTGAAACTACACAGATTGAAGGGACTCCCCTGCCTTCCTCAAAGCTAACACTAATCTCAATGCAGGATTCCTGATTCCTTCAGAAAATTCTCAAACCTTATTTCTCTACTCCTCCCAGTTTAATTCTTCCATTACCTAACAAAACAAAGCCCTATTAATTCATGATTACTTAATGGGAAAAAAAAGCCAATCTTTACTTGTCCAGTTTTCTTTGCATAGCTTTTACATTGATTTAATTGGAGAAGTCATCTGAGGAGAGGGATAAGAAAATTAGCACCTATAAACATCACAGATTTCTTCCCCTACAGCGTTGTCTGCTGATAAAATCAGCAATGAAAATAAACATCAGCGATGTAAGTCAGCAAAAATAAGTAAAAAAGGGTAATAGGATCATTTATCTTTTAGGGAACGGTATTTGCCCAAGAAAAAACAGAACAAAGAAAACCCCAAAGCTGAACCCACTATCAGAGAAATATTTATGCCAGAACATGCGATACCTGTGTTTGCAAGTCTTTAGATTACATGCTAGAAGCACCAGATGGTTGCCAGGTGCTAAACTATTTCAGTCTTTTTAAATCTGGGACAAGCTATCTTCCTATAAAGCTACCTTTCCTCTGCGTCTTGCAGTGGTATTTGATTATTCACTGCTTTCTCCCTATGATAATCAATCTGCTAAACTGTAATAGCCAGAAGAACTCACCATTCATTCATCCTTTTAGTTCATAAAAGCGTATACTTGTTGCCTACACAACACTGAAATCTGGGTAACTCTTTGCCGTTCAGGCAAACGAACAGGATACAATCAGCTGGGAACGACACTTCCTAGCTGTCACTTCTAAAACTCGCTGAGCAAGTACAGAAAGGGTATCAGATACCCTCATGTTTTTAAGTATATACAGTATTCAATGCCCTGTGAAGACTGAAGGCTTTTCCCTTGCACTTTAGTGCTCAGCTAGAACTTTAGGGGAGAAATATCTGGATTTACACAAAAGCAGGCAGGCGAGGGGCAAGGAGAAAAACATTAGAATGATCCACACAAAAAGAATTACTGCATCTTGCGAATATAGCACATACAATTTCACAGAAAGGATGACCTGTTCATCTAGCTATTGATGGACAAACAGAATGATTTTCAAGCCTAAGTATTTCAGGCTTGCATAGAGTCTTATGTAGACCTCAAAGCACAAAAATTTGGAGTTCAGATTGCAAGGAGCCATTGGAGATCCTCAGGTAAGATCCAGTTTCAGGGTAATAATTTAAAAAAGGTATTTCTTCCCTGCTTAATGAACGTGGTTACTGAGAAGAAATGCACTGGGCCTTCTGGAGACAGTAAGGGTACTGTGTCTTGAGACATCCACTCATGTTTTAGGATTACATCTTCTGAAATGAAGTATTTTGTCTAAGTTAACCTGTGCCCAACAACTAAAAATTAAGAACTGTCATAATATAGAGGCCTACTTAACTGAGGGAAGCCATTCTTCTGAAAGCAGTTTTCAGATAAGAATGCATCTTCTATTACAGTTCCTGCTGCAGAATGGGCTGATCCCTTATCTCCCTTCCTCCTCTTCTGTCCATTGGGAAAACTAAAAAGCACAGGCCTCACATCATGTACATATTTCTAAACTACTCCATGTCTTCATTCTGCCAAAAGTGCTAAGTGAAATAGCAGACACAAGGAACTTCACATTCCAGAATTCTCTTCAAGATGGAAATCCTCTACTTAAAATTCCTCTTCTGATTTCTGAAGAATTTTATTCTGCTTTATCACAAACTACCATTTGTATTTTTGCTTCCGAGTTTTGCTATCTTCTAAGAGCTGTATCTGTAAACCCTGTCACCAAGACATAAATAATTCAGAAGAGGAACCACAAGGTCATTGCAACAGGAGCTAAGAAGGAAAACCAAAGATGACTGATAGTTGGAACATTATCTTTCAGTTTTTCAATTTACTTTAATTGTCCTTTTGCTTCTTTTCACAGTTTACATATATCTCAAAGATAGCTACTATACAAGCATTCTTTTCATGTTTCTACACATATAGAAAGCAAAGGAAAGCAGAAGAGAGAAAAGCATCCTGTCTTGTAAGCAGTCTAATGCAAAAATGTCAAACCAAAAAACCACCCTTTTGAGTAACTCTAACAAATTATATTAATCAAACTAAGCCTGAAGAGGCTGCAGAGCCTCTGGCATCAGTTTCAAATCCAAGTTTTAAGCAAAGGATAGCCTTCAGTACCATGGAGCTTTAGGACTTTTTGAAACAGGAACCATTGCTTCCTAACAGTTTGCAATATACTACCATGGAAATGCTGCATGTCTTCCTTGGAGCCATCTGCATAAGCTAAGAAGAAAAGACATTTGAGATTACCTGTCTTCTCTGACCATACTAAGATGAAAACTGGCCATACAAGCTTCTTAAAAGATGTCAAAACATGTATTTTTTCACTGTAGAGGCATACCACCTCTTAAAAACTCTATAAGCAATAAATGACAGAAACCCCAAAAAGCTATTATTATCTATTTTAAAAATTGATTTATCCACTTAATTCAACCAAGTAATCTGAAAGGTCAAAAGTTCTGAAATACCTCACACCTTACACTGTGAGAAGTGGGGACCAAATAGGAAAATACACATTTTTAAATGGCATTTCTTTTGACTAGTTTACTTCCTTAATAATTTAAAAACCCACAACAATTTGAAGAAGGTAGTTGCTCAGTTACATTAAATTATTGTTGTTCTTTTATATAAAATCGCTTTCTCTGATTTAATGAAATGTAAGAGAAAATTGCTTTGGAAAACTAAAAAAGACAAGTAAGAAAGTGAAAAGATAAGGTTGCAAGTCTCATTCAAAAACTTCTGCTTCTGAAAACAGAGGTCTGAGTAATTAATATTTATATGCGTTGTTGCAACAAATTCTGAAAACAACTGGCATTCATTACACTTACTCTCTCATTAACGGCAATATTGTCCATGCACCTTCATGCCCACCCATCTGATGAATAAGCAGAACCGTAGGTAATTCCTTTAAGAAAAATAAAAATATTCCCATTAAACTTGAATTATATGCACCTTTTTCCCCAAGTGCCAACTAATCTTAAAAAAATTACTCTGGAACGACTACTTAGCTCTTCATTGTTTTTTACTGGCAAGTAGCCCTGCAGAATAGATGACTTAGGATGGTACAAAACAAGGTGACCTGCAATTTAAGGAAAGTGCTTTGTCCAACTCATGATTTCTTAATTCCCTATTAGATATAAAGCTAATACACTTCAAGGGAAATGGTTCGTATAGGTCCCATGTAATTAATTAAGCAACATATCATACTCATTTCTTTACCGTATCATAAAATCCCATACTGTAAAGACAGACTTATAAATAATGTAGGGCATTATACAAAGGCTTCCATTGACAATCATGTTATACAGCACTTATGTGAGAGTTACGACACTCTTTGAGTTCAGCTTTGACCTGTCACACTAACATAACAAAAAAACATCAGTTTACGCAAAAATAAAAATGAGGAGTTAGCACTTTTTTCTTACTGAGAAAACAAAGAAGCTTCCTACAAAGCAAAATCTTTCTATAACTTTCTTTGGTCTTTTATTACTTGAAATCTCTTTGGTGTGGCAGATGGAGACGTTTAGCAGACAAGCAAGCATTCTGGGGAAGTTCCCAAGAGAACACCCTTTAAACATGGCCTTCTGACAACCAAACTGCATAATTTATACACTACCTCATACATATAGAAAGTGGGACAGAGATATATATCCCATAATATATAGGCAGTATCTTACTCCATTGATGAACTACCTATTCATTTACAAGTACACTTCTCTACTGCAGCACCATTAGGGTGTCAACCACCTCACAAATGTCTAAATCATTTGGGTTAGGTAATTGCACTAGTACCGAAGCAAAAATCTTCCTGACACAAAAGGTTAACTTCCCAAACAACTTATCTAAACTTCCCCACCATCTAAGTATATCCCATTACAAAAATTAACCTAATAAAGCCCTGGTGGTGTTAGTGCATTTCAACACAAATGACTTATTACTAGCAGGTAAAGGATCCCCCAGCTACTGGAGAACCTCTGGGGTGCAAGGGTCAGTTATTGGTAGGGTATAGGTCTGCACCAGCTACCAGAAAGACCCACTCGCAAGCATAAGTCTGTGCATGAGGTAACAGGGAAGCCAGGAGGTCTAGGGGTCAACACTGGCTACCCTGAGTGTCTAAAGCTACTGGAAGGATCCCCAGAGTGTGCACGTGTGCAGGAGCAGGGCTGAGCACTAGCAACTGGAATGGAGCTGCGAGCCTCACATGCTGGCAACTGCGGAGGCTGCAAACATGAGGGCCAGTGCCTGCATAGACTGAATGTCAAAGACCAGCTACTGGAAGCATCCATATTGTAGGTATGGATATTTATGTACGCATATTCCACAAACAGGCTTTCATCCTGATCAGCCAGAGAGGTGAAATGTGGTCAGGCCACTGGTACAGTTTGTGTTTGTGTGAGTGCTGTGGTTTCTGTCTGTGAGCTACATGGATGACCACGTATATCATAGAACAGAATCATACAATCACAGAATGGTTTGGGTTGGAAGGGACCTTAAAGATCATCTAGTTCCAACCCCCCTGCCATGGGCAGGGACACCTCCCACTAGACCAGGCTGCTCAAAGCCCCATCCAGCCTGGCATTGAACACTTCCAGGGATGGGGCAGCCACAGCTTCTCTGGGCAACCTCTCACCACCCTCACAGTAAGGATTTCCATCCTAGTATCTAATCTAAATCTCCTCTCTTTCTGTTTAAAATCATTGCCCCTCGTCCTATCGCTACACTGCCTGATAAAGAGTCCCTCCCATCCTTCCTGTAGGCCCCCTTTAGGTACTGGAAGGCTGCTATAAGGTCTCCCCGCAGCCTTCTCTTCTCCAGGCTGAACAATCCCAGTTCTCTCAGTCTGTCCTCGTAGGAGAGGTGCTCCAGCCCTCTCCTCATCTTCATGGCCTATGTCCATGTATTGTGCGTACACATGTACACGTGCCTATGGGAACACATGCTCAGCCTCGCTCCTGCTGGACCTGGGGAGAGGGAGCTGCAGCAGCCTGGCCTCCCTCAGGCTAGCACATCTGGCAGCTCCTAAGATACACCATCTTGACCTCTCGAGGGCCTAATTCCTTTTCACTTACACCACGCATATGCCAAACATTTTTGTTTGATGAACGCATGTCAAGAATATAAGCCAATGCCATTAACGTAAAATTTACATTTAAAAACAAAAATAATTTATTCTCTAAGAAAAGCTGTAAGATAAAGTTCATACTGCTTGCTGACTCTGTCAAGTTTACTTTAAATCCTTTTTAAGGGCAGGTAAGCATAGCACCTAGAAATACATAAAACCTCCAAACTTCATACAGTAAACCACACATTTCTACCATTCTAAAGAATAACTGTGTCTCTCAGGAGGGCATTAACCCTATCAAAACATAACAATCTGCTGGTTTTAAAAATATTTATGCTATTGTGAATGACATAAATTGGAAAGAAAGAATGCCAAAACTCTGATTTGGATATTCACTTGCATCTAAAACATCTGTAGTTCTGATATATGGTTCTAGTTCTAGCCAGTCTATTAAATGTGTTTCTGGTTAGTTTCAATTTATTGCAAAACCAGAGAAGTCTAGAGGTTTTTAGCGGAAGTGCCAAATCTTAGTAACAGTATGATCAACACCTGGTATTTCACTAAAATGTAACCACTTCATGGTAAAACCATAAAAATGTTTGCTTAGGGGATTGCAGATGGAAGATAAAAGGGCAAACCTCTGTCTTTACAACAACAGTTGTTTTTATAAGCATACAAACCCTGCAGTTATGCTAGTATTTGTATGGGGCCATGTGTTTCATGTACAATAGGAGCCAGACAGAGATAAAAGCAGTTAATAATAATACATTCAGTGTCTATATCACATTAAAGGCTGAAGTTGTATTCATTTTAGATACAAATAACATTTTCCCATTCAAAAGTATGAAGTAAATTACATAATGTAAGTAGCTGTACCATATACTCAGGTTATCTCCGCTTTAACAGAAAAACCCAACAAGTCTTTCCTTTATACAGATCAAAGAAGTGATGATAAAAACACTCTTTTTTGAGCTAATCTGATACTTTTGCAAGGTATCTTTCCTTTTTGACGTTCTCATAAGCCTGCTCTCTTTCTCTACCTAATGTCCTCTTAAACATGAAAATACGTATCTTGTATATACCTTTCCTTCCACTCATCTCTAACAATGCATCAATTCTGATTTAATAAAGGAGATGCTTAAAAAACACTATGCAGGTAAAATAGCTTCTTCCAAAAAATACAGGAGGATCTCTTGCTTTTCCTTTCTCATTTTACGTATTTTCACTCTGAACCTAGCAGAACTGGGATGACCTATTAATTTTATTTATTCTACTTTCAGTACAAAGACAGAAAAAAGGCAAAAAGTACCTGCTGTCAGCTTTGGGGAGCGAAACAGCATGTGCATGATTTAGTTTAAAATCATTGCCCCTTGTCCCATCACAACAGACCCTACTAAAATGTCTGTCCCCATCTTTCTTATAAGCCCCCTTTAATTACTGAAAGGCCACAATAAGGTTTTAAAAAAACCCCATGTTGCTAACAAAGCATAATATCCAAAAAATAGGCATTTTGTCTTTTGCTTCTCAGGAAACCTAAAGTAATAAAGTATAATCTACTATTTTCCATTAGAGAGAGTCTCTACTTCTGTTCTACTCAGATGCCTGGTTATCATTTTAAAAAAGAACCAAGTTTTCATAATATATTATGTGCAGTTTCAAAGGGTTCAGGGGAAGGCCACAGCAGTACCCTGATTTCATAAATCAAGAGCAAGATGCTGTGTGTAAGTCTGTCATCAAATGATCTTACATTAAAGAAAAGACGGAAGCATTTACCCAATCATATGGAGGTAATAACTGCAACTTAAGGAAGTGATTTGAAGTGTTCCTGACTATAACTTCAGATAAGATAAAAAAAAAAAAAAAAGAAGAGTTAATGTAGAGGAAGTAATTTTATTCTTTTTTCCTACTGTATGTTATACTGAAATCCTCAGAACACAACTTAGCTGCCAGAAAATACAGATGAATGCATAACCGAAGCACTGACACTTGAGTGCTTGCACGCTAGATCCAACAACTCCTTGCCTGGGAAAATAGCTACAATAAGTATTTGTATCTGAAAGGACTTTTTAGGCAGTCAGTTGGAATATTAATCATTATGCAATGGCCTATTTCATCATCAAAAAGAAAGCTTTGCACTACACTATTTTTCTGTCTCAAAACCCTATAATTATTGATTTAACTTCTTCATGTGGGAATGATGCTGGTAGCCACCGATTTTGTTATTTTACTGGGTTGCTCTTCAACAACAGTCAGAGTAAATTTCACCATGCATATTACGCTGTTGCCAATTGTTAACATGCTGCCTAGAGCTCCCACAATTAGAAAAATCAGTAAAAGGTCCAGTAAGGTTTTTGTGATCCAGAAATAATTCACTTGTGGTCAGCAGTAATCGGTGTTAATTTGGTTTACATTGTGTTCAAGTTGACACCACAAGATTTTCCTCAACTACCAGCACAAACAGTTGTCCTGCAGCAAACAGTTATACAAAGAATTTATAAGTGTGCCTATGTTTTCCATGATCAGGAACAGAAAATGTGTCAACATCAATACAGCTGCCTTCAGTCTTATAGATGAAAACCTGAATAGATCTTCATTCAAATGGCCAGCACACAAGAAGACTCAAGAAGCTACTAAATCAAAAAAAGAAAAAAAAATTCAAAATATATGTCTACCAACAAATGAATTATGCCCCCCCAATTAGTCAAAGAACTTAAAATACTACTAACTTCACCTATTTTAATCTAGACTGGGCTACATGTTTCAAAGACCCAAATGAGGCCTGGAGTGTTCGATTAGCGCTTGCTGATAGAGTTGTCAAGTACTGACATTTCAAACTGAACAATATAAAAAACCTAATTTCATTCTTGTAATTACTGAGATGTGAATAACATTCAGAGGTATTGATCCATTTCAAAATTATTACCATAAATCTTAATACGTTGGGGGGGGGGGAAGACATGTTTACTAAATAAAGTTTAAATCTAATTGCAAGATTGAGACATAGACCAAAAGCAGCTCCTACGGCTTCCTAACACTGCCTCATATATTCAGTCTAAGTTGGTCCATTTTTGTGCATTTTTTCCCCCTCACCCCATTGTCTTGCATCACAGAGTGCACAAATTGTATTCCTTTGGGATGAAACTAAACTAGAAGATGTGCTGCAACTGCTAATGGACCTCCAGTTCACAGAACCAAACCATAGAACCATTCTAACCATTCTATGATTCTATCTCACTAGCTAACAATGTGATACATGGGACAGAAGATCCCTTCCCCCCAGTAATCTCTTACCAAGTAAACCTAAACCACATTTTGTAACTTAGGAAGAAGAAAGGAAGAAGAGAATGAACAGGAACAGGAGAACAGAAAGAAGCTTCCACAAGGCAAGAAATTTGGTAAATGTATTTCAAGTGTTAGCATAGATGCTCAGGAGAACTTCCAAGAAACGAAGAAAACTGTTAACAAATACTGATTTTGAGGGTTAATTTTCATTTAGTAATTCTAGTCTCATCTACTTGAGAGCGGCTAATATGGCACTCTATTCAAAGATGACTGAGCAATTTCAACATAGCCGACAGCAGTCACAGTGGAAGAGCACTTTAGATCAATCTCTTATTCATTCTTTACTACTAAAGCCATACCTTAGCAAAATGGTTTCATTCACATCCTGTGATGTATGCAGAGATTGCTGCAGAAAAGGCGGAGAAGCACCTTTGCCTAAAGCACTTTAAACTTGCCAATTTCACATATATTTTTTGTCCTGACATGAGAAGTCATCTCTGTAAAGTGACAGGCACAATTTTGATACATACAAAAGCCAATGCAGTTATCAAATATTTGACTGGGAAAAGCAGCTATAAACAGTGTATGATGTGTAAGGCAGGGCTGAGGAGCCCATTTGTCACTGCTAAAATGGTTAAAAGATCTTATTAGTGCAGTATTACTCAACTTCTACGAATTCTTTCAAATCTACTGAACATCTATTATGGGAAGATGATCATATTCATCTTCTAGCATTACTGTGTAGGTAAGTTTTACAGTTTCAAGCATAAACTAGTTAACAGGCTAGACCTCAATTTTGCTGATAATAGAGCCTAGTAATTGTCCAAAGGATTCTGGTACCTTTGCAGAATGAGAAGCAAGGGCATATCAGAAAGTCAGAGATCAAACAATTCAAACAAAAAGCCAAGAGAACAGCCAGAGGAAAGCAGAGATAAAACAGAATTCAGTCAGATTTGTGAAGTCCTGCAAGATGACCTTGAAGAGAAAAGATTCAAGACAACTCTGAAACACATATTCCAAACTAAATAGTAATTTTCTACACTTTTGCTGAAACATTTTCAAAAGGCTTGATTTTCAGAACTTGGAGGCACCTCACCCTTCAACAGATCAGAGTTCAGAAGCATTTCAGAAGATGAGCACCCAAATATTGAGGCCCCAAGTTGAGCAGCCGCATTTTAAAATGCAAATCCTTAAAGAAATTAAGCATTACGAAGACAACCATGTACTCAACAGGAAAGAAAATGACCAAAAAACATGCTGATATCAGACAACGTATGTAAGCAGAATAAGTAATACATCAGAAAACAAATGCACACGTTAATATAAATAAGGAAGGGGAAAGATGAACTTCATATACTGAACAGTTAATGCACACACTTGTAAGACAAGATTCGTATACTGTGAGCTCTACCCACACAATAGAAGTGAAGTTTTATGGACAGATTTTGAAGATAGGTATAAATATGAAAGTTTTGGTTGATGTTACAAAAAGAAGCCAGGCAAAACAGAGGGAAGGGAGGAGAGAAAAACAGTTGGATAAAAACGAAGGTCCAACTAAACTTTATACAGGAGCATGAAAATGAAGGCAAGTCCAAAATACTAAATTAATCCACTAATTTGTTTTCTGTCTTTTAAACAAAACAAAACAAAAAAAATCAATTCATGCAAGGTGCAAGTATGCAAGTTTAGGAGAAAATTCAACTAGTGTGGCAATATTTAGGTGTTCATTCTCCAAATGGAAAACATTGACTAAAGGCGGGTGGGGGGAAGAAAAGGACAAAAAAACTCCAAACTCGTTTCCATAATTTTCTATTAATAAACCAGAGATGATGAAGGGCTTTTAGTACTTACCGATACTATCATCTGACTTAAGCAATACAGACAGAAAAAAGCATCACAAGAGCAACACATACTGGGTAATATGATACTCAAAACTTCTGGACAAGGATTTGTGTGGTTTCAGGAGGCCACCGATAAAGGCTGGAACTTCTTCCTCCCTCTCTTTCGCTGCAGTACCATGTTCCCTAATTACTCTAATTTTTTGAGTCTGTGAGGACCCCCCTGCAGGGACTTGACTTCTTTGAGAAAGTAAGAGTGACAGATGCTCCAGGTACCCCACCAGTGTCTCTGCCCTCACCACGGAGAAGCGCAGGACTTGTCATCTCAGCAAGCTACCTTCACACAGTCTACTGCCAGTCATGTGCCAGATTCATCATTTTGCTGTGGAAAGAGAGTCCCGCTGATCAGTCAAAGACTAGCAAGACCTGGACCAAGTAGAGTGGCATACAAGATTAATATCACAGATGACACGACAGTATCTTCCCCAACAGCTCTGGTACAGACTGGCATCTGAGCTTTGCTCTACGCAGAGGGGAAAAAGGCGGAAAGCTAATGGAGAAGGTATGTCAGAGAGCCTTGTTTTTCATAAATAAAGGCAAAAAAGACTGTCCACTGCCTGGCAAGATAAACTCTTACATGTTAAGGAATAAGTATTTTAAGAACTAAGGCGACAAGCACACTTCATGAGGCTGCAGGATTTATTTGACATGAATAAATCCTTGCAGAAGAAAAGAAAGCTGTTGCTAGGAAGGAAACAGATTGCACACTGATGTTTTCAAAAAAACAAAAAAGAAGCTACTAGATCTAATAACACTGGGAAATACAGTAATTTAAAGTTATGTATAAAACATTCCTGTTCTAATTAAAAAAATGGGGTTGATCTTGATATTATGGAAAACCTAGCCATAAGACGAACTGTTGGAGACATGGAGATGGAGGGGCAGGACACAATGTAGCCCAACACTTCACTTAAATATAACCAGTTAAACCTTGTTAAAACTGCAAGATCAAAAATGAATCATCTGATTAGTCTCAGCTGGAAGCAGCTTCCGTGGCATGGGAAGCCATTATAGGAGAGAGAGGAGGAAACAGGGTTTTCAGACTAGAATCCAGAATTTAAGCAAGAAATCTGGAAGTTGAAGCAACAGATATATTGTATTTTTTGTATTTCATTTATTATATTAATTTTGAAGGGGCTCCAGCAAATTAAGTCTAAATACACAGATCAGTTTAAACAACTCCGTGGCAGTGAATGAGAAATCCTTCCGCTAGATTTTATAACCACAGCATTATTAACATGCCTGTGAGCTTTACAGTAAGGGTAAAACGCAGAACAGTTCGAACCTACTCCAAGACTCAGAACTGTAGGGAATTTTTAGCTATACAGCTTGTTGTAGATCTGGAAGAGGAACGTATGCCTGTTCATTTGTGGAATATTTCTAACAAGGAATAAAATTAGGCAACTACTACTACAGACCAATAAAAATCCAGACAGATTTTCAATGGTTTCCATCATAGCCTGACAGTATTTCAAAGTTTCTTTCAGGTGAGATATAGGTGTCAGAATTCATTGTGTGAATTGTATCAAACAACAACAGAGGAATATCTAAGGAGGCTTTTGGACAAGAGAACCTTAGCTGGCTTCACTCCAGCATCTGAAATCAGATGTGGAAGCAGAGCTAGGAGGAACTTCCAAAAACGTTAATTCACCCACAAAAGGAATGCATGTCCCACTGGCATATTAAGAAGAAAAAAAAGAAAAAAAAAGATAGAGTCTATAAATTCCCTGAAAGTAGTCTCTCACAGATGGCCAAAACATGAGCAGGAACAATTTGGAGACAGATGATTTCAGACAGGAATATGGTGATGGCTTACACCAAAATTCAGGCAAACTAATTACACTTTTACCCCCCCTCCAACACTTTAACAAAGAAATCTTCCACATTATTGAAACAGTGCAATGCTGCCATCAGTACAGCCCAGGCAACTAAAAATAACAGATTTTTAAAGCACATATGCCATACTCAACAACAATTGACACTTTGGCAACAGATATTGTGGCCGTGACTCTAATGACATAATAAAGCTGAGACAGGCACCAAGAGTCTTTTCAACCTTATAGATGCATCAGCTACGATACTGAGTTACAGTCAGTGTGTGTTGGAACCAGAAAAACAGACCCTTCTGTAAGCAGGATCCTGTAACGCAACAAAGAGACTGACCTTCTGAGGCACAGATCAGTGGTATAGGACAGCTGGGTTTCTGATCATTTTTGTTCCTGCTGCGCTTCAGGAAACAGGATTTTGCAAAATTGTTTTAAATAAACAAGAATACAACGATAGGGTGCTCCTAACATTTGTCCCCTATTTTCACATTAGCCAAATTGGAAATTGAGAGATTGGCAAAGAAACAATATTTAGAAAATTTAATGAAGATGGTAACGAAAGCAAGTATTTACTCAAGCAACATAATATAGTGGTTTTCTACGTACGGTTACATACTTTTGACTGCACTTGTTTCTTTTAAACTGATGTTAATAATCACTACAGTAATACAGTAATAGTCCTCAAACTCACAAAGGAGCAATATTCCCCTTCATATATAGGGATAGTTTAAAACCGTGAAACTTCATTTTTATAAGGTGGTACAAAATATATGATTTTGCTGAAAACAAAGTAAGCCTAAGAGGAAAAATACTGCAAATTATAGTTACAAAACTTCTATAAAACAGAGGTCATACTTCACATCATCTATTATTCATATGGAAGTATGTGATACTCGTTTTCATTTTCCAATACTCCATTCTTAAAATCCTGTTCTTCACCGAAAGGGTTATCAAGCACTGGAACAGGCTGCCCAGGGAAGTAGTTGAGCCACCATCCCTGGATGTATTTAAAAGATGTGTAGATGTGATTAGTGACATGGTTTAGTGGTGGATCTGGCAGTGGTTGGACTTGATGATCTTAAGGGTCTTTTCCAACCTAAACAATTCTATGATTGGTTTGTGGTAGGTTTTTTTTTTAAACTCCATAACGAATACTACTAATTTGCTATATTTCTTCTGGTTAATATACATAGGACACCATTTAATCTCTAGGCTTTTCAGGAAAAATAACTTTTTTGGAACATAATGAATTGGCTCAGGGTGTTCAATATAAGAACCCTCACAAGGAGGAAAAAAAAGGGGGGGGGGGGGGGGGGGGGGGGGGGGGCATTTACTCTATTAGACCAGTTTTCATAAAGAAATACACAGACCTTTGTCTTCAAAACAATGTCACCACTCCAGGCAATTAAACAGCATTAACTGCATCTAAAACAGTATTTCAGACAAAATCTACCATTTTTCAAAAAACGTATTTTACCTGGTTTCTAGTCTTAAATGTAATAGCCAAAAGAGTGATCTGGTTTTCAATTTTTTAAGAAGCTAGAAAGGGAACAGTCCCAAATATTATCATTTCACACTCTGACAGCTTCCTTATTTTTATCCGGTGTTTCTTAGGAAGGCGTAGTTTACAGAGCTTCTTAAATGCAGAAACTGCAGAAAATTAAGAAAACTGGTAAAACCTCTTAAGTTATTTTCTTTGTTGATATGTTCTAGCCACTGTTTAATATAAAGTAAGAGTTTTGATTAATATTCAATAAATTGCTATGAAATGTGCTTTTAAGCATGAACACAATAACGACATCTACTGGTGACCGGAATCACAGATTAGTTTCACATGAAAACAATGTTTTAAGTACAGTGAAAGACAATAAATAGACAGATTACTTGTAAAGATTAATGTAAATTAAATATGAATGTGATTTAATCCATTTTAAAGCAATGCAGATATTCTAATTTTATTAAATAACGCAAATCTAGCAGCTGGCTTCCACTTCTCATTTTAAACCAGCAGAAAACAATAACTAATGAACCCTTATGGACTAAACATCTATCGTTTGGTTCTCTGGCAACCGGCAAGCGAGCCTGATGATTCAGTTGATCCAGTCCTTTGTTTCTATACTGCAGTTGCCCTTTAAAACACAAGGATTTAACTTTCTTTGCTTGAAAGTAATAATTCCACATGTATTCTGTTTAATGAAAAATGTAAACTTCAAATGTTGACGTGCAGAATTTAATCACAGAATGGTAGGGGTTGGAAGGGACCTCTAGAGATCATCTAGTCCAACCCCCCTGCCAGAGCAGGTTCACCTAGAGATCTTCTGTCTCTTCTCAATAATTAGTATTATTGTGTCATGCCTCACAGCTGCCTACAGTGTAATTGTGGGTTGACAAAAACAATCAAGACATGTCAAGTACATGCTGGCTATGCTAATTTTTTTCCTGTACGTTGATGGCTTTCCGCTTTTTCCAGATTTCAGGTATGAGATTTTTGGTGTGATGTATTTCCATCACTGCTTCCCTAATATGCCATGAGTGCTGTTTAACAGCTACCTCTTCATCTTGGAAAAGCATCACTATTTCAGCGTTCCCATAAAGGAAACTCCTTAATTAGACAATAAAGTTTTTTAAAATCCAGTTCACTTTGCTCAAGGCAGAAGTTCTCACAGATAGAACTCTTCGATTACTAAAAATATTTCACCTCTCTCCCATAAAACATGCCTGTATTCCTGCCTCACTGAAACTATTTATACTTCCATTTATTGATCTTTTCATCATTCATATTCTTCAACATCAACTACAGACCTCAACTAAAATCCTTGTTTTTAACAACTGAAGCCATAATCCTCTCTGCACATATTGTATCTGCACGCTTGCCCCAATCCCAAATAAGACTCTGAAAGAGCAGAACTCTGCAGAACAAAGTCTGTTCACATGACTGATTTCATTAAAGGATTAAAAATTGCACTTAGAATGGATTTAACTACAACAGGTTTGATAAGCTTGGATAAATGAAGCCTAAAAGATCCAGGAACCCGATTTAGGCGCTCCAAGGCCAAGACATATAAGACAATTTAAATCAGGCTTTTTTTCCTTTACAACAAAGAACCGGGAATTGAAAAATAGGTCAAATAACCTCAGAGCAAGGTATTTCGTATCAGGGGATGTATGCCTCTTACTTTGTTCTTATTTTTATTAAAGAGAAAGAAAATAAAGCATTGTTTATGTACACTTAACTTTCAATGTAAGCCTCTTAAAAACCTCTTCTCTCTAGGCTAAACCTTTACAAGTAAAATTTCATATTAGAATGTTAAGTCAAAATCAGACTCGTACAACATGCAGCTCCCAGGCCAGCAGGGCCCACCAGCAGGTGAGAGGCAGAGTGCTCAGACTACAGTGGGGTGGCAGAGGAACAAGGAGCAGTTAGGGAAGGTACTGCACCAGGGAGGGAGCGAATAGCGATGTGGGCAAGACAGGTGTGGAGGACTATTGCTATAGTAAGTAGGAAATCCTGTGTTAGGATTTTAATGTCCACATACATTGCTGCTCTACTGCCACAATGCTACAGTTGTGCAATGAAATTCTGACAAAATCTACATTACAGCATTGGCTCTAATAAAATAAAGTACTCACCTAAAAATTATTGCTTAAATGAGTATGTTTTTCACTTCATAAAGAAAGCATCTGATTTTTTCTTAAAGGTGTACTACAGGTCTTTACTGTTATCATTTTTACATCAAATGCCATCCAAACAAAAACAGTTATTACACAAAAAGGTAGATAGTTCAAATTAAAATTATTTGGTGATGCATCACGGCATACAGTCAGTAAACACCCACTGAAACAGTTCTCTTGTAAGCACACAGAAGGCAATTAATAAAAAGAATAAAAAGGATCCAAAAAAGCATGATAGAAAAACATACATAACAAGGTGCAATCTATATTATCTAAACATACCTTTCCAAGATCTGCAGCCTGTTTTAAAATATCTCTTTTTAGATCTTCTGCTCTCTTGGCATGAAAAGAATTACTTTGACTCTGGATGATAAATACAATTTCTTTTAATTCTGTGAACCAGAAAATAAGAAGATTTAAAGACAAAATAAGTTATTTTTTGTTTTTCTCCAAAGCTACTGAGAACCCAGGTGTGGGGGGAATTTATTACATAGCAAGCTGTTTCTTTAGCTATACAAACATTTCATGAAATAATAAAAAGGCATTATTTAACTGACAAAAACATCCAAATAAGTCCTTTTAAGGATTAACACATAAAAAGTATGACGTGACTAGGAGATCTGCAGCAATAAAGAAACTTATGCCCCCAGTTAACAGTAACCACATTCATGAAGTTCCTTTTTCTGCAATACACCAGCGCTCCTTATTACCAGAGTTAAAAGGTATTAGTCTTAGAACAGCATCTCCCCTCACTGGGCAATGGATGAACACGAAATGGAAAAGATGCTTCCTCAATAAAGAGTTTAAAACCCTACCCAGAAAGAAACATCAGATGGAGAGAGACACAAGAGAACAATGAGGTACTACTTTTGTCTGATAGGACAGCACTAACACCTCAAATGTGTGCTCACAGTGTTTAAAGGCACCACATTCAAGAACTTTCAACAGGAGAGGAGAGTGTGAGAAATTTAAAAGAAAACAATGAAGCAGCTTTGCAAACATTTATTGACAGAAATAAGTGATGGAGGCTGATACCATGGAGAAGCTGAAGACAGCCAAATTTTCTTGATGACAGTATATAATCTCTCAGCACCTTGAAAGCTAGGCAAAACTGGCAGATATGATCCTGTTCAGAAGCAGAACACAACAGAGGACAAGAAAGTGAAAGGAAGAGGAGAGGACAAAATTCTTAACAAGTTTGACCTATGCTGTCTAATCCACCCAAGACCATAAGTAAGTAGCAATGTATAAAATGAGGGGACATTATATTGCAATTTCTGTTTGGTTTGCCAGAAAAGGCTGAACTTTATAGATACAATGCAGAAAGCGTGCAGATGAGGAAATGCATTAAGAGGTACAATTAAGTGACTGACCAATTGCTGCCTAAGGAATAAACAAGAAAGTAATGATTTTCAGTGTTCAAAGAGATAAGTAGACAACTTGTGGGGAGGGTGGGCAGGGACTGAGAACTGCATTTAAATTCTGACAGTCACATCAGGCATAAGATTCTAGTTAATTCAAGGAAGAGACAGCACAGAAGAGGCTGCTGAGTTAATGCTTACAGATGACATCACTCCAAGACAGTACCAAAAAGAAAGGAAATAAAAGATAAAGACCCATGGGATCTGTACAGAATGTTAAAAAATGTGGAGAAGGAATAAAGTGCATACCAAAAAAATTATATAAGTAACAAAAAAGACGTAGGAGTCAAATTTCAGAAAAGCAGAATTTCAAGAACTGTCAAGAATTTCAAGACTGCCATCATTAGCAACATGAAAGCTGACAGAGAAATTAGAGATATAAAACCTCTAGGAAAGCTTTCCAAGAAAAGTTACTGATATTCCACCGAAAACAAACTTTCAATGAGATACAGGAGATGTCAAATTGAGGACAGTCCAGGATGAAAGTTCAGTAGAGAAAATCCAGAGAGTCACGTCTGACTGCAAGCCGCCAGATTTTACTACAAGAAACACCTGTGTGAAGACAAACATCCCAAGGACAGAGCACCCTAGAGGAAGGATGTGAAACTTCCGGTTAGGCAGCAGAGTATTTCAACACTTTTAATCTGCAGTTTCACTGCAATATAAATACAAGTTTTACTTCATCCAATATTTATTTTTAAAATGTATATTCTTGCATCGTAGATCAAGACAACCTAAAAGATCCCAGTTTCACATCAAGATCTCAACGTCTAGGTTAAAAATGCTAACTTCGCAGACAGTGTAGAATGAGTGAAAACAGTGGAACAAAGATGGAGAATAGGTGTCCAAAGATGGAAAGTAGTAGTCTCAAGGAAAAAGAGAAACCGAGCACTTGAAGAAGGATCACAAGAAAAACAGTGGCAACAAAAAAAGCATTAACTCCAAATATTTTCGCTAAGATTATGAGAAGATTGTCATGTCCAAGACCTGATCATTGATTACATTCCTTTGTTCCTCTGAACAGTTCCTTTTTAATTTAGACCTATGACAGCTCAGAGCTGCAGTTAAATGTTTTTCTACTTTTCCCCTGATACTCTTTTCTCACAATTTATTAGCTTATTCACCAAGAAAATTTCTATCTAGCAAGAAATTTACTAGATTTCCTGTGCAAAAATTAAAATTAGTGCAAAAATAAAAATTACACTCAACGGTGCTAGTGAGAGTCAAAGGGCTAAATCTACATGCATAATACTGAAAACAACCCCAAAGATAAAAAACTATATTGCTTTATATAATTACTGTTTTACTATCAGTACATTTACAGATATGCAACCATCTGAATTACACTCAGTTTCACTTACGGAACGTTTAACAACAGCTGTGATATCCCACAATAGAATACTTTCTAGGAGTAATCTAATAACTGCTTTGGTGTTACTGCTTTAACCCAATGGCAATACTTTCCTCTCCTATAGATACTTTAAAATAGTTCATTAAAAGAAATATTCAGTGTATTTAAATGTCAACAGAAAGTATATGTAATTTTAAACACCTAAATTGTTTCTCAAGTTGAGAAATAATCAACCAAACAAGACAAAGAATGGAGTCTTTTGGAAGATTAATATCCAAAAAAGCTACTGATATACTTTATTTCCCTAAGAAATTTCCATATCTGGAAAATATCTTCAACAATCTCAAATGCCCATTGATTGGAAAGATACTGCAAGTTCACAGAAAACAAATAATTAAAAATTGGGAAGCAGGAATGCTGAAACTTCGTGAGTCTTACCACAACCATGTTTCATTGCAAAACAAAATGGAGCCTTAATTAACTTTCAATAAGCCATTAACAGCAATGTGTGTTTTAGCAAGTATACGATGACCCTATGTGACATACGTCTCCTTTGGAATTACCACTAAATCACTTCAAAATACGGCAATGGGAAAATACTGCTATTTGGAAGATAAGAATTGCAGTATAATAACTAGGACGAATAAACTACCCATATCATTTCTTTTTTCTCTTCCCCCTCTGCCAAAGTTTATTCATCACAAAAGGCTGTTTTCGTCAAGTCAAAGCTACTGGAAAAATTAAAACAAACATTTCAGGGGAAAAATAAAAAAAAAAGAAGAAAGTTCCTAGAAGAACATAAGATGATGATGTTGCCTGCTAGCCTTCCTCTACTAGCCAGAGGATAAAGCGTTCACCCAGGATGCAAGAAACCCAAATTCTCATCTGTAAGGTAGTTTGGACCTGAATGTAGATCTTTGGCGTTCCAAGTCAATCTCTTAATTTCCAGGCTGCAAGTATATTCTGAGGTGGGTTTTCCCCCTTTTCTACTATTGTTCTAGAAACAGGTAAGACTGAAAACGGCTCCTGAGTTTCCCAATTACCTAACAGACAAAAACTAAACCACTGTTTTAACTGACAAACCAGAGACTCTACTGTGTAGGTCAGAAAACTCAGCTTCCAATTTGGCAATTTGGGTTTAAAAAAAAATTAGGCCACTTGCATATTCTGTAGGCCTTCCCCTCCTTTTATGCCACCTCTAAAATAAATCTGAAGCTCCTGATCAGGATCTTTTAGTCCTTATACTTTGAACAGATTATTGTAGCTTAGTATAAAGCTTCCACAGTTAAAAGCAGACACAAGTCTTTTCTCACACTAAGAACAATAATTTCTAAACGTGCTTATTATATAAAGTTACTGGGCTCTTTCTGAATTAAAGGCAGTGTATGCATATAGACAGATACATAGGTATAGAGACACGATCTCTGTGTGTGTGCTTATTTATTTATCATATATGCAATAAGCATTGTAATGATTGATTTATCTATTTATGGCCTGCAGCAAGAGAACTAAAAGCCATCCTAACTTCAAACACTCTCTCTCAACACAGTTTGAATATTTCTGATATTTTTATTTCCTGAATTTTAGAAAACTACTTGCCTCAATAACATCCAAAAAACCCCTTTAAATCAATTCCAAATGCACCACACTTTTAGTACACTTGTTTACCTCTTGAAATTAGAAAGAGTATCCAGTTGTTCCACAAACTGCACACCCTTTCACAGTTTTGTAATACATAAAGTATGTTGCTTTTCACTTCAGAATTTATGATGTCTTAACACTTAACCAAAAAAAAAGGTTCATCGTCTACTCATTTGCTCTGATACCACAGAAAAAACTTAGTTAAACCTTGCATGTTGTTGTTCTCACCTTTCCACCCAAACTTCCCTCACTAACTCCTAGA
The DNA here is from genome assembly GCA_947846985.1 of Fratercula arctica. NCBI lineage: Eukaryota > Metazoa > Chordata > Aves > Charadriiformes > Alcidae > Fratercula > Fratercula arctica. The sequence continues at coordinate 24,351,577 of CANTUZ010000001.1, read as the reverse complement.
GAGCTTAAATAAAATATAGAACTAGGCCAGGCAGGATATTAAAAGGATGTAACTGTGAAAAATACTTTTGATCCTTTCAGAATATTGCAGGTATTTGCAGATCAGAGGAAGTATAACATCACCATATTTGCAAGAATCTAATCCAAGAAAAAAAAAAATAAGCCTTAAGACTACTTCATTCTTCTCTCATTTAACATACGTGAAAAAAAAAAAAAAGAAAAAGAAAAAAGAAAAACCCCTAACGAAATACATCCTCATCCCACAGCCAAAAGCTAGTACGTAATCTTGTGGTGAGAGTAATATCTCCAGAGAGAATGACTCAACCTACTTTGGATCTCAGTCACCCTCTGGAAGCGCCCCTCTCTTTCCACAGACTGTAGGAGGAATCTACAGAACTCACACTCCGAAGCTCAAGGCTTCCTTGAGTTTCCAAAGAAGGCAAAATCATTGTACACTGGCCTGAAATAGCCAGTGCTCCCCTTCAAGAAGAGATTTCCTTTTGCTATTCAAATATTCTAAAAGCAGAAAATACTGCTGGTCAGCAGTATGGCCTACCATTTGGGGACAAATACACCCACCAATAAAGTACCTCTACATCCACCTGCAGGGCAAGACTTTTTGCCACGGTGTGGCAATGATGAGCCAACATTGGTAAGTCTCATGACTGATCTTTTGACTGGACTATAACATGAAACTCTTTGCACACTTTGTCTTTTGGACTAATGCATGAAACTCTTTGCACACCAGCCAATCCAGAAGGCCGCATCACATTCTGGGTAGACAAAGCAAACATCAGAATGTGAAGTTTGGTCTTCTCTGTATTACACTTGTCTTCCCAGTGACTGGGATATGAAGATTGATACCTGTCTTCAAAGGCTTGGCTAAGGACACTTAAAAAGATCTCTTAAAACTCTGAAAGGAAAACTACAGATGGTAACTTTCTTCCTTGGTGCAAAGATACAGCTTATTTATAAAGGAGAAAAAAATTTCCTTGTATAACAGTTTGAAAAAGAAGAATGAAAAAAATCACAGGAACTAAGAACCATCCAGAACTTCATTCTCTGTTTCAAGTCCTTCCGTGATTTTACCCACAGAAATGGGTTAAGAGAGACTTTAAAAAAAAAATTCTTTCTTACGGAAAGGCAGAATCTCATTTAAAAAAAGACAGAGAACATAAGAAATGATGTATTACATGAGGTCCATCTAGCCCAGTGCATTGTCTTTAACAGTAGCAATAGTGAAACACTATTTAGGGACACACCAGAAGACCTTCACTTCCTCCAGTGCTTCTCATGCTCTAACAGCATCCACAACTACTGTAGTAGGAAATGCCAGAAGATACATTGCTGCCTATTTATTTTACCATACATTTATGGACTTGTCTCCTCTTGAAACTGCTGGTATGGTCTGCTTCTACAGACTCCTGTGGCAGCAAGTTTCTAAATTTTGCTACCTGCTGCACAAAATACTGTCCTTTGTCTGCTTTAAAGTGACCTCCTACTGAAACAAACAATAGATGACACATGGTAGTTACATCACTAATGTACCACTGTAATGTTCCTAAATACAACTTTCCTAAGCAGTGACATTACATTAAAACTTACGAAAATTGAGTGCTGTCAAAAGAAAAAAAAAAAAAAAGTCTCTCAATGCCTCCCTGGGTGTTTTATGAAGTGAGAAACAGCAGGTCTGCTGGCAACGATAAAAGCAGCAACTAGCACCTGGCTGTGTTATGAGATTGCACAGAAAGAGACAAAAGAACACAAAGAGAAAACAAACTTCGACACCCGATGAAGATGGGTGAACAGGGAAACAGAGTAATAAAGCTTGTATAGACCGGTCCTGACCTTTCAGTGGTAAAATGTGAGATAAATGGGACAAGGAACTTCATTATTTTCCACAGAAGTGGTTATCTGTATTAGGGACAGAGCTTGCAACTAAGTCCAAAAAAAGCCAACAAACAAACAAAAAACGGATCTTCCCAGCACAGTTCAGAGTTCTGTTCAGCAACTCCACTAAAAGCCTGCTAAGATGTCAGAATGAGCTCACAACTAGTCAGAAACTGCTGCAACAGAAGCATGGTGAAGCTGGCTCTTTTTAGAACAAGCAGACCCAAGCACTCGCGGTTTAGAAGAGCGAGAAGTACTGCAACAGTCCAAGTTGGGTTAAAAACTGAACTACGGTAGTACAGCAGAGGCAACACTAGGTCACAGTGCAGAGATTGCAAATCCTTATCTCAGATGTGTAAACTTTTTGCTGGAAGGACATCAGACTTGTTTGCAGAAAAGGCAAAAAGCTTGCAGAATTTTTATTCTCTATTTATCTCACATGTCCAGTAAAAATTTTATCACTTGGTATCCTATTAATGTTTGACATGTTTCTTAAATACTTGTTTCCAGATATTACAAAGTTATTACAAGTTGTTACAAGTAATTTATAATAACCCTAGTTATTACAAGTACCATGAAAGCCTAGCAGAATGGTAAAATGTAGTTTCGTGTTAAGTTTTTACACGACCTGCTACTAAATATCGTGAAATTTGATTTTAAAATACTGCATAATACAAAAAGCAACGCATCACTTTCATAGTGCAAGTGCGTATTTTCAGAAAATAACTTAACTACAAGAACTGCAAATACAAAGACCGAGACGCTTCTGTTTGATGAGACTACAGGAGCAAAGAAAAAACATATGAAGTATTTGGGAATCAGCAATTAACTAACAATGCTGTTGAGCCTTTAGGCACTATTTACACAGTCACTTTTCAAAGCATAACCGTATTTTATTCCTACTAAAAAGGCAGCCACAAGTGAAAACAAATACAGACTATACAGTGCTTACCTCTGCTTGTTTTACTAATTGTTCCACTTTTTCCAGACTTCTAGAAGAAAGGAGAAAAAGCAAAATAAGGATACACACAAGAACTCAAAATATTTCTATAGAGAGACACAGAGAGTCAAAGCATTCATCAGACTGTAAATGCATGCACAGAGGTTTTAACTTAAGAACTAATAAAAAAAACAAAAGTAAAAAGATTTTCATCACTGAGAACTGAAACAGATATTCCACGTTTGTATACTATTACTTAGACAATACAGTGAAAGAATAAAAAGAAAAAAAAAAGAGAGGCAACGCTTTTCCATGACAATTTATACCAGAGCTCTTTAAGTTAATACTAACAGTGTCTTGTTTTTTTTAAAAAAGACGTATCTCCTAAGCACAAAGTTTGGAATATGGAACTCTATAATACAAACACACCTGTTCAGTGCGTAAAAAAACCCCCAACCTAACATACTCTTACTTATTTGATCCACTATCAAGCATCTATTGAAACACAATTCCTAAAGGAAGATTCAAAAGCATTTATATCAAGACAAACAAATACTAAGAGGTTGTTGTACATAACATGACTTCACTGGGATTTACTCAGGTATCACATACATTTGTGATGGAATTTTAATGGAGTGTTGAGGAACAGATGACAGTGACATTGCATTTGCATCATTAACCAGGCAGCCAAGACACACATAAAAATATCTTAGGGGAATATTCAATTGCTTCTAAGTAACAGTGGCTGGGGTGGAAAAGTGTTGTTTAAGAACTGCTGACCGGTAGAGAGACAGGACTGGGGAAACAGCACTACGCTTCCTACAAAAATTGTAGGAAGGAAAACAGAGCCTTCATTTATTGTACAATTTCTCCCTGGTAACAGCATCTCAGTCCTTTGGTTTCTCCACACGTAAAATCAAGATCATCTTTACTAATTGCATAAGGATGTTGCAGAATTTATCTTGGATCAAGTGTTTTAAGACCTTCAGACAGAAATGTCATACAAGGCACTCCTCAGTAATAAGCTCATATATAGCCTTCCTACCCTTGTGACTTAATTCCTATTTATAAACACCTTTTTTTTCTCCAACCACCCTTTTTTATAAAAAGCATATCCATCTAATGCTGATGCAATCCTACTTGCATCAGATGATCTCTCCCTCTGTCCAGGTCTGACTTTTACACTGAAATGCATAAGCTCAAACTTCCTTGATAGGCATCTGTAAAAGCTTTTCAAGAATGACTGCATGGCATCGATTCCTTTGACCTTTTTTGCTGACTGGGTCTAAAGCTTAAAAAAAAAAAAAAAAAAATAATCTTGTAAGACTAAGTTATTTTGATGACTATACACAGTATTGCCATCATACAGTGTAATACCACATTCTAAGTTAACCTAGATCATAAACAATGTGGGAAGATTAATTTTCTATGCAAACAAAAAAAGTACAAGTTTTGTGGTACACAGTGTGATGAACAAGTCATATTTTACAATTACCTTTTTTAAAACACAAAACAATTGTTGCCTGTTACGTTCCTGTTAATGTTTTAAAAAGGGGGTGGGGAGTGGGGGGGATTTTGCCCTGAAGAGTTCTAGGAGGCACTTCTGACTTCATGTAAGGGAAGGTTTTGAAACTCTAAAATAGTAGGAAATTATTCATAAATTATATCCTATGTAAGAATGATAACATTAAACAGCTGGATTGAGACAGTAATGGAATTTGACAAACAGCAACTGAAAAGTATCGAAAACAGAATATTACCTAGTCTCCTAGATACACTGCAGCAGGCCAGCAGTTTGTAATAAGGATCTTTTGCATTTATGAAAATTACTGTACATATAGCGACCATCATCAAAACCAAAAATTACTTAGATACATGTATCTCTGACCATACTTCTATTGCATTTCATGTGAGATCACTAGATCTAAATGGCAGTTATAGATTCTAACACTTGAGTCATTCCAGTACTTTTATTTGATTTTCTTCCCTTAAATGTATTTTATACATACACAAATACTTGTTACAAATACATATATGTGTTTAGATATATATATATAAAACTGGTACATAGAAGTCTTTTAAAGGACATACATACACATCTAACACCCAGTATGCTGTTTAATGGTAGGGCTAGCTGTGACCATTAGTTCTTCTAATCTGTTAATTTGAAATTTCATATGCAAGCTTTACTTGAGCTGTGACTTGGGTAGCAATAGGTAATAATGCTAATTGAGCAGAGAAGCATCCATTTCCCTCTCAATATATTATATATTTAACAAAACCAAGAAAAAAAGAAAACCTCTCTCTGAACTAATAAAGGTTATATACTCAACAACTATTTTCAACAGCAATAATACTATCAACTTGTAGAGGTTATGCAAAATTGCCAAGTTTTTTTTTTTACTACAAATTTTTAATGCATTCTTCAGCTGATCCTGGAAAAAAGAAAAGAAATAATTTTCTAAATCATAATTTTGTTCCACAACAAACCCACAAAAAACCTAATTCTCTTAATACAAATGACGACATAAGTCAGAAAACCCAGAGTAAGAAAGAAATCAAAAGTGCTAAGTTTATTCTAGTAATTCTAAGAATTCATAGGATAAATTAGGATTGCAGTAATACTAGAAGAGTAGCACTACATGCAGCTTGTGTCCCATTAACAGTCTTTTATATGCCACACAGAACAGCAAGACATATGACATTTAGTACCACTGAAGTCAATGATCAAAATAATCAATGTCACAGATGTTAGGCTTTCCGCTCAGGTCTCTTCTAGATGATTTTATAATGTCTGTAAAATGTTCCTGCTCTGGCAATTAAAATTTATTACCTGCAGCACTGGTAGTTCAGTCTCATCTTCTGCACCTTCAGGATTTACACTTACAGCAAAAGCTGAAAGAAAAAGCAGACTTTTTTCAAATTATAGGAGCTCATTTTCACACTTGACAAAGTTCTGCAGCAAAAGAAAAAAAAACATTTATGTAGATTTTCACATTAAACGATACTATATTGGTAATAATCTTTAGGAACATAAGAGAGTCCATTCTTACAGAATGTATACATTTGCTGCCTGACAGTTCTATTCCTGTACATCGATGAAAAGATCACTCTTTGATGTGAAGCCAGTTTGGCTTCAAGGCAAACAAATCCCATTTAAAAGAAAAAAATCAAATCTGCTCAGTCCAGTAATTCACTTGACAACAGCATAATCTGCTATCACGTGGGAGACCTGCATTCCACTCAATCTTTAGGTTAAAGTTTGGGTTACCAAAGCTTCACTTGGAACCACAGAAATTGACAACACCTGATGAAAATTTCTATGAAACTTGAAGATGACTGTCATATGCTTTGAATGCCATCTTTGAACAACAGTCAAACTTGTTAATATATAAGAAACCCAAGTAAACGCTTACAAAAAGAACAGAGACCCCAAAGGGCAATTTGCACAGATCTAGCATTATCTTAAATATTTTATACTGACACCACCCTGTGCATACACTTTCGGTTTGTATTGGAAAAATAATCATAAAAAAGGGTTCTGGGGTGGTGTTTGTTGGTTGTTTTATTTTTGCTTGTTGATGCAGTCGTCTAATCAATTTGTCGCAACTTCCTCATTTCTAAAAGTAGTTCCATTTAGCATAACAAGGCTTTGCTAAGATCCTTTGTAAGGAGTCTTTTTCTTAAAGGTACTAAAAAGATGCAAATGAAAGTAAATTGCTATAATTTGGAATGAACTAAAGATACTACTCATCATGGTCAAATACATGGTTTTCTTAAAAACTGAGGCAGAAAAAAAAAGCAGATTCAAGTGGAGTGCCTCACTGCAAGTTTAGTTTATTTATTGCTTGAAATTGATTTCAAAGTGAATCACTAGCAACTGTCAATTCCTTTGACACACTTGAAACCTGGAATGTAGGAAAGCAAGATGACAAGATTGTCCAAAGCCTGTGGTGCTCCATCTCTGATTACCTATATCCCTATGCTCTTTCAACTAGAGACCAAATTTCATCAAGTGTCTAAGAGCTGAGTTTCACAATGACAGTCTCAGGTCCTGACTAACTTGAATCTCAAATCACACCACTAAATGCAGACATCCCAAAAGTATTCTAACACAGTAGATGCATGTTGACCATAGTCACATTTCAACAAGGCGTTTAGCCAGGAAGAATAAAACAGAGTACAAGTAGGAGTGTCCCCCACAATATTGTCCTCAAATAAATGTTTTGCACTTCTAGTTCAGAAGTGCATGGAGACACAGCTCCCTTGCTGACAGCATGTTCTGGTCATTTTCCTCCTTCTCTTCCAACCTAAGAGTACTTAGAGCTCCAGATAAGGAATATCTTCCCCTACCCAAACCAGATCCACATCTTCTACTTGACATGATCCTAATTAGTAGATCAACACAAAACACCCTTATTCCAGGAAATGTATTAACTACCTAGTATTAACCTGAAGAAGTATCACCTCATAAATTCGGCCTATTTGCAAAACTGAATGCAGGCAGAACTTTCATGACTTACAGTTTTTGATATGCAGCTGAGGAATGGCACACATGAGACCTGAAACAACTATGATTGACAAGAGATGCTGCCTCTCTCATCATAACATTCAATAACCCATGCCACACTGCTTCTAAGATCTATAAAATATTAATGCACATGATCCTCGAAACAAATCAATGCTCAAATAACCTGGGGGAAAAAAAAAAAGATCTATTTCATACTATGTCTTTGAAAGCACAGATAAAGCTCTTCAGGTAATTATTTTAACTACTTCATCTTCATATTACAGAACCACAGAATTGTTGAGGTTGGACAAGAGCCCTGAAGATCATCTAGGTCAATCGCCCCTCAGAGTAGGATGCTCAGGACCTTGTCTAGTCACATTTTGCGTATTTCCTAGGACAGAAACTCCACAAACTCTCTAAGTAACCTCTTCCAGCATTCTATCACTCTTATAGTAACAACAACAAAAAATTTAAAATTATTTCTTATGTTTAAATGGAATTTCCCATATTTCAATTTCTACCAACTACTTCATGTCCTGTTAGGCACCACAGAGTCTGGCTCTGTCTTCTGTACTGCCCCTCATCAAGTATTTACACATGTTGGTAAGATCCTCCCTGAACCTTCTCATCTCCAGGCTGAACAGTCCCAGCTCCTTCAGCCTCTCCTCATATGTCAGATGCTCCAATGTATTAATAATCTTCATGGTCCTTTTCTGGGCTCGCTCCAGTATGTCCATGTCTCTCATACTGGGGAGCCCAGACCTGGACACAGCACCCCAGGTGTGTCTCACCAGTACTGAGCAGAGAGGAAAGATCACCTTCCTTGACCTGCTGGAAACACTCTTCCTAATGCAGCCCAGGAGGCTGTTTGCCATCTTTGCCACAGTGGCACACTGCTGGTTGACGGTCAGTTTGTGATCCACCAGGACCCTCAGGTCCTTCTCTGCAAAGCTGCTTTCCAGACAGTGTGTTCCTCATGTGCATGGGGTGACTCCTCGTCATGGGAAGGACTTGGAATTTCCCTTCATTGAACTTGATTTTCCAAGTTTCCTGTTTGCTAAGTTATACAGCCCACTGAGGTCTCTCTGAATTGCAGCATGACCAGCTGGTGCATCAACCCCTCCTACCCATTTTGTGTCCTCTGCAAACTTGCTGAGGGTGTGCTTTGTCCCACTGTCCAGGTCATTAATGAAGAGGCTAAACACTACTGGAGCCAGTATCACACCCCGGAGTGAACCATGCCACTGATCAGAGACCATGAGCCCAGCAAGTCAGACAATTTTCTATCCACCTCCCTGTCCACATATCTAGCCCATACTTCATCAGTTTGTGTATGACATTATAGGAGACAGCATCAAACTCCTTGCTAAAGTTGAGATAAACAACATACACTGCTGCCCCCACCTCCATGAAGGCAGTCATCACAGAAGTCTTTGAGTTGGTCAAGCATGATTGCCTGACATGCTGACTTCTCCCAATCACCTTCCTGTCCTTTGTATGTTTGTCTTTTCCTTTCCTGTTTGGCAATGGTATCCAGGATTATTTGCTCCACCACCTTCCCAGGGACTGAAGTGATATTGGCCAACCTATAGTTTCCCCATATTCTCTTCCTTGCCCTCCTTGAAGACAGAGGTGACTTTTGCTTTCTTCTGGTCTTCAGGAGTCTCCCTCACTCACCACGACCTCTCAAAGATTATCAAGAGTGGCCTAGCACTGACACTGTCAAGCTCCATCAGCACTTGCGGGTGCTTCCCATCAGGTCCTGTAGACTTCTGCATGTCCAGTTTGTTAAAATGTTCCCTAAACTTGCCCTTCTTCAAAGAGCGTAACTCTTCCTTGCTCCAGACTTTCCCATGAGTTTCAGGGGCCTGGGACTGGTGAAGGTGGGTCTTACCAGCACAGATGAAGGCAAAGAACGTTTTGAGTTCATAGAACTCAACCTCACCCTCTTCTACATCCTTCTTTTAACCAGGTCCCTCCCGTCTTTCAGAAGCAGGCACACATTTTCCCTAGTCTCCCTTTTGCTGGTAATACACCTGTAGAAGCCTTTTTTCTTGCCTTTCACAAGTTGAATCCCTTGCCAGATTCAACTCCAGGTGAGCTCTTGCTTTCCCAACAGCATACCTGCACTCAGTGTCTCGATTACTCTTGGGGTGACCTGACCCTGTTTCCATCTTTTGAGCGCTTCCTTTTTATGTCTGAGTTTTGTCAAGAGCTCCTTGTTCATGAGTGTAGGCCTCCGGCCGCCTGTGCTTCCTTCCTGCATGTGGGGATGGATCATTCTTGAGGCTGTAGGAGGTGAACCTTGAAAATCAACCGGCTACTCATAGACCATCTCCCATATCGGTCTTTCTGTATTGTTGAGGATGGTGGTAGACCAGATATGCCTGGCTAAAATTTACTTTAGTTGCAGCTGCCCTGACATGCAGTGCAATTTCAACACTCACACGTATCATTCATTAAACAAACCAGTATCCATGATGAATGTTAAAGTCTCTCTATATTCGTATCGCCAGTGATTTCAGACATGGAGCTCTTTTCCAACAAATAAACATATTAAAATGAATTGGTATCTTTTACATTAAATATTCCAGAAAGACTTTTTCCAGCTAATACATTTTAATGATAAGACAAGAACTGTTCAGATTATTTTTAAACTACTGAAGAACCATTCACTAAACGGAGTCATATGAGGAGTCATAAACCAAGAGAGTCATAAACCAAGTCATGTGAGGAGACGTTGAGGGAGCTGGGCATGTTTAGTCTGGAGAAAAGGAGGCTGAGGGGAGACCTCATTGCCCTCTACTACTACCTGAAAGGAGGCTGTAGAGAGGTGAGCGTTGGCCTCTTCTCCCAGCTGAAGAGGACCAGAGGAAATGGCCTGAAGCTGCCGTAGGGGAGGTTTAGATTAAATATTAGGAAGAATTACTTTACTAAAAGAGTGGTCAGGCACTGGAACAGCCTGCCCAGGGAGGTGGTTGAGTCACCATCCCAGAGGTATTTAAGAAACGTGTAGATTTGGCACTTCAGGGCATGCTCTAGTGGCAGAGATTGTAGGAGGGGGTTTTTTGTGTGTATGGTTGGACTTGGTGATCTCAAAGGTCCCTTCCAACCATGAAGATTCTATGATTCTATGACTAGAAGACCCCATAAAAAAGCCTCAGGAGTCTTCACCTAACAGTAACCAAGCTTTTCACTCAGCCTGTATGAATTTATTTTAGCAACAAATGTGCCATGGCCTCTCTACTGCCTTATTAGCAAATCTGTTATGAACGCATAATTTGATTCCAGTAAAGCAGTCTTCAGAAATAAAATGGGATGCACGTGGTGTAAAATCAAGTCTTCCTAACATACGGCCAAGGCTGTTCTGGCTAAGCAACCTGATCTCACAGCCTGGAAATAAATATTCTCGTCTAAGAATTTACTGGGAAAAGGGTAGCGTGAGAAGAACATGGTAAATGTAGCTGGCATATGACTTACCAACAAAGGGGCCACAGGGTAGGTAGGAAACACAGTGCCTGGATGCAAGCGGACATCTCTAAGATTAATTCATCTACCCACAATTCACTCCTGTCCTGGTTTGAGGTAAAACAGAACCAATTTTCTGGTTTGTAATTTTACTTTTTAGCTGGGCCTCTTCTAACTGACTAAAGTCTGAAATTAACAGCATATTGTTCAGAAACTGTTCGCTCTCAGAGTGATAAGACCTGATTATACCAAGGAGTGGTATGCAGAGAGGCTCTTGCTTATACTTATTGCTATAGCAACCAAGATCACTTGACTTCGCTATTTGCCCCGTTAGAGGTTTGGAAGCAGAGAAGCGTAGAGGGGTTCCACCTGCAGGGAGAAGCGTACGGGACAGGTGACCCAAAACTGACCAACAGGGTATTCCATCCCATATGCATCACGCTCAGTATAAAAGCTAAGGGATCAAAGGGGCAAGTGGCTCGCTCTCCTTCTTCAATGGTCGACGTCCAGGGAGGACTGTGTCTGTTCATCTGCCTTTGATCCTGATCTGAGCATTCCTGACTCTAGTTCCAGAATTCAGCTCCTGTTTGTCGCTGGCTCCAGTCTGGGACTTTCCATGTGTCTGCTGGTGATGCGATTATCATCCTGGGAGCTGGATACGGTTTTGTACATATTGTATACTTTTAAAAAAAAAAATTTATTATTCTATTATTATTTCTTATTTCTTTATTTATTATTATTTTCATTAAAGTAGCTTAGTTCTTTTTCTAAACTCGTAAATCTCCTTATTTCTTCCTCTCCTCTCGGGGTGGGGGGGGCATCTGTCATTCTGATTAGCCAATCCGCCCAAAACCATGACAACTCCCAAGAGGTTTCTGAAAAAGGTGTGCCCAGGAGCAGACCACAGACAGAAAAATTCTAACTACACATGCAGCTCACATCCAAACATCATTATTAATTCAGAAAACTGCAACAGATTTCTTTCTGTATAGAATTCACTAACACACACATCAACCTCTGGAGCTAGAGACACCTTTGCTAAATCCAGAATTTCCTCTAGTCCTTTTGATTTTTTTGACATAATGCAAGCACACCTCAGGTGGATGACTGACTTAGCACAGAGAAAAATTCACTGCAAGAAGAAACTGATTAGCTGGTAAAAGTTGAAACCATGTAGGGACCACAGTAACCAAAAAGGCTAGGGTGATTAACTGTACGATTTCTTTCATCTAAAGCAGAAAAAAACAGTAAAGCACTGTCTTAAATGCAACCCATAATTTTGTATTCTTACTTCATTATTTCATGCATTGTGTACTTTGAAGTTTGTTAACACATGTAGCTACTCCCATTACCTGGCACCAGCAGACTGAAGCTGAACATTTCAATTACCAGTCCTCCCCTCCTTTTGCTAAATACTCAAAAACTGAGGATAAGTAAGAAAATGAAAGAAATTTTAGAAATCCTTTAAAGCTGTTTATTTTCATCAATCTGATCTTTATTTCTTTTGAGAGCAGGACTAAAATCCACTGAAAAAGCTAGAGAGCATTTTCGGATCCATTCAAAACCTGGAAATTTAATCAGAGAATGTAACGTAAGCAGCCTCAGTTCCTATCTATTTTTCTCAAGTGTTCCATTATTTTCATTAAAATTTTGGTGAGTAAGTAGACTTGCTTATAACACTAGAAAGTAAAACTCAATCATTTATTTTCATTGTTCGGCAGTTGAACTGCAGGAATATGCACCAAGAAACAATTAGGAAAATGGATGTAAATACTTCAGTATTAAAATACAGTATACTGTATAAATATATATAATGATACAATAGCACATTATAAATTAGAAGTAATCCTTTCTCCAGTGCTACCCTTTTGAGTGTAAACAACTTCCAAATGTTTACAACTATATGTTCTTTAAGTGCAAAGGATGTTAAAAACCGAGGAGTTAATTCTTTTGCTTTCACAGACAAAATCCACTTGAGGCAGAACGGCAACACTTGCTATCTTCCTCTTCTATGGTCTGATTCAAGGCTGACTGACCCCAGAGTCATTCCAATCACCTCAAAGGGCTGCGGATCAGTTTAAATGAGCTACAAAGAAGTTACGATTCTATGACTTACATATGGCAAAACCATGACTAATAATAACCACTTCAAATAACAAAAGCCATTGATTGTGTTGTACACAGTAGTCAAAACATTTAAAATATAATTTCTTTATACTTCTAATTATAATTTAATGAAAGGCCTATTTTTGTTTTGGTTGGGGGTTGGTTTGGTTTCCTCCCCTCTCCTAAGTTCTCAAAGAACATAAAATTCCATGGATTGACATGATACCAGAGAAAATCTGCACTGACGCTGTCAATCAAAGAGACGGGATCTTCCATAATGAGACAGCCTGGGAGCACTAGCAAGCAAAATAAATTAGTTTCATATATTTATAGGCAAGCTTTTATAATATTTCTTCATTGTTGCTACCCTATCAGCATCAAAGACCCTGGTCTAGCCAGGTAAGAATGAAGATTTACAGATTTAACAACCCAAAATGGGGAGAAAGCAGAAGGGAGGAGAGAGAGGAGGGGGTGATGCAAGCAAATTTCCAGCATCTGAAGCTTTTCATAAAATAAAAGCAACTCATTTCTTTACTGAATTTCTTTTAAGTTAATGGCACATATAGGAAGAAGGCAGCTGAAATCACCACTGTGAACCACCGAAATGTCTTAAATGAGTGCTGTATACACTAGTATCTTTATAAAAGGTGAGAAAAGAACAACAATAGAGGAAAAAGCATCATGACTACCCCTTCTGACGGTCTAGAAGCTAGACCAAACAAAATCATCTGAATACGTTTTCTCGTTCTGCAAGATGGAATTTATGAAATTACTTAACTACCAACAGACGAACTATTTTCTTCTGTGAAATGCAATCCAAATTGCTTCTGTTTTCCAAGAACTAAACCGATTGTTTTGCAAACTTACTACCCTGTCCATCTCAAAAGCATGGGGTATTTACAAAAGAAAGGATTTTAATATAAAAGGATATTGAAAAAATGACAAGAAAGCCATGATACTGCTATAAACTTCAGGTGAACAAATTCTACACAGGCATTAATTGAGACCTACTGAGCAAGAGGTAACTGCACAAGCAAGACCTGAAGTTTTTCCATTTCTGCCTTCTACCCACATGTATGTATGTATGTATGTACGTACAATAAATATACATACACATATGGTGAAAATTGAAGCTGCTAATCTCTGACTGGGATTATAATCTGCTTGAGGTTACAAATGCTGTAGTCCCTTGCTGAAGCACTGGAGCAAAACTACTCATCCCGGAAAGAATGGAATACGGAATGAATACTGCTCTTTAGGAAGAGCAGTAAAGTACTAGGACTCCTCCAAAAACCAAGCTGCACAGGTGAAAGGAAAAATGTTTTACAAGAGAAAAATCAAATTATCACAGTTTTGCTTTGCTGAAAACAGCATTTATTTTTACCAGGTTTCCCTTGCAAGATTTTGATCCACAAGCCATGCTAGTGGAAGAGAATCAAATCCAACGGCTCAGAACAAACTGACAAGCCTGTGCTGACAGAGATGGAAACATTCAGGAACAGAAATAATGAGAAACAGAACAGATGAAAACATTTATTTCTGTCTCTTACACTCACGGCAACAGCTCCTAACTCCAAGAGCCTGTAGCGATCCAACTGCTGACATACTACTAACCCTTCTCTTTTAATCTTCTCCCACCTGCCCAGACACATTAAAAACGTCTCTCAAATACAGTAATAAGATATTTCTTTTTCTTCTATGCTGACATTTTAACCCGGCGGAATTACCCTCCCACCTCCCCTCAGCACACCCAGTCAGTGAGGGGCTGTTTCAAACACGAGCACGGGCGGTTTCGCGGTGGGTTTTGGCTGGTTGTTTCATGGGGATTTTCTGGCCCGGTGAGGAGCGGTTTCCGCGGTGAGGGCTCTCCCCTACCCCGCACCGCCCCACACGGCCGGCGCCGGGCCCGCGGGGCGGGAAACGGTCGCGGGGCTGGGCGCCAGCGGCGCCTCAGAGCCGGGGCGGCTGAAGGGAACCCGCGCTGCCCCCACCGCGCTCCCAACAAACTTCGGGGGAAGGGGCACCTCCTGCCTCCCTCACGGGGCGGACGGCGGGGTGAGGAAGCGGCGGCGGCGGCTGCAGCACCTCTCTCCCAAGCTCTGTCCCGTGCCCTCCTCCCCCTCATCCCTTCGACGGAGGGGCCGAGCGTCCCGGGTCTCCTCCCTTCACCTCGCCATGGCGGCCCGGCCCGGCCCCCGGCCACTCACCCCGGCTGCGGAGCGGCGGGAGAAGGAAGAAGAGGTGAGCGCACGCAGCGTAAAGGAGCCAGCGGTCGAAGCCGGGCTCCCGAGACATGTTGGCAAGGGCCGCCGAGCCGCACCGAGGCGAAGGGGCACGGTGTGCCTGGCTGCCCGCTTCTGCCGCAGGAGCGCGGGCGAGCGGCCTTCAGCTGGTGGCGGTGCCGCCGCCGGCCGGCCAGCCAGCCCGCCCTCCCCTCCGCTCCTTCCCTCCGCTCCTTCCCTCCGCTCCTTCCCTCCGCTCCTTCCCTCCCGTCAGCTCCTTCCCTTCCCTCCCCCCGCCAGGCCCGGCAGCACCTGGCCGCCGGCGGCGGGAGGCGGAGCGGGGGCGGCGGCGCCCTCTGGTGGGCGGCAGCGAGAGAGGCGGCGCCCGGCGGCCCGTGCGCCTCCCCGCCGGCTCCGGCCTCCCGTCCGCGCTGCGGGCCCTTCAGCTCCCCCGGGGCACCCCTGCAGCCCCGCTGATGGCTCTAGGCTAAATATCCAACCCGAAATATAATCCTAATGAGCATAGCTCTCCGTAACCATTATTGATCATCCAGCATCTGTTGCCAAAACCAATTCATGATGGCTTTGATTCTTCATGATAAATTAACTCCGCAGAAAGTCCTCCAACAAGGAGGTTGTCCAATTTGAATAAAAGAGGGCTTTTTTTTTGGTTATTAGCATCATCTTTCCCCTCTCGCAAACAAATTTAAATGTTGTCAGTCAAATGATACCCACAACTCTGACAAGAACCTGGTCCACAGTCACAAGCGGCCTAGTTCACCTCCAAAACAACCCTCACAAACCATTCCCCCAAAAGAGCGTGTGACACCTCCAGACAGCCATTTCATAACCACCTCTGTGGCCAGGAGTGGAGACATGGGGTGCAGCCCAGAGCTGGGGCATGGATACAAGCAGGGCACAGCCTTGGCACCCGAGACTCCACAGCTACGAACCACTTGCCCACAGTCGGTCAGAGAAATGCAGACCTGGAGCTGCACAAAACATCTTTTAGGGGTAACAGGGAGCACAAAGTATCCAACATGCATAAAAGGCACTGTATAGACAGTAAATTTGGATGTAATGCAGCTCTGCAGACCAACAAAGAAAATTCAGATGTATAAAACCTTGTTAGCAAATAAAAACTGACCCCAGGTGGATCCCGGAGCAAGGAAGAAGAAACCACCCACACGATCATCAGATTTGTCCCAGTGACAGACTCCACATGCTGACAACTTGCTGCAACGCTCCCCAGACACCCCAGAATGAAACTGCCAACCTTCAGACCCGGGGCAGCCACAGAAGGTTGGAGCCTGTAACCAGGAAAAGGAGTAGAAACACAGCAGCGTGTATAAAATTTTCACTGCATTGTCACTTTTTCTGTCAAAATTAGATCTGTATTAGTAATGATTAGATTATTCACATTCCAACTATAACAACAAGAAATTCTTGGCTTTACTTATATATAAGGCATGCTTCCTCTTTGCCCTTAAATCTGATTTGGAGGGTAATAGCTGGTGCCTCTAGGTAACAATTCCTTACATGCTGCTTACATGTAGACATGAATTCCAGACAGGTCTATTACGTACACATTTTCCTATCAAATACTGGAGATAAACGGTGCAACATCCAGGTCAGCCATAAACTCCCCGTATTTGTAATCCAGTAAGGCGAACTGCATAGGACTCAACTCTGACCTTTCCTCAAATCTCTGCAGCTTTTAGATCTACTGTATTCTTTTCCTGACAGACCAAGCGGTTACAACAGGGTACCTTAAGTTTGCCAGAGAAGTGATTTTGAAGATGAATGGAAATATTTTCACAGTGATAAACTCTCACTCTCACTGCAGGTTCAGGCAAACACATCTATATCACTGTAACTTAGTAGTAAGCTTCATACTTTCCTTTAAAACTATCTCAGTAGAAATATATTAGCCAGACTTCCTTGGGGTATTAGACTTGCTTTATGTATTTGATACCCCCCTTACATTGCAGGGGGTTGAACAGAGAGGGAAAATGGGACAAAACTGTGAGCAACCACAGCTTGTTATTTGCCTTCCAGAACAGCTGCCTGTTGCTGACATTCTGCTTCACTAAATAAGTTACTGGCCTCAAGAATAACAATTCTGGTGTAAATTAAATACAAACTTTCATACTATGTTTCTCTCGCTGATTCTACGTGCATGCTCATTACCAGGAAAAAAAAATGTTATATTCTATAACAATATAAAAGGCATGAATTCTCCTGCTTAACGCATACACCTGCATTTGCTTGTTTTTCCTTGTAAGTTGCAGCAGCATTTCCTGCCCTTTCTCCTGTTTCTCTGTTCTGTGCTGGTTTCTGTAAGGATTCACATCATGAAGATCATGCCCACAACAGCTGGGATAAACATCAGACTTTTCACTTTCAAAATGGTTACGTGTTCAAATGTTTCCCCACGCAGCGAGTCAGTAAGGAAAAAACAACCTTTTGCCGAGATGTAATCAATGTTTTTGTTTCTCACAAATATAAGAGAAATTTTATTGTAACAACCTCCGTAGA
Organism: Fratercula arctica; assembly: GCA_947846985.1. Lineage (NCBI taxonomy): Eukaryota > Metazoa > Chordata > Aves > Charadriiformes > Alcidae > Fratercula > Fratercula arctica. Next base: position 24,333,904 of record CANTUZ010000001.1, on the reverse strand, counting down.
AATATGGAACTCTACCATGAAAGCTAATGTTCTCCAACTGTTAAGAAAAATAGCACTTAAGTATTTAAAATCTTATATTCGGGGCTGGGAGGAGGAAATAAATCTTTTCCTTGAATTCTGCTCTACATACAAACTCAGATTGAGTTTGTTTGTTGTTCTAACTACCCCACTGAGAATTTCCATCTCAGGAAGGATGAAAATAATGAACTTTCTGCTAAGAGGTTCAGAGCACCACTAAGCTTTCTTTCCTTATAGTATTACATATATCTTACATTCATAAATAATACAAATGTAGCACTATTGCTGTCCCACCTCTCACATTAACAAGGGCAGCTGCAAATACAAAGAAATCCTGTCAGATATAGATATACTTAAAGTTATGCATATCAAATTTATTTTGTCCTAGTAAGATATCTTTTACAGATATTAAATATAAATATATATATTTTAAATTAATTATTCATCACAAGTGAGATTTTTAGAAGGAAAAAAAAAAGCAAAAACCCAGCATTTTTTCCAGAATGAAAAGTAAACATGGACTTTCTGTAAAAAAGAGTAATTAAAATAATAAATTATTACATCCTTCAAAATATTTATAATAGCATGTATGTAGCAGCAATTTTGCATCCAAGTTACTACATTTTAGTTACTAACATTTAGTATTGTATCATAAATTGTGGGATTATGAGGCTGTCGTGGTTTTGGCCAAATCAGCCAATGGCCGGCGACAGATGCTCCCCCCCAGCCTCTCGTGCATGGAGAGGAGGAGGAAAAATAAAGAGAGATTTACGAGTTTAGAAGAAACTAAACTACTTTAATGAAATATTAATAATAAAATAAAAGGGAAAATAATGAAATAGATACAGTACATACAAAACCGCATTAAGCTCCCACAATGATGTCCCTGGCAGGCACTGGGGAAGTCACCTGGCCGGACTCAGCGACGGGTGGGAACAGGGTCCCAGAGCTGGAGTCAGGAACACAGGGATCAGGATCAAAGGCAGATGAACAGACAGGATCCTCCTCGGATGTCAACCATTGAAGGAACCGAGTTGACCCTTTGATCCCTCAGCTTTTATACTGAGCATGGGGCAGATGGGATGGAACACCCCGTTGGTCAATTTTAGGTCACCTGTCCTGTCCGCTCCTCCCTGCAGGTGGGACCCCTCTACGCTTCTCCCTTCCGACCCTCCAACGGGGCAAATAACGAAATTAGCTGACCTTGGTTATTATAGCAATAAGTATACTCAAGACCTTCTCTGCATGCCATTCCTTGACACTAACTGTCTTATCACTCTGAACGAACCGTTTTAGACACAATGGGCTGTTAATTTCAGAGAGTTACAAGAGGCCTATCTAAGAAATCAAATTACTGAACAGAAAGCTGGTTCTGTTTTACCTCAAACCAGGACAGAGGCCTATAGAATTTCTGAGGTGTTTTTTTTCTTACAGATTTGTGGAAGTTTTGCTGATTTACTTCAGCTTGACAATTTGGCGCAAGAGACATAGCGATGTTTCATCAACTGAAAACTGTCAGTGATTGGAATGGGGACAACTTTTCACCTATGATTTTGGTCCTGAAAGCACTTTATGCACATAAGCACTTAAGAGATCAACAGGACCAGTCACACACTAAATTTAAGCCCTTATACATTTACACAGACCCAGTGTCACTATTTTAACCTTTTTCATGAATCAAATGGCTACGAGAAAGCAAAGAATCCAGAGTCCCAATGGAGAAATAAGCTTGAAGTTATGGCAAGTGTTTATATTTTACCAAACATAAAGATAAAACTTCCACAATATGTACAAACTCTACTTGTATTCCAACTGTGCCATTTGGGCTAATGTGTCACTCACCCATCCCTTTACATAAAGCAAGGAACAGCCAGCCTTTCCAGCTCAGAACAAAATGCTCAGATTGCCATGTCAGAGAAAAGGGGAGCAGTGGGAGAAGTTCAGAGATGGATGACCACAGTGTCCACCTGAGACTGGCCAGGCTGGCATGGTTTGCCCTTGTGCGCAGGCAGCCCAGCAGCGATTCAGGGCACTCTGATGGCTCTCTCATCTGTTCCTCTAGCAGGACTATAATATGGGAGAAGAAGAGAGAAATTATGAACCAGACACAATGGCAATTACTGAGTTAGAGAACTTGACTGGTACTACTTTGTTGTATTAGTCATTTGAAAAATGTTGAACTAATCCAGGAATGACAGTGTACTCCTATGGTTTCTTGCAATGGATGGGGTGGGAAGGCTTTTTTTGCAGACCCAGGCCTATTAATCACACGAGCTGAGTTATGTCCCGGCTCTTCCTCAGGCTGCTGCAGTTTGACCTCTCTCTTCTGCTCAGGAAGTTGCATTCACAGGGGTGTAACTTTCAGCTATGAATAATCCTGTCAGCAAAACCAATCCAAATGAGTTCAGAATTGCACAATTACATTTTGAATCGCAACATGCATCTGGAAACTGAGTTTCTCAGCTTTCAGCTACTCAAGACAGTAATTCAATGATAGTTCCATTAACATCACAATTTCCAGCTAGTACCCTGGGAGTGCATCTACATTTATCAAATGTCAGGCAGTGAGCTTGAGCATGGGAGCTCTGATCGCCTGCATTGCTCAGGTCTTAACTACCCTCCCTTGTCCCACTTGGACCACTCTAAATAGCTCTTCCCAGGAGAAATCTGCAGCAGTGGGGAAAGCCCTGAGCACTGGCTGTAGACATGACTCAATCAAGTGATACTTGGCCTGGGACTGGCCCCATCTTAATCAGAAGAATTGATAAATTTGCAGTAGGCCTGACAACCAAACCACTGAGGGAGATCAGCGCTCCAGTCAACCCCTGTGGTAGCCCACAGTGTAGTCCTAGTTGAGTGTCTTTCCTTCCTGGGTTAATATGGGAAGTGTTTGCCCTTCATTAAAATTTAAGGAGTCCATCTTGAGGTAAGTCTTAGGGCATTCAATCAAAGCTTTATAGAGAACTGGTCTGGGGCTGTAGCAGAGAGTCCCGGGGACAGAGTTCAATCAAGCAATTTCTCACAATCAAGACCACTGTTATTAGATTCCATACTCTTTAGAAAAGACCAGGAAAAACACTGGGCATGAAGTGATCAGTCACAGATTCTTAAAAGATTATAAAGATTGATCAAAGATGATTCCTTTCCTGTGGGGCAAATAATTTCTGCTTAACAGCTCCTCTCTGTCATCTGTCACAGAAACGCTGAAAATACCTTAGGTAGCGTATTTTCTGGAGCTCACGATAGGATTGTCCAAGAGGCAGAGTATATACATTTGGGGGAGGGACACAGATATTCCAACATGTTTGAACCATTACAGACTAAGCCACAGATGAGAAACAGGAGATCTTTCAAACTATGGAACTTGACATAGATCCCTAGAGTGCCTCAAAACAGCCGCTTAGACACCAGTGCTTCAACCTCCCTTATAGACCACACCTTGAAACTTCTGATTGGATCATTCTTGAAGGCATCACTGGCAGATTCCAGGTATCGCTTACCTTCTGAAGTGCTTAATCTCAAAGAAACAGCAGGAAGGAAACCTAAAATTGTTATGCTTATTTTTCATGTAGCATAAAGAATATAATATATAGCTGCAGCTTTGTCAAGTTCATATTTCTTAAACACACAGTAGCAGTAAATCAACAGGTCTGTGGGAGAGATACAAGCTTGGAATCTGGAATCCTTTGGAAGGTGAACCTAGGAACTAACTTCTCTCCCTCTGCCCTCCCCTGCTTGAAACCCCCTTTCACACTTCTTTTCCTCCACTTCAGTCAGTAACTTGGCTATCCCTCCTTCCCACAGGATCATAGCTTAGTTGCAGAATCCAATTCTTCTTCTTTCTTGCCATATTGGTTCAGACATTAAATTTCACTGACTAGATCTTAGAACATCCTCAGATGTTCTCTTCAGCTCTTTATTCTCCCTGCAAAGTTACCATGTTGGCTTTAGTCATTCTGCACTCCTAAATGTCTACCTCCTCTTTGGCTTTGTTCTAACTACAGTATATCTAATCTCTCAAAAAACCCTACTACAGGATTATTCAATCTACCTGAAAATCACTATACCAAGCTATCATATCATAGAAGAAATTCAGACTGTCAGAATGCTGTGGAAAGGACCTTATTATCCTTAAGTTGGTATTAATATTTTGTAACATTCAACTATGTGCTATTATAAAGTTTTCACAGAATCACAGAATTGTGGGGGTTGGAAGGGACCTTTAGAGATCATCTAGTCCAACCCCCCTGCCAGAGCAGGATAACCTAGAGCAGGTTGCACAGGAACGTGTCCACGCGAGTTCTGAATATCTCCAGAGAAGGAGACTCCACCACCTCTCTGGGCAGCCTGTGCCAGTGCTCTGCCACCCTCAAGGTAAAGAAGTTTTTCCTTATGTTCAGATGGAATTTCCTGTGTTCTAGCTTGTGTCCGTTGCCCCTTGTCCTATCATCAGGCACTACTGAAAAGAATCTGGCCCCATCCTCTTGACACCCACCTTTTAGATATTGATAAGCATTGATGAGATCCCCTCTCAGTCTTCTCTTCTCAAGGATAAACAGACCCAGGTCTCTCAGCCTTTCCTCGTAAGAGAGATGTTCCAGTCCCGTATCATCTTTGTAGCCCTCCGCTGGACTCTCTCCAGTAGTTCCTTGTCCTTCTTGAACTGGGGGGCCCAGAACTGGACACAGTACTCCAGATGGGGCCTCACCAGGGCAGAGTAGAGGGGGGGGGGAGGATGACCTCCCTCAACCTGCTGGCCATGCTTTTTTTAATACACGCCCAAGAGACCATTGACCTTTTTTCCTTTTCCTATTCTACCTTTGGAAGCTAAGTGTTGACTCCAGTTTTACTTTATAAGATTACTTTTAAAATAAAATAATTTTATTATAAATTTATCTAGGTTCAGAACTGACTGAAATTATTTAAACCCATATGATACTGACAGGAAGATTCAGTTATGAATTATTTTTAGTACAACATGCCTGAAAATCCATAGTATAAACTCTTTTCAGAATCGGTATCTGCAGACAAATAGCTGCCAAGTTAAAACTAGGGGGAAAATGCATTATTTTGATTTCTTGCGACTGTCGCATGATGAGAGGAAGATGATTTATGCTCCTGTCTTTGTACTGCACACAGTCAAGGAGAAACAAGGGTAATACTTCTACAGGCAGACATAGAGGACTGAAGCTTTTTGGTCTCAATTATAAGCCAAGGGCATATTGCCCACTCCTTTGGTCAAATGAACAGCTTGCCTAAAAGAACTGTCAAGACTTGATACTCTTTCCTGTTTCATCTCCTGCTGCTTCCATCTGACACAGAATTGCCTCTACCAAGCGTATCTGAGCTCTTTATATTTTCCCTGCTGAAGTGCAGCTATTTGAAAATACAAAACATTAGTCCTAAACTACCTGATCATGTCTTTTTATCAATATACGAAAATATTACCTTGTCAACTGTGAGTCAAAGTATAGATGAACAGCGTGGGATTTAGTCAAGCAAAACCATGTAGGAACAGAACGCTTCCATATATCTTAAAGAGCTTAGGCCATATTGACTCCTTTCCCCTGCTTCTACTCCTACAAGAAGAGAAATAGTGGTATAAAGAATCACCTACCCTTCTCCACTCTATACTAAGTCATAGTGGCAGGGAGAAAAACAAGGTGAACTGCTCAAGGAACGCTGGAGTGGATAGTCAAATAATGTCCTCTGAACTTGTTTCTAACTTTTCTGCTGTTTGGATGGGCTGTAAATAATGTGATCCCTCTAGCACTGACTAATCTGCATCAGCTGTTGGGATTACTGCCTCACTACATCCTACATCTCACTAATGGCTTCCATATACTTTGCTTTACCTTATTACAGCTGCACTGTAAACTACGAACCAACTCAGAAGTTGTTATGACATCCCAATTTGGCAGCAAAACCCCCCAAAACAATAATAATAAAAAAAATAATCCTTGGGAGTAGAAGAGACAAGTAGTCACAGTAACATCCAGAGAAGTTCAAACAGCGTGCAACATCTGAACTAGATTTTAGACCCTGGTAAAATCCATCCTGTAAGATGGTGACACCAAAGACTTTGGGGTACGTCTGGTTTACAGCTTTTAATGCCAGTAATCCCAAGATGCACAGGGGGTTTATACTTAGATAAGATCACTCTAAGCAATGGCAGCAATATAAGAGCTAGTTTCTTTAGCTGAAGTACCTCTCTTGTGAACCAACTCAGGCGTGCACAATAATCATGCCCCTGAACAAGTAGGGTTGGAAAATCCCCACTAGCTGGTAGGTCTCTGCATTTTATTTTAATATAACTAGATTCAGTGTAGTTTTCTCACTTTGTCATCTGTGTCTCTGTAAACCTTTGTAGCTATGTTATGTATCACAAATATTTTGTTCTTATCTTAATGACTCTTGAGAGAAATCTCATCTTGAGTTGAGATATTAGAAATGCCAATGCCATTGCCATAGGAGTAGCTTTCAAACATGGATACTCTCACAGCATCCCAGCATATAGGGTGTGAAAAAGCTCGTAAATTGCATGGACTGATTAACAGAGGGCCAGTATGTTGAGGAATCATCTTCTCGTTGTCATCATCAGCCACGAACATTTTCTGGTATAGAGCAGGAAAACAGGAGGGAGTTCAAATCTTATAGATCCCAAACAAGTTTCTGACAATGATGTCATAGTGTTACACTCTGTCCTGATATCTGAAGCTACCTGATACAGAGTGATAAAATACAATGGTTGCCTTCACACCAAGAATTCTGGACTATACAGGCAGCTGCTGGCCTTTTTTATCACTGTCCTGAACAATTCGTGGGGGGCACACCTTCAGCATGTTTGCAGATGTCACCAAGCTATGGGGGAACAGTCAAAACCCTGGAGAGCAGGACTGCTCTGCAAAAGGCCCTTGATAAGCATTAAAAATGGGCTGAGAGAAACCTTATGTTGTTTAACAAATGTAAAATTCCGCACCTGGGTCAGAATAACCTCATATAGTATCAACAGGCTGGGGACTGACTGGCTAGGAAGCAGCTTTGCTGGCAGAAGCCTGGGAGTCCTGGTGGTCAAGTTGAGCGTGAGAAAGCAGTGCCCTTCTGCGATAATGAAAGCCAACTATACAACAGGCTGCATTAGCAATAGCACATCCAGCAGGACAAAAGAAGTGATTAATACCCTCTACTTGTTATTTGGAGGCAGCACCTGGAGTACTCTGTACAATTTTGGGCCCACCAGCACAAGAGAGACTTTCAAACTGGAGCAAATCCACTGGACAGTCACTAAGCTGGTTAAAGGCTTGGAATACATGGCGTACCAGGGAGGTCCGAGGTAACAGATTATTCAAGATAGATGGAAAAAAGACTAAAGGGGAATCTAATTGCTGCCAGCAATTACCTAGAGAGGGAAAGCTAGAGATTCTTCTCAGTAAGTGCACAGCAAGAGAATAAGCGTTCACAGGTTGCAGTAAGGGAAATTCTAAATGAATATAACAAAAAAGTCATAGAGATTAGACACTGGGACAAGTTTCCCAAGAGAGGCTGAAGAACCTCCCATCCTTAGAGACATTCAGAACTTTCTGGACAGGAGCCTGACCGACTTCTGAGGTAGCCCAGCTCTGACCTGGGCATTGGACCGGGTGACCTCAAGAAGTCTTTCCCAGCCTAAATTATTCTCTTATTCTGAGACAGTAGTGAGAAGAATAGAAAATGACATGACACCTACCTGGCACCTATCTATAGACAAAATCAGTCTATAATTCTGGGTCTGTAAACTGTCTCCAAGCACAGAAGTTGGTATTTGCTGCCTGTTGAGGCCCCCCACTGTGGCAAAACAGTGGTTTAAAATAATTACTTGGCAGAAAGATCAATCACTATTAAAGGTAAAATGATTCAATTCTGAGCTTGCCAAATGTCCTTACTCATTAATAAAGTCACCTAACAACCATCCCTTGACATGAACAAAACCACAAACCCATCCTCTGTGCAAGAAAACCAGTTTTGATCATGTCTGAAAAGGACTTCTGAATCCTGCTGCTCTTTACTCAAAAGTGGGCATCTTCCTTGTCCTGCTGACTGGGATAAAGGGAAGCAAGGGCTGCGACAGTTAACCAGATGAGGAGCTTATTGAGCAAAACTGACAGAAGAAACCAGAGCACTCCTCACTCCAGAAATTTTCAGTTATGAAATGGCCCTTAGGAGCCATTACAGCCTAATGTTGCTTCAGAGCAACTGCACTCACTGCAGCCTGTATTAGCCTCAGAGCAGTTTCAGATTACGTCCACCAGCAATTGCTCCCTTAGGACTATTTCATTCTGCTTTTGATACAGAAAGTCAGGCGGAACTGGATCACAAAAACCACAGAATGTCACATGTGGTACAGAACCATTCAAATACGGCAACATAAGTGAACAAGACACAGAGGAAATAAAAAAGTCAAAAGATGTTCAGGAGATTAATGTCAAAATCATTAAGAAAAACATTGCCAACCCCCCAAAACATACAGTTCTAAACCAAAACCACCCAGGTAAGACTTCGGAAAAAATGGTTTGTGGACATGCCCGGTATGCTATGCTGCTTAAGAGCAATAACAAACCTTTACATATCTCTACAGAAACTACCACCAATTCTGAGAAAATGCCTATGAGATACACAGTAAACCTCAGTAACTGAAGCTTTGTGTAGATGGTGTGGAAAACAACTAATTTGTTGAATTTTACCTAAAAAGCTGTAAAGACTCGGTGTACTGAGTCTGGCCAGGATGGAGTTAACTTACTTCGTTGCAGCCCAGATGGTGCTATCCTTCATATTCCATACCATATAAAGTTATGCTCAGCAATAAAAGCTGGGTTAGAAGAAGGTGGGGAGTTTTACTTCCAAAGTGTCTGTTGCTCGGAGACTGGCTGGACATTGCTCTGCTTTGAGAGGTGGTGAGCATCACTTGAGTCTTGCCCCCTCTATTTCCTTCACTTACTAAACTGTCTTTATGTCAGCCCACAAGTTTTCTTGCTTTTGCTCTTCCCTTATGCACTGTCATCCTGGGGGAGGGGAGGGAGTGAGCAAGCAGCTGTGCGGGTGCTCAGCTGTTGGCCAGGGTCAACCCACAACAGTTGGTAACCATCTTCTCTAAATCAGTAACCATTTTGTCTTTTCATCACCATTATTTGGCAGTAAATTCACAGTTAGAGATCATGGTCACAGTTCAGAGATCTTGGTCTGAATAACAAGTTTGAATGACAAGTTATTGTTTCCAGCAGATTAATCTACTACAGAATGTACAATATTAAAATCACGGTGTGGGATCAGACAGCATTTAGAAGAAACCTCAAGAGGTCATTTATTTAATATCTGCTCACAGTGGGACCCATGCTGCCTCTCAAAGCACGGAGACACCAGAAATCAAAGGCATCTTTCCATTGTGCAAGGCATCGACTCCCAGTTCCTGGCTGACACTGAGCTCCAAACCCTGTGGAAGCCAAAAGGTACAGTATCAGGTGAGTTGCCCCTACAAAAAGAAAAGACAAATACAATATCTTCTTCAACCACAGTCCCTCGTCCTCCTCTGTCTCCTCCCTCTCAGTTCCAGCCAGAAGGCACAGTTAACTGGATCTAAACCATTTTGACAATTGTTTGAAATCCCCATCATTAGAAGCTGCTATGCAAAAGTCTACCTCAGTATTTACTTCTCATGATTAGAATGCCTCTTTCTGATGTCTGATTTAAACCCTCCTTGTTTTAATTTTATAACATTACTTTTCATCATACCCTTTATGGGCTTAGAAAAAGTCCTTACCTAGTTTTTCAGTATTTGAGAAATAGTATCATGTTTCTTTTCAATTTCTTTTCCCACTAAAAAGAATAAAAAAGCAGGATTCTTCTAATGTTATATCACTGATCCTGATCAGTTCTTGTAGTGTATATTTAAAGCTTCTGTCCCATTTCTCAACTCTGAAAACTGTATTTTCTGTTACTCCAAGTTTGCTTGTCAGGCTCTAAATGTTTGAAGAATGAAACATTCTGAACTTGCAGAACTGCACTGTCACCAGTTCTAGAGCAGTATGAACAGATAGAGCTGGTCAGATTATGCATTACAAATAGATAAACCAAGAAATTTATTTTAACAGTCTGTTCTTGAATGTTGTAGTTGGTTCAGATTTTAGCAAACACTTTCCTTATAAGGCTTAACAGTGCAAATTTCTGCAGGCAGCAGGTTCATACGCAGTTTATAGCAGATACTGCTGATACGTGATTTGTTATTGTTTCTGATAACTGGCTGGCAACATTTTCAAAGAATAAGAAATACTTTAATGAAGAGTTCTGTTTATGCTAAAATTGTAGTATCTTTAGGTTGAACAGCCAACATACATGCAAATGTTTGGGGTTTTTTTAATCAAAAAAATTCTTTCAGGTTTCATCAGAATGTTTTCCCTTATGTAAGTCAGTCCTAACACTGACCTGCATAACTCCAACGTTGCTCTGCTATGAGACTTTCTGAAACTACTGCAAAACTAAATTCTGCACTTTTTCCTCTAATACAGACATAAACTAAAAATTAACGCAAATATTGTATTCCTTTTTACTGTCTTATTGAGTTCCACAGTAGTAAACACTATATAACTGGTCAGTCAATTTTCAAAATGCAGTCTCTGACAGTTTCATTAATCTAATGGAAAAATGCTATTAGTTGCTTACTATTATCTACTATTTGAGTATTTTGCTCTGTACAATAAATTCAATGAATCTCAGACAAAAAGAAACTATATCAGTAGCTTGTCATATGCTTTTATATCAGTAATATATTAAATTTCAAAGTGGCATACATACAAATTTCTCCTGATCTGGAACAAACTTTGTACCTGCCAGCAAGGAGATTAACATCCAATTAAAAAGACATAAATACATCTTAAAAGTAAACTGTCATGTTTAACCCCAGACAGCGGCTAGGACCATGCAGCCATTTGCTCACACCTCCCATTCCCCTCCCAAGAAGGGTAGGGAGAAGAGGGAGAAAAGGAAAGAAAAAAATCCAAAACTCGTGGGTTGAGATAAAGACAGTTTAATAAAACAATATCAGAAAAGGAAAACAATAACAACACAAGTCACTCTCATCGTTCCATGTATTCCCCCCACCCCAGCCAACCCCCATTTATATACTGAGCATGATGTTTGTGGTATGGAATATTCCACTGGCCATTTCATTGTTCTGTCTGTGCTCCTTTTCAGCTTCCCATAGAAGTTGAGAAGGAGCACAGAGTCCTTGAAAAGCATAAACATCACCTAGCAACAACTAAAACAATATGTATTGTTGACATTCCTTTCATACCAAATCTGAAACATAGCAACCACTAGGAAGAAAATTAATTCTCCCCCAGCTGAAACGAGCACATAAACTTAGAGGAGATTTTGCACTTGCAGAAACATATAACAGTATCCAATATGTCAGCCACATCAACAATGCATTTTAAAATGAAGTTTTATTAAAGACAATAGAAGACTTTATACATTAGTGCACAGGTTCACTACAGGCTGGGGCACAGAAAAGCAGATTGGCTTTCAGTCAAGAGCTTCACAGAAGATCTGTAGATCAGTACTTGAAATCCATCAACAGTTCCTTAAACTAAGCAACATCAGTTCTTGGTCAAAAATGCATTACCATTTAAAGATGATTACTTAAAATCAAGCTAAAAAAAGAAAAGAGAGAAGGCTACTAGTTCTGCTTTTTGGCTTACCTAATATAGTTACGCTACAGGAAAAAAAGGAGCTGAGCCAACACTGTAAAACTTAAGCTAGAAGGCATCTACATGGTGGTTTACATGAGGCAATGGTGCCACCCAATGTCCAGAAATTATACATAAGCTTGTTTTTCTTTATTGCTCCAAGAGCAAGCAAAAAACCCCAAACCCAACAAACTGTATGTAATGCTTACCTGTAATCATACCTGTATGCAAAGGCTTGGCTCAGATACAAGATTAACAGATGTGGTGAATTTCAAAACAGGCAAATATTTCATATTTCTTTTGTTTCAGCTTGAATTCTCTGTAAAATGGACATTAGCACAGCTCAGGTAAATTCAGACAAGCTGTCAAAACACATTTACCAGCATTTTCCTAAGGTTGTCATTATTTTAGTTTCTCACTTTTGGGGCCCACCCAGTTGGGGCTCCTCATAGGGATCAGTCTTCAGCATGTTCCAAGCAGTGCGTGGACTTTACTATGACACTACTAAAATCAAATCTCTTGCATGACAATCACAGAGCCTTGAATTTAGCCTGTGTTCAAAGGACAGTAACTTTTTAGAAAGGCAGCCATCCATAACTATAAAGAATTTAAACAAGTTTATCATATTGGAAAAGTTTACGAGATCGTTAATGCAGTCACTGTTAAAAGTGTACATCTCACTTTTGCTTTGAATTTTGCTCTCATCCTTCTACTAGAGGAACATTACATTACTACATCCAAAATAAAAAAATACTCTGATAAGCATGTACCTCTTTCTTGTATAAGAAATTCTAAGTCTGTAAGTAAATCTAAACAATTGATTATTTATACCACTTTGCAGAACATGCTTTCTACACTATAAAAAATGCTGTCTGCTCTTTGAGCTATCTTCAATTCTTCCAAATCATCTATAAATGTAAATACAAGAAATTACGCACAGCAAGTCACACTTACGTTTACACAAGCATCCACATCACAAAAAGCAGTCTTGCGTTAAGATCTATATCCCTGTAGTAGAATGTTCTGATAGTTTTTCATCTTGCCTGCTAGTCCTATATCCAACTATAGGTTTGTGCTGCCTTATTTTCACCATATTCATCACTGAAACTTATGGTCATCTAACTAAAACAGCTCCCTTCGTAGGCCCTTAATTTCCACAATACGCATAGTATTTCTCAGTTGAGCATATTAATTTTTTTTTTCTTCAAAAGAATCATTTTCATAGCTTTGCACGTATCACCTTTGAGACATTTCTGGAGGACAAGGGAGCAATTTGACCTTTTAGAGTAATTACTCAGCCTGTTGAGTAAATTTCAATATTTGATATTCTATCCAACAGATTTTTGTAGCTTTCATATGAAGACAGTTTGAAGTTTTAAATTTTCTAAATATATTTTATTAACAGATTTCTGTGACGGTATGATTGAGATAGTCATATAATAGCTAATTGTTTTTAAGTATAGCTATAGACATGCTATGAACACTCCAAGGAAACTTTTATAGTACTCCATTTGTGGCAATTGTTGACTTTGTGACAAAGCAAGCAGAGAAATAACACACTTACATTTCTTTTTAGAAAAAAATATACATGTATTGGATTTGTGTATGCATAGGCACAGTACCATGCACAGTCACTTTAAAAAGATGTTTTATTACATTCTCTTCCAAAGCATGCTTTCTGTAAGCTGTAGTGTGTATATGTATCTCTATCAGGCCTAACTGCTTAGCCAGTATATTTTCAGTAAGTTAGTGAAAAAGAGAAAGAAATTAATTTCTTGGTGTCTGTACAGAAGATACTGATATTATATCTTTTTTTTTCCTTTTTTTTTTTCCATAAGTCAAAATTTGAACAGTCTTTGAAGTGCTTGTGATATTTTCTAGTGAAAAAATGGCTTGGATTACTGTCAGAAATTCATAACAAGTACATGTCATACTAACGTTGCAAGTGTTATTTTTAAAACATTCTACCAGTGTTGAAAGCACAAGGAGTCTGCATAATCCACGCACATCTAATTAGCACTGAGTCATATAAATGATACATAATGATTTGGCAGCATATTGCCAGATGGTTTGCTATCAGATCAAGTAGTAATAACTTAGCTTCTTTTCTCCATTCCCCCCATCCCCAATTTTCATTTATATCCATTTAATTTCTCTACTTAAAAATAACATTCAGTTCTTTTGATTTTATATACACAAACCAGTCAAAACCCACTGATTTATTTTTTTTAAAATCCAGACTGCCTCCTTGCTTTGCAATCTTTTTGCTTTTTTTGCATTTATTTCATTAATTGTAGTTAGGCATCAGAGAGGTTATGCAATCTAACTAAAAACTGTTCAACTCTTCACCACTTCCAATTAGTGATCTGCAGCTGGTCACCTACATTAAATTTGTTTTGTGCCATAACCCTATTGTCTGATTTTCTTATTCAAAACAGTTCTTGTGTCTAAGCGGGGGGGGGGGGGGTGGGGGGGGGGGAGGGAGGGGAAGATTATGAGGGAATTATAAACACATAAATCACTTAAGGTAAAGTATTTGAGATTCATGAACACTTAAGGATTAGTATTATTTCAATGTTCCCAAACTCCATAATTTTGTATCTTAAAGCATTTATGGTACACTTACCTTGCTGTGCTAAGTTTATTAAATATAAAGTAAATAAAGTTTAAGTGTTCTTTTTCCTAAAATCTTCACATTTTCCAGTAGGACAATCCAGTTGTTTAAGTGAAAGGATGAAAACATCTGTACATCTAAGTGAATAGAACTAAACTTACAATAACCCTGGTACTGTAACTTTTAACTTACCTTCTCCACCTTTACATTATTTAGTTTCAGTCTTAGTTTTGTGTTTTTCTAAATACATACAACACTTAATCAACATCAGACAGTAATGGTAGTTTCCCAGCAATCAAATCAAATATTCACAATTACAATTTTTGAGGAATTCACATTAACATCAAAAGCAAAGTGTGCTACCTTTTAATTCATGTCTTATAAGCACAGAGATCTATTAATAGATGTGAAGAAAAAAATCACAGAAAAAGGACATCCTTGTATACAGATTAAAAAGTTACTTTTGGGTTAAGAGTCTTATTCAGAGTGTCAGGAAGATAAAGCATCACCCCCTTGGTTACTCCGGGATTTGGATCCATGATACGCTGTGTGTTAAACTACGCTGATCCATGGGCAGAGCCATGAAGAGTCACATTAGAATTTCCCAAGAGCTGAGGCTTTTATCAGAAAGCATGCAAAAATTTATCAAGTGAAATTTATTTGCCTTACCCGAGAAGCTGTGCATTTTGTTTAAAGTGGATATTGCTCACAGTAGGGATGCTCTGAACAATATAACTTAGATGCCAAATCTTCAGAAAGCAGTGCCCATTGGTTGCTACGCTTCACACTGCTCACACCGTTGCGCTGGTGACATTCTGTCTTTCTCCAGGATAAGTATGCAGATCAAGGTATTAAAAAAGACAATACAGTAGAACATTATTATTAACACTTTCTATACAGAAGAGACCAAAAAAGGCCATATGAAAATACTTAGCTCTTTTAGAAGCATAATGTGTTACCTATTGATTCATATAGTTGAATCAATATTTGGCATTTCATATTATTTTCCTTATTACTATAATCTTTTTCATTTGATTTACAAAATTTTTATATACAGGAAAATAAATATCATACAGTGGTAACATAGTGGTATAAAAATCAGTGTAAAAAAAGAGCTGCAGTACAGCATTGTACAGCAAGGGTAAGACTACTGGAGCTACCTAGTGAATTAATTCCTATTTCCAGAGAACCATGACTTGATGGGAACATCAGTCTTTCTTTGGAATAAGCAATGATCTCAAATGCTCTTTGCCCTTTAAAACTTAGCCTGGAACCCAAGAACAAATGAACGCTAATCTCATTAGTTTGCATTAAAGGCTTTCTCAAATGATGAGAGGCAGAAATGGTGCAGAAGCTTAGACTGACCAGCATGTCCATCATGCACTACCACAAGAGCCAACTGCTCACGTCTACAGCTGCAGTAAAGCTGGAATAGGCAACGTCCAAATAGACTAGAACAATAGAATGGGCTGGAATGCAGTTTAGCCCACAAATGGAAAGTGACAACAAAGTCCCCAGAGAAATGATACAGAAACCTATCTACTTGTAATCCAGTGTTTAGATGTTGCCTGCCTATGCTGGGATGGGCTTTCCTGTTTTAAATAAAATATGAAGGTTATGTACAAAGAATGCTGCCTCTACTGTCCCAGCAGAACTCCTGTACACCTCTGTTTGGGCCCCTGGCAACATACCAGAAATCCTAAGTACTCAATAGATTCCTATGTTATGTTCTGTGATGCCTGGCCTTCCACAGGGACATTAGCCAGTCCTCTTTAGTTCACTTAGGTCATGTTTTATAATGGTCATACTCCCTGTATAGACACTAATGTCATTCTGTCTCCATAGCCCACAACACTTACCAACATCAGGATTAGTTTAACAGATGAGATAACTCCTGTTCCCATGTCAAATTAACTCTCTTAACATCCTTATTAATGCTCTGGTAAAAGCCACAACATAGAACACCCAGTACCAAATATTAAAATAATTCTTTAAAGGCCTGACCAGCTACCATTTTAAAGTATTGCTTGCACCAATGAAGGCCAGATTGCTTTTTTCTCCAAGTCAGAATGTGGACATGTTTAAAGAAGCCCTTAACTGTCAAAGGCAACAAGAGCACCTACATAGCTGAACTCGCTGCGCATGCTGAGGAATAAAGGAAAATCCACATCAGATACTTTTTTGTCACCAAACCATTTCTTTAATTACCATAAGCTAAAAACCTAAGTATATAGTATATTTGGGTAGACTAAGCAACGCTCATCCTAACTGTGCAAGGCTACCTTAAAAAGTCGGAAAATATGGGTCAATCATTATTTTCTAGTAGCAAGCTACAGTAGTTGGTGCATTGCAAAAACACAAAGGTTGAAATAGAACATACATGTGTAAGAATCCAATATCCCATTGAACAATGAGAAAGCAGGAACAGCAGAACCTTCCTCTTCCCTTCCCAGCAGCATTAAAATCCCAGACCACGTGACAGGTACCAAGGAGAACATTAACAGAAATTTCGCATCAGGACAGCATATCTATCCACACGGCCATCCAGTAAAGGCTGATGCGACAATCAAGGGGAAGGGCAGCACACCAGGTATTCTCAGTTCTTAAACAAGTAAACCCCAGCAGAAGTTACTTACAGTGTTTCCCTACCCCACACACAAGAAAATTAATTGTCCCTATGCAACCCGTGTTATCTCTAGTTCAGAAAGGAGTGACACTCAGAGCCTCCACATCATTGGAAGAAAGAACCAAGAATTTTAACTATTTAAAGAAAGTTTATCAACTCATCTACAGCCCTTAGATAATCACAGTTTTATTGATTCCAATCCTGCTGGCTCTATCCAGACCATCAGCCTCTCCCAACAGATGTGAATCTTCTCACTGTCAGGCCTCACCAGTGCATTAGCCACTTAGTTAATCAATGTCATATCATTCCTTGACAGCTCTTTGATCTTGTATTTGTTGGCCTTCATCAGTGATGAAAAAAGCGCTTGTTGTTCCTGTCCTAACAGTCAGACTTGCTCCTTCACAGAGCACTGAAGTGGTGGTACATGGGCTGCGTCCACAGCCACAGGGTTTCCAGCCTACAGAGTTCTGGCAGCACACAGCACCGGCTAACCTTGCAAAACGGCTCTCACTACTGTTTTGGCTGCTCCAGGCCCAGCCTTAGGGACCATCTCGAGCAAGCATTTTACCACTATTACTGCCCTCAGCAGTTCTTATCTCCCCTCTACTCCTCCCTGACCCTCAACACCACTTACAGTTCCAGACTGGGAATTCACCTCACAGATGACGTAAGTCACTATCAATATGTGCTTCTGCTCTAGGCCAAGTAAGAAAAACTTTATTCCTATACTGGGATCCCAGTTCACTGAAGCTGTAGCTCAACCGCTGCACCACACAACACTCTACTGTACTATCAGACAGATGGTGCCAGCAGAGTAACTTCCAAATTCACTGCTGAGCTTAACATTTTTCTCCCTTTAGAGACCAGCTGCAAATCTGGGCAAGCAGTCAAGTTTTTCTTATTTCTATTCAAGGATAAACAATTTACACCAAAGGAGAAAAAGCAAAAGGAATGTTTGGTATCTACTTTTATCGTCTATGGTGACACTTAAACTAGCGGGTATGCTGCATGTTTATCACTTGACACAACAGGATTTTCTAAACAATCACTGAAAATAGAATCATAGAATTGTCTAGGTTGGAAGGGACCTTTCAGATCGAGTCCAACCATCAACCTAACATTGACAAAGAACATCACTAAACCATGTCAATAAGCACGTCTACCCGTCTTTAACACCCAGTTTCTTGTCAGATAGGGCGAAGGCTGACATGCAGATTAACTGGTAATAAAGGGACTGGATTTTCACCTTCAAGCTCTAGAGGAGTATTATCCAGGATGCAAGGACTTCAGACACTCACGAAGGCAACACAAGCATTTTGACTATTTCTGTACCACCCAAAAAAAGCAGGATATTTAAGCACCTAAATACTTTGAAGAAGTCTACCTCCTCATTTAAAATTGGAAGTGCATTACCAGGAATATTTACCATGTCACGTGGGGAGGGGAAACCTCATCAACATACACATACACCTTAGCATTTGGCCCACCTGTCGCCTTATTCTGAAGTTATAAATTACATCCTCGGCTACAGTCACACAAGGTCCCAAAGGATTTTTCAGCTTTGTGGCTCCTCTGAAACAGGCAAGCACGATTTCAGGGGACCAGTTCCTCCCCATGTATACTCAGAGGGGTCAAGATGCAACACAGAGCTGAATGTTACTCAACTCTGAAGCGAAGCTTTAGCAAAGATAGATTGCTACAGCACAGTATCTAAAAAGGGAGTAGGGGCAGAATACTGACATTTTGCCCCTTCCACAGAGGGACACTCAGGAGTCTGAATGCAACCATCTCTCCCTGTCCTTCGTAACAGCCAGGACCAGAAGGGCAGCATATAACTCATGTACCACCACCAACCAAAACCAGGATCTGTGTACCTGCCAGGTCTCCATATAGAATGCAGGAGGTTAAGGCCTGCCTGTGGCAGGGGATGGCATCCTGAACTAACAGCTAGAGCTACACAGCTAGGAGACAACAGGACATTTATACTATAGTGGATTGTGGCACTGGATACAGAGACAGGAACGCCCTCCTAAGGAGGGTAAGTGATCTGTAGCATAAATAACATTATGTTGCTTTTTGCTAGGCCTAAGAGCATCTCAACACCAAGGTGGGGAGATAACTGTAATAATGTGATAGTCAACTCCACGTAGAGGTTTCCCAGTGTATTAGGAGTGAGGATATTGTCACAGCTGCTTATTTTCCATTCTCCCACACATATAGGCTCAGCAAAATATGAATTCCTCAGAGTAGAGCAGAATAACCTACTCACACTGCTGCATTTCACCTGTGTCCCAACAGCTTCCTCACACAGCCCCTGCTACCGTGCTCCCGCCGTGGCTGCCAGGCCCTACGGCTTGCGGGCCGCCATGGCCGGAGCCCTTCTGCCCTCCACCTCCGCCTAGACCCTGCCTCGGTTTCTCCCCGCCGCAGGCGCCACCGACGCCTACCGCCATTTGCGGCACTTCAACGAGGCCTCAGCGGTCACAGCCATCCTCCTCTGCGCTTTGGTTTATTTCAGTCAGAGAGCAGCAGCCGAGCTCTCCGCCCGGCCTCCGCTCCCGGGCAACTCCCGCGCCAGGGAAAACCCCGCCGCTCCTCAGGAGCGCCGAACCGAACAGCAAAAGGGAAGCGGCGAGGAGGAGGAGAAGGAAGGCGAGAAAGGAGGCTGGAAGAAGGTTGGAGAAAGACAGCGAAGGCGACCAGGAGACCGCGCCAACAAAGCAGCACCGTGACTCGCTGTCCCCCCCCCGCCCCGCCGAGGAGCGGTTTAACGGCCACCACGAGGCGGGCGCGAGACAGCGGCGGCCCACGCTTCCCCGCTTGGCCCCGCCCCTTCCCCGCCGGCCGGCCCATTCCCGGCCCCGCCCCCTCTCCGCCCCGCGTCGGCGGCGTCCGCGGTCGCCACGGGAACGGTTCGCGTCACTGGGCCCCGGCGCCGCTGATTGGCCGGAATTGTTCGAGAACGCCGCCGAAGGCGGAAGCGGAAGCCGCACGTGGAGCCGGTGAACGGTTGCCGCAGTTTCTGGAAACTTCGTCCCATTGTCGTATTTAAAGCGGCGGCGCCGGCTCTGCTTCCCTCCCCTCCCGCCTGCCCCTAGAGCCGCCGCGGCGCGGGCTACCGGGGCCGGCGGCCACAGCGCCGGGAGCGAGTCGGGGCAGGGTGGGGGCCTTCTTCCCCCCCCCTTCCCGCCGGTGCCGGTGGAACCATGGCTGTGGTGGGCTTTGACCTGGGCTTCCAGAGCTGCTACATCGCGGTGGCGCGGGCCGGCGGCATCGAGACGGTCGCCAACGAGTTCAGCGACCGGTGCACGCCGTGAGTGAGGGGGGCGGCGGCGGGGTCCCTCATGGGCTGAGGGGGAGCCGGGCTACGGCCGGTGGAGGGTCCGCGCTGGAAGGTGCTGGAAGCTTCCAGGCGGGCGGGGGTTGTGCGTGGGGAAGTTGTGTGGAGCCAGCGCGGCCCCGGGCCCTCGCCGCCTCCTCAGGGACCTTGGGAGGCAGCTGGGGAGCGCGGGGGGCAGGTAGGGCGGCGGCGGGGGGCGTGGGGCTGGCGGGGCTCCGCTGCCTGCCCCGGCGCGTGTGTGTTGTCCCCCCCCCTCCCGGGACGGGACCGGAGCGTGTCCCGCAGGCACCGGCTGGAGGCCGGCCCGCGGCGGGGGCGCTTCTCGGGTAGTGGTGCGGCGGGCTGGAAAGCTGGCGGTTGCGAGGGGAATCCTCGACGGGGCAGCCAGGATTAAATGGTGGAGGGAGGGTGTGGGGGTGGGACGGATGGGGGACGTGGGGACAACGCGCACACGCTCTCTGTGGGCGGGCGGGCTCTTGCAACTGCCCCAGAGCACCTCTCCTGTAGTCTGGGGTCAGGTGTAGAGAGCCACAGGCTCAAAGCAGAAGTTCGTTGTGAAGTTCTGAGCAGGCGAACACAGGTAGGTAGGACCTAATCTGGGTATGAGCTCTTAATTGGGATCATCGTGTTTAACTGTTGTGAAAAGTCCCGAATTCGAGCCAAGACTTTTAAGATAAATAAGACTTTAAGATAAATAAGAGTCTTGTTGTAGGGTTTTACTGCAAGCTGGAAGAACGGCACTTCTACAGACAGGCTTTGGTGTTTTACTTGCAATTGTGGTAAACGTATCCATGAGTCGTCCGTCGCGTTTACTATCAGTATCGAGTTAACTAACCTGTTTTTCTTTTCAGATCGGTGGTTTCGTTTGGATCGAAAAACAGAGCTATTGGTGTCTCGGCTAAAAACCAGGTAAGTCATTTCCTGGCATTTGTGTGTTAACAGTGAATCGACCAGTGCAAGCTGTTGAAGTACCAGTGGCTGTTAAAGAGAGTTGGCTTGCTGTAGTTAAGACCAAACAACTTCATTTTTCTTTTCAAGCCTTTTATTTTAGAAATGCTGCACTATGCTGCCGTGCTTCCTTCAGAGAAACGCAGGATGTTTTATGTTTTTACTAGAACATAACTGCTCTCTCTTCATTGAGTGTAATATTTTCCAGTTGAACAGATTCCTTTTCTGACAACTTAAGGTCATCGGGTTTCTCTTCCTAATGCTTGTGTGTAGGATTTTCCTTGTACTTGAAGGAAAAACATTTTAAATGCTGTGTATAGTTTCTTAAAATTAGATATAAATAGAAAAATATATTTTTTTCTATAGATAGAAAAAAATTAGATATCCCTAATAAAATAGATATTAGGGAGAGTCTTGGTGCAGATTTTTAAAGTTATTTAGGTACTTTACTACCTTTGGTTTCATGGAAAGTTAAATGCCTGTGGTTTTGAAGATGTAAGTAAGTCCTTAGGGGTTTTTTTGATTGAGGTGCTTTGAAAGATTGAATTTAGGAGAGCTTAATTCTGACAAATCTTAAGATATCTGAGTGTAATGGTTCGGTGATTCCTCAGGTATGGCAGGGTAGGCTATTATGTAAGGGGAGAGTGAGGAGCCTGTGCTGGCTGGTGCAAATCGGATCAGATTGCTCCTGTAGCAAAAGGACTGCAGTGGGTTTCCATGGAGAGAGCAGCACTAAGGGAGACTTTCCCCCCCACTATAATGGCTCCCCTCTTAATTTTGAACAACCAAGGAAGTATGAGTAGTTTACGTCTTCACAAGCATGCATAGATTTTCATGTACAGGTTAGCATTTGAAGTAACACAATAAATACATATGTTTGTGTGTTTTCCTTAAATTTCATTTTAGCATTGCTTTTGTTTATTTGTCTGTTTCCACTGTTTCAGGTCAGAAACTAGCATGATTCATCAGGGTGCAGAAATGAGTTGTTACTCAAAACAGCAAGTGATCTGAACCTTGTGTAGTCCAGAGCATGTTTCAATGTTGTTAGATAATTCCAGTAAATACTGTTGAAAATGTGAAATACGCTGAAAGTGAAGTAGGCTTTATATCTTGAATTGCATGTAAAAGCATGTATTTGCAGTGATGAACACACATGACTTCAGTTGCTTTCAGACCAACCTTTATAAGATGTTGCTATATTAAGTCTTTCATGCTTGGTTATCCTATCAGTCAAAATTAAATATTTTTGCCAGAAGAAATAGTCGATACTTAATATGATAAAAGATTTCAGAGCACTTATTTCTTTTGTGGTAAGTGGTCCGGTTTGGCTGACCACCTGAGGGGTAAATCATGTTTCTTTTGCGAATGTAGAAGTTTTTTGACATGGACAACTGAGGGTTATATTTTCAGTGTCCTAGGGTGTAGTAGCTACTTAAATCAAGGAGTGAAATAATCCCTTTTATTTGAACAAGTTTCTTAGTTTAAAAAAAAAAAAAACAACACAAAAATACCCAGCCAAAACACAACCAAGGAACTCCCCGCAAAGCCCCCCCAAAACCAAAGGAAAAAAAACCACACAGTGTTTGACTGGTGACTTCAGCAATGTGTTAGAGAGCTCATAATAGTCAGAGGTGCTCTCTTTAACACTTAAGGAGCTGCTGTTGGAGCACATTTTCAGAGAATTTGTTTCCTTTAGGTTAGTTTGATAGCATTGGAGATGAGTAGTATGTTAGTTAATAGACCATCATTCTCAGCTTTCTTAATTGTGACTAAGTAGAGATTAAAACATACTACAGACGTAATGGCATACAATTACTCTAAAAATATCTTAAGATTGTTCTCTTAGAAAAGTCTCTGAGGTTAATTCTAAATTAGGCTAAAAAAGCTACCAGAGTGTTTGTGTTTCTCTGCCCACTGCATGGTAATAATTTTTGCTTCTACGTTCTTCTGCAATACAGCTGTGAATTACATAGCATTCAAGTACTGTGAAGTTATGGCTATACAAATAAATGAAACCATGCTGGGAAACGATCTTGGACACAGGAACCTAAATACTCTGTTGCATTAAAGTACTGGAATAGTTCCTGGCAAGATTTTTGTCCTGTACTAACTTGTGCTCTTACTAATAATTGCTCAGCGCTGTTTGGCAATTAGAATAAATCAAGGATGATTCCCAGTAGAGAATTTGGGTGTAACGCCTTTCTTTCCATGTACACACACAGCTTTCTGAAACTGTTTAATAGTATGGGTATGGCCTGCTTCTTTGTCAGGGAGCTTTTCTGTTGGAGAACAGACATAGTTGCATAGTTTTCTAATATAAGAGGTATCTCAAATTCTTCAATTCCCTGATGGAAAATTTTGCATGCAATAAGAAACTGATGCTTTCCTTTGGGGGCAGTGAATGCTAGAGATCTTCCTTGGTGGGCTTGTCATTTGAGTTCTTATCATGCGATCTATTGGTGCCTGTCTAAATATATTCTGGAGAGAACAATGTGCTTTTATAGTCTTCTCTCCAACAGAATAGGATTCATTCTACTCTGAGATACTTGCAGTATCTCTTTTAGGCTGGTCTAGTTGTCCAATTTCTGTTCTGCTTTGCATTCCTGATAAAGAATGCTTCTCTAGGTCAGTTGGTTCTGTGGGTAGCTTGCACTGTATACTCTAAGCTGACGTTGTTACCAAAAAAGTCTCATGTTTCTCTGTGTTGTCTATGGACTGTATCCTTCTTTGGCCTGCTGCAAGAATTTGAGTGGTTGCTAGGTGAAGATGAACAGGGAAATGAGTTGGTTTAAAAGTAGCTCGTGGAGGGGGGGAAGAAAGGTAAGTATTGAAATCTATGTGGAGACTTAACAGATTGGAATTTAGTAACTGTGAAAACAGTTTTTTTGCACTTAATGTAGTGGGGTTTAAAGTGAACAGCTGGAGGTGAGATGACTGGGATTGGAGTGCCAGTTTACAAGTATTGCAGCTACTTTTGAAGCTGGCTTCTATCTTTAATTGTTTGACTTCTGCCTAAATTAGGTGACTAAAGTAGTAGGCACTATAAATCCAGTTATTGCTCACCTGATTGCTTCAAGGTTCTAGAGATTCTTGTATAATCATCATAATACTTAACATATAATGGTCTGTAAGTATCGATATCTCTGACTCATAGAACCTTCTGTAGTAATGAGTTGATATAAAGTACCAGATAGTAATTACAGGTGTTACAGAAACAGATGTGACAAGTGAGGGAGCTGTTGTTTTAAAACCTAACTGATGCCTGGGGGCATACAGAACAGCACTGAACATTGCAGGTTTGTTAAGAGTGGATTTCGAAATATCCTGTATTTCTTTTACAGCAAATTACTCATGCCCACAACACCGTATCTAACTTCAAGAGATTCCATGGCCGCGCATTTAATGATCCTTTTGTTCAGAAGGAAAAAGAAAAGTTGAGCTATGATTTGGTTCCTATGAAGAATGGGGGAGTTGGAGTAAAGGTAAATTTGCAGAGTATCTTTTTGGATTTTATAGCTAAACTTAAAAGTTTACTTTTCAGCACCTAGTCATGAAAATACGAGTTTCATTTAATTACTCTGAAGGTTTTCTTTAACGTTTCTGTTAAAGAGCTCTTGTATGAATAGACAGCTTTATCTTTAAATAATGGTTGTTAACTATCAAATTAAGGTTCATTTGCAAGTAATTGCTGAAATGTGAGCTTCCCTGTTGGCAAATTGCACATCCAGCTCAAGCATCCTGGCAGAAAAACTGCTAAGATAATTACAAGGTCATATGGTTTTACCTCAAAGTATTAACCTTTCTGTCCTTATGTGGAATGCATTGCAACATTCATAACCACATAATTAGACTTCCTTATAAAGTAGTAGGAACTTGTCCTTAGAATAATTGCTATGAATGAGTGACATGTTTGTCTTTAGTGGACTGCCTGGTATAAGTTACTTGCAACAGATGTTCAAAAGCAGTTTGTACCACTTTGCAGATTTGAGTCTTGCATTTCAAGGAGTTTGCTGAGACAATGTCAGCTTTTCCTAGAATAGGTGCAGTTAATAACATTGTATTCATTTACAGAAGTATATAAAAATATTGATAATGAAGCCTTGTTGGCATAACAGACTATGCTGCTTCAGTAATGAAGACCCTATCTTAGGGCTGTGCATTGAGTTTGCTGCTTTTCTGCACTTGAACTGGTGCCTCAAAACTTTGGTATAGATCAGGCCTAGTAATGAATAGATTATAGAAGAGACTATACGCTAGGAAGAATTCTGACTGTAAGAGTAGTCAAGCTTTACAAAAGAGGAGATGATTTTTCTTATGCTGTTTGTGACTTGTGAGATTAACTGATAAATTCAGACAGAAATTAATGTTTTCCTTTAATTACAGTGTGTGTAGGAGTCTTACTGTATGAGAAAGTCTGTTACTGGGAGAACAGTGCTACTTGGTTTTTCTTTGTTCTCAGGTTGTTTAGAGAACAAATTAACGTTTTGTTTCTATTTAACTGTGGTTAAAAAGTTCTAAGAATTGATTCAGTAGGTAACATTCAGTAAGACTGGGATGTTTAGGGAACAATTTTTCTATTAAAACTGAAATTTGACTGATATGAATAAAAGGCAGGTGCTGTCTTCAAGAATCAGCTGTTCCTTCACTACATCATTGCCATTTATTCTACTACACAGAAAAATGGTGATTCAAGAAAAATTTCTTGGTAAGGGAGCAACAAATAAACTTCATGCTGAGCTTCATCTTAAGCTTTTGGCTGTGCATAGGTATATTGTTGTTCCACAGTTCTTCCTTCCAGACACTCTTCACATATTTGAGCAAAAGCATGTTAGAAG
This sequence comes from Fratercula arctica, assembly GCA_947846985.1. NCBI lineage: Eukaryota > Metazoa > Chordata > Aves > Charadriiformes > Alcidae > Fratercula > Fratercula arctica. The sequence continues at coordinate 24,307,806 of CANTUZ010000001.1, read as the reverse complement.
AAAATAGTCAGCAAGTTAATTCTGGACTTTTTTGCAGTTGGCAGCAGTTTGAAAATTAATGGCTATTTTTAATTTTTTAGCATAATGCTTTGTGACCACGTCTAGCTTTAGTTACATTTTAGACTTGTGTCACTTTTTAAATCACTTCCCTAGACACTCCCTTCATCTATAGAGTTGATACGGTTCTTGATGTTTTAAGTCTGAAAATGGAATTATTGCTTTTGTAGGCACTCAACTGGGAAATTAAATTGTAAAGTGAAGTTCTATAATAAAATAATTAAGCATGTCATGATTGATAGCGTATTAGTCAGCAGTGTATCAAGAAAACCCATTAAATGTAAGTAATTTTTTCTTCAGTTGAACTAATGGTATTTTACCTATTTCTTCTATCCAGGTCATGTACATGGATGAGGAGCATATCTTCAGTGTGGAACAGATTTCAGCTATGTTATTGACTAAATTAAAGGAGACCGCAGAGAGTAACCTGAAAAAGCCAGTAACAGACTGTGTTATTTCTGTAAGTAATTGTAGTGCACAGGAACATTATGTCTTTTAACTTCAGCTGTTGAGAGCATTTTGTTTCTATTCGTGTAGAGTGAAAAAGAACATTGCACAAGCATTCACAAAGGGATTAATCCTAACTAGCTTTAGAGTTTTTGACTTAAAGAAATCCCAGGGTCGCTTTCATATTGCAGACCCCGACCCACTTCATGAACTTATTCTTTTGGAGATGTCTGAACTTTCAGACACAGAACATTTCTGGGATCCAGGTATATACCCTTCTGCTGCAGCTTGTTTCCATGACTAAGAACACTAATTACTCATTAAAGACACCTTTGTTTATCAAAGTTTGTCCTCTGGCAGCTGAAAGCCTGAGTTTGTTCTGTTTGTGTTCATCCCCTCAGGAAGTTAATTTTTTTTATTTACGACTGCACAGAAAATGATCTCAGATAAAGAACAGTCATTCCATTGTAAAGCTTGAGTATAAAGTAACATCTGGTCTTGTGTTCTCAATGACTCTTTGAACAAGTCTGTTTCATGTTGCATGTAGAAATGTTTAGTTCTGTTATTGGAAGAGTT